>JBAIZL010000003.1:130523533-130651033 GCA_036971475.1 Prosapia bicincta | reverse complement strand
TAACCGTTTGTCATATGTTTTTATATTATTTATTTTATCCAAAATAGCTACTAAGTATATACTATTATTCTTAGATATATATAAACCGTCATCGACATAACTAAACCAATAACCGTTTGTCATATGTTTTTAAATTATTTATTTTATCCAAAATAGCTACTAAGTATATACTATTATTCTTAGATATATATAAACCGTTATCGACATAACTAAACCAATAACCGTTTGTCATATGTTTTTAAATTATTTATTTTATCCAAAATATCTACTAAGTATATACTATTATTCTTAGATATATATAAACCGTCATCGACATAACTAAACCAATAACCGTTTGTTATATGTTTTTATTTAATTTATTTTATCCAAAATAGCTACTAAGTATATACTATTATTCTTAGATATATATAAACCGTCATCGACATAACTAAACCAATAACCGTTTGTCATATGTTTTTATATTATTTATTTTATCCAAAATAGCTACTAAGTATATACTATTATTCTTAGATATATATAAACCGTTATCGACATAACTAAACCAATAACCGTTTGTCATATGTTTTTAAATTATTTATTTTATCCAAAATAGCTACTAAGTATATACTATTATTCTTAGATATATATAAACCGTTATCGACATAACTAAACCAATAACCGTTTGTCATATGTTTTTAAATTATTTATTTTATCCAAAATAGCTACTAAGTATATACTATTATTCTTAGATATATATAAACCGTCATCGACATAACTAAACCAATAACCGTTTGTTATATGTTTTTATTTAATTTATTTTATCCAAAATAGCTACTAAGTATATACTATTATTCTTAGATATATATAAACCGTCATCGACATAACTAAACCAATAACCGTTTGTCATATGTTTTTATATTATTTATTTTATCCAAAATAGCTACTAAGTATATACTATTATTCTTAGATATATATAAACCGTCATCGACATAACTAAACCAATAACCGTTTGTCATATGTTTTTATTTAATTTATTTTATCATCTAAATATTGTAAAATTATTTCAGATATTATACTTGATAAAGGAGAATCTATAGCTAGACCATCTTTCTGTTTGGGAATTTTATCTATATATGAAAAATAATTTTGATTTAATATTATTTTTAATACATTTACAAATATGCAAGTACTGTATATATATTATACAACAATAATTGTTAGTGGTATATCCACTTTACAAACATGTATTGCTAATAATTTGATCAGTGTGGATTAGCTAAGCACTGTATTATATAACCCACAACAAAAACGAGCCCACTATTAATTTTATATTAGAGTAATTACAAACAACCATTTAATTGGCTGATAAAATCTCTTGGCGAAATTCTTTACGAAACCTTTCCTTGTGTTCTGGGACTTGGTGAATAGGCAGTGTGTGGCTAACAACACCCCCCCCCTAAGGGATTATAAACTTTTGTTTTAATTTTTCATCGTATAGAAATATTATTTTAGATTGACCACTTTCAGGCGGTACGAATTTCTTATTAATTTTAAATTATCAACAGGAAACTCAAATATTATGATTTCGAGATTGATTTATATAAAAATACTTCACAGTAAATTTAGGGTTGTTGGTATTAAACTACTAAAGTTTTAGTGTGATTTTAAATTTAAATGTTGGAATATTGAAAAATATTGTTTGCAAGATTTCTTTCAAAAAAGTTCGTTAAGAATTAAGCCTGCTTCAGCTACTTTCTTATTTACAAAACCAAATCTAGTCCATTTAAGTTCTGTTCGGAAACTTTATTTTTCAAATATGCTGCCACCAGCAGCGAGCGCTACGCATCTAATGGTGGCTGTCCTGTGTGTATTACTTAATCACGTAAAAACTACTGAACCAACTTAACTGAAATTTGGTATTTATTTCCCATTCACACGTGTTCGATTTTAACGGAAACAATCATAGCGACGAAAGTCATCAGAGACACAAAAAATTATGAAAACTTTCGGTCACGCCCAAAAGGTATACAGTTTTGGAAAAATGTAATCCCCTCAAACGTAGTGCTAATAGTGTTGGTAAAAATGTACATTTCCCACCCCCAATACAACACATATAAAATAAATCAATAACATGACGTGTACTGAAGCTATATTGACAATTATTGTTTCTAATAACCACGGAAGGTGAATTTTATATACTTAGTATCCAGGATAGATTTGGTTGTAATTTTATACGTTAAACCAAATGTACACAATTAAGGCTAGAATGAAGATCACGTGACGAAGTATTATTCTGCGGAAGTAGACGTTTAATTAGGTAATGTATAAAATTACAACCCAATATCCTGATTGGACACTTTATAGGTATATTTTAATATAAGTATATATTATTGAATAAAATTACAACCAAATCTAGCGTAACTCGATACTTTATAAGTAGGCCTATATTTAAATATATGTATACTTAGTACGACACACCGTTGATAAGTGGACGTAGTACTTATTACTCCTATTAATTTGATAAAAATTTTATTTATTTCCCTGAGCGAGAGTTTGTATTATTTTTTCGTATCCCTGTTGACTTTCTGCGTCGCAAGGTATACTTTTTACCCAGTCGAACACGTGGGAACGGGAAATAAATACCTGAAATTTTACATAGACATTCTTAGGATCTCTGGTTTTCACATAGGCCTAATTGTATTTAGAAATTTCGTCAGGACACCGCCCCACTGGCCTTTGAAACTCCCTTAACGGTAGGTTTATAAACTATAGTTTGATATATTTATTGGGATTTATTTTCAGTAAATTAAATTTAACCTAAACACAAATACAAATTAAATCAATACAGATAGATACAGATTAGGAAGAAAGAAGAATTAATTTATAGAAAATAAAAATTTTCGTTTTATCATTTAAACTTGAAAATAATACATTTTAAAAACCGACAATTTTTTTTAATATACTGGTATTCACAGTTTGAATTCACTTAACAAGAGAACTTGTAAGAATAATCCATTTTTATACAATATTTCCATTTTATATAAATTATTTTGATCAGACGAGGTCAGGTAAAACATTTTTTTAAATATTTTTTAGTAAGCAATGTTTGTAGAGTATAGTAAACTATAAATTGTTTACAATAAAAACTATAACAAATGTTTACGAAAAGGTCTTTGTTCCGGTATTTTAAACCTTTTTTCGTTTTAATATTTTCGAAATTCTGAAAAGTCATGTGGCTTTTACTACATATATTCCTTCTTTGATATATTTACCAAGTTCTTTATGCTGATACATTTCTCGTTTTTGTTTAAACTCCGGCCTTACTAACGCTCAGAGGCCACATAGTTTCATGGTAGAATCGGAAATGATAAATGCTTAATTTAGGGATTATACAATTTCCATTCTTATCATTAAGGCAACATAAATCTTCAAACAAACAGAATATCTAGAACACATTAAATAATTGCAAAATTTAATTACTAACTGATTATTTAATTATTTTATTTGCAAATACTTTGTAAGCTAAACAACATTAGCGATTTAGTAGAATCTTCTTAGTCATTATTCAAGAAGAAATTATTTGAAAAAGATTGGTATTGCTTTTTCTTTTAACAATGTAAGCACTGTTTTTAAATACGGCCTTCGTGTTTACGATTTGTTGTTTAGTGTACTTTATTCACATTTTTCAATACTTTTTCTCAATTTATAACGTTACTGCTTGTAAAACAAATTTGAATATTCTAGATATTTAAGATGTGTTGCAGAATGTAGAATAGTTATACCTTGAAATAGGTGTAGATATAAAGAAATTGAAATTCTCAGAGGCAGACATTGTTTAGAAATTGTTTGTCGAAACCCTTTTTTCAATTTTTCGAAATATACATTGTCTGATAGTATTTCTTCTTGAACTGTCAGTTTATATTGATATTCCACCCAGTATGAGTAGGCCTATAACAACAGTTCTAACTTGTTTAACTGTTCCTGAAACAGTTGCAAACACCGAAAACTACTCACGAGCTTACGTTTTCAAACGACGTGTTACAATAATCGTTAGTGACAAGGAAATAGTTGCTTACATCAGTTCATACTTATATAAGGTTACGTAATTAAGTGGAGCTATCAAAATTGTGATCATCAGTTGATTGTTTATCGTTGTTAGTGATATCAATTCTTTCAGACGTGGACAGTTTCCAATTAATTGTTACGAATTTTATTTCTAATCTAAATACATTTACCAGCTAGCAATGCCAAATTGGATTGTTGCAGCAAACTAGTTTCAACCACTGAATACGTTACAATAATCATTTGTTAAATTCAGACTATCGTCAGGTATTATCTCAGAAAAATGTAAATATATACTTATAAATATGTAAATAAAATATATATTTTATTTACGTATAATAAGTAAATATATACGTAAATATAAAATACTAAGCATAATTAACCAAATCGATCGTTAAATGTGAAATCCTGTTGTTTTTGGGCCATTTTCACACATATAGAGTAGTTACATGCAGAAATATTAATGTATTATTAAACGATGATAACCCTCAGTTCAAGAGATTTTTAACCAAACATAAAAAATCCCTAACTCTACCACACGTTATGACAAATACAGTATCATGTTATAACAATGTTTTAAATTGGGTATTATTTAACATTTATATAGTCTGTATGATGTAACCTGTCTTGTGGATGACTCGGACGTGCCACATCACTTGCAGAAATCCGCAACTGTTTTCTTAACGAATGGCCTACTAGCATTCACACTAAGTATTCGATCTCTCTTACAATAATTAATTTCTATCGAATATTTGAGAAATACTTAAATATATAAGAAGAACGATAACAAACAACATAAATGTTAAAAAACAACCAAACAATATAGCCGTAGCCTGTTAATGTGCATTACAATAATACATTTTACAGTTTTTTTTACAAATTATTCATGTTTGCTGTCATTTTTGTTATATTTTTACGTAATTTTCAGATATCAGATAAAAATTTAAAAACTATAATTAGGAATTTAAAAATGATTTACTTATTGAAATGCAAGTATGTGGCTCAGTAAGGAAACAGCTGAGAGTGGATACGAGTGATAAGGCACGTCCGAGCCAGCCTGGGTCTACGAGACAGATTACGTTATACATAATAGTAACTGTTATCACTCATGGCTATTGTCTAGATCATTCGACCGTTTATTGTTCAGTCATTGGCAAGACTATCGCCATTTCTCTGGATGGATATTCTCTCCTTTGTGGTTGGCTGATCCTTTATGTTGCTCAATGTGAATCTTTGTGATAAATTTTATCATTAGACTACAAATGAACAATACATACAGTGTTTTTTGTCTGTGTATATGTATAACACACACACACACACACGCGCGCGCGCGTGCGCGCGCGCGCGCACACACACACACACACACATATACATATACTTAGTTATTGCTATCGAAAGATTTCGCTTGGATTTCGCTGTCATTTCCTGTTACAATGAAACCATATTAGAAAATTTAGGTCATTTTTTAAGTGTAACAATAGTAAACCTAATGTAAAATGAACTGACAAATTATATAAAATAGAACCCAGACCTGTAGCTACAGCTTTTTTTTAAAATTATCTGACTAAATACGCGAACCTTGGTAGGAAAAACATGATGTATTTAGGTTTAGGTCATTAACTTTGTCAAATGACTAACAAATACGTGAAATTTGTACAAAAACTTGTATAATAACTACTTGGACTACAATAGTTACAAAGACTAAATAAAAACATATTTGTGGTTAGAGGTTGTGTGTAATATTTATTAAAAACCTGTAGATAGTTCAAGTCAGAAGAGAATCATGTAAAATAAGTTTTTAATTTAATTTATTTTGCATCGTTACTTTAGTTGTCTAATTCTTCTATTGTTTTTGCATTTTTTTGTTGCTATTTTAAATGATGTTTCATACTTTTTCCTATTTTTACTATTATTAAGAATATAAGTTATTTTTCAAATAAAGTATGGAAATCAGCTGTTTCGTGATTAAGTGGGTGGTTTAAGTAATTATATAATATTCTATTTATTCTTGTTGGTTTTCTATATATTTAATACTCACGCTTTCATCGTTTAGTTTAGCTTTAGCGTAATCTAATTGCTATATCAGCCCTTCTGAACAGAAGTTGATGATCCCGTGGATTTTTTTAAAATCATTTATATTTGTATTTACATTTTTCTATTACTGTTAGAGATAAATAGTATTGTGTCGTCTACACATCTGAACCATTGTTTTTGTTGACATAGTGTTATAATTTTGGTTAGTGTTTTGTCTATTTTTTTCTAAGTATGTTTATGCAGGTCTAAAGCATCGCTAGGTCTTATTTCTCTTTGTATATCTTATTATTATAATAAAAGTAACTTTAATTTAAGATGATGGTTAGGATGTAAAACTTTATGAATTAGTTTTTATTTCTCTCATTATTCCGTAACATTGATTTTGAATGCGTATTTGTAGACATATTGATAATGTTGAATGATATTAATTTTGTTTTTTAGTTAACAGTAATTTTCTTTTGTGCTTATGTAGATTCTATTGGGATTTGCATGTTATAGTTTTTTACACTCGATATGAATGATTTATAAAAGTATGTGTTTGCATCAGCATTGCCTAAATATAACGAATAGGTGACCCCAGGGAAACATTTTAAACAACAGGGAAGCTCTTTAACGAAGTCTTTCCCTGCCTATCTTAACTTTCTTCAACAAAACATTTTCTGAAAAGTTCGTCGTAAACTAATAAACAACTTGTAAACGTCGAGAACAAAAAAACGAAAAACCTTGCCGATGTTTCTCGGTAAAACGTTTCGAAAATGAAAAATTGATGTAAAATATTTTGCAAATCCGAGTCAAATTTTTTAACATATTTTGGAAATTTGATGAATCTTGAAGAATAACGTGAAAACTAAAAAAATAATTCAAGTCCCAATATGCATACCATATTTGTAATATTAGAGCAAACGCAATAGAAGGGAAGAATTTAAGGACGATCCTTACAACAAACCTAAATCCATAAATTGGCCAGCATAGAACTAGTTGCTCACAAGTCAGATTTTCCTCACTCTAAACGTGAACCATTTTAAACATCCGACAGATAAGTAATATATGAACTATCCATTATTAGCAAATAAAGATAAAGCAATAATGTTATCCAATCGAACTCTAAATTAATTAAATTACATAAATGCCTTATTAAATAAAACAAATAAATCAGGCGGGCAAAGGTTAAACACTCTATCTTCCTTGTTCTTGCTACGTAGGTAACTCTAGTCACAGAACCCACGAAATCCTTCAGAACCTACTTGTTTGGCTCCCACTCTCGGACGGTCAGTTATGGAGTTGAAGTTTTTCCTTGAAAGTCTAGAAGTCCATGTATCGATTATCATCATGTAAATGATGTAATAAAACCTTTACTCGGTCATCTAGAAAATCCTTAGAAACGAGGACAAAATAATAAAAATTGGCCCTGGCTTGCCGAAAATATAACTTTTAAAATATTTAAAAAAATTATTAAGTCCAGACGAACCCTTATAAAATGACGTTTTCATTATAAAACGAAACCCTGTGCTATATCGCAATTTCTACAAAGTATTCAGTTAGCATAGGTTGGTTAGAAATAAATAACTTTTTTTTAACGTTGCCCTACTTAAACTACATGGTGGCCATACATGAACAAATAAAATGTGTGTAATAAATAAATAAATGTGTGTGAGTAAATTAATAAATAATTAAACATCGAAATCTTGTTGCTGTTCATGACGAGCTGGTTGTAAATTACAGATTACACTTTTACTATTATTAGCGACCAGACATTTGTTAACTAAAAGTTGTTAATTGTTAACTTACACTTGGAGGAAACGTTTTCGTCTTACGACTTCTTCAGCCTCGTATTTTTGCCGCTAGAAATGCTGCAGTTGTGCTTTCTCGGTACCATTTTTTTTAAAGTTAGAAGTGATGTGATCGAAAAGTATGTGTGATCTGTGCCGTGTTTGTTCATTTAGGATGTCATTTTTATGTGTGTTACTATGTCTATATATTTCAAACTGTTCTAGTGTGTTTAATTTATGGCCTTTGTTGCATGTGTGGAGAATGCTCATGTTATTTTCCATACTTTTGCATGAGTGTTTAGTGTCCATGAGGTGATTTGCGAAGGTGGATTCAAAAGTAGTGTGCAGTGCCCTTTTGTGTTCTTTATATCTTTCGGCGTTCTGAAACTGATATTGACTAGACCACTCGGTCTGGTCGGTAGAGCACTTACCCAACCATAAAGGCCCTGAGCTCGAACCCGGTGGCGCTGAAGAATTTCAGTGCTTTTCTCAGCCCCCCGGCCAAGACGTAGCCCATGAAAATGAATACCTACGGGAAAACCTAGTGGAACAGTGATCTATAGAAGAGGAGGGATAGCCACATTAACTTCTTATAATGCTGAATGTTCCATGCAAGATTTCTTGATGGAATAAAAGAGGTTATTATTGATCTGCTCCAATATTGCTTGTAATAGTTTCTTTAACTCTCTAAACAAATTAAAATTTCTAGACTCTTAAACCATCCTGCATTGTTTTTAGATTACCTCCATAAGACTTTCGAATTCACTAAAATTGACAAACTATGTAGAACCTGTCAAATCTGAAAATAATTTAAAACTAAGCCATACTTTAAAAATATCGATTATTGCTCTTAGGATTGTTTTTACTTACGAAATTCCTGAAAGTTAATTCATAATCTCGAAACGTCCGTGAGTTTCCTTAATTACCTCAAAATTCTTTGAATTTTTAAAAATTTCAATTTTTCTATAGTAATTCTTTAGTAATAATATAGATTTATTAATAAATAGATTATTAATAATAATAGATTTATTAATATTTTTAGCATACTATGTTTTACATTGTTCAATGTGCTTTTAATAATTCACACTCTCCTTATATGTATCTTGTTAAATCGTTAATAAATTACTTTTCATTCCACCATTCAATTTCAAATTGATTTTTTTAAACTCGTGGATAACACTCGACATTAATGCAGTTTTTTCAAATAATTATTCATTAATTTTAATTTAATGAATTAATTTATAGTTTTATATGGGAGTAAAACTTTTCAAAAAAAGGGCGAGAATTGCAATATAGTTATTTCATCCCATTTGGGAAAATAAATGACAACATATGATTTCATAAAACAGCTGATTTTATATAGGTTATGTGGGAGAACAGCTGTTTTAACGCATAGGCTGTTACTTTGTTTACATTATTATAATTATTTAGTAAAAGGTAACTAGAAATAAAATTTTTGTTTGGTGACGTAAGTAGGAATTGATTTTGAAAAAATTGTTTTTGTAATACTTATTTAAAATCTAATATTATTTATTTATTGTCCATATATTATACTATATTAAATAATATTACTTATTATTGTGTATTTCTATTTAAGTATTTTAAATGTCTTAAGATTCTTTGAATTCACAAGGAGAAATTGCAGAATCGCGTGGGAATGGTCGTTTAACTGGGATTGTAAAGCGATAGCGTCTTCATTGAGATTGTAAAGAGATAACACAGGAAAATTATGGTACTTATATTATGGAAATTATGACATGAGCAGGGAGTAAACTTTCACTCTAACAAAATTAAAGGTTTTTATTTAAAGATATTGTCATCCCTCTCGTCAGTTTTAAAAAATAATTCCAATTTAAACTTTAAAAGAAAAAAATCGTCAAGTTTTGCACGTTACTATTGAAACCCAGCGTCGAAACGATTCGTATCTTTTGTGTGTATTATTTCTCTATATGTTCTTTTTTCAATTACTATAAAATATTTTCCTTTCTCAATTATTTGATCTCGAAACATATTCTACAATTTTTCTATAAACTGAAGTAAGCTAATTATTGAATAAGGCTTTAAGTATCTTCAAACTGTTGAAAATCTTTAAATTATTTTTGACGTAATGAAAAATTTATGCTTTTACAGATGTCCATTTTTTAAAACTGTAAACTACAATAGCTGCAACATTGCAATTACAAGTAAAAAAACTCAGAATAAAAATGTTGATAAGATTCTTCGATTAGCTAATTTACACAATTTACTTGACTTATTTATTTAATACAACACTTTTTTCTTGTTCATTTATAGGATATGTTTTTATCACTTTCAAGTGTATCTTATCCAAGATGTTTCGAGAAGTAACTTTTATTAATCCAGCGTAATGAAATACTGTTGAACAGCCTAATGCTACCACTTGTCTGACTCTTGATTTTAACTGTCGAGATTCTATTTAAAAATATTTTCCGGAACGAATTCTATTTGCTTTAAATTGGCAACCAATTGGCGAGCAAACAATTGGCGATGGAAAATGACTGGAAGAGAGCCGGCTTTTGAAGTTCCAATTGTAGTTGATTGCTTTCAATTGGATGAGTTTTGTGACCTTCTAGTAACCACATGGCTGTGGATCTATGACGTGTTCTTGCTAAATGTGCAGTTTTTACAGTTGCAACAGAGTAGGTCAATTTGCCTATTATTTAACACAAGGGGTTACAATCTTGTACTTAGACCTTCAAAGTCCTACATTTACATCGTCGGTTCATTTCATTCTTATAAGCCTAAACGTTTCATTTCTGTTTTAATTTTTTATTAACTAAAATAGTTTACTTCTGTTCAAATTATGCCAAATAGATTTTCCTAAGCCTACCAAACTCACAAACGAAATGTTAAAACATATTTGCAGATTGATGAAGATGGTATCGTTTCAAACGACTCCATTCTTTAAGTGTTGACGCAATATTTAGATGTTTCTGTTGGAGGTTTTCATTATACCTCGGGATCAATTCAAGATACAAGGTTAATTTTTTCCCTAAATATATGATTCCATTTGAACAGGCGAAAACATTCTATACTGTTGGAAAACTAATTTTAACAGGTTTTCTCTGATATTCTCTTTCAGTATTGACAGGAGATGTTTTAAATGTTGGTCAGATTTTAGTTTTTTGTTCTTCATCAAGTTTTATTAATTATTAAGGATCAATTTATTAGATGTAAGATTGTTAACGCTAAGCAGACCCCACATTAGATTTAAATTATTTTCTATAATTTGTTTTTATCCTGGGTTTATAGGTTACGTTAATGTTTCAGTCAGACAAGAAGGTGATCCCTGCGGTTTTAGCAGCGACCGTCTTCTTTACACTCGCTGCAGGTAGGATACTGGTTCAGGGCTTTTGGAATCTGATTATAACAAAGAGGTGGAATTTTTCGGAAAGTCGTTGTTTTGTTAGGAAGGACAGAAGAAGTGTAAAACTGATTATATATCAACCCGGAGGGGTCACTGGCCGACAAGGGTTTTCATTTGTATTTAACTTTATAGAAAATGCGCTTAAAAGTAGCTGACTTAAAACAATATTAATCCAACCTAAAGAAGATAGCTCAAGTCTAATTTATAATTTAAAAAGTGTGAGGAACAGCGAAAAGGAGTTAGGTTTTTGCGGAGTAGGGACTTTAGTACGACGACTGAAAATGTAGATCTAGTGGAATAGATGGGATCCCGGACATGCAGGTATTTGTGCTTTCAAAAAGCGGAAGCCACAAGAGTGGGTGTGTTGAAGGATTGACGGGGTGTATGACTAGAGAAAAACTGGAGAAATTGGGAAATGCATATCACCTATTTATACGGAAATAATTTCAGGCTTTGATCTTCCAGTGACCACCAGATAAGAACAGCATGTAAAGACGGGACGAGAAGCATCAGATGCAATGGGTATTTGGTTTTGAGTGGGATATGGTTTTATTTTTAGTGGACTTGAAGCGTATGCCTAAAGTTCTCGGTTTTGACCTGATAAGGTTCATCTGATTAGGTTGTTACCGTATTCAAAGACTGTTAGAAATTTGTGTTTTGCTAAATCCTATTAAAATTATAAATCTAGGTTGCTCGATAAAAGGAGTATAAGTCAGAATTGGTCAAGAGAACATAGGTCAACAGTATATCTCTTGAAACTTTCTGTTAGTACGTTTTAAACTAATCGGGCTGGTAAATTAATTTTTTAACTGCAGTCTCCTTACCAAGTGCTTTAGCAATAATAGTATTATTATTTGTTTGCAAAAATTACCAATTAGTATTGTATGTTAGTTTTCCGTATGATTATAGCTATGTTACGTACGATTGTCATTAAAAATAAGCTTTAAGCGAATGTAGCCATATTAGCGTTATTAATGATGGGCTGTTAAACTTTTATATTATCTTTTATAAAAGAGTCATTCAACTAATTTGCTTTGAACAATTTTGACCTAAAAAGACAGCGTGGTCTGTTTAAACATAACTAATAATTAATAGTTGCTGAAAACGTATAAATATAAAACAATTCTATACATATTTATTTATTCTATACATAAGTATTAGGCAGCAGGTTATTGATGTAGAAGCAAGGATAATGAAACTTTTGTGAAAACCAGAAACAAAAAATCGATTAGACCAACAGCACCACTACAGACAACACATCATGAAAGCTAAATGATTACATTTAGACCGTTGGACTTCTTTGTTCTGCTTCTGTCTTTGTCTCACATTCCCTTTATAAAACCTGCACTAGCGCTTCCTATAGGCCGAAAGTAAAAACTCACTCTTATACATGTTTCCATTATATAAATTTTTAAAATTTAAAGCTATTTTTTACTGATAGAAACACACAAATACACACACACACACGCACTAACACACACGCACACACACTAACACACACACACACACACACACACACACAATGACACACACACACACACACACACACACACACACACACACACACACACACACACACACACACACACACATACACACACACACACACACACACACACACACACACACACACACACACACACACACACACACACACACACATACACACACACACACACACATACACACACACACACACACACACACACACACAAACACACACACACTAACACATACACACACACACACACACACACACACACACACACACACACACACACACACACACACACACACACACATACACACACACACACTATTAGGGACGATGAAAAAACTGTTTGGGGAGACACCCGGTATAAGTGCTCCCGTCTGAAATGTTCTTTTAGCAAGATGTAAAGTTGTACCATTCAGCACAGCAATCTTTAATTAGCTGTCGGGGAACTGAGCTTAAGTCAAGGTTAACGGTCAGACGGTTTCCTTTTCGTTGGCCTTAATTTGGTCGCCTTGAGACGATGCTATGTCGTCCATATCAAGAGTAATTTCATTTGGTTTTGGACTGTTACTTATTTTTCTGAACAGAAGTTCCTGGATGAACAGATAATCTAAAAGCATCCAACTCCTAAAAATCTCCTAAAATGATTAATTCTCCGACTTTTTTTTACTATTCCGACTTTTTTCCGACAGAAAAGTTTAAATGCGACAAATCTGTCCAGCTGTAATTAACGGAAAAAGACAAGGAATTGGTTATGCTCTGTTTTCTAAGAAAGTGAATCTGGATTTCTTTTCTTCAAAATTGATAACATCTTTTTCTAATTATTTATTAGATCTTCTAAAACTAAGACAAATTTACAACAAGTATATTTATTAAACCAATCGCGTTTCAGTGACAATGCTGTCATCTTCAGTAACTATGTATTTATTTTCCATGAAGTGCAGCTGTATTCACTAAGAATGACTGCCTTGTAAATAATGTGCTTTCATTTTATCGTTTGTTGTGAGTGTACTATTGTTAATGTTAAATAACGTATTTTATATTTTGCTTTACAGGTAAATCTCAAATCTTATAACTTGAATTATAAATTCATCAACATCATCATGACATAACTTTAAGCTACAGAACATTGGGAACGTGTCCAGCATGTTGACGTCATAGGAAGATTTCCTTAATCATTAACCGATCACTAACCGATCATTAAATGCTGATCACTTAATACAGCAGGAAATGTATTTTTAACAAAAGTTCTGTGCCCCCCTCCGTTTCTTCTGTTCCAGTGAGGCATTCTACGTTTTAATAAACAGGATATTATATTAGGGTTTTTTAAACGTCTGGCTTAAAATTATTCGTAAAGAAATGAATTCAAAACCATGTCGGTAACAATAACATTTGTTGTAGGAAGATGCGGCTGATCACGAGCTACGTCAGCTTGCTGACCCGTCTGGTGGTGCCCGTCTTCGTCACGCTGTACTACATCATCCTGAGGAACCAGAGGCTCTTGTTCGATGGCTTCAGGAGGCACGTGCTCACGGCTCTGGTCACTTTAATCACAAGTAAGTATCCAATGAAATAGACATTCTTCTCATTCATAAGTAGACGCGTGTGGTCGAAAGGAAAGGGTATTTGGGGTACGGGAACGGTTTTATAAACTCTGGAGAGAGCCTTAAGGAATTATTAGATATCCGACTTTCGATTTGAATCCGCACCCGGTAGACAAGAAATAAACCTACCAGTGTGGCTGTAATAAAAGTTGAAGGAGAAAGATGGTGAAACTAAAGTGGGGAAATAAATATTGTGGTGGGTTTTCTAGTTTAGCATATGATTGCCCCTTCGAATTCAAACGGACCAGTATGTCAGAAAGCCTTATGTAAAGCCTGGAAAAGTCACAGTACTAAGCCAGTGATCCAACGAGACCCTTCGGTCTCGGGGCTAGTAGGGCTCTTCGAAAGGCCCAGTTTCTACAGATAGAACCCGCTTCTGATTACTTCGGTGGGATCGGGTCTTTATCCACTCTCGGTTGACTTTACGTAAAGGGAGACTGGGATGACCGACGCCCGACTTGCCCATTAACACTTTAAGGCAACAGATGCTGCTGTCATAACTCACTTTGTGAGGGTTCTTTGACAAAAAATATCTCTGTAACAAAAGACCACCAAATTAAACTTTGCTATATACGGAGTTTCGATTAAGAATAGTTTTGTCTTCGACGACAAAACTTGACCGTATATTTAAAGTAGGTTTAAATTACTTTAATTTATGTTTTTATTGCTATTTAAGAATAATTAATATGAAAGTGAACGAATACAAAAATCATAATTTTATACTTCTACTAAATAAACCTTAGGTTTAGCAATACAAACAAAATGCTTTAAAATGTTGAAGTAATGTACACAAATTGCTTTATATGGTTTCGTATTTAAGTAGTATCCCTATAATGTATGCTGGTGAGGACACCAGGGAAATCCTACCCCAACGCTGTAGTGTGTAATCCTGTTGCTCCTAAGAAATAGACAAGGTTTATATGAAAAGTAAATATCTACCAAAATTAAATAAATAGATCGAAACAATTTTTGCCTAAATCGGTTTTCATTTTAGGTTAAAACAACCTGGAAGTATCGTGTAAACCTAAATTATGGACACAATTCTTATTCAATTTTAGTAGCGCACCCATTAATGATTACTTTATTGTTCTTGTGGTCTGCTCGAGTATAGTGCAGACTGTTGATCGTTCAGTAGAGAGCAGGGGGGCACCACGTGCAGGCGATCAACTTCATCCCCCCTTGCAACTCTCGCCGCGGCAGGTTGTATTCCTGATTGATTCACATTTAGCGATTTTGGCAGTTTCCTCTAATACACCTTCTGACTGCACATTGACAGTGTCGTGCAGAGAAAAAATGCTACTATGCCAAGAGGCAGGCTTCAGAATTGCGCTCCAGTGGATTCCCAGCCACGTTGGCACAACAGGGAACGAAAAAGCTGACAACCTCGCCAAGAGTGGGTGCCGCCTACCACAGCCACAAATCATAATATCACTGGGCTCTGCTTACACCACGATTCACGCAGCAGCTAAAACGTACTTGAAAACATCACAAGAAAACCTGGCTGTTGGAAAGAGATGGCAAGAACTTTGCACCAACCCCATTCCAAAAGACCTGTCTCGACCTATCAGTGTTGCGCTTTTCCGTCTAACTACGGGACACGACTACCTTCAGGCGCACCTTCATCGCATTGGCGGACACGGATCAGTGCCCCTTGTGCCAAACAGGAAAGATGGATGGAGGCCACCTTCCTGCCTGCCCTCAGCTCGAAACATACAATAGCGACCCAAAAACCAGACTCCAAACTCTACTGGTCTGCAAGATGCCAAATGCTCAAGTTACATTTGGCCAAAGGCAGATTTGCCAAAAGGCAGGCGTTGGATAAAGTAAAGTATTAATGATTACTTTGACACTGAAACGTAATTTATGTAATATATTTATTGTGAATTTCTGGTAGTATTAGTATTAAATAATTTAAATAAGGCTATTATCGGCTTAGAAGAAAAATAAAGCAAGCGCAAATACACTTTCTTAGAAAACAGGTTAAGGTTTGTTGTTTTTTTTGTTCTCACATTAATTACAGCTGGAGAGATCTGTCGGTCTTGAACACTGGAATATAAATACCATGTTGCGATAGGAAGATGTGTAAAATGGACAATTTTCATTTTCCAAGACATGACAAAATAATTATATATTTAGTCCGTATATTAAATGCATTTATCATTTAGAACGTTAGCAAGTTATACATATAATGATTTTTAACAACTATAAATTGTTTCATAGAAAACGCGATATCGTTTTGTTTCTTCAATAATTGTTGTAAATAGATGCAACAACAGATAGAAGTATAAATTGGCTAATTATCGATTATGTAGACGTCATTGATATTGCAAAAACAAATTATACTTGGTGATGCAGGACGTCCACAGAATCACACAATATTAAAATTTGGCGAATAAATTAAAAAATGATGAAAAAGAGCACATTTAACTTCACTTTTAAACGTATACTAACCTTTATAAAATTAGGATTTTTAATAAACAAGTAATATAACATTTTTTTAAAAGCAATTCCTACTTAAGCCGACAAAGAAAAATTTTATTTTAGTTTCTTTTAATTTTAATATAAATAGGCCTATGCATGTACATATGTCAGAATAGCAACATTAAGGAGCAAAATAGAAAACGAATTTCCTTGAAAATATCCATTTTCTTTTCTATGTGTGGTGTTGGAGTATTATTTTTGTTTGTTACTATTTATACGCGTTTTTGTCACTTGCATTGTGTTGTAGTTTCTTTTCACTTTCCTTTCGCATTGTCCGTTTGTTATGCAAGGTTCGATACCGTTAATCCAGTTTGTTTATTTTATTCTTTTTATTCATATTTAATGCTAGAGCAATATTTAAGATATTGTGTGGTAACCATGGCAACAATTTAAGATTGTACAATTGAGGTTTCGACGATAATCAGATGGTGGGAAAAGTAAAATTCTTATACATCTTTGAAAATTTCACTTCTAGCTATGGGCAAGTTGGCTCAGTCCCAAAGCTCTAGATTTCGAACATGAAGATACTCAGTTCTAATCCGACCTAGAATCCCACATTTTTATAATTTATTTATTGAATAAATATTTGATAAAAACTGTATTAACATTATTATCATCATTGTAATCCAAAACGGGTTTAAAAAATGTATTTGAACTGGATTGGATGAATAAAATGTATTTTACTAACGATTGAAAATTTGTACAAGATATGTATCAGGAGAGTGTGAGTTAATAGAAGAAATTGAGACAGAAACTTGGTATAGCACCTTTCCTACCTTGGTGCTACTTACAAAATACCATCCCTTCTTGACAACAAGAATACGATCTCTTCTTCGAAAGAGATAGTATCATATATACCATTGTCCCTGCATTATTTACAAGCGAGGGTACAGGAATTTCCTTTGGAATGAGTCAGACACAGTAGCTTCTGTTTAGAATTTCGCTTTGTGGGAATTCTGTATTATTTTTGCTTGTTTTAAGGTGAAGAAGAGAATCATTGGGGAATTAAATCCCATGCAGAATGCAGTAGGGAATATTAATAAAAGCCAAGTTAAGGTAGGAATATAGTAACCTTTGTCTGGGATGTATAGAAGTTTCTTCGTGTACAGCTGATCACTCGTAAGCTGGTGCGCGATCGATCGATTGTAAACCTGTACTAGCCTATTCAAAAACATTAGTTGTAGTACGTGTTGCATCAAAGACCGTCGCTAAGAATTTGCAGGCGTTGCGGTCGCTTAGAAAATTGATATAAGTACATTTTTTCAAACCTTTACGTAAATGATCTGGTTAATATGGCAAAAAAAAAATATTTATAGCGCCATATCGTCCCTGTCAAATCTACATTATTGTAATATAAATACTATAGCGCATATTTTAATCTTTGTGGAACGATCTTTTGCTTCCTCTGCCCCTGCCTATGCTCGCCCTTCAAGGTAACGCTTCAGCTTAAGTGTGACCAGCTACACAAGTTGCTCACCTAAAGTAGGATTACTCTCTTAGTGGGTCATATGCAGGTGTTTGTGTCAGTGTCCCATAAGTCGTAATAGACGCATATACGTTGCAAACTCTTCTATTTATGTGATAAAAAACACGATAGTTATACGTACATGGAAAACACTTATTGAATATCCCTTGATGGTTTTTGAAAAACCTACTAGGAAAAATGGGACCGCTTCGAAAAGAATATACTGTACATATAACAGCAAGTACTTATCTCAAAGTACGCTTATAGAGCATACCTTATAGAGCATGTGTATTACTTAAAAGAAATCTAAATACATGCATACCTAAATAGTTTCCAACAGCAAGTGTTGTATTCTCGCTAACTTGGAAAAACAAGATTAATATTCATCTCATCTTAGGAAAACAAAATGCAAACCAGGAGCAAATACTAATCAAATCAGAGATGCGCATTGGTTTTTAACCAACGAACAGCACATTTTTTGTTTTTCTGGTAAAAATGTATTACATTACGTAAATTAGTAGTATATATAGAGTAATACAGTGCGTTCAAAATGTCCCTACCTACTACTCTTTTGAGTAGTGGGTCAATTTATTGCTTACATTACTCCATTTTTTGTGGAATCGTCCTACGTGCTTGATTGTATCGGCAGTTATTTTAGTAACAAGGGATGGGGGGCTCAAGACAGCTATTGTAACCTGTCTGCGGAAGGAACTTTGGAACGCATTGTATATTAGTGCTATTGTAAGTTCTAGCTTTCACAAATATTTTTGTCTGTTACAGGGGGCGTCTTATTTGGTCCGTCAAATAAAATCGATCCACTTTTGAGAACATTCCGCGTAGTGAACTTTCGACCCCGACAGTTGTTCCTCCAAGACCAGGACGAGGACGTTATTTCACAGAGCGAACCTGAACCTGAAAAGAGCGTCAATTGCGACGTCCTGCATGATCCGGGGGCCGACAACAGAGTGATGGATGTCATTTTCATACATGGGCTTAAAGGCTCGTTAGAGCGAACTTGGACACAAGGGGTATGGGACTTGAAAAACCGCGACCACACCGGCAGAGTGTTGTTGCGTAAGAGTTTGTCGACGCCGGTCATTAAAGAGACGACCAAACGGGCCGGCGTGCATCGAAATCGTTCCGAATCGAATCTGAGCAGGTGCTGTGATACGCCGGGCGGAAGCGGTGTGCAGTGTTGTGACGCGGACGCAGAGGAAGCTTCGGATAACAACAATGTGGAACCAAAAGTGAAATGTGAAACAGTGTTGAAATGTGATAGTGAAGAGACGATATCCAGGTGCTGGCCTAGAGACTGGTTGCCGAAGGATTGTCCTGGAGTGCGGGTAATTGCCCTCAACTACACCACGGATCCTTACCTGTGGAGGCTCGTCTGGATGGCCAAAAGACACAGGTACGTTTTATATATGATGCTACTTATTTTATTAATACAAACTTATAAAAGAAAGTAAAAATGATTCAGAGGGTGCAATCTATCCCCTCTTAGAGGTAATAATCGTGCATCCAGAGGGATCTACGTGTTATCAGTCTTTGATCGCTATTAGGTCACTACCTTCTTTGGTATGTCCCACTTTATACTTGGACAAGGCAAAGTTTCCACAGGTAAACCGTTTGTACACTAAACAAAGTTCTTCCCATATTGTTTAAGTGTATCACTTTTGTGAAACGGAGAATAGAAAGTAAGGTTATAGTTGGCTGAAGTAGTGGGGAGGGGGGTATTGCGATTGACAGTAGATCGAGCCAGAGACAAGCATTTCACCGATACAATATGAGAGTCACGTGGCAGAGACATTCATAGTCACGTGGCAGATCCGTCTTTATTCGAAAGCTTAATGAAAAGAGAACTAATTTCGTTTTAATCCATATTGTTATTTAGTTATTATAGTTTTATTTAAAACTGTGTGTTCGTAAACTTGAGTGATTTGTCCAGACTCTATAGGTCATAATTGTTGAAATTGTCAATTATACTTATAAAAAAAGCTAAATTGTTTTATTTATTTTATATAATATGTTTACGTATGATTTAAAATTGTAAAGTGTCGATATTTTGAACCAGCGCAAAATAAAACTTTTGTATGAAGGTTGTAATAACAAAGGTACTAATACGAAGATTCTACTTTTTACCAACAATTGGATTTTCTGTAATCAGCTCATTCACCTCTGAAACAGTACAAATACACCGCAAAATAAGTTATTCACTTTAATATTTTTTATAATAATTTATCTAATTAATGATGAACTAGTTGGAATTGATTGTGTGTCTCGCTAACATATTGTAATCTGTAACCAATCGCCCTAATAGTTTAACCCTATCTAAACAAACCTAACGTCATTCATAATTTCAAATAAAGTCCACTTGCTCGCTAGTATTATAAAACTCAAAGTGATAACTTCTTTACGCGCGGTGAAAAAAAAAACACATGTCACGCTATTTCTGAAACCCATACCTCACAGCAAATACCTTACAACATATGATTTCATGTAACAGATGATTTTGTGCTATAGGTTATGATTTAGAGCAGCCGTTTTACACGTAGGTCTAGATTATTATTAAATAGTTTTGATCAGGTAATAAACATATTAATTTATTTAAATTTTAATAAATCTCAATACAAAACAATTACTTGGAATAATTTACTGTGGTTTAATATTAATAAATAATACGCACAATCTCTAACCACAAATATGTTTTTTTTTCTAGTCTAAATCAAAGGACATATTTGTAGTTAGAGGTTATGTGTATTATTTATTCTCAATACAATTAATTTAATATAACGGTAGTAATAAGTTAGTCTATGTATTTTTAAAAGGAAAACATCTTAGCCTCGTCTTATATATTTTAAAGAGCAGATTTGATTGTTATTAAAAATATTTTATTCAATAAACATCTAAAATGTTTTTTGCTACCCACATTATTATATTATTAACTGCAATAAACATTAGTCTTTGTTAAATACATTCCTCAAATAAAGATGTAAAAATTGAATATAAAATGTCTAAATTCATATTTTCGGCAATTTTTATTGAAACGTTCGCGAAACTACTAGCTCTGTTATCACTTCTGTCGGGACCCCCCCCCCCCCCAGTGCCAGAACCATTTTTCATTTTTTATTATTGAAAGAAGTTTTGAATGCGTTTAGGCCGCGTTCACACAAGGAGTTTTTCAACGACCGTTGGCGCTTTGAGTTACCTCACCGTTGGCAGTTTTTAGAGATTGTTCAAACATGGCTTTTTAAGTGACTGCATTGTATATAAACACCTCTCCATGACTGTCCACAGACATATCTTTAAACTCAGCTTTTATTCTTGTATACAAATTGCTAGTTTTATATATACCGGTGCCCAGATAACGTAGACAGAGTGAAAGCTTGTTACATCCTTCATAACTTTATGTGAAAACGCAATGGAGTGAATTTTGAGGACTGGAGAACACTTCCGTATGTGGAAGGACAATTCGTTTGGCCGTAATTGTATCAAACAAGGTAGAAGCAGAGTTAATTTTACAAACTAACCTTAAGTTTGTGCCCCACAGGGCAAACGCACGAAGAAAGATAGCGTGTTACACAGGAAGGTCATTTTACACACGCTACCATGAACACATAGAAACACTCACAAACAAAAATCCAATCAAACTTTGCTGAACAATTCATACAAAAACGGAAATAACCACCGCTACACAATCGAACAGTATGGAATATGCAAACATTTTAAACTATACCTAACTCACTCTATAGCTTACATACAATTTTTCACATTATAGCCCCTAATACTTTTTAAAAATACACCTAATATCCCTATCCTACCACACCCCTAACCTAAAACTCTCAAAATTTTTTTAAAAAAACCAGCTACAATCTTTATTCCGCCCCACCCTTAGCCTCTAACAAACCTCCTTAAACTAAAACAATCAAGAAGTCAAATACTAGCAGATAAAACAGTGTCCGTTAAAATAGGATAAACATCGGGAAATTTGTGTCATTGACAATTTAACAATAGTTTATCTAAGATTTTTCTAAAATTTTTATTCTTATTATTTCTGTATCATTGTTATTAAAATCTACGATCTGAATTATCAGATTAGCATCATAATTCTAAAGGTGTGTGTGTGTGTGTGTGTGTGTGTGTGTGTGTGTGTGTGTGTGTGTGTGTGTATGTGTGTGTGTGTGTGTGTGTGTGTGTGTGTGTGTGTGTGTGTGTGTGTGTGTGTGTGTGTGTGTGTGTGTGTGTGTGTGTGTGTGTGTGTGTGTGTGTGTGTGTGTGTGTGTGTGTGTGTGTGTGTGTGTGTGTGTGTGTGTGTGTGTGTGTGTGTGTGTGTGTGTGTGTGTGTGTGTGTGTGTGTGTGTGTGTGTGTGTGTGTGTGTGTGTGTGTGTGTGTGTGTGTGTGTGTGTATGTGTGGGGTGTGTGTGTGTGTGTGTGTGTGTGTGTGTCTGCCGGATCGATTGAGATGAAATTTGGTATGAAAATTAATTTCAGTATCTTTGATGTAAACCTATTAGTTTTGATAATTTAAGAGTGCAGTTTAAAGTTTTAAAAATAGGATTAATCCAAAACGCATAAACGAATATGATTGTTTTAATGTTACGAAAGGCAGAAAAAAGCATTCAAATGTAAAAATAATTATTTAGATTCAACTAATAATCTATATACGGCGATAATCACGGCATGACGTATAGCTGACACATTATGTGAGTATGATTTCATACAATTGCGTTCTAAGTTTTTAGGCTAGTTTATATAACAGCCGTTTCAATGCGTAATTTACATTATTTCATTTATTTTAGCCCAACATTATGGAGTTAAAATACTATTGGATTGAAAATGTCTTTAATTTATTTAATAATAATAAATATAATAAGTTATAATCTATGATGCCGATTGATTTCGTATAAGAATTGAAGAGTGGCTATAGTTGCTTTTCAAAGATCGTAAGTATAAGGTTAGAATTCATGAATTCAATTCTTACACTGCAGATGAATCTTATAAGAAGATGTAATCATCATTAGAAACTTATTCTTATTTAATGTAGCATACGTATTATAAATATTTGAGGTTTGTTTACTTTTTGGTGGTTGATTTAAGAATTGGTTAATACTTTTGGTCGCTAAATAATCTTTAGAAAAGGTAAATATTAGGACATTATTGATGTGATAACTTCTTTACGCGCGATGAACAAAACGTGAGACTAAATCATTGCTTTCGCGTCACGCGATTTCTGAAACGCATGGTTTACAGCATATATTTCCAACAGGTCATTCAAGTGAATTAAATTATAACATAAGATTCCTTGTAAGCTGATTTTGTGTTATAGGTTATAGGTTGTGTCGTAGAACAGCTGTTTTACACGTAGATTAAAAAGTCTGTTCAAAAAATACGGGGGAGGTCATAAAAAAACGTGTACGTTATTTGGAAGTTTATCTGGGTCTCCTTCAAAGTACTCTCCTCCCCAACGCACACACTTATCCCAACGGTGTTTCCACTTGTTAAAACAGTCCTGGTAAGCTTCTTTTGTGATGGCATTCAGCTCCTTCGTCGCATTTGCCTTAATCTCCGAAATCGTTTCAAATCTTCTTCCTTTGATGTTTTTTTGAGTTTAGGGAATAAGAAAAAATCACAAGGAGCAAGGTCAGGTGAGTAGGGGGGTGGGAAAGAACAGTGATCGAGTGTTTGGCCAACAACTCACGAGTTCTGAGTGTTGAGTGAGCTGGAGCGTTGTCGTGATGGAAAAACCAGTTATCACTTCTCCACAGTTCTGGCCTTTTGCGTCGGACGGCGTCCCTCAGACGTTTCAGTACTTCGATATAGGTAATGTGGTTGACTGTAGAGCCTTCAGGGAGGTACTCGTAGTGAACAACACCCTTAGCATCAAAAAAAACTGGACTATTAGATCTAAGGTCAGAATCACACATCAGTACATTAAAACAAATTTGTAATAATATAAAAAAATTACACGAACTTAAATACAAGATTAACTTGGTAAAATTTAATTTAAAAAAAATAAATTACACTTTTTGTGTATTAACTTGGCAAAAACCACTACTTACTGATTTATTCAGCAGACATGTTTCGCACTAGGTCAGCTCATTATTCAATGCTGTTACTCACTGATAACACTCACCTAGTGCGCTGACCTAGTATGAAACACGTCTGCTGAATATATCAGTAAATAGTGGTTTTTTGCCAAGTTAATAAAAAAAATGTAATTTATACAAGAACCTCAAGATGTACGAGGTCTATTCAAAATATACGCAGACTGAGGTCATAAAAAAATGACTTTATTTAGAAGTTACACATCTGGGTCTCCTTCAAAGTACTCTCCTCCCCAATGCACACACTTATCCCAACGGTGTTTCCACTTGTGAAAACAGTCCTGGTACGCTTCTTTTGTGATGGCGTTCAGCTCCTTCGTCGCATTTGCCTTAATCTCCGAAATCGTTTCAAATCTTCTTCCTTTGGGGGTTTTTTTTGTTTTGGGAATAAGAAAAAGTCACAAGGAGCAAGGTCAGGTGGGAGGGGGGGAAGAACAGTGATCGAGTGTATGGCCAAAAACTCACGAGTTCTGCGTGAGCTGGAGCGTTGTTGTGATGGAAAAACCAGTTATCACTTCTCCACAGTTCTGGCCTTTAGCGTCGGACCGCGTCCCTCAGACGTTTCAGTACTTCAGTGTAGGTAATCTGGTTGACTGTAGAGCCTTCAGGGAGGTACTCGTAGTGAACAAAACCCTTAGCATCAAAAAAAAACTGTCAGCATCACCTTCACATTCGACCGAACTTGGCGAGGTTTTTTGGGTCTTGGGGACGTTTGACTCACCCATTGGGATGATTGGACATTCGTTTCAATGTCGTAACCATACACCCATGATTCATCACCGGTTATAATTCTTGATAAAAAGTTCCCATCTTCATTTGAACGATCAAGCAGTTCCCGACAAACCCGGACGCGATTGGCTTTTTGGTCGTCGGTCATCAGGCGTGGCACAAATTTCTCAGCGACGCGGTGCATCTTCAATTTTTCGCTCAAAATCTCGTAACAAGATCCAACTGATATCCCACACTCTTCGGAAAGCTCCCTAATGGTCAGACGTCGATTTTCGCGCACCAGGGTGTTGATTTTGTCAACGTGTGGGTCGTCAGTTGACGTTGAAGGACGTCCAGGACACTCATCGTCATCAATCGACTGTCCTTCCTGTAATCGGCCACCTTTGAAACGTTCATGCCACTTGAAACATGCAGTACGGTTCATGGCAACATCGCAAGCATGGCAAATGTTTCTGTGGCAGATCTCCCTAGTTTTACACAAAATTTCACAGCAATTCGTTGTTCCTTCAGGCTGTCCATTTTACAATCCAACAAACGAAAAAAAACACTCTTTACTAAACTGCGTGTAACTCATCAACAAATGAAGATATCTGCGGCTGAAATACCGCGTTTTAATCAGCTGATTTATACGAACCTAGCGACACCAACCGGATTCTCCTGAAACTAACCAGAGCCGCGAAATTCAAACAGTCCGCGTATTTTTTGAACAGACGTATTATTTATTTACAATCGAAGTTTATTTATTTAATAAATAGTTTTGATCAGGTAATAAATAATATATTAATTTATTAAAATTTTGATAAATCTGAATACAAATATTTCAATATAACGATAATAATAAGTTTTGTATTTTTAATCGTATTTTTAATGTTCGGAAAACATTTTAGGGCCATTTTATACATTAAAAAAAACTGATTTGGATTGAATTTGTTAAAAAAATTTGTATTCAGTCAATGTATAACAATTTTTTTCTTTAACCACATTATTTTATTATTAACTACAATAAATATTAGTCTTTATTAAATACATTCCTCAAACAAAGATGTGAAAATTGAATAAAAAATGTCTAAATTCATATTTTCGGCAATTTTTCTTGAAACCTTTGCGAGACTTTTAGCTCTTTTTTGTTACCATTTCTGTCGAGACTCCTCCGAGGGCAAAAACCAATTTTTTAAAAATTTAGAGTATTTTTATTAGTTTATATTGATTTTTATCAGTTTAAAGTAAACTGATGTTATTTATCAATTAGTTATTAAATATAATAATATCTACTGTTTTTTTTTTTTTAATCTGAATGAATTCAATATATCGATAAATAAATTTATATTATATCTGTTGATGTAATATTTGAATATATCCCACGGATAGTTATATGTCGCTGTTCTAGTGTCAAATAGCAAAAATATATCTTTTGATCGAGAACCATAAGTCTTATAATATTGTAATAGAAATACATTACATTGAAATAAACCTATTCTAATTCTGAAAGTCTACTATAAATTTTATTACGTACACATAATTGCGGGCGAAGCGCGATGGCTAGATCTATAGGACTGTATTGAAAAAAAATAGGTATATTCAATAGGTATATTCATAGGTATATTTCAATATAGGTGGATAGTAAAATTGAATATAATTATAACCAAATCTATCCTGACTTGATACTTCGTAGGTACATTTTAATGTAGCTATATAGTAATGTTGTATAAAACTATAACCAAATCTATCCTGACTGAATACTTCGTAGGTATATTTTAATGTAGCTATATAGTAATGTTGTATAAAACTATAACCAAATCCATCCTGACTGAATACTTCGTAGGTATATTTTAATGTAGCTATATAGTAATGTTGTATAAAACTATAACCAAATCTATCCTGACTGAATACTTCGTAGGTATATTTTAATGTAGCTATATAGTAATGTTGTATAAAACTATAACCAAATCCATCCTGACTGAATACTTCGTAGGTATATTTTAATGTAGCTATATAGTAATGTTGTATAAAACTATAACCAAATCCATCCTGACTGAATACTTCGTAGGTATATTTTAATGTAGCTATATAGTAATGTTGTATAAAACTATAACCAAATCCATCCTGACTGAATACTTCGTAGGTATATTTTAATGTAGCTATATAGTAATGTTGTATAAAACTATAACCAAATCCATCCTGACTGAATACTTCGTAGGTATATTTTAATGTAGCTATATAGTAATGTTGTATAAAACTATAACCAAATCCATCCTGACTGAATACTTCGTAGGTATATTTTAATGTAGCTATATAGTAATGTTGTATAAAACTATAACCAAATCTATCCTGACTGAATACTTCGTAGGTATATTTTAATGTAGCTATATAGTAATGTTGTATAAAACTATAACCAAATCCATCCTGACTGAATACTTCGTAGGTATATTTTAATGTAGCTATATAGTAATGTTGTATAAAACTATAACCAAATCCATCCTGACTGAATACTTCGTAGGTATATTTTAATGTAGCTATATAGTAATGTCGTATAAAACTATAACCAAATCTATCCTGACTGAATACTTCGTAGGTATATTTTAATGTAGCTATATAGTAATGTCGTATAAAACTATAACCAAATCTATCCTGACTGAATACTTCGTAGGTATATTTTAATGTAGCTATATAGTAATGTTGTATAAAACTATAACCAAATCTATCCTGACTGAATACTTCGTAGGTATATTTTAATGTAGCTATATAGTAATGTTGTATAAAACTATAACCAAATCCATCCTGACTGAATACTTCGTAGGTATATTTTAATGTAGCTATATAGTAATGTTGTATAAAACTATAACCAAATCCATCCTGACTGAATACTTCGTAGGTATATTTTAATGTAGCTATATAGTAATGTTGTATAAAACTATAACCAAATCCATCCTGACTGAATACTTCGTAGGTATATTTTAATGTAGCTATATAGTAATGTTGTATAAAACTATAACCAAATCCATCCTGACTGAATACTTCGTAGGTATATTTTAATGTAGCTATATAGTAATGTTGTATAAAACTATAACCAAATCCATCCTGACTGAATACTTCGTAGGTATATTTTAATGTAGCTATATAGTAATGTCGTATAAAACTATAACCAAATCTATCCTGACTGAATACTTCGTAGGTATATTTTAATGTAGCTATATAGTAATGTCGTATAAAACTATAACCAAATCTATCCTGACTGAATACTTCGTAGGTATATTTTAATGTAGCTATATAGTAATGTTGTATAAAACTATAACCAAATCTATCCTGACTGAATACTTCGTAGGTATATTTTAATGTAGCTATATAGTAATGTTGTATAAAACTATAACCAAATCCATCCTGACTGAATACTTCGTAGGTATATTTTAATGTAGCTATATAGTAATGTTGTATAAAACTATAACCAAATCCATCCTGACTGAATACTTCGTAGGTATATTTTAATGTAGCTATATAGTAATGTTGTATAAAACTATAACCAAATCTATCCTGACTGAATACTTCGTAGGTATATTTTAATGTAGCTATATTGTAATGTTGTATAAAACTATAACCAAATCTATCCTGACTGAATACTTCGTAGGTATATTTTAATGTAGCTATATAGTAATGTTGTATAAAACTATAACCAAATCTATCCTGACTGAATACTTCGTAGGTATATTTTAATGTAGCTATATAGTAATGTTGTATAAAACTATAACCAAATCTATCCTGACTGAATACTTCGTAGGTATATTTTAATGTAGCTATATAGTAATGTTGTATAAAACTATAACCAAATCCATCCTGACTGAATACTTCGTAGGTATATTTTAATGTAGCTATATAGTAATGTTGTATAAAACTATAACCAAATCTATCCTGACTGAATACTTCGTAGGTATATTTTAATGTAGCTATATAGTAATGTTGTATAAAACTATAACCAAATCTATCCTGACTGAATACTTCGTAGGTATATTTTAATGTAGCTATATAGTAATGTTGTATAAAACTATAACCAAATCCATCCTGACTGAATACTTCGTAGGTATATTTTAATGTACCTATATAGTAATGTTGTATAAAACTATAACCAAATCCATCCTGACTGAATACTTCGTAGGTATATTTTAATGTAGCTATATAGTAATGTTGTATAAAACTATAACCAAATCTATCCTGACTGAATACTTCGTAGGTATATTTTAATGTAGCTATATAGTAATGTTGTATAAAACTATAACCAAATCTATCCTGACTGAATACTTCGTAGGTATATTTTAATGTAGCTATATAGTAATGTTGTATAAAACTATAACCAAATCCATCCTGACTGAATACTTCGTAGGTATATTTTAATGTAGCTATATAGTAATGTTGTATAAAACTATAACCAAATCTATCCTGACTGAATACTTCGTAGGTATATTTTAATGTAGCTATATAGTAATGTTGTATAAAACTATAACCAAATCCATCCTGACTGAATACTTCGTAGGTATATTTTAATGTAGCTATATAGTAATGTTGTATAAAACTATAACCAAATCCATCCTGACTGAATACTTCGTAGGTATATTTTAATGTAGCTATATAGTAATGTTGTATAAAACTATAACCAAATCCATCCTGACTGAATACTTCGTAGGTATATTTTAATGTAGCTATATAGTAATGTTGTATAAAACTATAACCAAATCCATCCTGACTGAATACTTCGTAGGTATATTTTAATGTAGCTATATAGTAATGTTGTATAAAACTATAACCAAATCCATCCTGACTGAATACTTCGTAGGTATATTTTAATGTAGCTATATAGTAATGTTGTATAAAACTATAACCAAATCCATCCTGACTGAATACTTCGTAGGTATATTTTAATGTAGCTATATAGTAATGTTGTATAAAACTATAACCAAATCCATCCTGACTGAATACTTCGTAGGTATATTTTAATGTAGCTATATAGTAATGTTGTATAAAACTATAACCAAATCCATCCTGACTGAATACTTCGTAGGTATATTTTAATGTAGCTATATAGTAATGTCGTATAAAACTATAACCAAATCTATCCTGACTGAATACTTCGTAGGTATATTTTAATGTAGCTATATAGTAATGTCGTATAAAACTATAACCAAATCTATCCTGACTGAATACTTCGTAGGTATATTTTAATGTAGCTATATAGTAATGTTGTATAAAACTATAACCAAATCCATCCTGACTGAATACTTCGTAGGTATATTTTAATGTAGCTATATAGTAATGTTGTATAAAACTATAACCAAATCCATCCTGACTGAATACTTCGTAGGTATATTTTAATGTAGCTATATAGTAATGTTGTATAAAACTATAACCAAATCTATCCTGACTGAATACTTCGTAGGTATATTTCAATATAGGTAGATAGTAAAATTGAATATAATTATAACCAAATCTATCCTGACTGAATACTTCGTAGGTATATTTTAATGTAGCTATATAGTAATGTTGTATAAAACTATAACCAAATCCATCCTGACTGAATACTTCGTAGGTATATTTTAATGTAGCTATATAGTAATGTCGTATAAAACTATAACCAAATCTATCCTGACTGAATACTTCGTAGGTATATTTTAATGTAGCTATATAGTAATGTCGTATAAAACTATAACCAAATCTATCCTGACTGAATACTTCGTAGGTATATTTCAATATAGGTAGATAGTAAAATTGAATATAATTATAACCAAATCTATCCTGACTGGATACTTCGTAGGTATATTTTAATGTAGCTATATAGTAATGTTGTATAAAACTATAACCAAATCCATCCTGACTGAATACTTCGTAGGTATATTTTAATGTAGCTATATAGTAATGTTGTATAAAACTATAACCAAATCTATCCTGACTGAATACTTCGTAGGTATATTTCAATATAGGTAGATAGTAAAATTGAATATAATTATAACCAAATCTATCCTGACTGAATACTTCGTAGGTATATTTTAATGTAGCTATATAGTAATGTTGTATAAAACTATAACCAAATCCATCCTGACTGAATACTTCGTAGGTATATTTTAATGTAGCTATATAGTAATGTTGTATAAAACTATAACCAAATCCATCCTGACTGAATACTTCGTAGGTATATTTTAATGTAGCTATATAGTAATGTTGTATAAAACTATAACCAAATCTATCCTGACTGAATACTTCGTAGGTATATTTCAATATAGGTAGATAGTAAAATTGAATATAATTATAACCAAATCTATCCTGACTGGATACTTCGTAGGTATATTTTAATGTAGCTATATAGTAATGTTGTATAAAACTATAACCAAATCCATCCTGACTGAATACTTCGTAGGTATATTTTAATGTAGCTATATAGTAATGTTGTATAAAACTATAACCAAATCCATCCTGACTGAATACTTCGTAGGTATATTTTAATGTAGCTATATAGTAATGTTGTATAAAACTATAACCAAATCCATCCTGACTGAATACTTCGTAGGTATATTTTAATGTAGCTATATAGTAATGTTGTATAAAACTATAACCAAATCTATCCTGACTGAATACTTCGTAGGTATATTTTAATGTAGCTATATAGTAATGTTGTATAAAACTATAACCAAATCTATCCTGACTGAATACTTCGTAGGTATATTTCAATATAGGTAGATAGTAAAATTGAATATAATTATAACCAAATCTATCCTGACTGAATACTTCGTAGGTATATTTTAATGTAGCTATATAGTAATGTTGTATAAAACTATAACCAAATCCATCCTGACTGAATACTTCGTAGGTATATTTTAATGTAGCTATATAGTAATGTTGTATAAAACTATAACCAAATCCATCCTGACTGAATACTTCGTAGGTATATTTTAATGTAGCTATATAGTAATGTTGTATAAAACTATAACCAAATCTATCCTGACTGAATACTTCGTAGGTATATTTCAATATAGGTAGATAGTAAAATTGAATATAATTATAACCAAATCTATCCTGACTGGATACTTCGTAGGTATATTTTAATGTAGCTATATAGTAATGTTGTATAAAACTATAACCAAATCTATCCTGACTGAATACTTCGTATGTATATTTCAATATAGGTAGATAGTAAAATTGAATATAATTATAACCAAATCTATCCTGACTGGATACTTCGTAGGTATGTTTTAATGTAGGTAAATATGTAGTAATGTTGTATAAAATTATAACCAAATCTAGACGTTTAATAATAAAATAATAATGGCGATACGACGTAGACGAAAAAAATTAATGTTGGATTCGTGTCTAGGACGTAAAAATACAAGAAAATTTAAAAATTTCACGAAAATAGCGGTAGTCGCACGTCATTAAAGGTTATTTTAGGTTATGTTTTTTTAAGTATATTTTTAAAAAAACGGCGTCAGCGACAAAAAATAATGTTGGATTCGTGTCTAGGAGGTAAAAATACATTAGAAAAGTAAAAACATTTCACGAAAATAGCGGTAGTCGCACGTCAATAAAGGTTATTTTAGGTTATGTTTTTTAAGTATATTTTTAAAAAAACGGGCGTCAGCGACAAAAAATAATGTTGGATTCGTGTCTAGGAGGTAAAAATACATAAGAAAAGTAAAAAAATTTCACGAAAATAGCGGTAGTCGCACGTCAATAAAGGTTATTTTAGGTTATGTTTTTTTAAGTAAATATTTTAAAAAAACGGCGTCGGCGACAAAAAATAATGTTGGATTCGTGTCTAGGAGGTAAAAATACATAAGAAAAGTAAAAAAAATTCACGAAAATAGCGGTAGTCGTACGTCGAAAAATCGGTAGTTGTACGTCAATAAAGGTTAGTTTCGGTTATGTTTTTTAAGTATATTTTAAAAAAAACGGCGTCAGCGAAAAAAATTAATGTTGGATTCGTGTCTAAGAGGTAAAAATACATAAGAAAAGTAAAAACTTTTCACGAAAATAGCGGTAGTCGCACGTCAATAAAGGATAGTTTAGGTTATGTTTTTTTAAGTTTGTTTTAAAACAAAACGGCGTCAGCGACAAAAATTAATGTTGGATTCGTGTCTAAGAGATAAAAATACATAAGAAAAGTAAAAAATTTCACGAAAATAGCGGTAGTCGCACGTCGAAATAATTATCAAAAAATAACAAACTTCAAAAGCTTTAAACAATTACAAAAACTTTATGTAGGTCTACTTTTCGATACCATAGTCTTAGTGTAACCTTCTGATGACTGTGCTGTGTTATCGCATAATGTTTTGGAGTCATGTTTTTATATTGTTGAAATTAAAATTGTATGTGTGCTACTTTACATTATTTATTAGCCTGCTATATAGGAATGAAATAAAAGTGGTTTTAAAACCTTCGTTTCATAAGCAAAGTAGTGACTACTTAAAGTAATAAATAGAATCACTTTCTAAACCTAGAAAATATGCTTTTGTGTAAAAGGTACAGATTATTTTAAAAAACTATTAATAAGTTTATTAAGAAATAATGATAATCATACTATTTAGTAGAAACTATTATTTACTAAATATTAAAAACAGATATTAAAAGAAATTATTTAAAATTCAAACTAAACTCTAATGCAAATTTGTTTGTAGTAGTAGGCCTACTATTTAGAATTAAGGTCACGACTACTAGATAGGTTGATGACCTTCAAGGCCGTCCAATATAGCCTACAACATTTTAGTTAATAATCTTCTTCAGACCGCAGAAAAAACTTTAGCTCTTATGTCTACCTTTAATATTCATCTGTTTATTTAACCAATAAAAGGAATAAAAAACTGTCTGTGAAAGTGTTACAGCTCTGTACTTTGAAATGACGCCCAAGGTCAATGGTGTTTGATCTTACATTGAGCAAGGTATCGCTCCCGTGAAGTAGTCACGTGGTTATACCAAAAGCTGTTTGAATACAATTGAAGCGTCAAAATTGGCTTCTTGGTGATTGTTTCAGATCAGCATGACAAAATTGGTACATTTTGTCTTAATCTGGAATTGATTTGTTTAAATTCTATAAGTAAATCATAAATATTGTTTCAACTGTTTTATACTTTGGGGTTTAAATTTAAAACTCCCCTTCCTTCCAGTTTGATTAATTTCCTGCTCCTTTTTTGTCAACGTTTATCAGCATTTGATTTTTGTTTGTTGACCTACCTTGGACACTTCTGTATGATTCTGATACCGAGATGTACCACAATCATTGTCCCATTTCACAAGTTTTTTATATATAGGCCTATATGGATCAATTAACCACACTATTATCATCTAAGAATCATAGGCCTACTTATAATTCACACAACCCTTCCCTAATAACATCTCTTCTGTCTTTGATATGGGGTGAATGATATGTGGAGACCATTGTGTCTCTTATATGCAATTCTGTCTTATCTTCAAGATATAGGCAAGAATTGATTTGATTCTCATCTGTTTAAGGCGGTTTTAAAATAACATTTCTGGGCACTTGAAACAATTCTAAACTAAATTTTCACTTTTAGTGGAATACCAAGACATAAAAGACAACTAAAATGAATCTAGATTTAGTAAATTTGTTACAAAGAATATAAATTCGAGAATATAATTCAGTTATAGTGGAAGAAGTAAATTTGTTTAAAAAAAAATTGTAATGTTAATATTTATAAAAATCACCGCTACTTATAAAATCACTATTAAACATTAATAATTTATTCCAAAACATTTACTAAACACTTTTAAATGTTTATAAACTTGCCTATAGTAGCACTTACTTATGTTTGTTGAGGACGGCCGTTTCGGGAGATGTGTCCCTTTGTCAACTCAGACCGTAACTCCATAACTTCTTTAGTGAATACTAGTAGCTCAAGTGAAGATGGAATCAACAAATACCAAAACATTTGTTTAACATTGTCTATATTTTGCACCCTGCTTGTCCCTATCACACAGACATAACAATCTTCTAGTAAAAATTGCATTGTTGGATTTTATATCTTAAGGTTTTTTTATCTTAATCACCTATTTATCATTTTACTTGACAAAAAAAACTAATTTCACATATAATACTGAGAAATATTAGTAGGTAGGTATATTTGTCCAGTAAATTGATGAAAAAACAGTTAGTGTTCTCATCCTCATAAATAACTACTTAATGTCAGTTATAAGACAAAAGAGTGTTAGATTTGGGTTTGTTATTCATCAAATTAAGGTTAGCAAAAACCTTAACTGTTACATCATTCAAACACTTAAACAAAATTTGCGTAATTTGTGGAAAAATATTTTCGACATGTTATTAGGGCACACACATTATTGGGGTAGCATTTTAAGTGTTAGTAAGAAGGGTGTTACAAGTTTAAACTTTGCCCCTAACTTACTAAAGTTTCACTTTTTCCAAAACCAGACGTCTTTTTTAAACAATTTGTAGTCTTGAGTCAGTTTTCTCTAAGAGTGTATTGTAGACAACAGAAGGAAACTTCTATTGCTAATATAAACACCTCCTGTGTTACTACTATACCAGTATATAATAAATATATATACCATATATATATATATATATAAATATATTATTTATACATATACAAAGTTATATGTATATATATATACTTTATATATATATATATATATATATATATATATATATATATATATATATGTATATATATATATATATATATATATATATACATATATACATATACTACTATATATTGTACAGTATCAATTTATTTTACTGACACTTTTTTATTCTATAGATAATTAATTCTGTAGAAATAAATAAAGGACATCTTAGAAATAGTAAAAATTCGAGTGTCACTGAGAACTGAGTCAGGCTTTAGAGTAGACTTCTATTCAGCAGGCACCCATCAACATTTATATAATTCTTCTACATCCCCCCTTTGTAATTACCATCACAAGTGAACAAATTAATACTTTTTTGCATTAACTTGGCAAAAAAAACTACTACTTACTGATTTATTCAGCAGCACTAAGTCAGCACATTATTCAATGCTGTAAATCACTGACAAGACTGTTGCTCAGGTGTGTTGTGTTGGGGTAGTCTGTGGTGATTTTTCTGTTCTGTGGTGTGTTATTGTTCATAGAGTAGTTGTTAATTATGTGCTCAAATATAGTATTTGATTGTGTTTTTTCATGTAGAATACTTACACAAGAAACATTATGTAACATTTCAAGTTTTAATTCGCAAGGCAAATTTTTAGATTAGAGAAAAATCTGTTACAGCCTCCGCACACGGGTCGATTGTTGACTCGTCGAGAGGTTCGCGCGTCACTCTCGTCTTGTGTGATATCTGCGGCTCGGGCGTCTGCCATCCACACATTGGTTGACTTTACGCTTTGGTGTGTAGAAACAAAAAAATACATAACCTCAAAAACGCACAACACCCAAAACAGGTTATTAACACAACACACGTTTTTCACCCCAGAACTATAAACCTCACCAACACAATATTTTTAATTAATGAACTAAACCTATTAGACAAAGGCTTAAAACATAACATCACACCTAAACACAGCCAACAAAATTTCCCCAAAACCCGAATATTAGATCTTGAAAATACAATCCAACACAACACACCTGTAGAACAACAAGATGCAAATCAGACACCAAATAAAACAAAAAATAACCCAAATTAAACCCCCCAAAACAAACACCTAAGAATTAAAAGTAGCCAAATCCATCAAAAACAAATTAAAAAAACAAAATTTAACCATTACCAAAGCTGACAAAGGCAACATAACGGTAATTATTAACAATAGCGACCTCAACAAAAAAGTACACAGCTTCATCCAAAATAACAACATCATTACATTACAGACCAAACAACAAAATGCAACGCTCAAATCAAAGAAGCATTAACAAAACAAAACTTATAATCCCACACCACACCAAAAAGGACCTAAAACAAATAAAGCCAATAGCCCCTAAACTAAACGCCCTGCCCAAACTTCACAAAACAGACATCCCAAAACGTCCACTAATCAACCACACAAGCGCCCCTTCTCATCTTCTAGCCAAATTCCTCGAAAAAACTGTCCGAAACCATATAAAATTTAATAATCATTGTAGCATAAAAAAATAGCCTAAATCTAATAGACAAAATAAAAAACGTAAATATCCCACACAATTCCACCTTAGTCTCTTTTGATATATCAAATCTATATACAAACATCCCCATTTCAGAAACCATCGACATCCTCAAAAACATGCTAATAGGCACAAATACACCACATACACACATTGACGAAATCATCCACCTCACAAGATTAATCACATCTCAAAATTACTTCACCTACAATAACACAATTCTACAACCAGACCGGATGGACTACCTATGGGCTCCCCCATAGCTAGCATCTTAGCAGAAATATTCGTACACCATATTGAACAAAACCACATTTTACACAACAAAAAATACTCAGATAACATAATTTACTGGTACAGATACGTCGACGACATCATAACATTATATAAAGGCAACACACGCAGAGCACACATATTTCTAAAACACCTAAATTCCATCACCCTAAATAACATACACCATCGAAACAGAACAAAACTCCCTCAACTTCTTAGACCTCACAATTAAACGAACAGACAAACAAACACATAAATTCAACATATACCGAAAACCCACCAGTACTAATACGACCATACACAGTTCCTCAAACCACCCATACCAACATAAACTAGCTGCTTACAACACCATGATATATCGCCTGCTTAAAATACCACTAGACAAAGATGAACACTACCATGAGTTAAACACCATAAAATATATAGCACAAACGAACGGATACAACCCAACAATGATTGACAAATTATACCACCGCCTAAAAAATAAACATAACAACCCAAATACAAACACACAACAGGACAATCCCATAAAATACTTATCAATACCATACAGATCATCCAAAACCCACAATCAACCAACACATTACGAAAATACAACTACAAAATAGCCTACTCCACACACAACACTCTCAACAAACAATTTAAACCCAACAGCAAATTCAACGACATTTACAACACCACTGGAGTTTACAAACTAACTTGCAGTTCATGCCCCAGTTTTTACATAGACATAGGCCAGACAGGGAGGTCATTCTACACACGTTACCAAAACATATAAAAGCACTAAAAAACAATAACTACCAATCAAACTTCGCCGATCATCTCAACTCCACAAAACATGACTACATAGACATAACATCTAACCTACAAATTCTTCATAAACAACACAGAAATAACCAACGCTACACAACCGAACAATACGAAATATATAGGCACTTCAAACTACACCCTACACACATACTCAATACACAATTACATTACAACTCACACGCACTTTTGACATCATAACTCCTAATACACACAAAATACACCCACATCACCAAAATATCCCACCCCCACCCTAACCTACGTAAACCTTGAGATCATGAGATCAGTTACGGTCTGAGTTGACAAAGTGACACATCTCCCGAAACGGCCATCCTCAACAAGCAAAGTAAGTGCTACTATAAGCAAGTTTAAAACATTTAAAAGTGTTTAGTGATTACTTGTAGCTCACGCGAAGATGGAATCAACAATAAAAATAATACAACGTTTTAAGTACACACTTATTTCTTATTGTCCTAAAAACAACACGGTTTTGCACAAATTATTTTTTATTTTCGTGCAGTGCATTTTTTCGTTTATTAACAGCACATAATGGTTGTCCTCCAAATCTTGATTCTCAAAATAATCACTTGAAAAAATGTCCAACCAAATTATACCAAATAATTCTAACCATCCCTATAACCAAAAAAATGGCTGCTTTATATAACTTATTATATAGAATGCATAAAATCCCCATGAATGGGGGAAAAATAAGAGAAAAAACATAATTTATCAAATTGCAATAGAAAACTGTTATAAAAAAATAACTGTTGACAAACTTAATTATAATATTTCTAATAAACATAATAATTTAATTTACAAATATTAAAATAATAATAATACAATATGTACTTCATTTTTATTTATAGGCAATGAAATAAAACATATCACCGAATCATTTAAAAATACAAATATCAAAATGGCATACAAAACTAATAATAAAATAATAAACATAATGAATAACAATAATAAAACAAATAATATGCATGAAAAAAGTGGTGTTTATAAATTAGAATGCGAAAACTGTGATAAAACTTGCATAGGTCAAACCAAGAAAAAATTTAAAAAAAAGATTATACGCCTTGAAGCATATATATAATTATAAAGTTCAGGATGTTGTTCGATTTCCTAACGAATTTTATATTAAAAACCTAGAACCAGAAGTTAAATCTTTTCAGAATTGTATATTATAAATAATTGTTACAACTAATTAAAAATTAAACTACGAGTACTACAATCAACGAACATAACATTCACCGATCATTAAAAAAATCTGTAAAAATAATGAAGCGCAAAAAAGGAGAAAGGAATGAAATTATAATTAACTCCATGACGTAGAATCACGCGATCCTTTCGATAAATCCCGTGCACTCCCGATCGCACCAGACGAGGAACGCAGAGGACGAGGAATTGCTCGGTTGTTGACGACCACAAAACGACCCGTCTGCGGATCCCAATGCCACTACGTAGGAAGTTGAGTGGAGGGGAGAGACGAGAGCGATTTTCCCGAGTCGACCACTTCGAGCGTCGACCCGTGTGCTCTCAGTGAGATGGATGAGCTTGAATTTTTTTCACTAACATACCTATTTGAGGTTGTATTTTAGTAAAGACACAACGCAAGTCATTAGCAACATCATGTTTGTTTCTAAATTTTGTTTTTATTGCAACAAATGCTGAAAATGGTTTTTCGAACAAGTAGGTGTTTGAAAAAGGTAAGTGTAATCGAAGCTACCTGCATGGGCGCCCATAAACACGGGCAAGGGGGGCGTGGCCCCCTAGCTCTCAGAAAAATACAAATTAAAATTATGAAGACTTTCGTACAAATATTTCTTTTTTATTTTTAGCTGATGTGGAAGAACTATATTTTAATTATAATAAATTTTCACAGTATTAACAATATAAATAGTATATTTATGCGATTCTGCTATATTAACACCTTGACTAAAAGAAGTAGGTTTTAAAGTCAGACACTATCGAATATCCATATTATGTGATTATGTCAATGTGGACCAGTTAATAGTTGCGTCAATTAAAGGAAAACGGTTAAACAGGACACGACTAATATCCTAGACGCTGACACAGCGAGCCATCTATCCCAATGATAAGGAAAACGTGACAGTAAAGACAACCTAGGCCCTTCCGACTGGCGCTGCATTTCTTCTCTGTTGCATGCCATCTGCGTTCGACATTGTAGTACTGTATTGGGTGCAAGTAGGAAGTAGGGAGATTATATATTGACTAGAGTGTACGGTACCGTGTTACGATTTACAAAATTGATAAATTATTAGCCTAATTGGTAAGTGAAAACATTTTCTAATAACGAAACATAACAAACGTCAAGAATCAATTTCAAAAGATTTCCTATGTATATTAATACGATACATAGATATTACATATTAGGTATATTTCTTTTCTGTTGAATTAAACAAAACATACCATTTTCTCCACATATTAATTTTAATAGTTTATTATATGTTATAGCCTATGTTACATTACCTTTAATTGAATTGTAGAAATTGACGTTTTAATTTGATTTATCTTTAATATTAGTTCTGGAAACGAAGCTTAAAATAGGAAAAAACTTCGCAAACTTTTCGGAAAAGACTGATTTGCATACAAATTTGGGATTAAGTTCAACTTGCCCTCTACTTCAAAATCTATATAGTGCCGACGGGCGCTTTTTATTTCTTAAGCGTGAAAACTACCCCTTATTGTGAAAATCTATAAAAAAGCGTAAAAAAGAGTGAAATTTGGTTCAGATGAATTAAAAATAATGATTGTCTGATACTCTAATTGTAATTGTTAAATATTTCGACCCTCTAAAAATTCATTTTCAAGGGTGAAAACTACCCCTAATTGCTCAACATTCGTTAGTCGTAACTCACTAACGAAGCATTTTTTTCTCATTTTTAGCGTTATATGATCAGTTCCTCCTGAAACACGCAAACACCCTGAACATAATGAGATATTTCAGTAAAATCAGATATTCGACTGTCATGCCTCGGTTAAAATTTTAAAAAAAAAACGCCACTTATAAAACTAAAATAATAGCCTATATTTATAAAACTTCCAACCTCAAAATAATTTGTCGGTTACTATCCTATCCTATAATAAATGAAATGACGCAAGAAAAAAAACAAATATCAAAAATGCTTTTATACAATCAGGATGTTGGAAATACGATAAAAATAAAACCCCACTTCAAATCAAACACAACTAAAATGACGTTTCAATTAAATGAAACATTTTTTTTTAAAGAAGACAGTCTCCATAATCCTAATTTATATTCACTGTACGGTAATGTTTTATTAGATCGACCCCATACGATATTTTGGATTATTGTTCAAAAGCACGAAAAGGTATGATATCCACACACAAAAATTTTTTTTCTCTGAGGAAAGTTACTTTTTTTGAGTTCAAATTAGGGGAAATTTGTTTTGGCGGAAGCACAAGTTGTAAATATGCGTGGAGTGAATATGCGCGGAGTGATATAAACCTCTGACGTCCGCGAACTACATTTATAAGTTACCTATCTTAGGGCTCCGAGAAGAAAACATTTTGCACTAATTTTTATACTTTGAGTAAATATTTCGCGTGGATATCGTATTTTTTCGTGGTTTTGAACAATATTCCAAAATATCGTAGGTGGCAGAAATAGCAAAAATCAACGTTAACTAACCCTCCACCACACACAAAGATTTATTAAAATCCCGCAAAACTACTTACCAGGAGCAAACAATCACTTACAGACACTATTTCACGCACGAAATTCACTTGCACACTATTTCACGCACGAAATTCACTTGCACACACTATTTCACGCACAAAACAGAAATTATTGCACTTAAATTCTACACACACCTAATTACAGACAACCTACAGACATAGGATTTTGCCGCTAAAATAAGAACATGTAGCCAACACAGAAGTAAAGTAATTCAACATAGAAGTAAAATTTGGAATATGCACGCAAGTAATATTTTTCGCACTATGGTACTTATAAATGTACATATAACTAAGCTAATGTACATATAACTATGCAAATAATTAAGACCGACTCTTATCTTCAGCTAGTATCACACAACTACCTTCAAAATTTAAAACATAAACTGCGAGTATTGAAAATATAATACTTCATTTTGTTGTAAAACGTTTACAAATGTTGACAAACGATGTATTAAAGCACAATAGCAGCTGAAGAGAAGTTAAAAATATACAGACTTATAACTTCAATTAGTATTATACAACTACCATTGTTTTCTTCATAAGACTTGCTCAATGTTATTAAGCAATTAAAATGTAGGCCTAAATGTATTTAAACAAAGAAATTAAGTACATTTAAACAACTTTTGTTATTATATTCTCTATTTGATTATTTGAATAGTTTCGTGATACATGTTTGTTTCAACCGGAACAGTTCTTGTTAGTTCAACTTATATATTTTTTCTTACTTATTTATTATACTTACTTATATATTTTCAACTTATTGTTTTTCTTGATGTTTAAGTTTAAGAGATGTACCCTACACCCTACACTACCACCCTTTTGTTCTACTGTAGGACTCATACTAATGCCTATGCCAGTGAAAATCGTTCACTTTGCAACTTCTTTATTCATAACACAAAACAAAACAAGGGAAAAACAAACCATTTATGAAGTAGGTCTAATAATAATTGATCTAATACAAGGATTTGCATAGTACTATAATTTTTAAGTTTTGAATTTTCTAAAGTGCCTTAAAACTCACCATTTTAACCCTAATTTTAAAAAATTTCTCCGAACCCCCCTTCTCATGGAGGGAATCCCATTCCCCTAGGTATCAGATTTGACCCCCCCCCTATAAAATTTTACATGGGCGCCCATGGCTACCTGTTATATACTTTCAACAGTTTTTTCCAAAATTAAGATTTGTCCACTGTAGTGCTGTTGCCATATTGAATGACAAACATTCGTTTCGCTACACTTTTATGCTATTATTATTTTCAAGTAGTCACGTTGATTTAATTTCAATTTTACAAAATTTGCACAGCCTTTACTAATATTTCTCTTTTAAATGCATATATTTCATTTAAATTTTCTGAACATCTTGGTCAATAAAATTGCCTATGTAAACAACCTGAGGTGTAAATTTAGTTTAAAATTTTGATAATTGTATACTTGAAGTTTAACTAAATTAGAATTTATTTTACTATTTTCCAACTGGTCTCACGCCTCCCCTGACTTGCCTTTACACCCTCCAAAGTGGAAACGCATGATCTAAATTAATTTCATAGAGCCTACTGGGTTTATTATATAATTTTAGAAAAATAAATGCAGTGCTTAGTAGAAGAATATTTATCTGAATAAGACTATTATATGAATTTATTCACATAGAATACAATTGTAAATTGGAATATGGCATATCTAAAAAACGTAAGTAAATTTCATACTAAATTAAAAAAATACTTATTCAAGTATTTTTTAAATTTAGTTTAATCAGTGAATTCAAGATGATTATATCAAGCAACTTAAATATCATAAATTGAAAAAAAACAATAAAACATTTTAAACCAAGAACTAGCAACATCTGTGGTTACAAAATGTCATCTTGCAAGCTTCGTAATTGCTTTTCTCTTCATTTGCAATATCAACTAATTATAAATTTAGCCTATATAAATACCCTGGGTGTGTTTGCTTCCTACCTGCCTGGCAAGACTGATGAAATAATGGTTGTTGCATTACTTAAATTAAGTAACTTTGTAATCCCGAGAGATCGATGAAGCTAAGAATAGTTTATCTTTGAGTATGTTCTTGTCAGAACATAATGCAGCACCATTTTCCAATAAATTTTATGAAAAACTCACCACATTAAAAAAATGTTAGAAGTACTTGTTACTTTAAGAAACAAAATGCCTGTTAAACAAATTGTTAAACACTGCAACTGCTGGGATCAAGACTAAGATACACAAAAACACTGCAAAGATCAAGATATTAGTGTTGAAATAGTTGAGTAATAATTAGATAATAAATGATTTAGTGCTAAAATTACAATTCAACTGTAAAAATACATATTCTATTTTATTGTGTAAAGTGATGTAAGAAAAACTAATATTTCATTTAGATTCTGAGGTAATAATTTTTAGGAGAAAGGTAAAATAGAATTGTTCTTATAAAGTATTATTTTTATATTTTATAATTAAGGAAAAAGAAGTGGATCCACAAAATAACTATGTCATTTTATCTTTGTTGGTTAATTCACTAATTGAACTAATTATGAATAAATAGGATAGCTTAGTTTTATCATTGTTAACTAGTTTAAATAAAATAACTAAAAACATTTGAAATACTCAAAATAGACTCGAATAAGCTGCAAACATTCCATCTGACATAATGCCAGAAATGATTGGCCTGGTTTTGGAATGTCTTTACTAATAAATATATCAAAACTAGTGATCTAGTTTGCATAAATATTCCTAACTATATAAGACAGCAGAGAAGTTGAATGTAAAGGGAAACATAGTTACAATTTATCTAAACAAATAAATAATTTGAAAAATAAAATGCATCATTATATTAAGGTTAGTATTTGGCTTAGTTATGAAATAATTCTTTCAGGATCAAGAGAAAATAACAGCAGTAACAGTAATGAAAAATACAGTGAAAAATATTTGTATTAAGAAATTAAAAATTAAAGTTTTAATGTGAAAAATTAAAACGAAGTTAATTAAACTAACAAAGAAACACTTTAAAAAAATTAACTATAAAATTATCACAAAATAGGCTTTATATAGATAAGTATTCATACTTGAGAACGGATTAATCCCCATATATGCAAAACCCAACTGCAAGACCAAGAGGTATGAATCTTCTTAAATGCTTGTATGTAAATATATTTTGTAAGTGATACTGTATAGAAATATTTCTCTATACTCAACTAACTGTGTTATTAATTCTCAAACAAGTATTGAAGACTAAATGTAACATAGGGAGAACAAAAAGGTTCTACAAAAATATTTGTTTCTTGTTTATTTGAGTCCTTTTAACTACTTTTTCATTTCTATTTTAACCTATATTTTAGTGTAAATATTATTTTAACATATATTTTAGATTTTGCTTCACAGTGTTTTGTTCAAAGTGTATAAATTACAACATAATAATATATAATATCTGACCATCGTATAACAAACTCCAAGTTAATATTATTTGAGAATCCATCTTTACTTGAGCTGCTAGTTTTACCTAAAAACACTGAACATATTAGCATGTTACAGTTTCCTTTAATAGCACTTACTTTTTTGATTAATGAAATGTGTAGAATTGTCAACTCAGATGGAAATGACCATCCTCAATAATCGAAAAAGTACGTGCTACAATAGTAACTACTAGTGTCGCTAGCATAAGTACTAAAGTGTAACGTACTAACAAATGTTCAAGTGTTTTTACTTAAACTCTAAGGTTCAGTTATCTTTTTGATACTAATGTTTTACTCTTGAAATCTATAGTCCATTAAGTTCGGTGAAACTTTATTAATGTAATTAATGTAAGAATGATTTACTAATGTTTTAACTGGATTTTTAAAACAAACTAGTTTCAGTTTCTAGCTTGGCAGGTAGTTTATTTAAGATCCACGAATTTGGAAACCAGGTTTTTGTTCACTTCATTCATTTAAAAATATTCGGTGAAGACTTCATTTAAGTTGTAAGTGGCCATTGTTTTAATCTGTATTATCATTGTGATTTTAGTTAGCATGTTCATTACTTCATATAGCTATAATATAAACCAACATACTTTCTAAGAATCACAAAATATCCTAAAGTAACTTCTTCTACAATCAACATAACTTGATGCTAAATTGAGGTTCCTATTACAATAATAAAAAGACTTTAATTTCAGGATGCTTCAGTATTACTTATATGATCAAAAACTTGTTAGTATGGTTGTCATATTAGTCCTAGCCAGTTCATTTTACTTTTAAGAAATTGTATAACTAAAATTATTAAACAAAAAAAAAAGAAAAACACTTATCTGTTACAAAAAATACCTGGTCAAGCAGAATGTAATTATTTTGGAGATATTTCATGTAAATTTTATCAATAGATTTCTCAAAATCTTCATTGAAATTATAGTAGACAATTTTTTAAATAACACCATTTCAGTCAGCAAAAGTATGTTAAAATAAAGAATGTCTATAGATATTAGAGCTCATCTAAGATCTTAAGTGCTAGATCCAACAATTCTTTCTTAGATTCTTTGAATTATTGCTGTTAAAGGAAAAATACCCCATAAAATTTGCTTATTTATTCATTACTTTATAAAAACTAAAAAAGACTAATGTTGGTTAAAAGGTTCTAACTTGGAACAAATTTAACACCACTGCACATACATAGCTGTCCGAGGTACTGTTATGTGCGAATCTATCTACCCTAGACTACTAACATTATTTTGTGTACTGTTCCACTAGTCATATGTAAATTAGGCTTACACATATAATTATATCAAATAATGGTGAAAATCAACTCCCAGTTGTCTGTAAAAAGTGTTTCTTTTCAATTTCCAACTAAAAAGCTATATCTTTTCTAAGTATTTACTCAACTAAAATTTTACTTTAAACTTATTCTGAATTTGAATTTCTTTGTTAGTATAAACCAAAATTTCTTCAGTTATTTCCGCTTTTATATTTATAAACAGTTTAAAAAATTTGCCAACATCTGGATCAGCATTCAATTTAGGGCCAGGTCTAATGTGAATAATATTTTTGCTTTATGTTTTACTCTGCAGGTAAACGGGTTTAGTTTTCCAACAATATCCATTATTTTCCAAGATCTCTTTCATTAGGTATTTCTATAACTGTTTTAGTAGGCTGGGAAGGTTGTGGATGAGAATCTTGATCAGCATTGAAAAAAACTCTTGGGATGATTTACATGAACTAAAACAATCGTCACTCTCTTCCTTTTTTGGTTTTTATTTCCTTCAACTTGTCTCTTTTCAATTGACTTAACATATTTGAAATCAAGAGCATCAATTTCATTTTCAGGACAAAAATCTAGATCTGCCTCTGTATCATATAGGTCAACATTGTGTCTTCAGTTTCTCTATCTTCTTCATCATCAAATACCTCACCTATAAGTCTGGTGATTCTCTCATTAATTCTAGCAGACATGGTGCTGGAAAATGAAAATGTATGGTTTCAGCAATAAATAAATATATATCATATTGTGTTGTGTACACCAGATTTACATAGTTTTTGTTCCTGCTATATATGTTACTAATTATACATAAAATGTATGTACTAAAACATAACTTAGAAAACTACTTATACGTAATTATTACGTGCACAAAAACCCTCTTAATACTAATAATACGTAAAATAAGCATGTTGACTTACCGAATAATGAAAGTAGTGGCCAGAAAAAGAGCACAGATTAACCTTATCTCTCATTGTCTCAACTAACACTAAACAAAGTAAGCACAGCGGGTGGGAAAGATGTCTGGATTATTTGGTGTGGGTACGAAGGAGGGAAACATACCACAGGGTGTAACAATTACTTATACTTAGGAATATAGGGTTGAATAACGAGTCTTTGACAATTTTTGTTTTTTTTAATGATAATATAGATAAACTAACAATTTTATCAGATAGACCTACATATTTTTTTTTTGAGAACAATAATACAATAAAAATATTGAAAAGAACCCCAATACCACAAAAATAATCAAAAATAACAAATAAGACAAGTTACTTAAGATTAAACCCTTATGTACATTTCGATGACCATGTCATCATCATCAGAGGGTCTAGTTACAAAACACAATCTAGCACACAAGAAGTTACAAACTAGAATGATCATTCTAGTTTGTAACTTCTTGTGTGCTAGATTGTGTTTTGTAACTAGACCCTCTGATGATGATGACATGGTCATCGAAATGTACATAAGGGTTTAATCTTAAGTAACTTGTCTTATTTGTTATTTTTGATTATTTTTGTGGTATTGGGGTTCTTTTCAATATTTTTATTGTAATATATTGTACCACTGTGCTCTTGATATTGTGTATTGAGAACAATAATGTTAATCTTTTAAGACAATGTAAAGTACTGCCAATCTTTATCAGTTTGTTCAACCTATTTCAGAATTCCTTTATAGCATCCTTATAAATAAGAGAAAATGTAAAGCTTTTATAAATATTATTTTCATATACATAATAAATTATGTATTAATAATACATAAAAATTATTGTTTTTGAAAATTTTTTAGCACAATGTTGCAAAATGAGGTGGTCTCAACTTTTTTTATAACAAAGGGAGAAGGTACTATTTATTACACTTTCAGTGTTTTACAATAAAAACAAAATTCTCCGGGTGGATAAGGTACCGCATTTTCCAGTGATAGAGCATTTGAAACAATGCAAACATTTTGTATCCAGAACATTAAAAACAACTAGAAAATTCTTTTCTTTACATTTTTTTTAAATTTAGAAGCTTTATAAATATTGTTCTTAAAAAAAGTAAAAGTGAAACAAAAATTGTTTATAACTCATTACCAAGACCATACAAAATTCAGTGTGTGGTAAAAAAACTACATTCTTCAATAAAAATATTCAGAAACCCCATTTTACTTGCTGAATTCTTGTTGATGCTTATTTATATGTTCTTCTTTTCATTGTGTTTTCTTTCAAAATTATTTCAAACACAGTGTGATATTTTACATTAACAAGAGAATATTATTCTGAGTTGTAACAAATATTTAATCTATACTAAAACACTTATTGATATGTCATACTTGCCTATATAGTAGCACATGCTTTTTTTGGTTAATGAGGACGGGTGTTTCAGGGATATATCACATTGTAACACAATTGGTAACTTGCGTCTTAGTTGTTTTAGAATAGAAATATTCGGGAGTTTTTTAGAGTATTTTGAGAGTGATAATGTCAAAAAGTGTAAGTGAACTATAGTGTAATTGGGTGCTAAGCATGTGTTTTTGGGTGTAGCTTGAAATGTTTATATATTTGGTACGGTTTGGTTGTGTGACAGGGCTATTTTTGTTTTGTTTGTGTAGTTGTGGTTTGTAGAAGTGAAGTATTCAGACCTACCCTACTCCCAGCCATACCACGTCCTCAATCCCAACCTAAAATACCAAGAAATCAGTTATGGCCTTAGTTGAAAATGAAATATGTTTCCCGAAACAGCTGTCTTAATTGAACTAAGAAAGTAAGTGCTACTATAAGCAAGTGTAGCAACATATGTTCAAGATTTTACTAGATTGAACTAGTAGCTAAATTTAAAGATGGAATGAAATAATATTAAATATGTATTAATTTGATTGAACGAAGAAAATTATTTCACGCTGTTATATTATTGTTGTAATTTATTGCTGTTGTTACTCCCATCATTATCATAATTATTTGCTATAACTTCATTGGATATGCAAGAATAATAATTTGTCCACAGTTGCAAATCTAGCAGCTTCTGTAGGGCAGGGTGACTGACTAAATTTGTAAAAATATAGGTCACATCACATGAGAGGAAAAGTAAACAAAAATAAGTTACACAGACATTTGCCATAACCTAGAAATCCTACACATCAACAAAAAAGGACAACATTTCAACACACTAGAACAATATGAAATTTACAGACACACAAAAACACAAAGTACAAACATATTAAACGAACAAACAGAATACAAATCACACATACTCTTTGATACTATCGAAAACCTACCTTTAAAACCGTCACCGCTTGACCCAACATCTCCAAGCAGCAGACACTGATGAAAATCGGCACATAGCAATCGAAAAAGTTCTGTCTCAGTAAGTTTTAACAAATTTACTAAATTTAAAGTTCAGATAGTCATAAACTATTGTTTAAGTGATTAATTAGATTCACCAAACGTAATGGACTACAAAATTCAAGAAAAAAATAAAGCTAAAAAAGAAGATAGGTCAGCCTGCTATTTAAGAACATATATAGAATATATGGTTCAATATTGAGGGCAAAATATATTTACAGTCAACTTTCTATTACTTTATATTATTAGTAGTAGTAGATACAGTGCATTTGGTAGTTACTCTATAAACAATCATATTGCAAATTAAACCAAAGTATCCTTATTTGTGCATAGATTTAATTTATATACTTAAAATAATTAAAACATTTCAATATATTAAATTACTCTTGTTTATATTATCTTGGCAAAAAAACCAACTACTTACTGATTTATCCAGCAGACGTGTTTTACGCTAGGTGAGCGCATTTTTCAATGCTGTAAATTACTGACAAGACTGTTGCTCAGGTGTGTTGTGTCGGTGTGAGTCTGTGGTGTTTTTTTTTTTTGGCAAGATAATACATACCAGTGTAATCTCTTTAAAACTCTCAAGATGTACAACAAAAAAACTGCAAATAAATTAAATTGTTTCAATTTTAATCAATTAAACCAATCCAAGATTAGTTGTTATTTTTCAATCAATTTAGAACTTGTAATTATTCAAAGATTTAACTCATCACAAACATTTGGATGATCAGATAAACTTGGATCATTGGGTTAGAGAGGGTGTGGTAATCGGCTTCATCACATCCCCCTAGACTCGCAGTGTTTTTCCATTTGTAGGCCTATTTATAATATGTAAAAGAAGCTATAACACAATGATGCTGAATAGTAATGCCTTAATGAATTTTTTTTCTAAGTTATAATTTTCTTCATATTCATATTATGTAAAATGTATGAATTTATTTGTATTAATTAAGGTGTTTTTATACATTTCTGCTTACAACAGTTAGTTTTGATTGAATTATTTTGACTAAAAATATATTAATTCTACTACATTTTGAAGTACTTAATTTATTTGTTGTAAATCATACTGTGAAAATGAAGTGTTATTATTTAATTTTATAATAGTAAATAAAATGTTCCAAGAAATAAATTTATATTTTCTAATATTACATAACATTTAATTTAAAAGACAACCAAAAGAAATTGAGTAATTTCTGATTGGTGCTGTATTGATCATAGATTGATTATGGTTCCTTTTATGAGCAGGACATCCATGAGTGAACGGGCATGGGAAATGATGGAGCACCTTGTTAGTCTGGGAGTGGGAGAACATCCTATTGTGTGGGTTGGCCACTCTAAAGGAGGACTTTTTGTTAAACAAATGCTTGTGCATGGTGAGTAAACATTATATGTCATGCACCATTGATGATTTCATTAAATAATTATATTTGATTGATTATCTCTCTGTTAATTTTACACTCATTGCCTCTTTAGGATTTCAAAAATAATGTAATTTTAGGTACTAATTTAATAATAAATCTCATGAAAAAAAATATTAATGCCCAAATGAAGTACAGCAACTTTATGCAAACATAATTTATTTTAGTTAAGGGAGCTTCAGAGATACAAGGAGCACTTATACACTAAAGGAAACATTTATAACTTTACTTATTATTAAAAAGCAATATTTTATACAAATACCAAGATCTGCCACAAGATATAAAAATGAGTGCAAGAAAAATGAATTATATTGATGACGTTTATTGATATCACAAGGATCTTATACTTTTTAAATTTGTGAACTACGTTATAAATTGAAATTATTTATTTATTGTGTGACAAAAAAAATGTTAATGTCAATTTTATACAAAGTATTTTAATATTAGTAATTTGTTTTGAAGATTAATTTTTATTTTAAAAAATACTTAGAAGAGCTATTATTATAGTTTAATCTTTTATATAGAAACCTCTATTTGTGTATCAGGTAAAATCAGTCACTACAGAATTATTGTTAGTATTCATACATTTTCTAATGAATCTATGAGGAAGGCATTTGAAAGTTTTACTCAGTTTTTATGCAAGTTTATAAAAATTTTGAAAAAAACGACTAGACTTACTTAATGAAGCAAGAGTTATTTTAGAAAAATATTATTTTAAAAATTATTTTAACATTTGTTGATTCCATCTTCGCGTGAGCTACTAGTAATCACTTACAACTTTTTTTTTTTTTAAAAAAATGTTTTAACTTGCCTATAGTAGCACTTACTTTTTTTTTGTTGAGGACGGTCGTTTCGGAAGATGTGTCCCTTTGTCAACTCAGACCGTCACTGATCTCAAGGTTTACGTAGGTTAGGGTGGGGGTGGGATATTTTGGTGGTGTGGGTGTATTTTGTGTGTGTTAGGAGTTATGATGTCAAAAAGTGCGTGTGAATTGTAATGTAATTGTGTATTGAGTATGTGTGTAGGGTGTAGTTTGAAGTGCCTATATATTTTGTATTGTTCGGTTGTGTAGCGTTGGTTATTTCTGTGTTGTTTATGAAGAATTTGTAAGTTAGATGTTATGTCTGTGTAGTCGTGTTTTGTGGAGTTGAGATGATCGGCGAAGTTGGATTGGTAGTTATTCTTTTTTAGTGCTTTTATATGTTCTTGGTAACGTGTGTGAAATGACCTCCCTGTCTGGTCTATGTAAAAACTGGGGCATGAAATAGCTTACTCCACACACAACACTCTCAACAAACAATTTAAACCCAACAGCAAAATCAACGACATTTACAACACCACTGGAGTTTACAAACTAACTTGCAGTTCATGCCCCAGTTTTCTGACCTACAAGAACACATGCCCCGAGAATCTAACCTACAAATTCTTCATAAACAACACAGAAATAACCAACGCTACACAACCGAACAATACGAAATATATAGGCACTTCAAACTACACCCTACACACATACTCAATACACAATTACATTACAACTCACACGCACTTTTTGACATCATAACTCCTAATACACACAAAATACACCCACACCACCAAAATATCCCACCCCCACCCTAACCTACGTAAACCTTGAGATCAGTTACGGTCTGAGTTGACAAAGGGACACATCTCCCGAAACGGCTGTCCTCAACAAAAAAAAGTAAGTGCTACTATAGGCAAGTTAAAACATTTTTTTTTTTTAAAAAAAGTTGTAAGTAATTATTTTAAAATAAATTTTATAATTAATTATAAATTTTATAGTTTTTTAAAATAATAAATAAAATCTGTAAACCCTTGTTTATACCAGAAATAGTTAATAATGCTGTGAATAGATTATTCCTTGTTATTTGACATTTTATCAAAAGTGTGAACATAATATTCAGTGCAATTATTTGAAACTAATTGTACAAATGAAAATACCAGTCTTAGATTAGATAATTTAATAATAAAGCTATTATGTATTTTAAAAGGTTTCATAAAGTAAACTGTAATAACTAGATTTGAAATTTAAAATTGCTTGTTCGTATTGATACTGTGACTAGATAATATAATCACTCTTTAACATTTTTCTTTGTATCAAGTATAAAAGCAACTCACACTTTATCTTTTATTGTATGCTTTTAAATAGGGTTTCTTATCTTACAGACAAGATTTTATTACTAGCATAATAGATAATATAAATATAGTGTTATAAAATGTTTTGCTGTTCTAAATAGCTCTCATAAAACACACAAATTTTAAATTGAAACCAATTTTGTTTCAGCTTGTGAGAGCAATGACCTCAAATATTCAAGTCTTTGTACTAGTTCTCGAGGGATTCTGTTCTACAGTGTACCACATCGAGGCTCTCCACTTGCCAATTTAAACTTGCCTCTGCTTCGTCAATCTATTGAACTGACCGAAGTTCAAAAAGGTTATTGATTATAATTAAATATTTTAATTTAGGTCAATATAATCAATTTTAAAATAATTTAGACAAGAATCTTTTATTTTTTCAAATTTAATTTTGAATTAGATGTTTTTATTCCCATTGTTTACATTAAATTATTGTTTTAACCTGCTACATTCCTTTTACTAACAGGAAAGGAATTATGTCATAACTAAAATTGTGTGTATTGTTTACATACGTATGTACAAGTATGGTGGGCCAAAAAAATTCATTTTTGTTTTGTTTCGAAGTTGTGTGCGGAAAAGTTGTGAATTATATAGACAAAACAAAACAAATTTATCAAAACCAGTTGACATCTTCCGGTTGTGCATAGGCCTTAAAGTTTGAAAAAATATGAAAAGTTTCATTAATGCTATTACTTTATTAATTTTTGAATTAGATGTTTTCGTAATGTAATAGTTTTTAACGTCTTTAAATAGTTTCCAACATCTTCTTTGCTAAGCACGTTTCTGTCTATCCATGGAATCTGACAATCAATTCTCTGGAAGTAACCCACCGGCAGTTTTTGGTAACAAACTAACTTTTCACCAATTGGCTCTTTAGAAGTACTAGGCCCCTTTCTTACCATTCAGATGCTCAACCATGTGGCAGAATGCCAACTCATTGAAATAGAAGATCCAAATTGCCCATTGTACAGGTTTCCTTAAATAAAGAATCAGACCAGTTTTCCAACATCTATTGACAGCAGTTACCATCACATGAAATGACAACTACGTTTTCAAGAGAAATACTAAACTGAGACTGGTGAGAAATTACAGGCTTGACAATATCTTCAGAGATTCCAGAATTTTAAGTAACAAGGCTAACATAGAGTGACCTGAGATATTGAATCAGCGAGAAATACTCTTCCAATAATTACTTACTTACTAGCCTACGCCCACCCTTGGCTGCTGGGCCATTTGGTGGCGCGCTGACCAGTACAATCGAGAGAGACGTCCCTCATTGTCCTCTTTGTCTGGCTGGACGTAGCCCAAGGAAGTGCATGTGAGGAGGTGATCCGCATCCATGGTTCCGTTTCCACACAACATGCAATCCGGCGATTGGAGTACATGAATCCTGTGGAGGTGTGCCGCCAGGTAGTCGTGGCCAGTAGCCAGGCGGAACAGTGCTACACCAGTGAGGCGGGGAAGGCTACGGTTTATTGGTCCTTCGGTGACGAGTGTAGCCCAGCTTTTGTTTTGAGAGGCCCTGATTAGGTTTTCTCTCGTGCTGCGATTTAAAGCTGAGTTTATCTGTATTTTGACCGATTGAAAAGAGGTCGAGATAAGTGGCTGCGGTAAAGCAGCTCCCTGTTTAGCGAGAGTGTCGGCTTTCTCGTTTCCTTCTATATTGACATGACTTGGCACCCACTGAATGTGAATTTGCCAACCCTTCTCCTGAAGGGAGTCTAGTTGCTTTCTACAGGACAATGTTCGGTGGCATTCCACTTGTCTGTTGCTAGTGACACCCTGTATTGCTGCCATAGAGTCCACAAGAAATACAGCCTTATAGGTCCCTTTGATTTTTGAAAGTTCAATGGATGCTGCCAAGATAGCTTCAACCTCCCCATCATAATTGCTCTGGCTACTGCCAACTGCCACAGCCCCTTCGAATAATCGGCTGTGGAACCCAGCTCCTGTTCCACCGCTTGCTGATGATCCATCTGTGTAGATGTGTAGCCAGTCATCTGGCGGGAAGTTAGAATTAATAGTTTCAAGGGCTGCTGCCCTCAGCTCTGAGGGATTTGATTGACTTTTTGAGGCATTATGGTTTTGCAGTTTCAGATTAGCTGGTGGTAGGTTGTTAAAAGTCAAAGGTTGAACCGGTTTAGCTGGTACTCCCGGCTGAATATTGTATTTATTCAGGAGATCGTTGTACGTTGATAGTGATGTTTTTTGGGTTTTTAGCCTTTCGGTCGCATGCCTGTAATATGTCCAGCGATGACTGTATGTCCTCTTGTACCGCTCCCAAAAATTGAGTGTTAGTTTGTTTCTTCTAGCCAGCATAGGTTCGATTTGGGTTTGGGCCTCCATTGCAGCAACAGGGGTAGATTTTGGGGCCCCTGTTATAACTCGAAGGGCAATGTTCTGGGTGATCTCTAATTACTCTTCCAATAATTCTATGAAACCTTTTTGAATGAGCTTGCTGTATCAGAAACGTGTTGTCATTTCTTCTTCCATTTAAATAGAGACCTAACAGTGGAAGTGCCTCTGATTTACTACACAATTCAGCTTAGACATTTTCCTTTCCTCTCCTTATTTTCTTCCTATCTGTAGTTTGGGTGGAATCTGAATCAGTAGTGGAAAACACTTGATGCGATCGCAAAAGTGGTATCGGAAATAATATAACAGTTGTTTATTAGTGCAGTAGGCTACATTATCCTGTGACTGGGAAATATTCACTGAACATGAAGATTATTTTTCAACCTTGTTATCAGTTTGTGTGAAAAAATACAATGGATATTACATTTAAATACTAATTATTTATCAAATACCAAAAATATATAAAAATGAGAAATTTTCAATACTTTGGCAAATTTTAGGGCTTATACGCGACCAGAAGATATCAAGTGATCTAAACCAAATTGAAACACAATGTTTTTAGGCTCTATTTGAAGACAATACAAACTATTATATTATGAAAACATCTAATTAAGACATTGTTAAAATATTCACAAAAATGTATTTTTTTCATATTTTATCAAAATTTAGGGCCTATGTGCGACTGGAAGATGTCAACCGATTTCCATAATTTTTTTCCCTTTGTTTTGTCTTTATAATTCGCAACTTTTCCGTGCTATTACAACTTCAAAATTTAAAAAAAAAAGTTTTTTTGACCCACCATATTTTACGATTTTACAAAAGTAACAATAACTACTTCAATGCATATTACGAGGGTAATTCATAAAATGAGGTTCCCATGATTTTTAAACATAGACAGCTTTATTTTTGTTCTTAATGTATATTTTAAAGCTTAAATGTATGCTGTTTTCCCACATAATCACCGTTTCTGTCCAAACAATTTTGAAAACGATACTCCAACTTTTCTATCCCCTTATTATAGAGTTCTGCCACCAAACCTTTGTAGAATCGAGTAACCTCTTCCTTGACTTCATCATCGTTACTGAAACATAAGCCACCCAAGTGTTCCTTTAATTTTATGGATAAATGATAATCACTTGGGGCTAAGTACGAACTGTATGGAAGGAGCATAACAGTCCAGCCAAAATCTGTCAGCAGTTCTTGAGTTTGATGTGACATTTTTGTCAAGCGTTGTCAAGGACAAACCTCACATCACTGGAAAATCTTCCTCTCCGGCGGTTCTGGATCGCACGTCTCAGTTTTCTTAATGTGTCGCAATATCTCTTGGGGTTAAGTGTTTAAAAGTCAATTAAAAGCAGGAACCTCCTGCCCAAAAAAACGGTTGCCATGACTTACCCAGCTGACTGCGTTTGTTTAAACTTCTTCGGCTTCGGCAAAGTTGAGTGACGCCATTCATGTGATTGCTGCTTGGTTTTGGAGGTAAAGTGTAATGCCCATGTTTCATCGCTTGTAACAATGGAATACAAGAATTATTTCTTGTTGTCTTCACATTGTTGCAAAAACTGCTGGGCACACTCAACAAGTTGCTGTTTGTGGTTTTCTGTAAGCATTCGCGGTACCTACCGTGCAGGCACTTTGTGATAGCCTAATTTTTTGGTTAAAATATTATAAATTATAAATATTATAAATCATGAATTTTTGTGTGGCCCTCACTGAATTCTCTACACCATTTGCGAACATGTTGAACAGATATACACCTTTCCCCATAAATTTTGATTAACTGACGATAAATGTCAATAGGTGAAATCCGTTTTGCATTTTAAAAAAATATCACAGCATGCATTTTCCAACTGGCGGTAACAGCGATTATAATCTCCATGTTCCAAAGCTGCTAGCCCGGCACGGGCACGGAGTGGTAGTGACAGAGAGGGGGGACTTGATAAGTAAGACAGTGTTACCAGCTTCTCCTAGCATGTCGTATTCTTTCTTAGCAGCATAGGGAACCTTATTTTATGCATTACCTTAGTATTTTTAAACTAGGTTAAATAGAAAGAACTAAGTCTATGTAAATAATGAGAGTCATATCATTTCCACAAGTTAAACTGTATACAAATATCGATAAATTATTTGAAAATATATATAAATTTAAAAGATCTCAATAACACAATAAATACTAGCACCGAGCATAGGTTGTACTATCACATTTTCTGATTTTAACAAAACCCATTACCTGAAATAAATTTAATTATTTCTATAAGTTTCTATTTTAAGCAAAAGATTGTGATTTAGTGTTTTTAAATATTCTTTAAACCCTTGCTGTCCACTTCCAGTCAGCTTTATAGCTGTAAAACAATAATTCAGACCTACAGAACAATTGCTATCAAGATAGCGTATTCAACATATAGCTGGAGAGTTAGTTGTCTGTACATCTGTATTTTAAACATATTTAATTATTAACTTATTGCAATTAATTTATTCTAAAATTTAATTTTGTCTAGCTTATTATAGTTTTTATAATGTATATTTATAATCTAAAGTCATTTATGAATGTAAAGTAATAGGATAATTATTCATACATATTGTCACAATTTTGGTTTTTTGTTCATTTTTGTTACATTTTAAAAGAATATATATAATTTTTCTGAATTCAGAAATATATGTAAAAATCTGAAATAGGCTACATTATATAAAAGTATATATTTTTAAAAGTTAACTTTATCCCATTTTTCATTTATACTTTATTGAGTTTGACTAAAAATTACAAAATTTATAAAGTTTTTTATAGTCCTTAAAAAACAGAAAATTGTGGTCAATTTGTCTATATGGATTCAGTATTCATTTTGTTAAAGGGAATGCACCAATCATTTTGATATTTCACTCTTTGCAAAAATCTACAACATTTATCATTAGCCCTTGAGTATACCGATGGGATTTACTTCATTGTTAGGAAATTCATTCATTAATTCAGAAAACGCTCTTAATTGGTATCATCAAGCAAAAATCTCTAGGAATATAACACACTTAACATATAATTAATGGTTAACAGGCCTTTCTGGAACTACTTAGAATGGAAATAAACAGATATTGGTATAAAGAAATAAGAAAGTGTAATGAAATAATAAAGAATAAACTGTAAAACAAACAAAGAAATAAACAGTTGGTTAGCTCAAAAAATTATCCAGTAGTTGTTGTTATAACTGGATAATATAATAAAATAAAGGTATTGTTATTTTTCAATTCTTTCTATTAGTTCATACTCTCCCCATATATATATATATATATATATATATATATATATATATATATATATATATATATATATATACAGTCAAAATCGTTTATAACGAACTTCAAGGGACCGGCAGATTTTGTACGCTGTAGCCAGTGTTCTCTTTAAGCGGTACTATTGGTTATAACGAACAGTTTGTTATAAACGACATTACACTATAATGGCCATTTCACTAGTTATTGACAGTCAGTTCGTTATAAATTTATGATGCAAAAATTTTGAACAATCCATACCTACAATATATACATATGTATGTAAGTACAATATACATAATATGTATTGAAATGAGTACAGGTAGTCAATAAACAATAGTCATAATGTAATAAGTTGTGAAAATCTTTGTATTTTAAAAATGTAGACATACATAATATGTACATAATGTATGTATATGTACTACTTATGGATTTATTTTAAACAACGAAAGAAAATAAAATATTTACATACATACATATGTATTCATTTTGAATTAAACAAAAAAATCTGTAATTTTTGTTTGACGCCTTCCTTGTACTTCTGTAAAAAAACATTTTCTCGATTGAAGTGGAAACAACCAATAAGGATTCTTTTACATTTTGCGAAGTTTCGGAAGTCTGAATAAACGCTCTTATGGTGGAACAAGCAGCATACGCTTCCGCAACAGTAGGGATTTTGCCGAAATCTTCCGATTCTTCGCCAGCCTCATCAGTATTTTCTTTTTCCGTTTGATGACTCAGTGCGATATCATTATCTGATAGTTCTTCGCAAGTTATGATTTCGTCATCCACCTGCACATAGTCATCTGCAGAGCAGTCAGAGCTGAGAAGGGAAACGGCATCCTTCAAATGTGTTGGTGTAATATCTTCGTATGTGATTCCTGGTTGTGGGTCCTTAGTTAGACCGGAAACACGAAAACAGTTGTGATCGTTTCCTTCCGCACAGAATCCCATGCCTTGGATACCATTAAAATAGCGTCAAGAATACTAACTTTCGTATGGTCTTTATTTTCTCTTTTCTCGATGATTTTATACACCAATTCTTTTCGAAAGGATACTTTGAGACTTCGTATAACGCCTTGGTCCATAGGCTGCAGTACGGACGTACAATTCGGAGGTAGGAAAACGAGTCTTATTTGTTTTAGCCTGTCAACTGGAGGATGGGCTGGGCAATTGTCTACAATTAAAACAATATGTTTGTTTTGTTTTAAAAGTTCGCTGTCCCATTTTATCAACGTGTTTTCAAAAATAGTCGAAGTCATCCAGGCTTTTTTATTAAAATCGTAATCAACAGGGAGATTTTTTACGTTTTTAAAACATCGTGGCATTTTGCTTTTTCCGATCACCAAAAGCTTCCTTTTTATGGAACCAGACATGTTGGCAGCAACAAGAACAGTAACACGCTCTTTGGACAACTTACCACCAGAACATTTCTCTCCTTTAAATTTCAAAGAGTGATCAGGTGTCAGTCTAAAAAATAATCCCATTTCATCAGCATTAAAAATGTCCTCATCGTTGTAGCCGTCCCTGAGTTTAGGCCACACATTTTCAACCCAGTCATTTGTAATTGATCGATCAACTACTGCTGACTCACCTGAAATTTTTCCATGAACAATGTTGTGGCGAGATCGGAAACGTTGAACCAGGAAGCATTACACTTAAACGAATCCTTCTTCAAAAGCTTAGCGAAGGCTTCAGCCTTTACCTGAAGCATGGGCCCACTCACGGGTATATTGTTTGCGCGTTGTTGTTTGAACCAATCGAGCAAAGCATTTTCAATGTCCGCGTGATTGGAAGACCGAACGCGTTTTCCTTTTTCGCACTTGTTAAATTGCGCAACAATTTTCTCTCAGCGCTTCAGCATTCCAGCAATTGTTGAGCGTGACGTTTTAAATTCACGCGCAATCGAACTCGCGGAATCACCGGAATCAACTTGACAAACGATACCGAATTGTTCTTCAATTGTAAATTGTTGCCGTGACATGATTTCGTGTATGAAGACAAGAGACAACTGAACTGAGGAACACTTGGGTGAAATGGTAAGACGAACAAAACCTTTGTTTTCATTTCGCAGAATATAAAACTCGGAATTGTACGCTGTAACCAATATTTCAACTACTCAGTGTTCCAAGAAACGTGTTCGCTCTAACCGATGTGTTCGTAGAAAGCAATGTAAATGCTTTTTCCAGTATGTCATTTTATGGTTCCGACCTTTTTGTTCGTTATATCCAGTTGTACGTAATAGCCGGTGTCGTAAACGATTTTGACTGTAAATATATAAATATATTTATTTTCAACTTTGCAACACTGTTTTCTTGTATACACTTATCACTTTCACTATATGTACTTAACAAGAATCTTACTTGGTATTTATGCAAGTTAACTTTCAAACATTGATAGTATCTCCATTTTATCGAGCATCACTGACCGGGGGTTGTAGTAGAGTGCTAGGTGTGGAATTTCCTCACATTAGACATTAGATATTCCCCACATTGAAAAACATATACCTAATAAAAAAGAGTACAAAAAGGCCTCAAAATGACAATCTGGAAACCACTACAAATTTATAAACATAAAAATAATATCATCAAAGAACAAATACAAATAAAATAAAAAAACGATAAATTGTTCAACCTAATAGACAAAATTAACCCCAAGACAAATTTAAAAGACAAGCACAGTGCAGTGAATCTGAAAATAGAACAATAACGGTACACCCCGTTACAATGGAAATTCCACACCTGGCAGTCTACTACAACCCCCAATCAGTGATGCTTGATAATAGAGACACTATCAATCTTTGAAAGTTAACTCGCATAAATACCAAGTAACATTCTTGTTTAAGTACATATAGTGAAATTGATATATTTATATATATTCCGTTGCACTGACTTTATGAAGTTAATATATTACTATTGTAAGTAATTTTATCCACATTCAATAATGTGGTATACAACTGTGTTTCAACGCATAGGTTATGTTTATTTAAATTAATTGTAATAATTTAATAAAAATGTAACTAAAATAAAATTTGTCCTTGTTGACCTAAATAGAAGTGTCTTTAAAAATGTTTGTTTATAGTACTTATTTTAGTATAGAAAAATTATTGCAGTAAAAATATACACTTAGATGAAATTATAATACTTTGAGGTAATCCATCAAACAATAAAAGACTGAATACAATAAAATAACAAAATTTTGAAAATACATGTTGTAATAAATTTATATGACTTTGTAAAAAAAGAAACAATCTTTGACTCATGGTAATTGGTTTAAATGATAAATTTATGAATTTAGATTCTGCAGAAGTTCTTGCTTTACATGCAAAGTTCAGAGAATTGCTCGATAGTCAGAAGCTTCAAGTACAAGTCCGAAGTTTTATTGAGACAACACTTACACTCATGTCCTTAGTCTATGTCAGGATTGTATCAATCGAATCAGCAGGTAAATATTTCCCTACCTACTCAATTTCTACAACATTTATTTGGATTTTCCAATTTTGCAAGTGAAACTAGAACTAACAAAAGGTTAATTTTAAAAATATCAAGTGAACCAAATTGTGCCACATTTCACACAAAAATAAAATATGGGAGGAGCTAATTGTATATTTAGGCAATGATAATAAGATAAACAAATTTTAAACTGGAGAAGAAAACAGTAAAAATAAAAACCAGAATTAACGAAAACAAGAAATATTTTTAAAGCGAATTTACAAGTCAAATTAAAGTTGCTTGTTGTAATAATTTTTAATTCAAAGATTAAATTATAAGAAATCATTGCATAACTAGGTGAATACTTTTGAACTTACTTGCTGACGCATTTTAAACAATCGTTTCATTGAGAAGAGGGTCAGCTTCTTAAATGAAACGATTGTTTCTAAATGCATCAGCAAGTAAGCTCAAAAGTATTTTACTTAGTTACTATTTACTTAGTTACGCAATAATTACCTATAGTTGAATCAAAATTATTCTACTAATATTAAAACCACTATTTCAACTTTGTTTTTGTAAGACATTCGCTGTTTAACTTGACTGAAAGCTTACATAACATATGCTTATGCTTATTCACTGATTGGTGTTTTATATGCATAAAGATAAATCACTCAGCTAAGGTAAGAATAATGTTTTTTGTAAAGAACAACTTGCAGAATTAATAGTTTAAGCAAATTTATGAAAAATTTGTTCAGACATAACATTTGCAATCACAATAAACCAATTGAGGTAGTTTTTGCTATTTTCACACACATGGGACTGTTGACAGCATTTGATTTTGGGAATTTTGTAGATATTCATTTGAAATGATGTAAAATAATTATTATTCATTTAAAATGGTATAAAACAATTATTTATGTTGTTTTGTAAGTTATTGCTTTTGTTACACTTAGTTAATGTACATTTATGAACATTTAGTTATTAACATTTGTTGATTCCATCTTCGCGTGAGCTACTAGTAATCACTTACAACTTTTTTAAAAAAATGTTTTAACTTGCCTATAGTAGCACTTACTTTTTTATGTTGAGGACGGCCGTTTCGGGAGATGTGTCCCTTTGTCAACTCAGACCGTAACTTACTCCACACACAACACTCTCAACAAACAATTTAAACCCAACAGCAAAATCAACGACATTTACAACACCACTGGAGTTTACAAACTAACTTGCAGTTCATGCCCCAGTTTTTACATAGGCCAGACAGGGAGGTCATTTCACACACGTTACCAAGAACATATAAAAGCACTAAAAAACAATAACTACCAATCAAACTTCGCCGATCATCTCAACTCCACAAAACACGACTACACAGACATAACATCTAACTTACAAATTCTTCATAAACAACACAGAAATAACTAATGCTACACAACCGAACAATACGAAATATATAGGCACTTCAAACTACACCCTACACACATACTCAATACACAATTACATTACAACTCACACGCACTTTTTGACATCATAACTCCTAATACACACAAAATACACCCACACCACCAAAATATTCCACCCCCACCCTAACCTACGTAAACCTTGAGATCAGTTACGGTCTGAGTTGACAAAGGGACACATCTCCCGAAACGGCCGTCCTCAACATAAAAAAGTAAGTGCTACTATAGGCAAGTTAAAACATTTTTTTAAAAAAGTTGTAAGTGATTTAGTTATTATTTTTCTTAAGTAAATAACTTTAATTTTCAAGGTAAAGTTATCTTTTATATATTGTTTATTTTCATCAATATTAATCTTGTAAAAATGCATTTCAAACCATACATAGAAATCAAATCTTATCCAACTGAGTATATGAATAAGTAAAATATATGATTAGATGAAATGTTGGGTCTGAGCAAACTAGCCTACAATTTTTAAAAAATACATCAGAGGTAAGTTAGACAAATAAGCAAAATAAAGTGTCCCTTCAAGTTAAAATGTGTGATGTGGATAAGGAAGTACAATCTAGCATGGAAATAATAACTTTTATCCTCAAATATTTGTTTTGCCTTGACTACAGGTTACTCTTGTGTTTCAACATTTAGTCCTAAATGGATTAATTGAGTCAAACTAGTGTGTCTACCTCAATGGCAATCTTTGTCAAACCTAAATTACAGTGGAGACACTAGTTCAAACCTTGTCTTCACTATGAGTGTAAAAGATTTACTTACAGCCATTCTCAACAAAATTCAAAACATAAAATGGAATTTTTACAGAAATCAAAGCTGACATAGAGCTTCTTATCCCTCTCAGGTATAAATATGTAAAACAAAAACATTTAACAGATTAAACATTACTGTATTGAACATAATATATTGTTAGTAGAGTACTCCAAGCAGTACATTGAATTAGTCCAAAACGAATCTGCAGAGAAATATGATTAAGCTAGTGGTTTTACTTCAGTATATAAGTTATAAAGATATATAAAAACTTCAAAATGAACATCGAAATAATGTTTTAAAATTGGTATTTTCCAAAATAATTACTCGCGTTATTTTTTAATTTATCTAATAGAAATATTTTTCATCATTGTTTGTCTTTTCTACTTCAATACTTAATAGTTTAACGAGTGTACTTAACCTTATAAAATTCTAAACAAGTCTAATAACCTTATACAATTCTAAATATGAAATAAGATCTTGAGAAAAAAAATGTTCGGTTTAGTTTATCGATAATTTTGAATGTATTAATAGGAATCCAAATGATTAACAGCAGCAATTATTTGTTTAAGCGAGACAGTGAAAATTGATTTATTTGCTTTAAATAGGCCTATAACTGGTTTTAATACAATAGAGTCGAAAAAAGTCTTAACTGAAGAGTAGTTTGTCTTGATACACCAACCAATTTGGTTTTAACTAGCACTAATTAATTGATCATATTGACTATCATTCCATTCCAAAACCTTTAAATAATTTTAAAGAGTACACAATTTAAAAGAAGTGAATTCAATGCATAGTATTAAACATTAAATAGTCCAGACAACAAAACAGCAAGGCCGGTCTTAAACTCTGCTTTTAACATTCTCATTCAATGCTTTTTTATAATTCTTTATAAAATAATTTAAAAGAATAAAAGCACCAAATTTTGATAACCAAAATATTGGGGAATTTTACACTTTTAAAAATATACAGTTGCCTAAAATCACTTTAAAAAAAACAAAATTGGTCAAATTATAAAAAAACAAATTATGTTTTTGTTATTTGTGAAATAACTCATCTTGATAAAATTTCATAACATTTTCAGATGCTGAAATTGGAGAACTGTATGGTGTACCTATAGATCATAGAAATATTTGTAAACCTAGGAATAGGTATGTATTCATTTTAACTGTTAAAATTATGGTACTGTATTTTGTTTATAGAAATACAGTGTAAACATAAAATAAATATCTTAACTAAGAACATATGTAGAAACTTAATTCTTCATTTAGATAAATTATCTATATTTGTTGATTCCATCTTCACGTGAGCTACTAGTTTTCACTAAAACAATTGTAAATATTTTACAAACTTGCCTATAGGAGCACTTATATTAGTTGAGCATGGCAGTTTCAGGACATGTGTCCCATTGTCAACTCAGACCATAACTAAACTATCAACATTCACAAAAACACGCTTATAGACACAAATACACCACATACACACACTGACGAAATCATCCACCTTACAAAATTAATCACATCTCAAAATTACTTCACCGATAATAACACTTTCTACACCTAAAAGATCACTTACCTATGGGTTCCCCCATAGCTAGCATCTTAGCAAAAATATTCATTCACCACATTGAACAAAACCACATTTTACAGAACAATAAATACTCAGATAACATAGTTTACTGGTATAGATACATCAACGATATCATAACATTATACAAAGATAACACACGCCGAGCACACATATTTTTAAAACATCTTAATTCTATATACCCAAAACTAACATACACCATCGAAACAGAACAAAAAAAACTCTCTTAACTTCCTGGACCTTACAATTAAACACACAGACAAACAAACACATAAATTCAACATATACTGAAAACCCACCAACACCAATACTACCATTCACATCTTTTCAAACAAACCACACCAACATAAACTAGCTGCTTACAACACCATGATATATCGCCTGCTTAAAACACCATTAGACAAAGAAGAACACGGCCAAGAATTAAACACCATAAAACTTATAGCACAAACTAATGGATACAACACAACAATAATTGACAAATTATACAACTGCTTAAAATACAAACCCAATAACTCAAATACAAACAAACAATACTACAAACCCATAAAATATTTAACAGAACATCCAAAACATACAGTCTAATCAATATACTATGAAAATACAATTACAAAATAGCCTAATCCACACACAACACTCTCAATAAACAATTTAAACCAAACAATAAAATCAACAACATTTAGAATGCCGCTGGAGTTTACAAACTAATTTGCAGTTCTTGCCCCAGTTTTTACATAGCCCAGACCGTGAGGTTTCTCTACACATGCTACCAAGAACATATAAACACACTAACAAACAATAACAATAATTACCATTCGAACTTCGCTGATCATCTCAAGTCCACAATACATGACTACATAGACATTGCATCCAACCTATAAATTCTTCATAAACAACACAGAAATAACGAACGTTACGCAACCGAACAATACAAAATGTACAAACATTTCAAATTACACCCTGCACACATTCTCAACACACAATTACATATAACTCACACACACTTTTTGACGTCATAACTCCTAATGCTCACAAAGTACACCCACACCACAATATCCCACTCCACCCTAACTCACTAATCTACGAAAACCTTTAGATCATTTACGGTCTGAATTGACAATGGAACACATCTCCCGAAATTGCTGTCCTCAACAAATGTAAGTAAGCAATACTATAGGCAAGTTTGTAAAATATTTACAAATGTTTTAGTAAAATTATGTATTGATGAAGGGTGTTTATGTATAAGTTAAGAGCTATTTATATTTTGTTTCATAGATTTTCCTGTCTGTGATATTCAAGGATGGTTTTTAGTTATAATTTTTTAATACAATATTCAAGAAGTTTATAGAAAATAATTTTCAAAACGTGACAAAACGTTTTAAATTTTATTAGGCAACCATCACAGACAATGATTTCATTTGTCTAGTACAGTTAAAAATGTTTTGTAGGTTAAAAAAAAAAAATATTTTATCAAATGTTTATGCAAGTTTTTATAACAAAGGATCAGCATAATTTTTGTTTGTTTCTAATGGTTCACGTCAATTTTATATCTATAAATCAATACATATTTTGAGTGATATAAATACCTTTTTGTCAAGGATCCACCTACAACATTGTCCTATAGACAATCCTATGATTACAATTACAATAACTAAAGTAACCCATTATGAAATACATTATACACGTTGCGAGCAATCTGGTGGTATACTATCTGGAATTGTACCAACAGGGGGAATTAATCGTATTAATTAAGTTATATTTCACACACAAAATATTCTCACCTATAAAGCACTACATATTATATATTGTAACGGATGCAATTTTGTTGTTTTACATATAAATGTACATCCTCAATAATCTTACTTGGTACTTTTTTGCTAGAACACTTTTGAAATGTCTAATGCTTCTTTATTCAAGTATTAAACTGTAATATTCTTAAAGAGGTGAGACATAGAAAAGGGTTTATTGTCACGGGAAGTTAATGTTTCACTGTACTACTCCGTTGTTAGAGTTTTAAGTGTGTCTATTAAGCTTAATAATTCATCAGCTTTAATTTTATTCAGACCTTTTTGTTGGTTGTATTATTTTTATGTTAAAATATTTCTAACTGTTCCCAGATTGAGATCTTTAAGAGCTTTTGTACTTTTTTCATTATTTGTATATGTTTTATCGTTTATGATTATAATTTATGATTATTTTCAATTTCATATGTAGCTAGGTTTGGCATATGTGAGTGGTTTAATGACATCTGATCAATTTTTGGTTCAATTTATGCTTTTAAAAGTTGTTAATTACTATTTTTTAATGTATCTTTAGTTTGGCTAATGTATAATTTATTACAATCTGCATATTTTATTTTATAAGTTCTGTGACTACATAGCTTTTTCAATTAATGTCCAAAACGGGCTCCATTTACATATACAGGATACAATATAAATACAAGTACAAAACCTGAAAAAGTAACAATAATAAAAATAACTTACAAAAGTACTAGAAATATAAAATGTATGTAAAATAAACCAATCAAAAAAAATATCATACATAGTAACGGAATTTTTAAATAAATGAATTGTAACTAAAAGTTAGTTATAAAAACTTCTAAAATCATACATTAAAATCAAACATTTATAAATTTAACTTTAATAGACATGCCATTAAAAGTAATTACACAATCACCACAATGAAAAAATATACAATTGGCAAAAAATAAAATACAAAAAGCTCTAAAAATGTAAATATGGGGACATTTACAAATTTATAAATATGAAAGTAGTAGTGTAGTGAAATAATATATTAACAGGTTCAAAACTCGCAGTTTTTGTGTTGTATACCTTAAGAATTTTTAAACAATTTTATTTATTGATATCAGTCTTGTCCGTCACTCAAAACATTGAACAATGCACTGTTTCCATGATGGCAGCCTTGAAATGTTGACAAAAAGATATTACGTATGGATACCGGTTTCTGATTCACCATTTTTAACATAATTATTGTACAAAAACATATAATGCTGTTCATTCCGGTGGTGATATATCAACTAACATTGTGCAACCAGATGAATAATAGTGTGCTGATTTTCCCTCTCTTTTAGTAATTGTGAACTGCATATTTCAAAAACATTAAATTCTCCTGAAAGACCCTGTTTAAGTTGTATGTGCTGCACAATACACACCTTGAATTTTTAAAATTGCAGTTCTGATAAAAATAATATTTGTTTGACACTCAGTGATACCCTGCTTTAAAATATATCTTAAATTTTACTTATAAAAGGAAATTATTTTTTAGATCATTACTCCATAATGTTATTACTGAAATAAATGCGGAAAATCCAATCAATATTCATTTTAGATTAAACCTAATTTCATTATTTATTTTATTTTTTTTTTTGTTCTAGAGAAAATTTTTTTGGCTTATTAATTAACTTTTGTGTTTAGAAATAAATGATATTTTTAAAGAAATTTAAAAAAATAATAAATTAATTTTTAAAATATGTTATAAAGTTCATATCAATATCTACTTTTTCTACATTCACATAAGTAGTATGTAAGTGCTCACTATTTCTTTTTTAGTACTTTATTTTTCCTGCATCCATATTGATAACTATCTAGTAATAGTTTGATTATCTTTTTGTTTTATTCAGTTATCAATCTTTTTAAAATTTTGAACCTATGAACAACGTCACTAAATAACTAATTAGGATTTAATATTTGCTTCCTTTACCAAATGTATTTGAATAATTAAATTACAAAGAAAGTTTTAATCTGTTGGTTGAATTTACTCTACAATCACCATTTCATTCTTGAAATGACATTTTAACATTTTTTAAAAATAATTTTCATTTATCCCATTCTTTCATAAACTCTCAAAAAACATCTGCTGTTGACATGATTTATTCCAATTATGTATAACTTTATTTTGTATACAGTTCTTTCTATTAAAATAACTCTAAGCTGTGTAACAAAGTAATTTATTTAACAATTTAATTATTTTGTGCAGGAACTGCTTTCTCTATCAAGAGTTAGTTAGCTTGATAAATTCAGTCAGTTCTTCAGAGACAAGGACGTGACATTCGTCTTCTCTGCCTGGCATCACTATCTCATACTGCCAGTAGAGAAATTCTATTATTGAACTTTAAACTTGCTCTCGTCACATGAGCAATTCAGTGCAACAATGGCAGCCAATGTTTTAATTGGCGACTCACAGGAATCCTCAGTTACAGGTTTACAATCAAGCGTTTAAGAAAAACTTAATATTGTGAATGTAAACTGCTTAGGATATAGGTTATGATTCCATTTTTACTCAAAGTTCCAATTAGTATTAAGGTTTTCTTAGTACAATTAAAGTGATTGAAGTTAAGATTTTAAGAAAAGACTTTATGAAAAGCTGTGATTTGGTTAGTGTCAGTGGTGAGTGTTTAGTTTGTAAAGTGTGGCATCTCATTAATAAAAAATGTAATAGAAATATATTTTTGTAGAACTTTTCCTTTCAAATTTCAAGCGCAATAAGTTTATGGTTTATGCCTACTTTATGGAAACAATTTTATTGTAAAAACATTTTTAAAAGAGTAGTACAGACATTTCCAGGACTTTTCCAATTTTGGTACATTGTATAAAGGTTTTAATATGTCTGTAAAATTTAATCATTTAAAGTAAACAATTTATATAAAGAATTGACCAAGATTTCAGGAATAAATTTGATAAATCAAAGATTTTGAAAAAATATAAGGAAGCAAATGGGTTTTTAACTTTCACAACAACAAAATGTTAAAACAATTTATATATTTGTTTCAATAAATATAATAAATGTTTGTACCTATGCTAACAAGTAGTTTAGTGTTCCATTCAATTGAAACTATTTGACTTTTTTCTACTTACATAAAAAGTTGTAGTTATAATAGTGTTAGTTTTTTGTTTGGCAATATTGGTAGTAGATTTTTTGTCCATGATGATTAAAAAAACTTTTATGCATGAATTTAACAAATTAATGACTTGGTAAACTTATAATTTAAGTAAATTTATGAAAACATACTGAGACACACATATGAATGTCACACTAAATGATGCTAAGTTCAAATGTAAACAAATTGGTATTAATTTTAGTCAAGACAACTTGTACACAGTTTTTAGTTTCTTTTACTTGAGTAAAATATGAAAAAAGATTGCATTGGCACTTATGAACTTATATCTAAAATAAAGGAAGCTGTTGGTAAATACACTATGAATTTGTTTTAGAAAATATTTGTAAATACAATTCAAACCAAAATGTTTAAGATGTGGTGACATATATTTTTTTTTAAATTTACAAACCCCTTATTCTGTTTCATACAAATCCAATTCAATATTTATTTCAAGATTGGAGAACAGGAGAGACTTTCATTACATTACAGATATTTCTTGGAGCTAGGCAACATTTTGAAAAAGTATTAACATCTGCATGACTGCTTCTATTGAAAAACACTGTTTTTTGCAGTGTATTAAAAAGGTATTATTGTTAAAATTGTGTAAAATTGTATTTTAATCCTTCATTTCTGGTACTTTTTAAATAAACTATTTATAATGTTTAAGAACAAATCCAAATGACACTAATCTATCAGTACCATATTAAAAATTATAGCCTACAGTTTACACTGTACAGGACTAGCTTTGTTAATGAAACAACTGTTTCAAAATGTGTCAGCAAGGAAGTTAATAAATAATTTTCACTTAGTTGCTCAAATAATTAAGCAACACTTATTCAGTGAATTTAATATGATTACAACAAACAACTTCAATTTTCAATATTTAGAACTAACTATCCATATATTACTTTTGTTTCAGGTATTAGAATTTTCAATAATTTTAATGACATTATTTTCTTCATAAACACAAAACTTTTTCTATAGCATATATTATAATTATCACAATTAAAATACTGTTTTAGGCAATTATTCTACATAAAACCTTGGCACCTGACTAGTGATAGAAATTTGTACTGTCTATAAATTGTCTAGGTTGGACTCTTATGTTATTTCATCTAATTTTGGTTTGAAAATGAGTAAGAAACAATATGTAATACCAACAGAAGAGATGTAACAAGTCTGTTTTTAAACATAATTTTATGTCATAAATTTACACAAACTTGTACATAAATTAATTCTGAAATAACCCTTTCTAATTTGTTGTACTTTTAAAATAGTTTAGGGTTTATTTTTAGTTAACCTTATTAAAGACAACTCTGTGGTATTAACCGAGTACTATAATACCAAAGACCCATACCAAAGATCTGAATCAAGTTCTTGCTATTTGGAAACATTTTTATTTATTTATTTATTCTTTTTAATTTTGGAATTTGTTTTTTATATAAACTCACAAAGAGTTTTATCCTCAAATATTCTATTAATCCCTCTTTAATCATTTCTAATTACCCTTTTTATTAAACAGCTGAAACGCCACCAAATAAATTATTTTAGAACCATTTGTTATAACAAACATTTGTAACACAGTTAAAAATTAGAATTGATAGATTTGTATTTAGTAATTTTATATTTTTTACTATCTGTGATTTAAAAATATATAAATAAAAATTGCCAGTGCCATATATAAGTAAAATTTAAAACAATGAAACCTTGTGTTTTTAAAGTAACTCTTTCTACCAACAAACGTGAGAAATTAAAAGAGATCTCCAATTAAAATCCATGACATGTTCTTAAAGCCTTTCAATAATAATCTATTTTTAAACCTAGATGTAGTACTAATCCAATAGCTTTTTCGATTAAACTGTTTTTGTCTTTATAAAAAGTTGTACTGTGTGAAATATTACTTCATTTTACAAATTTGCAATATAATTGTAATCCATGTTTTCAAAATACCAGCCAGTCAGTTATAAGAAGAATTAAAACAACCAAGACATGCATTTATAAAAAAATATTGGTTCTCTAATGCAGGGGTTCTCAAACTGTGGTACGCGTACCCGTTGGGGGTACGTGAGGCAGGTTAGTGAAAAATTAAACAATTTTTATTTACCATGGAAAAGTGCTGGTCCGTGTTTGAGCTCCACAAAGAATTGAATCTTTTCTTCAAATAACACAAATCTAATTTATCATCAGAACCCATTAACTTTGATTGGCTTTAAAAATGGTATTATTTGAGTGATATTTTTGAAAAAACTGAACATCTGGAATAAGTCTATGCAAGGTAGTGTTTCTGATATTTTCTATGTTGAAAATAAAATAAACGAAGTTATTTAAAAAATAACACTCTGGGAAAATGAAATAGAAAACAACAATTGTAATACTTTTGAAACATTGAATCCATTTTTGAAAGAATCCGAAAAAAGCATATTTGCTTTTGCTGACTTTAAAACTCAAATCGGACATCACCTCAGCTAATTGAAGATCTGTATAAGAGAATCCCAACCACAGACAAATCGTTGTACTGGATCCGTAATCCCTTTTCGTTTGATGTTATTGAAACTTTGAGCAACTTGACATGTAATCCGACATTTAAAAAAAATATTTCAGTGCTATGTTGTTAGATTTTTGGATGAACGTTGAAAAGAAGTACCAAGAACTATTAAATACAGCTGTAAAGATTCTTATTGGGTTTGCAACTACATACCTATGTGAAAGGTTTTCGAGCCTAACATAAGTAAGTACAGAAACAAGCTTAATGTTGAAGACGACTTAAGGTTGTTCTTAACAAAACTTAAGCCGAACATTGAGGAACTATGTAAAAACAAGCAAGCTCATCCTTCTCATTATTTTTTCGTATTGCGTTTCAAATATATTTCCAAATATGTTGTGTATTTTATGTAAAAAATGTCTTTAATTTAACCAAAAAACAAGAAGGGGGTACGGAAAATTTTAATTTTTCATTAAGGGGTACAATCTTTGAAAAAGATTGAGAACCCCTGCTCTAATGTTTCACAAATACTTTTGTAAGTTAAACAAATTAAATATTTAATATGATTTTATTAAATTTGTTACTTTATTATGTACACTTCATTCTCGTAGTTATTAGTCAATACTATGTTAGTATTAAGGTCGTCTACCCTCTAGTTAAAATATTATTATATTGGATTATTGTGTTAGACATTTTTACCACAGTTTTCATTTTTTATTTAGGGCCTACTTTGTTTACTAATAAAATACCTTTATTCAAAATTAATATTTCAATTCATGTAGAATGTAATCTTAAGAGTTTCTACAAAGTAATTAATGTTCAATTAATATTCAATTAACATTGAATAAAATACAGTTTGTTCATAACATTTTTTAGTAAAGTATTACATTTTATAAAAAATATTTGTTATGGTTCAATAATTCTAATTCAATTTTAAGAAGATATACAAAGTTAGATTATTCTGTACTAACTTTACATATTCCTGACTTTTCAAATATCTTGAATTCAAGTCAATAGACATCATTTAAAAGTTCACATCTTATAATAGAATGCATAGCTATGAAACAGAATAAGTTTGTGGATTTAACTGTTTATAATAATTGGAAAACATTAACAATAAAATGAAACAAATTAACAACTTGTCAAACTTATAATTTATGAAAAGTGTATTGAGGCATAACACTTTTGATCACACTAGGCGATCTTAGAATAATCTGAGCAGTGACAAAAGACTGTCTAGAATGCTCAAAAACCTTTTGTTTTAATAAACTTTTTATAAATTTACTTTAATAATATGTTCACTAAATTGTTAGTTAGTTTAATATAAACAGCAGAACAAATACTATTCTGAGAGTTTAACTTCTGAATAAATGTATATATTATACTCATTTAAAATTCAAGTGTTCAAAATTATATTCAAGTATATTCTTTTCTCAAAATTTGTCAATAATATATTTTGTTAGTAATTAACCAAATCTATCCATTCCAATATGTGAAAGTCTTTAATATTTTCTCTTTTCTGGTGTTTATGGCTATTCATAAATATTTCTTTGTTTCTTGAGTAGTCATTGTGAAAACATCTTGCACACTTTTAAAACTCCTGGTTCAAACATCCACCCTTTTACATTTAAATACTCTCATAAATCTCTTTAAGACACCTACTGGTCACTTTTATAGGAATTAACCCTTTGGACGCCAGCCACTCGGGCCGCAGCCCAACTCCTGACCGCCAGCCGCTCTGTCAGCGGTACTAGCAAGAACCGCCAAGGCCTGTTGTAACGTTTTTGCACCGGTTTACATTTCGCTCTGTGCTTTCATTAGTTTTTATGCAAATGTAATGATTTTTGTTTTGTTTTATAGATAATTACATGGGCTATCAACATTTAGTAATTAAAAAAGTGTTACTTGTACAACAACATTATTGATAAATCAATAATGCCTAACAGAAAAAAAAATTATACAAAAAATCTACTTTAGATAAAAAATTAGGTAGTAAAAAAATATTTGTATGCATCGTAAAGGTTTTTATTCAATTTAGTAACTAAATATCATACTGTGTGCAAATTTTCACAACTCTACTACAAAAAATAGTTTGTCAAAAATGCATTTGTTGACAAGAGAAGTACTTGATTTTTTTAGGATTTTTTCATTCAGCTGGCAAACAAAAGCAAATATGTTTTGCGACAGTATTTTGTTTGTCCAACAGGAATTTTTTGCTTCAGGTTAGGAGGTATTCCTTTTCAGTTTATTCGTAACGTGCCTGTCAAATGAGTCATTTTCGAATACAAATCCTTGGCCAGTGGAAATGAGGTAAAAAAATTATCTACGAATACGTGAAATCCTTTATTCAAGTAGTTTTCCATATCTAATAATTTCATAACGACAGTATACCTAAGTCCCTTGTTGACACTTCCATTATTTTTATCTGTATCTCTTTCGCCTTTGTAAAAAAAAGGACAAACAGTAATGAGAAAACTGTCATGAGTAACGACATCGTGCTATATGAGAGCATGTGACTTATCAGCTCTGCCCCCGATGACGACAAAAACAAATAGCTGAGTCAAGGTCACTGGTACTACCATTGTGAAAATTATTTTCCTGTAGTGTTAGTGACTTCAACGAAAGTCCAAAACAATAGAATCAAACTTTAAAAGTGTCTAAATACATTTTAAAAATAATGTTTTCCTGGCGGTCCGATTGATTGGACCTTGGCGGTTTTCGCCTACACATCGTCGGTCCGATGAATCGGACCGTGGCGGTTTTCACCTACACATCGCTGGTCCGATAGATCGGACCGTGGCGTCCAAAGGGTTAATAAACAGTCATCATAGCAAGTTCAAACAAAAAACATCAGACTTTATAGAGAGTTTGGTTATCAGGTAAAGAGACTAAGAGTTCATTAAGCATATTTACAAAACTCTATACTGTCTTTTTAAGTTTCTAAAATAAAAAGATTGAACTTTTAGCTATAAAATAGCAATAAACTTGTGTTGGAAAACATCTAATGTTAAAATCACGTAATTTTTTTACTGATTTGCACTAACATGTATGGAGTGAGTTGTAACAGAACCTGATGTGCAGAAAAAGATGAATACAATTTATCGTATATGGTTGAAGAGTGAGCAGATGAAAGAATTCATCTGCAACTGTTCTGATCCATTACAACACCTGTCGTGTAGTTCTGAGCTAACATAGAGTGGTTGTCTTATTTACCCTGAACTGAAAAATTAGCCTTTAGTAGCACTTGCTTATATTTGTTGAGGGCGGCCGTTTCGGGAGATATGTCCCTTTGTCAACTATGTGATAACTAGTAGCTCACGTGAAGATGGAATCAACAAATATGAAAAATTAGGTAGGAGAACAGTTTTAAACTAACAAGGAGCTTCGGGGAAATATCGAGACTCATTTAGGTTTATTGGTGGCAGTACTTTATGGAGAATACTTAGAAAATCTTGTCCTAGGTGCGACAATATATGCCTAAATCATAGATGTTTTATTTTTGTAATGTTCTGCCTCAGGTAAAAAAAAGCTCTTGTATTATTTTGAAACAAATAATAGTTTGAGTAATAATAAATCACATTGTTCTTACCAACATAGATATTTAATGTTCATATATATTTAAAATTTCTACTTATTAATGTAACATATAATCTACATATTTTGTTAAACATTAAAACTTACATCTGTTTTTCATTAAACCTTGTAATGTAGACAAAGCCATACCAGTGTAAATATCAACTACTAATTAATCAGTCAATTAGTTGTTTGTTCCAAAATGTATCATGAAACTGTTACATGATAGAGATTACTTAATAACAATTGTTGTGTATGAATCCGTATAAATCTTTAAAAAACTTGTGTATAAATCTTAACATATTCTGTGATAACCTTGATACATAATTATAAAACTTCCTTAAATAGCAATAATGACAAAGAAATTTCTGGATATTGTTTTGTGACAATGTACAAGCCATATATGCAGTATTTTGAATTCTATTGTACCATTTAGAGAATTTACATTTTGAATCCTTACATGTTTTACACAAATATAATGGAATCTTATAGTCACTTAGTGTTTAGTTTAAGTTCTTTAGATAGCAACTATGTGATATTAAGTGATAACACTAAGCTAAACATGTATTATTATCAAACTGTGTCAAATATCTATTGTATGAAAATTCGTACATTTAATATACTGCTTATGTCAAATGATTTCTTCCTAGTTTGTGTAAGTAATTTTATACTTTAGAATCAGAAGTATATTTTTAAGACATAATCCATTCCAAATATTATATTTATGTATAAAAGTAATATTTTCTTCAAACAATAATTGAATAGATAAATTTGTTAAACAGATAAGAGAATACAATTTAGGAACAGTATTTTTGTAAAATAATTAAATTTTAGCTTGATTGAAAGAGTGCTACATGACTTAATTAATTTTTTATAATTCAAGTAGCAGAAAGCTGTTGGTCAAGGAGAGGATTTAAAAGAGCCAAACCTTTTTACTTTTTTAAACTGAAAAAAACATATTTTGGCTGCCATAAACTCAAAACTTTTATGAGAATCTTTAAAATTGAAAAATATGTAATCAAAGTGATTGATGTAATCATAACATTTTATTCTGAATACTGACATACCTATATAAATATGTCAATCAGAATTCTCACCTTAGTTGTCTTACTCAATATACCTTTTTAATTCCCATATTTCAGTGTAGTACCTACCTTGGCATTGTTTGTCAAGATCCTTGACTACTCAATGTACCTTGTTTAACCACTATGTATTTAAAATGTGATATAATAATTTATGCCTTTACCAAAACCATAGCCTTGACTACCTTAACAAATTCGAATACATCTTTTAACTAAATACCTTGTTTGACTCGCTTATTCAAGATAACTCTTTGATACTTTGTTGTGTCAATGAATTTAGATTTGTCAGAAGGTTGTTTCAATGTGAAGCAATGTAGTTTGATATATTCAGTTTGTAAGTTGAATACAGAATGAACTATGGCTGACAGTTATTTTGCAAACAAACTGTGTCATCTCAACTGACTTGGTGTTGGAAAAAATAATAACTAAAAACACTTGTAAATGTGTAACCCTTGCCTACAGTAGCACTTACTTTTATAATTGTTGAGGATGGCTGTTTCGGGATGATGTGTCCCATTGTCAACTCAGGTTGGAGCTACCAGTTTATTTATTGTTTTCTTAGTAATCTTGTATTTTTTGTAGAAAAATACATTTGCTATATGAGTCTAATGTTTGTAGTTCACTGTCATCATTATTCAGTTGTCTTGAGAAACGCTACCCAATTATACTGAAAATATAAACTGCAAACTAAACCACAGTTTTCACAGAGTCATAAATGATAAAATTTGGTAGGGTCAACCAGTAATATAAGTTTTTGTTTATTTAATTATAAAATAAAAATCTAGCTTACTATTTTAATGAAAATTAGCCCTAATAATCATTGACCCTTTTGTGTAATAAAATCAATTATAGACTACTTGAAACTTCCGAAAGTAAAAGCCATTAATAAACAAACAGCTTTGCAGACGTATAATTTAATTAAATTGTAGAGAAACTGACTGTATTTAAGAAATCTAAAATCGCTATAGAAGATCACCTGGTGCAATCAAAGCATTTTGACTGTAAGTTTTTCTAAAATTTATTTAACCTATAAGCAGTCATCAATTAGTTAATTTAAACAAGTAGCTGATTAGTTCAACAATAAGTTTCGCTGATCATCATGGTCAGTAAAATCCATGAGAAATGTAAAACTTTGATAAACCTAGTTTTTATAAGTTTTAAAAAATCATAGGGATTCCCATCCATCTAGGTACTTTATTTATATGTTTCATTCTACAGATTTATTGTCAAATATAAAGCTTATTAATTTGGGGGTCGTCACTATGGTATCCAACTTTGCCCCCCTCCAAAAGTTGGTACTTCGCCTGTCCAATTAAGCTGGTACTTGGTGTCCTTTGTTCCAATTAATGTAAAACACTGTGCTGTTGTGCCATTGCTGGATTTCCCCCCCCCCCCCCCCATCACTTATAGATGTGTATTAGGCAACTGAAAACATTTCTTTTGTGTAGATCGCTCTCTACTTCATATGCCCTTAATAGGGTTATTTTGTTCAAAATGTTTTATTAAGTAACACTTAATGTGCAAAATAAATACCTTTCCAGCCCTTCAAAGTACAATTAAGTAAAATTATTTGTCAGATACAATTTTAAATTCCATCAAACAATATGGTAACAGGCACAAAATATACATTAAAAAAAAACTACACCTGTTTTTTACACTGTTTAATCATTCCAATTTAAATGTTGAATTAAAATTTTCTCTTCCTATATATTTCAGATTTTGAACTTATTTAAATCTATACAAAATTAATAGAAATATATTTAAAATAAATAACTTAGCAATTTTAAATAGCTTTTTCCAAATTTAAACAAATAACATAATCAATGATTTTGTAGTTACATGTTTAAACTGAATATAATAACATATTATATTATTATGCTTTAAATTTAAACTTTTTTGACAAACTATAAAATTTGAATTATATTTTTAACCAGAAAAATAATATTTGATTCCTAAGAATAAGATCATATTTTAAATATTCTGTAACATTTTAACACACAAAAAGTAATTTTTGCTCGTTACCTAATAATGTGATACTTAATGGTTCTTAAATATGCCAAAAAGCCAAATGTGCTGTGAGTATTTTTAATGTGTGTAAATTGAAATTGTGCGCCTTAAACTATGAGATTTCATTTTGAATGTGAAAAATGACACACCGATACTCATGTAAAAGTGGTCATTATTTGGTACTGGATATGGTTTGAGTGAATTTGATGTATTTATATATAAGAATTTAGTGTAATTATTATGTAAATATGATGTTATTACTTTTCTTATCTCAGTATAAAATAAGAAAAAATCTCTTCATTTAATCTTGTGTTTTATTCTACCTTTAGTCACAAACTTTGCTAGTTGTGAACACCAATAGAAACTACCAACAATATTTATTTTCATCTTAATCTGGTGCTAATAAATTTCAGACTAATATAAATACAAGGTGCGGCAAAAAAACTTCCTTATTTTTAAACATAAATAAAAACATTGTTTTTCTGAATATAACAAATTTATTTTCTTAAACTTATTTTATGGCACGGAAAGTTTTTTCCTACTTTGTTTAACCCTTTGCACTTCGACAATGAGAACACTTGTTTGGCACAGCACTCCGAGCCCGGGTATCAACCGGCGTACGACTTTGGCGTGTCTACTCCGATACTAGCAACACATTACCTACGCTACCACTCCGATGGCTTGTAGCACAATTTTCTCTTAGTTATGCTGTCATTTATAAAGGCTTTAAATAATTAATAATTTGCAATTATACAATATTTTTTAATATTAAAAGAAATAATAAATTATAAGTTTAGATTTTATATGAAAACAAATCACATATTTAATTAAAAATATGTTGTTTTTATTTATATTTCACTTGCATATGGAACTTTTCAAAACATGATCCTAAATGCAGAGCAGGATTGCCAGGGCATATGGGGCAGAAAGTAGTGGATTCTTTTCAGACACCTTTTTAGATCTATCACTGCTAACCTTACATTCCCTGCTCTTCCTTTGCCATTTGTATGCACTGTGGAAAGAATTATGGAAAAGCCACTCATCAGACACTGAGGATCTAGGGCGCTTTTGCTTTCTTGAAAATTCACTACAGTTCTCTCCAATTGCCGAAGTTGCCAAATCAGTTTTTTCCTATAGTCTAGATGTTTTATTTTATTATTGACATTTTCTATAAAAAGTATTACAATAAACTTTATTCATGTTTATGTATCTGTTAGTTTCGTCAACAATTTGCTAAAGTTCAGGTAAGAAAAAAAGTTGAACAAATCTTTCTCTGTTTGTTACTGATGGATTTTGAGGAGGGGGTCGTTAAGCAGAATTTCCTGATAACCGAAATACTTGAAAATTTTCTTCTTAGTCCAATCTTCCCAATCCTTGTTATTGGCATCTTAATCATTACTTTGGTGGTTGTCAATGTGAACGTCTATGTCAATATCAGACTCATTATTTTCTAAATCCAAAATTTACCAAAATAACCATTTGAACTAGTTCCCTTATTGTCAGATAGCTCTGATAAAATACCTTCTTTCTCTTCTAATAGCTGCATAATTCTCATAATGTTGGCTTCTTCTATTGTGAAATAAAACTTATTTTTAAACCACAAAAATATAGTTAAACGAAACCAAACAAATTAATAATCAATTCACCAAAGAGAGACTTTAAAACAAATTTCAACACTACTAACCTTTAAAAAAGGAAAAACAAAACAAATAAATATACAATTCACCAAAGAGAGACTTTAAAATAAACACTATTGAGCTTGAAAAAAATGAAACAAAACAATTAAATAATATATTCCACAAACAGGCATTTGAAACTTATTAAAATGTCAAACTATATTTGTTTATTCATGGAACGCCAGAAGAATAAAGCCGGTTTAAACCTGGTTTCTGAATTGATACCACAAAAAACCATTGCCTAGTATTACCTGGCTTCGGAGAACTGCGCCAAGATTGTTGCTTTATTTGTCAAAGTTGAAATCTCCTAGTAGAGAATTTTTGGCTATATGTCAGGGCATAATCAATAAATCAATTTTCGGGCAACTATAGAGATTATTAGATCGTCTATTGAATCTTAAAGAAGTTTATTGTAAATTTCTAAATGGTGTTATTCTACATAAATTTAAAGAGCAAGATTTATGGTCAATTTTAAAATCTTTGCAACAGTCATAACTTTATAATAACAATTTTACTTATTACAGTAAAAGTATGAAGACAAATATGATTACAGTTAAAAAGATTTTACTTCTACAATTTTGTTGTAATGATATATTACTTTAAAAGAAAATATAATATATTTATAATAAACAATACAACAATCACAGTAATAAATATATATTTACTTTTACCTGTTAAAGTGTCTTTAAGTTTCATATACAATCGATTTTACAACTGATAGAACTTTCTGATAAATGAAAGACAGCCTGCAACAATACGTATTTATGACTTTGACTAGGAATGCCATCTTCTTGAGAAGGTTTATTTTAACATTATTTTATAAGAAATATAACGAATTTGTCCCTTAAGTTAATAATAACATACTTCAATTATAAAATTAAAAAATTCCATAATTTGTAATGGTGATACTATAAATTTATTCTTTTTATTAAAAGACTTCTTGTTAAATGCTTAATAAAGATTTTTTATACAATACTTTAAAAATTTTTAATAATAATATTATATTTATTTTTTTAAATTAAAGTATTCTTAATTCATTTCCTTTATTAAAATTTAAAATAATATTACAGGAGCTTTTTTTCTCAGCCATTATATTAACTTACTGTAGAGTCTAAAATGAAAGGATAAATTGTCAAAATTAAAATTGCTAAAAATGTCTATTTATTATTTATAAAAAAAAAACTGTCAAATTTAAAACAATATTTTCACCAACATCCTTTTAAAAAATAAAAAAGTTGACTAAATAAATTTTAATTTCAAAATTATATAGATTGCTACTTTGAAGATGATATCTTGTTAACTTGAAACACAATCTTCATTAAATCTATCAAAATACAGACCTTCATTGTAACATAAAAGTAGATGCTACTTTTGAAAATCATTTTCTAAATGTTTAAGTGTAAAAGTGAGAGCTCAAGTCCAAGATAGAAACAAGAAAAGATTTTTATATAATAAAAACAAGTAATATAAAATTTTTTTTTAGATGATTCCTTTTTAAATCAAGAAAGAAAATTTTTATTTTGATTCCTTTTTATTTTATAATTACAATTAATATAAATATGTATATACATATACCAGAATAACAATATTAAGTGGCAAAATATAAACCTAATTTCCTAGCAATTTTTCACTATCTTTTCTACGTATGTGTTGAACGTTTTGTTTGTTACTATTTATACGTTTTCTTTTTTTCACCGCTTGGATGGTAACCATGGGAACAATTTAAGGTTTTGCAATTGAGGTATCGGCGACAACCAGATGGGGGCAAAAGAAAAATTCATATAGATCTTTAAGAAATACACTTCTAGGTATGGGAATGTTGGCTCAGTACCAAGCGCTAGACTTCGAACATGAAGATACTCAGTTCGAATCTGACCTAGACCTCCCAATTGTTTATAATTTTATTATTGTAAATATAATTGAAAAAAACTGTATTAACATCAATTTTCAGCATCCAGTATAATTTTTAAAAAATTATTTGAACTTGATTGGATGAATAAAAATGTATTTTAATTATGATCAAAAATGTGTACAAGATATATATATACCATACACCAAACCTCACATTTACTTTGAATTAGAAGAAAACAATAAAACTAACTTCTTAGACCTTACCATCACCAAACACAATTTCAAAATATACAGAAAACCAACAACTAGCGATACGTCATACATAATACATCCAATCACCACACACAACACAAACACGCTGCATTTAATCATATGTTACACCGCCTAATCAACATACCAATGCTACAGAAAAACTATGACGAAGAACTCAATACAATAAAATACATTGCTCAACAAAATGGCTACCAACACACAATCATAGACAACATACTCATGAAAATTAAACACAAACATCATCAAACGGCCACGCTGACAAAACACAGAAAAAACACCAAATACATATCCCTCTACAACAACAAAAAAAAAAACACACACACAATACCTTCCACATTAAAAAAACTTCAATACCAAATATCTTACAAAACAACAAACACCCTAAGACAGCATATACAAGCCTTTCAAAAACAAACAGACAAATACAAACTCCGGTATATATAAATTAACATGTAATGATTGTCCCAGCTATTATATCGGCCAAACCGGTAAATAATTTTATACACTTTTTGAAGAACACATTGCCCAAAGAAAACAAACCCAAAATCCAGCTACACAACACAAACACACACACAGACATACATACTAATTTAAACATACTCCACACATTAAAACAAAGTAAAAAACTAACAACTTTGGAAAAATATAAGATATACAAACACTATGCAACAGATAAAGAAAACATATTAAATGGTAACACACATTTTGAGGCCAACACCCTTTTCCATTACATAGCATACAACCAAAATAGCCCACCCCCTCCACAGTCATAAATCCATCCCGAATACCTTTGTACCTAATGCATATGCCACCAGTAGAGGCTTTGCTTCGTAAAAGGAACGATTGTTTAAACTCGTCAGCTAGTAAGCCCTATTTATTGACTTAGTTAAGTATTTTTTAATTATAGTTTAATCAGTGAATTCAAGATGATTATATCAAGCAACTTTAATATACTTTCCATTTCAAATAACCCCAGAGAAAAAAAGTCACATGCCAAAAGATTTGAGGAGCGAGCAGGCCAGGGTTAAGATCACCATTTCTTGAAATCACAAGTTCTGGAAACATTTCTTGTAACACATTCATTAACACTTTGGCAGTGTGAACAGTAGCCCCATCTTGTTGGAACCAAACATTTACCGTATTAATTTTACAACGTTGTAACTCTGATGCAAGGAAATTATTCAACATTTTGACATAACGACTTAAAGTAATTAAAACTGCTCGACTGTTCTATTCATAAAAATATTGAACTATTAATCTGAATTTAGCCACTGGGCACCAAAATATCACACGTTCTCAATGAACACAGGGTTTTTGGTTTGTGGGTTGCGTTGATTTTTGGCCCTCAGTACAAGAAATTTTTTATAATCAGAACCAGATAGGTGAAAATGGGCCTCATCTGACATTTTGAGTATTGAATCTTTAGTTGAAATGTTCAGAATTGATTGTGCAAAACTCTTTTCGGTTATGGAAATCATGTTATCTTAGTTCTTAAACAGTTACGATTTTGTATGGATGAAAATGAAGATCAAAACGCAAAATTCTATGCACACTCTGATTTGATTATCCTAGCACAGTTGAGTGATGTGTGGCAAGGGGACGTGGAAGTCTAGCAACTGACAGTCATAAAGTTTTCTTTTTTTCAGGAGTATGAACGCTACCTGAATGGTATATTTAAGTTTGTTTTAAAGATGAAGCTGTTTCTTTAAAATTTTTAACCCATTATTGCACTGCGACTTGGATCAATACCACGTCTGCTTATTCCAAATTTTGTACGTAACAAATGCTGGATTTTGACTACTGAAAAACGGTTACTAAAATAAACCTCTATGACGAAAGCACGATGTTGTACATTCCAAGACTTCATTGCAACTGTAATGGCATTAAGGGAGAGAATGAAAGACAGTGAACCTGTTCTCCTCACTCGCATTGTTGTGATGTACAGTCAGATACAAAACCATTCACTTTTTCTGCAGGTCCCTTTATAATACCAACTACTATAAATAAATATGAGCTACAGATGAACTCAAGTGAATTCTACAACATAATAAAATGACCTTGATTGTGTTACAGATTTTTTGTCTTAGTGGACAATCAGAATAAAGAGGTCAGTCATAATCCACAAGGACTCATATTACAAATAATAATAATCTCATCTCATTAATTATTGCCATACACGTGTAACAGTTTTTTCAGTGTTTCAAAACTTAAATGAACATCTGTAACTTCAATCATGTAGAAAATGTAATTAAAACTGAAATAATATTCCTTTTGCTCTCAACGATGTTGAGAAAATCTTTTATAATCAGACTTTGTGTTTGTTTTAATATTTTTTAAAGTTTTATTTCAATATATTTGAGTATGATAGTATTTGTGACTCCTAGCATCGTCATATTATATATTAAACTTTACTATGCCCTTCGAGGGCTTGGCATCAAGCCTGGAGTCATGATAATTATTTTTTGCAGGTTTACAAAATTTACGAGTGATTGGTCTATAGCAAAAATGGGGAAACTTGTATAATCGTATCTGTATATCTTGGATAGGATGATTGTCTAAAAATAGATATTTCTCTCTCCTTGTGATAAGAAGTGTGCAACAAAACATTATATGCTAGAACAGAGAATTCTAATACGAAACTGCATTAATTCTATCAACATTAATTTCTATAGGTTTTAGTGGTGATTACCTTTGATTATACAGATCTAATCAAATGAATGTGTGACGGAAAAAATTGAGTGAAATGTTATTTATTTTAGAAATGAAATACTAGTAGTAAAGATCTGTTTATATTTGTGCAGTATTGTAGGATTGTAGAAATAACAATACTACTAATTTTGGTAGGATTGTAGAATTCCGGTCTAGACCAGGGGTGCCCAAACGTTTTGGTATCACGTCCCCTTTTCTTGAAATGAAAGCCTCCCACGCCCGTCCATGTTACACTGTAATTAAATGGTATGGGCATATGAAAAAAAATATTATAAATATTGAAAACAATTTATTTATTTATATATACTTTCACAAAAACATTTCATATAACATTTCAACTTTTAATTCGCCAGGTAAATGTTAACTGATAAGAGGAAAATCTGTTAGTGAGATGGGTGAGCTTGAATCTTTTTCGCTAGTTTGCCTACTTGAGGTTGTATTTTAGTAAGGGCACAACTCAAGTCATTAGCAACATCAAGTTTGTTCCTATATATTGTTTTTATTGCAACAAGTGCTGAAAATGTTTTTTCGCACAAGTAAGTGGTTCAAAAAGGCAAGTATAATTGAAGAGCTGCATGTGATATATTTTTAAGTGTTTTATCCAAAATGAAGATTTCTCCATTGTGGCGCTGTTACCACATTGAATAGCAAAAATTCGTTTCACAACACTTTTGTACCATTATTTTTTTCAAGCAGTCATGTTGATTTAATTTCAAGTTTACAAAATTTACACAACCTTTACTTACAGCCTAAATCTTTTATAAATGCATACATTTCATTTGCATTTTCTGAAAATCATAGTAAAAAAAATTACCTATATAAAAACATATGATGTAAAACCCATGGTCTAGACAAACCTGTTATGTTCATAATATAGTATTAAAAGTACTCTACTACAATTAGTTTAGAATCAACCAAATTAAAACTATTAATCAATCTATTATTCAAATTTGGAATGTAATATGTAAGAAGTTTCTCAAAATGAAAAAGTATACTGAATTGTGCGATTATTTCTCCTTTAATTGGGTATGATTATCTTTTGTTTTTTGCTAATATATAGACTTATCTACAAGTTCCGTTTGCAGCTAATATTCAAGAAAGTACTAAATGTTTATTAGAATAAACAATAATTAATGTTAACATTAATAACAATTATTAATGTAATTAACAATATAATTTTAAAAAAATTTATGGTGTAATTTTTTAGGTTGCCCTCATATTCAGAAAATGTATCGCATCAAACTGAATTAATGACTTGCCAAACGTAATTAGCTAATAGTGTAATAAATAATAAAGTTAAAGTTTTACCCATTGTAATGGAAAATAAAATCCACAAGGGTGTTAAATTTTGTCAATGGATTTCAGTAACTTTCATTGTTTTCTTCTAGAGCGTAGAAGGTACTTCTAAGAGTACATCAAAAGTTCTAATTAATGTCAGTTCTCCAGAAAGCATTGATAATATTTAATATAACAATATCAGAATATGAGAATATCAGAATTGGCAGGAAAATATGATACTCAAAATAATTATGAAACTTCACAATCCCTGACTTGGACAAACTTATAACTGAAGTGATTTTTTTTAAAAGTATTTTGAGACTTTATGTCATTGACCTGGACTAGTCAACCATCGTCATTGTCTAGTGCAAATGATTATTCCAATGCAGTTGAAAACATTTTATCTCAAGATTTTTGCAAGTAGTTACATTCAAAGTTTCACTAGAACTAAAACATATTACACAGCTGTGAACCACAATAATAGCAGCAGTTCAGCTGGTGAAAAAAGCTGCCTCTCATCACCTTCATTCTATGCGTCAACGCATTACATTGTTAAATTTAGATTATAAAAAAATGGGAGAACAAACAGGGACAAATATATTTTTTGAATTTTGTAGTCCATTACGTTTGGTGAAACTTAATTAATCATTTTACATTAGTTTATGATTATTTGAACTTGAAAGTTTGTAAATTTTTAAAAACTTACTGAGACATTGCCTCAAGTAGTGCCTTATACATTATTACCAAGTGAAAAATATTAAAAAGCTTTGGGTAAAAATATAATTTTATTAACTAAAACAAAGTAATAAAAAAATCTAATCAGTCACCCCATAATTCTTCTAATCATAGCTTGTCTAAACTCAAAATATTAATGACAACAGACGGCAATTTTAATATTATATTAAAATCTATATTGAGAAACAACATCTACTAGAGGTAACAGCATTAAACCATTAAAGTAATGTAGAAAGAAAATACCTAAATTATTTTTTAAATGTAATTCAAAATACTTTCAATAAGTTTATTACCCTTATAAAATTATAAAAATGTATATATTGTATTTTAATAGGACGAGCAATGCAATGTTATACACTAACCTGTTCTGAGGTTTTGATAGGCTTGCATGGTCATATGGTAGTTCAAAGAATTCACCAGTACCAGGGTCTGAAAGAAATAATGTGATAGTAACTTCAATTTATTAAAATATGTCATGAATAACATTAACTATTGAAATATATACATAAATGTTTATATGATATTAAGCTGTCTTGTTAAAAGACATTAACTCAATTAGATAACCCTATGATTGAACTATATTAAATAGAATGTTTACTTTTTTGGGTATTTTACGTTTTCTTCAAATATAAAAGAAACTCAAACATAATTTTATAATGTCCAACAGTGCCAACTCAGTTTCAATGACATCTTTGCTGAACCTGGCTTACTGCAAATCTGTAGTATCATTTGACAATACCTGTCCTATCACTTTGCAGTTTCAGCTAAATAATACTAAGACACGAAATATTATTCTTCTTATAAATATCAATAAGCCCTCTTCATAAGAAAAATATCTCTTTTAAGCACTGTTTTACTGTAAAGTATAAAATATGTAAATGAAATTTGTAAAATAAAAACTAAATATTAAAAATGTACTTCCTAATAAATATTTTCTAAATTCATTTAATGACATACATGAGGAGAGTTACAAGTTTTGTTCTAGGGGGCACAAAATTGCCCTGGGGATTATCAAAAGGCTCTGGGGATACTCCCCTTTTAAAAATAGATAACATTTAAACAATGAGCCAGCATCCAAAAACTTACAATATAAAGCACATGTTTTAAAATACTTTTTTAATAAGTTAGGGAATGGTATTCAATGATATGCTTCTCATGGAACGCAAACCGGGGGGAGCTTTTAGATTTATAGTTTTGCAAAATTTTAATTTTTTCAAATTTTAAAAAGTCTTAAGTGCAAAAACAAGCCTGATTTTGTCTGTATGGGAAATATAAAGTTAAATACAAAACTTTGTCTGAAACAATTCTTAAAATTTCATTCAGAACATCATGACTTGTAAGATTAAAATAAGGTTTATATTTTTCTTTGAACTTACATTAATATTTAGAAAAACACTTGCACACGATCAAATAACAACCGCTACTGCTGAATATATTTCTTGTTAGCACTATTATTACTTTTGTTATTTTAATGAGTTCATTGTCAGCTTTTGAATATAAAAAAATAATACACCTGTCCAAAATGTTGGGGGACAATGCCTCCTTGCCTCCCTTAACTTCGACCATGCTGACATACCATTAGAATAACCACAATACCTATGGAAATGTATACTCACAGGCAATGTCTGAGGGGACTAAATGTACTTCTATCCTTAGAGAAGATAGTATTGTTGACTTTGTCTCAGAAAAACTTACAATTTTTACTGGCACTTGATCCAAAAAATCTAAAAAGTTATCGTGCAGTTCAGTGAGCATTGGAGAATCTATAAACCAAAACACCATTCTAAATTATTTTTATAGTATATGAAGATAGAATATTTCATTACAAAACAATATATAAATTAAGGAATAAATATTAAAACAATATTAATGATTTTATTACATTTACATATTTGTTTAATTATTAATATTTAGGCAGTAATATTTTAAAAGATTTTATGCTTCAGTAAGAAAATGAGTACATTCAAGGTTTGAAGGTAGGAATAATATTTGGAATCCATAGATGGTAATTATAATGAGCTATTTTACCTTTTTAATAGAAAAGATATATACTGAAACAGTAAACGAACAATGTGATAAAAATAAAAGGAAGGAACAAAAAAACACTAGGTCTCAACAAAAATAAGAGAAATGCTCAAAAAAACGTGAGAATAGGAAATACTTGGATACAAGAGACCGAGAAGAAAGCAACTGTAAAGAAAGGAAAAGTAACAAATTTAATATTTATATTTGTTGATTCCACCTTCACGTGAGCTACTAGTTTTCACTCAAAACACTTATAAATATTTTGCAACTTTCCTATAGTAGCACTTACTTATATTTGTTGAGAACAACCGTTTTGGGAGATGTGTCCCATTATCAACTCAGACGTAACTCATTGAATGAGTTACGGTCTCAGTTGACAATGGGACACATCTCCCTAATTGGCCGTCCTCAACAAATATAAGTAAGAGCTACTATAGGCAAGTTGTTAAATATTTACAAGTGATTTAGTTTTAAAGATTTAAATTTAAGGTATGTAAAAAGTAATGATTAGTGTAAATGTAGGAAAATCTTTGAACATTACTAAAGGCTGGAAAAATTATGAATTAAAGGGAAAATAATAAATATTAGAGGGAATCAGTTTAAGCTTTAACTACCGTTGTACAATTTCTGTCACATTACTACCGTCATTTCCTTTGTGTGATTTATTGTGTAGTTTAACAACTTATCTTGTATTTACTATATGTGTTCGAGTCAGCGCTCGAAGTTTGAACTTGCTTCTGATCTATCTATTTAACCAGACCAGCTGTGCCCTGACGGTATTGGTCACGTGGTCTCTGACCCACTAATCGATATTGGAACAAGTATTGATTTTCTGGATGAACGCTCCGCACCCCCCTCCCCTCAATATTCTACGTACGTTCTTTTCCGCTTCAACACATAGTGAGAAGTGTTTTGTCCCTCGAATAGGGCAGTCTCGTGTTAAACCGCGCCGCTTAATCCGCATGGGCTTTGTTTCAGACAATTTAAACGTACCGCATTCGTTCATTATTGTGTGCGTAAAGTTCGTACCGTGTCGATGAACATTTTGAACTATATTTTCGCCGTTTTGTTAAAGTGTCGCTTGATTTCGCCGGTTGTGCAACCTAAGTGCGTTGACTCGCGGCAAGAACTTAAGTGCTTTGTAAGTTAAACTTTTACTTGTTACTCATGACTTAAATTGAGTTTTTAGTTGCGTGACCGCCTTCAAGACTTCTATGCTGCCTAAGACGACCACAGTACTGTGGAGACTTCAGCCTCGCTCCTTCAAACGTAGCTTCACTTCCTACCTAGGGTAACTGCGTAGCTAAGGAATATTTAGAATTTGTATTTTATGTTCAGGTTAAATTCAGTGTCGTCGTGCCGTTATTTCTAACTTGCTAGATTTTGCTTAGAACAATTATTAAACTTTCTATGTTAATGGTGATTCATGATTGCGCAACCGTAAGTAACCTGGTAGACAATGCTTTGCCGCCCCGCGTTTCATTTCTAACCGTTTAGTCTCTACACAGACTAAACATTTGGTCCCCACCGGACCGGATAGTGAATTATTTCAGCGATAAAATTTATAAATTTAAAATTGTTGAAGTTGTGACTAACTTAACCATGTGCTTACCGCGACGTGAAAGAATGTGCGTCACATCGATACAGGAAAACGGTAACGATAAATACCGATGCCACATTGCGCAATAAGCCACGTGGCTCATAGTCGCATCGATCGATACACGATTACGAACAAGGAAGTGTTTATGCTTGCTACGACTTACAAACTTTATACAGTCCACTTTATTACCGCGTTTGAACTTATAGTGAGTTTTAAATTTTAATTGATTGTGTTTTTGAAATTTATTATTAAAATGGAAATTAATACAGAATATTACTTGTTTAAGTTGAAAGATATTGTAGGCGAGCTGGAACAAGTGAATAATGTGCTTAACGATAAAGAAATACCAGAAGGCCTTGCACGGGAAATTCGACGCATTCAGTCCAATTTCATTGAAACTTATGATATATTAGAGAAAACGTTCGCCAGTCAAGTCGCCGATCTTGCTGAAAACGCATTTAAAATTAAAAAGCAATTTCAAGATATGTATTTGCCAATGTTGGCTAAATATCCGAACATTATTAAGACCGAGGTGAAGTCAACCTCGCAGGTTAACCCCGGTACAAGTTCGCCCAACTTACCTAACCTTACAATGCCTAGCTTTTCAGGCAATAGTAACGAATGGACCGATTTTATAACAATGTTTGACTCAATGGTACATTGCAATAGCAGTATTAATGCAATACAGAAATTTCAATATTTAAAGTCAGCGCTTAAAGGAGCCGTTGTCACTGGACTTACAATATCTGAGCATAATTATGATATCGCATATCAAGCCTTACGCAATCGTTATGCTAACCCTCGCCGTTTAGCCGATCATTATTTTCAAATCATTAAAGACTTTAAACCTATTAAGAACGCGTCTCAGAATGAACTTAATCGATTTTTAACCGCACATTCAAAGGCTGTGTGCGCACTAAAGGCTGTCCAGTTAGACGACTTGGCGGACTTCTTGCTTTTTCAAATGTCTGTTGGTAACTTAGACGCACAGACTCGACTTAACTTTGAAACCAGATTGGGAACAAATCAAATGCCCACATACAGACTTTTAAATGATTTCGTCACTGAGCAGGCTAGGGCCTTGGAATTGCTTAACCAAACTTCTGCCGCGGCTTCTACTAACACGAAATTCACTCAACAACCCCGCATACTAATTTCATCAGTCAATGAACCTGATTCGCAAGGGGCCCATTGTATAAACTTTGACCATGTCGAAACTAACCTCGAAGCTGAACATAGTCCAACGGTCCAGCCGTCGACGTCTTATGTTAATACAGCTACGTCTCAAATGCTACCACGCACGTATGAGCCCAGACCTGTGATGCAGAGCCCTATACGGCCGTCTGCAGGAGGGAGACAAGGAGATGTGCCGCCAGTTATGAGCGCGCCTAGGCTATCAGTGTTCCGACATCGGTTACCCCCGCTTCACATGGCTCAAGCCAACATCTCAACTAGTCATACTGGGATGTGTTATTATTGCGGCTCAAACCATAATGTTTTTAACTGCCAGTCGTTTTTGGAATTAACCGTGTCCGACCGTAAAAATGCCATTAGCAAATTACGACGTTGTTTTAACTGTCTGGGATCGCACTTTAAGGCTAAATGCAAATCTCTGAAACGGTGTAAACAGTGTGGAGAGTCACACCACACATTGTTACACGACAACTCTCCTGCACAACAACGACTATTTTCACCGCGACACCCTCGTTCAACAGCTAGACCTGAACTTGCTACTCAATCGCTACCGCATGCTCTTTCTTGCAATATTGAAGCTTCTCTCGCCCTGTTAGGCACCGCGCAGGTCATCATTCAGGACCAATTTGGCCGACCGCTTCCATTTAGAGCACTTATAGATCCAGGCAGTCAAATCTCTGTCATAACTAAGCATGCGAGCACTCTGTTGAATTTACCCGCTCGGAAATCAAATCTTTCTTTGATTGGTGTCGCAGCCAAGACAACCCGCATTCATGAGTACATTACTTTGCTTATTTTCTCGAGACATGACCCAGGTGTCATGCTGACCGCAGAAGCCGCTGTGCTTCCCCGCATTACTGACCCGCTTCCATCTACCACTTTGGCGCCTTGCATACGTGCTCAATATCAGCACTTGCCGCTAGCTGACCCTCAGTTCGACACCCCTTCCGGTGTTGACATCATTCTAGGTGCTGACATTTTTACACAAATACTTGTGAATGGACCTTGCAACATTATCCATGGACAACCCTCAGCACTCAACACCAGGTTAGGTTGGGTCGTCATGGGTTCCATACCTTATAGCATACCTCAGCAACCACGTGTATTCATCACTACCTTGAAGGCAATCGATGACAACATTAGACGCTTTTGGGAAGTTGAGGAAGTTGCACCAGCATATCACCTCAGCCCCGAAGATCAACTTTGTGAAGAATTGTTCGCCACTACTACTGATCGTGACGCAACGGGAAGATATATCGTAGCACTCCCATTTAAGCCAGAAGCTATCCCGCTCAAGTCTAACCGTAACACTGTTCTTGCGAGTTATCATGCGTTAGAAAAGCGTTTATACCGCCAGCCTGAGGTAGCCATACAATATCATCAGTTTATGGTCGAGTATATCGCTCTAGGGCACATGTACCCCGCCCTCAAGGCTTCTGACTATCTTATTCCGCACCATTGCGTATTTAAAACCACCAGCTCTACTACTAAGCTTAGAGTGGTATTCAATGCGTCATCACCCGATTGCCACGCAAACACCCTGAATCAGCAAATGTTATCCGGTCCTAAACTGCAAAAGGACTTGGCTAATTTAATCGTCTCTTTCCGTTTTTATACTTACGCTGTCTGCACCGACATCAAGATGATGTACCGTCAAATTTTGGTCCGACATGAGGATCGTTCTTACCAGCACATACTTTATCGGTCTTCACCTCAATCACCGTTAATCGAGTATGAACTTGCTACGGTCACCTATGGCCTAACCCCTTCCGCTTACTTAGCTCTGCGAACGCTTGAACAACTAGTAAAGGATGAGGGAACCTGCTATCCTACAGCCTCCTAAGCAATCCTTCATCAGACCTACGTAGATGACGTCGTCGCTGGAGCTGACACGCCCGAGGCCGCTAAGACGCTAATACAAGAACTTATCGACATTTTCGCTCGCGCAGGCCTGGAACTCAGAAAATGGTCGTCAAATGAACCCTCGCTACTCGCAACACTACCTTCCTCTCACTTGGAAAATCCGCTATTGTATCAAGACGAATCCGCTGCAATTAAAATATTGGGTTTGCAATGGAACCCCTCTTCAGACTCGTTCTCGTATCAAACTCAAACTTTTACGCTGGTGCCCACAAAACGCACCATCTTGTCCTACGTCGCACGAACCTTTGACCCGCTTGGCTTCTTAACGCCTATTACCTTTTGGATTAAGTCTTTTCTTAAACGCTTGTGGTTGGGGAAACTGGACTGGGACCAGCCTCTGCCAACCCCTCTGCTCGATCAATGGGACAGCTTCATTGTCCACTTCGCTTGTTTGTCTGCTATTCAAATTCCTCGCCATGTAGGCACGCGATCAGCCAGTCATCGCATCGTTGGGTTTTGTGATGGCTCCGAATCAGGCTATGCTGCTTCTATCTATTTGAGATCTGAGCTTAATGGGGTCGTCAACACTAGCCTGTTGAAAGCTAAAAGTAAGGTAGCCCCTGTTAAATTACTTACCATACCTCGTTTGGAACTTTGCGGCGCAGTACTGCTGGCTAAGTTATACAAATCAATTCAACCAGCTCTTGATTTCATTCCAATCGCTAACACTCTCTTCTTTACTGATTCTGAGATAGTACTTCATTGGATTCATACCCCGCCTCATCAATTGAAAACTTTCGTAGCTAACCGCATCACGGAGATTGTGTCAATCACCTCCATGGATCATTGGTTTCATGTCTCGACTCTTGATAACCCCGCAGACGTTGCGTCTCGCGGTTGTTTGCCTGATCAACTTGCCACACACCCGCTTTGGTGGCATGGACCTCCTTGGTTATTACATTGTCCTACCACTTGGAATCTGTCTAGGCCTAAGGGCACTAACCCGGATCAGACGGAAACAAAGGTTGCGGCTAAGGTTAATTGTGCCGCTGTGCAAGAGCCCAACCGTCTTATGGAAATCATTGAGCAACATTCGAGCTTAACCACTCTTCATCATGTCTTCGCTTACGTATTACGATTCATCGACAACTGTCGCAACAAGAGCTGGCGACCGGCCATCATCACCACACACGCTATAAGGCCAAAGCAGCCTCAGCCAAACCTACGCTACGACTGCTGTCAGTACGGGAGTTGGATAACGCAAAAGCTGTATGCGTTAAACTGGTACAAACCTCTGTCTTCAGTGAAGCTCTACAAAAGCTTCAAACTGGTAAACGCGTCAACGACCATTTACGTAGCCTAACACCATTTATCGACGCCCATGGTCTACTCAGGGTGGGCGGTAGACTTGATCATTCGTCTCTGACTTATGATTCTAAACACCCGCTTCTGTTACCAAAGCGCCATCATTACGTTGACCTCATCTGTGACCATTATCACAAGCTGGCCTTGCATGCTGGACCGCGCACCACTCAAGCCTTGATCAATAGTGAATTTTGGGTCATAGCCTTACGATCATTACTTCGCCAACGCATCCATGCGTGCATTCGATGTTTCCGCATGCAAACTAAACCACGCCAGCCCATGATGGCACCTTTGCCCTCATCAAGAGTTACGCAGTCTCCACCTTTCTATAGAGTAGGAGTAGATTTCGCTGGACCTTTTGACACAAAGGCCAACCATTTGCGCACCTCCAAGCTGTTGAAAGCTTACCTCTGTTTATTTGTATGTATGACCACTAAAGCCGTTCATTTGGAATTGGTGACCGACTTATCTACTGATGCCTTCCTCGCCGCATTACACCGCTTCACCGCTAGACGAGGTCTACCTTCGGAAATTTACTCTGATAACGGCACAAATTTTACTGGCGCTGCTAACCGACTTAACGATGTCTACAAGTTTCTGGACCGCTCTAACTCGCTTATTGAACGCAAGCTAGCTGACCAGCGCATCAGTTGGCATTTCAATCCTCCGGCTGCCCCTCACTTTGGAGGACTTTGGGAAGCCGCTGTCAAATCCGCTAAGTTGTTATTGCGACGCACTGTAGGCAACACTACCCTCACCGCTGAAGAGTTATCTACTCTATTCATCAGGATAGAGGCCATTTTGAACAGTCGTCCTATCTTCGAAGTTTCGCCAGACCCCAGCGAAAGAGCGTCCTTTCTCACTCCTGGGCATTTTTTGATTGACCGTCCGCTACTGTCACTTCCTGAAGAATGGTATACTGAACCTCCGCTTAAATCTCGATGGTCTATGCTCCAACAGATGTCCAACCGCTTCTGGAAAATTTGGTCCACTCAGTATCTACACGCTCAGATTCAACGGCACAAGTGGAATAAGGACTCGTCGCCACTCAAGGAAAATCAACTCGTCTTCATAACTGGAGAACACCCAAGCCCCCTTCATTGGCCTATGGGAAGGATCATCAGTCTGCATCCTGGAAAAGACCACGTCTCCAGAGTAGCCACGATCAAGACCGCTCATGGACAGCTGAGGCGACCAGTCAACAAGCTCGTCGGCTTTCCGCTTCATCATTAGTTCTTCACCGCTTTCCTACAGGTTCTTTCTTCGACGCTCTTGCCCCTTTTGTTTCTCTTAGTTTTCTTCGTTTTCCCCTGCCACTTTTTTCTTCGGCACCCTCGGTTTCCGGTGCTCTAAGGGTTCTTCGCCCTCTACCCACCTGGCGGATTAAAAACATTCGTTTTGGTGGGCGGTATGTTCGAGTCAGCGCTCGAAGTTTGAACTTGCTTCTGATCTATCTATTTAACCAGACCAGCTGTGCCCTGACGGTATTGGTCACGTGGTCTCTGACCCACTAATCGATATTGGAACAAGTATTGATTTTCTGGATGAACGCTCCGCACCCCCCTCCCCTCAATATTCTACGTACGTTCTTTTCCGCTTCAACACATAGTGAGAAGTGTTTTGTCCCTCGAATAGGGCAGTCTCATGTTAAACCGCGCCGCTTAATCCGCATGGGCTTTGTTTCAGACAATTTAAACGTACCGCATTCGTTCATTATTGTGTGCGTAAAGTTCGTACCGCGTCGACGAACATTTTGAACTATATTTTCGCCGTTTTGTTAAAGTGTCGCTTGATTTCGCCGGTTGTGCAACCTAAGTGCGTAGACTCGCGGCAAGAACTTAAGTGCTTTGTAAGTTAAACTTTTACTTGTTACTCATGACTTAAATTGAGTTTTTAGTTGCGTGACCGCCTTCAAGACTTCTATGCTGCCTAAGACGACCACAGTACTGTGGAGACTTCAGCCTCGCTCCTTCAAACGTAGCTTCACTTCCTACCTAGGGTAAGTGCGTAGCTAAGGAATATTTAGAATTTGTATTTTATGTTCAGGTTAAATTCAGTGTCGTCGTGCCGTTATTTCTAACTTGCTAGATTTTGCTTAGAACAATTATTAAACTTTCTATGTTAATGGTGATTCATGATTGCGCAACCGTAAGTAACCTGGTAGACAATGCTTTGCCGCCCCGCGTTTCATTTCTAACCTTTTAGTCTCTACACAGGCTAAACAATATGAAAATGTTATTTGAATATATTCTGAATGCAAACAACTAAGGAAAAGATAATTTTATGAGATTAGTTATTTTTTATTTACTTATTGAAAACTATAGTCTTACCTTCTACAGATCTTAGCACAGCTTATCTAAAAACGTTTATAATCTCACGATAATCAACTAAAATAATTAATTTTTGTTCACTGATTGTATGTGGTTGTTTATATAAAAAACAACATTTGACACATTAAAAGTTGTGTATATGGAAACTGACATTGAAAATAATAACTCAATTTTGATAACAGGCTTTACACATTGGCTCAGAACATTCCAGGCATATTGACTGTAGACAGCTAACACACGTGTAACGAGTCTTTCTATTTTTTTGTTGCTGGACAAATTCTACAACTTCTTCTTTGTTTTGTTTGGTTTTCATGTGTCTGTATCATCTATTTGGCAATCAGATCCTAAAATGCATCGTATTGTTTGCCGTATGTCACGGCTGAGTCTGTAGCTTGCAAGTCGGGTCTGGAGGTGTGGTAAGACCAGACCGTTAGTCTTACGGATGGAAAACACAAAATAATGTTATGATGGGATGTTCATACAGCTCTAGTTGGAGATGTAGCAGCCCATTTATAACGATTTTTTCCATACAAATAGTTTACTTCCGAAGGTTGCAATTCTTCAAAATCATCATTATCATCAGTTGCACTTTGTTGAGATTCAGTATCATGATCTCATTCCTCAATTACTTCTTCACTATGTTGCACATTTCCCTTATTCTGTTTGAAGGTCTTCTAAAAGTGGATCATTAGGTACTGAGCCTGAATCACTGTCTTCTTCCTCTAACTAATACCTGATGGTTTCTTCAAAATCACTGTTATATGTTTATGTATTTAAATACTAAAATGATCCGTAAAAACGGAAAAATGAGAAACATTACAAAAGTTAAAAATGTTACACAAATACCGACATCGTACCTGTGAGGCACAACCGAAGTTTCAAACTATTATAAAGCTAACATAATGCACAGAATCGCGCAAACAACGCTAACACCATGTAGAACACTACTAAATACCTTCAAGAAGTAGTGAAGGGGGACAAAACTAAACAACACCATAGGCGCCAGTGCCTGTCAGGCACGATGACGGTAGTTAAAGGTTAACAGTTCTATGAGGCAAAAAATGATCCAAACACACTAGCTAAAGAAAATATAGTTTAACAAAGAATTAGATTTTAAAAAACTGTTGTAGCTCATGATGAGCTGGTTGTTAATCACTTATTACAATTACTTGCTTGAAATTACTTGCGATAGACATTCTATTAATATAAGTGGGTAAGTGTAAGTTAACAATTTTACCCAATTATTTGTCTGGTCGCAAGTAATTTCAAATTGTAATAAAAGAGATAGACTTGAGAGATAAACTTGGAAAGAAGTAGAGGTAAATCTAAGGAAAATAAAAATTGGAAACATAACTGCAAATTAGAGAAATATTACTCATTGAGTTAATACTACTATGAGATGAAAGTACAAATAGTTTCTCATAAAATAATTGTATGTTAAAATAAAATGGACATTTTTAGAAAAAGCTATTTTGCTTTAGAAACCACAACAGACCATGTCTAGGTCTAATGCTAAAGTCAAGTTACGTCAAATGCTAGTTCTGAAAACAGTTATTGGTTCTCCTGAACAATGGTTATTGTTTCACAGTTTATTAGACTTGACTGTCTATAGAATCATCGGTTTATCAGATACTGAAAAGTTTTAGTATTTATTGAGTTCACTTGCAAGTTAAGCTTCTGATCTTGTTAAAAATTTAATTATTAAAAAATAAAAACATTGCTTTGCTTTGGAAATTCTTCTCCATAGGTACAAAGACAATATAAAAATGACAACTCACCGTATAAAACAAATAATTGACCTTCACAGTGTCTAGTTATAACATTAGAAGTATTAAGCCTTTCATTTTTAGATTTCAAAAATGCCCAGCTAGCTTTTAAGCATAATTTTAGGAAAGAAAATAATATCTAATCTACTTTGCTTTTGCATAAACTTGAAGAGGTTTTATGTAAAAACCTTGAAGATAGTACAATAGGTGTGCAAGAAATTGACAAAGTTCAAGAAATTTGACTTTTTTGGAAGCCAAAGGTGCTAGTATGGGAAGCCTAATTTTTGGAATCGATCAATTTGATGGGATATTCTATAAAACTGTCCTACAAATAGAAACGTACTCTAAAATGGCACAGATTTATGATCCATGTAGGCTCATTGCCTAAGAAACTATTTGAACTGAGGCTATTTTATAACTCCACTGAATCTTAAAAATACAATGGGAAGTACTGAAAAATGGATCAAATTTTTCCTACAACTCTTACAATTTGATAAGATTCGCATATGTCATTACGTTTCTCTATGTAAAGCAGTAGACTTGCAGATTCATGGTTTCTCAGATACATCCGAAGCACCATATAGGAAAGCAGTCTATTTCTAAGCTGTCTCAACTGATAGCAAAATGGAAATCTTTCACTAGCAAAAGGTTACAGGTAAATCTCAAACAGCCCTTTTAAAAATCTATTTGTACCTGTCGAGTACTTGTTCTAGCAGGTTTTCTCAGCTATTTGTCAAATCTCATGGTCACCTAACACTGCACTCTATGGTCTTTAAAGCATAGTGTAACTATTCTATAGTATTGTCATGTATTAAAACTCCTCCTTACAGAAAACGTACAAATGTACATTGCTGATTGTAGCCGAGATTGTGACCAGATATTTGTTAGTCAGTAATCTTTTCAATCCTCTAAACTGCCTTTTACTTCTTCTTTCTGTTCTTATTCATCACAATCAGTGGTGACAGCATCTATTCTGTATAATCAAACCACCAGATACAGATATGTAATCACCAGATATGACCTATTTAGCTTTGCAGGATGTATTCAACATTCGCATTTACTAATCATGGAAAGACATCACATAATTTGGCTAAATTTCTACCATTGTTTGATTTTTATCACCTAAAATAACTTCATGCAGGCACTCAGCTTTTTCTAAGCTAACATTTCGCAACAGTTTTGGCCACTCTAGACTAGAAGTGCTATCTAAAGCAGAGTTTATAAATGCATACTATTGTATGCACTGTATGTTTCCACAGTAGGTCCACGTTAATTTTTTAAAAACTTGGGAATATGCCTAAAACCAGAGTTTTTCATATTTGTAGAGCTGACGTTCTCAGACCAAATATCTAAAAAATCGATCCAGTGAAAATATACATTTGTATGTTCATTCATTTTTCTGTAAAAGCAATACATCTTGTGTGACCAGTGGTCTTTCTTCTTCAGCTTTTGTAGCTGCTCTAACTAAATTCGTGTAATGGAGGTCTGTGTGCAAGAAGTTATTCAGATTATGAGACAAACTACTTCAGAACCACTTCTGAACTTGCAAAAGTATCTAGAGAATTTTCTTAAACAAGAAAACCCACTTCTACTACAGACCATAAGAAGGCCCTCGCTACACTTTGCATTGCCAAATCCACACTGGCAGGGAAAGGTATGGTGAAACCAATTTCGGGTAGGTAGATAAACTTATTAAAAAAAATATCCACAAACTTTACTAAACAAGTGACTGTTGGAAAAATAAACACTACTCTGATACCAAACAAAAATAAATTAATTGACAATTGTTTAAAAAGAAACACTATGAGTAAGATTGCTCTGCAAAAAACAATAACAATAGTAATTATTTAGGAAATAAAAATATTTTATATTCTGAAACAAAACCAAGGACAAAGAAAAGGAAAATTTGATTGATTAACTGAGCATTAAACTATAAATGGATAAATAAATCATTTTGCATCAAAACCAAGTCAGTCAATAAAACCAAGTTTACATGAATTAAAGTATTAATAGAGCAAAAAATGTATATTTAAGTTAATCAAAATCTTTGAGCTACTTTCAAACTCCGAATTCTAATTTTTACAAAACAAATACACTGGGTATCGTATATAACGACATCGCTTAATACGACGTACCGGCTGTAACGACGAAGATTCCTAGCCCCTTAATTCTGTAGTACCTGTTCAATGCATTTTACATCGCCTATAACAACATCGGGTAAAACGACACTCATTTCGGGTCCATCTACAAAAAATATCGAGTATAGCGACGGAACATTCTAGAATTCTCCAAACGGTAATCCTCTCGATGTAAACAAAGCTTTCTAAGAATCGTGATCCCCATTCCAATTCCGTTCCATTACAAAAATGATCAGTTCGAAATATACAACCGAAAGTAAAACACGTATGTACGTTCGTAAAATGTCAAAAAGAAAATCTGTGTCACTAGAAGAAAAGTTTCACATTTGTTGCCGCGTGGAAAATGGTGAAACGAATAAACAGCTTTCTGAAGAACTCGTCGTTAGTCACACTACAATATCCACCATCTGGTTCAAAAGGGAAACTATTAGAGCCTTAATCGAAAAGCGTCATTCTTTAAAGACTAAAAAATTAAAACTGCGACACACGAAGGAATTGAAGTGCCATTGTTGGAATGGTTTCGGTTCCAGAGAAGCAAGAATATCCCTCTCTCAGGCCAAATTTTTCAACAAAATGCCACCGAGTTATGGAAAAGAATAAATCCAAGGAGATTTCTAAGGGTTGGATCCAGCGATTTTGCCTATTAGCACAATATCGTTTTCAAGAAAATCTCCGGTGAGGCAGCTGGCATTTTGTCAACAACTCATATTACCATCACATATTAACCGGGACCTGATTCCAGACTATGACGTAATCGATAGCGAAATAACCACAGAATATGACATATCCGACGCAAAATTAATCAGATCTCACAGTAAAGAAAAGACAAAAATCGACGAAGAAGAAAAAGGTGATGAAGAGGTAGATGACGAATTACCTACTTTGGCTGAAGCAGTAAGGTATGTGGGATTAATAAAAAATTTCATTATTGTTAACGACCTTTGTACAAATTCTATCCAGCAGGGAATCGACGTAATAGAAAAAAAACTTTCTGAAACTTTTTATCAAAAAAATTGTAAAAAACAAACAGCAATAACTAACTTTTTTACTATTAAATAAAATAATTTTGTTAAATATGTACGTGCATAGTTTAATTTTAATTATGTAACATTTAAATTAAACAATAAACCCTTTTTTGATTAAGTTTATTTAAATTTTGTTTTATTATTCAGTCTAAAATTCTCCCTACTCCATCTTGTAGGTAGGTACTGGATATAACTACGTCCGGATATAGCGACCTAATTTTCATACCCCCTTAAAGGTCGTTATAGACGATACCCAGTGTATTTGTCTTTATATATTTACTTACTGTGTTTCAAATCTTCCACTTCAGAAGAAGGTAAAATTATTAGCTTTAAAAAATCATTTATATTGGCCAGTTGCGAGCCTTTGTGAGGAGTCCCCATAAATACAATGCTTTTGGTCTTCTCAGCAATGCCCTTCATTCCTTTACTGTCACTTTTGCAAGCTAGATATAAAAAAAATATGTATAAGTTTTTTTAGTATAGTGACATGGTCATAATAACTTCTACATATTAAATTTCAAAATTTTGTTGTTGTTCCTGACGAGCTGGTAGTTAATCAGTTATTATAATTTGAAATTACGTGCGACGAGATATTTTATTAATAGAAATTGTTGAATTGGTAACTTATACTTTGAGGTAACGTTTTCGTCTAGCGACTTCTTCAGCCTTACGTTTTTGCCGTTAGGATCGCAGGTACTGTGCTTTTCGTTTCCAATTCTTGAAAGTTAGAAGTGATGTGGTCGAAAGGAATGTGTGATCTGTATCGTGTTTATTCATTTAGAACAGGGGTTCTCAACCTTTTAGGCTCTGAGCCCCCCTTCACACTTTGGTGTGAGGTCACGCCTCCCTTCACGGATCAAGTTAATTTAGACTTATATATGATAAATTTACTTACAATATGTTTAAGTAATAACCAGAAAAATGTTCGCTAGTTTTGTAGTACTAGTGTGAGGGCTGGCACTGTTTCTCGTTAACTATTTTTTGTATGTTTGGATGAAATTTTGACAAAGAACACCGCAGGTCACTTTCCACATCTAGTCTGGCTCGATATTTAGATTTTATATTAGCCAGGGCTGAAAATCCTGTCTCGCATAGATAAGTTGATGAAAATTGTACAAGCAACTTGACTGCCTCCATTGCTACTTCTGGGTAAACAGGAAGATATATTAGCCAGAAATCTTCGAGACCCATGTTTGGGAAATCCAATTTAGCTTTGGAATCACATTGCAAGTCAATTGTTTGTTCTTGAATGTGATCAGGAGGTATATCAATGTTGATTTGAAAGGGGTCTCTTGTTAACTTGAATTCCCAGTTTTCCGAGCTTGTATCTGGGAAATAGGCTCCGATTTTGTTCTTCAGAGACAACAAATGCTCAGATATTAGATCTTTCATTTCATTTACTAGGTCTTTTGGAAGACTTTGGGTATCATCGACGAGATTTTGGAAAGGAAGAAAAGTTCGTTGAGTAAAGAAATAGAGCTTTATAGCTCTATTAAGCTATAAAAAAATTTCAATGATTGTGTGTTTGTGTCCAACATCAAATTCAATTTTTTTTAAAAATTTGGGGGGCGCGCCCCCCAGGTTGAGAACCGCTGATTTAAAATGTCATTTTTATGCGTGTTGCTATGTTTGTATATTTCGTAATGTTCTAACGTATTTAATTTGTGACCTTTGTTGCACGTGTGGAAGATGTTTATGTTATTTTCTATACTATTGCATGAGTGGTTAATGTCCATGAGGTGATTCATATCTTTCAGTGAAAGATCTGCCTGTTTGTCCCATGTAGAGCTTGGAATCGGTACATTGTAGATTGTATATTCCTGGGTTATTTTATGTGATGGTGTTGTTAATGTTGTCTGATAGCCGTTTGGCTTTCTTTAAGCTACATTGTATCCTGCCTTTTTAATTAGTGTGTTACTTTGTTTGTGAGTTTGTTTATGTATGTGAGGATGATGAATTTGATTGTGTTCATGTTTTTGTTATTATTCTTGTTGAGTATTTTTCTGTATAGTTTGTCTATTAAATATTGGTCATACAAGTTTTTTCTTAGCTAAATATTTGATTGTGTTTAGTTCCTCTGAGTAGTTGGTTGTGGGCATAGGTATCTTGTTTAGTCTGTGTAGTAAATGTTTGAAAGCTACATGTTTATGTTTTATTGGGTGGTTTGATATGTTGTGTATCAGTGTATCTGTCATGGTTGGCTTGCTGTATATGTTGAATTTATGTTTGTTTTGATTCTTTGTTATAGTAATGTTTAAGAAATTCAATGTTTTTTTTGCTTTCAAATTCTGCAGTGAACTGGATGTTTTTATATATTTTGTTTATGTGGGTTTGGAGTTGTTGGCATTGTCATATGTTTCCTCTGTATAGTATTATAACGTCTACATATCTGTGTTTGATAAATTTTATTCGTCAATATATAATGTTTCTCCGTGTTTGTTATTATTTATAATTTTATTCTATTGTATATGTTGTGGGAATAATACACACAGGAGGAAGGCCTACCAATGGGATTACTGATATCAAGCATTCTGGCAGAAGTATTCTTTGATCTCCTATTTATATTTGTTGAATGATATAAAAGTACTTAGACTGTACATAGTTTTAAAATAGAAGTATTTATTTGGTATTACACTAAAAATATGTGTTTGTTTAATACAGTATTCTATAACAACAAACAAAAACCATTTTATTGTTTGTATCAAAATGTTCGACTAAAAAGCAGGGAATCTGTCTGAAGTTTACGGGCTACTATAAGAAAAAGGTAGCTTTAGCAGGAGTGTGATAAATTGAACAACAAAATTTTATTCAAATTTTAAAATTATAAAAAATAAACATTATTAAATTTACAAACCAATAACAAGCATTTTCTTCACCAATAGCCCTCCCATAGAATGAGTTATCCACACAACAGGTCTTTGTCCAATGCCACAAGCTATTAGTTGTTCCAACAACTCTTTAGATCTGAATTCTAGACTCTGGGCTCTAAATCAAATAAATTTTAAAACTGAATGCTAGAAATTATTATTTTTTTTTAATAAAATTTCAATTACAACATCAGCTTATCTTCAGAACAGAAATACTATATACTTTAGGTACGAAACATAAAAATTCTAATTAACTCAGCTATAAATTAAAATCAAGTTCGTAAATTTTAAAAAAACATAAATTTTAAACAATAAAAATTACCTAACTCAATATACAGTAAAAGTAGAATTGCGCTGAAAACAGATAAGGAATTCATATGTCATAAACAAGCTAATAGAATGTTATATATATATATATATATATATATATATATATATGAAGTTAATATATTACTATGTAAGTAATTTTATCCACCATTAAGTGCAATAATTTTACCTTGAGTGATGAGGCACCTTTCGGTCGTTGACCATTGTCGAATCACTGATGTTTTTCTGTTCATTTGAACAGAAAAACATCAGTGATTCGACAATGGTCAACGACCGAAAGGTGCCTCATCACTCAAGGTAAAATTATTGCACTTAATGGTGGATAAAATTACTTACATAGTAATACATTAACTTCATAAAGTCAGTGCAACGGAAAAACAATGGATAACGTTAAATATCAAGAATATATATATATATATATATATATATATATATATATATATATATATATATATATATATATAAACATGAAAATTATTGTAAGTATAAAAAAAAGTATTTGTAAAAGGTGAGGAAGTATTGAAATACTAGAGTAAATTTAAATATAGAAAAAATGTAATTAAACTAATAAATATAATTCAGAGGAGGTACATACTGTAATAAACAAAATTGGACTTTTTATTTTAATTATAAGACAAATAGCCAATTTCGCTATTATTTCCGATGGTGAATTTAGGAAGTTGAATATATATGTGTGTGTGTGTGTGTGTGTGCATGTACGTGTGTGTGTGTGTGTATGCATGCGTGTGCTTGTGCATGTGTGTGTGTATGTGTGTGTAACTTTAATCATCCATAATTGTCACTTACAGTCAAAATATACTCCAGAACAACTCACTAAATAAAAAAAACTAAATTACACAAAGTTGAGCCAATATGCAGTATAACCACAGAATCTAAACAACTTTAACTGTTTAACTCATTGATTAAATGATTTGTGTTATGCCAGTTTATTATTTTTTATATGGTTATTGCTCTTAATTTTGCATCTTAATGATTCCAGAGACAGGGGTATAAAAAATAAATCATGAGATTGTAACAATATACATACACCTAATAAGTTACTACAGTAAAACTGATAAATTGAAAGTTTTAAAATTTGTGTTAGTAAGTAGCATACTAGTAACTTCATTTTTCCAAAATGAAAACAAATCTATAGAAACATTAAATAATAAAAATGAATTTGTAATGTGCCCTGCATCAAATTTATTAAATAAATTTTGTTCTCAATGTATATTGAAGTTATTTAACCCGGCAGAGGTAGCGTGAAAATAAAAAGTGAGGGGTCGCACACGGTGGATTCGACCAGGTCATTTTATTAATATTAAAAAAATTACTGAACAATATTTTATTTTAAAAACGTAAACATTGTAATTAAGTATAATGTATTTACTTAAGTTCTATTGGTTTTAATTGTAGCATTAATGTATTAAATCATTTTAAATAATATTTTAAGATTCATCGAATTTATTTTTTGAAAAAAATACAAGCCTTCACATAAGTTGTCATAACATAAGGTTTCTTTTACAAAGACCTATGTTTATTGATATATTCTGAAAGAAAACTTATTTCTGAATAAGAAAATGTACTGGATGTTTACAATGGCTGTAAAGTGAAAGAACCAATTTTGAATCAAAATGTGTTGAATGTTTAAGTAAATTTGTCATAATATTACAATTATAGTGATGAAATGAAACCGTAAAAATTTATGATTTAAAAAAAAAATCACATACAATATGTCTAAGCCCCTGAGGGTTATAGCAATGAAATTCCTTACAGTTCCTCATCCGATTGATGCCCTTGGGTGGCACAGTCTTGACAAGAAGGTACAGTGTGTTCCCTGCAGATGAATCTACGACAGCTGTTGCACCGAGTTTTTTATTTCCTGTTTTGTCTCTAGTTGCATAGAACACATTGTCCTTCACGTGGATCTTCTCCAATATTTCGCCCCTGCGGCTGTAGGTCCAGCATCTCTTCAATGTTTCTTTTCACGAAAAAGTTGTCTTCTAACACTACCAGGATTTTCAATCCTTTCTTCCTCAAGCCTTTCTTCCCTTTTCACGCTACCTAACAGTCTGGCAAGTCTTTCTTCCTCTGCTCGATTCATATTGCGTAGTAACACAATAAATATAACACACAACGCACTAAACGATCAATAACACAAAAGTGAAATTAAAAATGATGTCACACTTTAGCACATGTTAGGGGTCGAACACGGTGGTTTCCACACTGGCTTTTCTTTAGGCTGCTACACTAAGCCACTCGTTGGTGACAGCAAAATACAAACACAGCATTCGCCAGTGGACGAGTCTATTTGAAGGTACTGAGGGGGTGGGAGCTTACAAAAATCAACAATTCGAGATATTAAGAAACTAGTAAAGGCCCGGTGGAAAAGACCATGACGCGACCTCTGCCGGGTTAATGTTGATTCATTTTAGGGATAAAAAAAATTCTAAGAGATATTTTCCAAAACACCATAAATAATTTATCTAGATGCTTAACCTTCCACCTTCACTAGTAGACAAACTCTTTTCAAGCCTTTGCTATATCTCATCAATTATAGCTACTAAGACTTTTTTCATCTTGAACACGAGTTAATAAACTCATGTCATGAATAGCTTAACACAGTTTTTTTTTAATTATTACAGCAAAAATTCTTTTAGTAACATTGAAATCTAAAACTCTAATTTTTATGGGGTTTAAACTTTTTCATTTTTTTCATATCATTTGCTGTTCTTTTTAAAATTCTGTAAATTTTCTGTTTCTTTTTCCAATAATTATAATATGGTTCTATCTTTAATCATGCCCCTGTTTCCATTTTAGTTTGAATTTTACTTTGTTTCTAGCCTACTTCTTCATTGTTTGGTAGCAATCTCCTTCTTATATATTTTACGTCTTTCTTTGTTCATTTATCACAGTTCAGTGAAATTTTCAGAAGTATTATTTTAGGGTATAGAATAAATGTTGAAGTAACCAGTTTTTTTCAATGTATTCGTCATAGTATTATTTTCAGAATCATTGAAAAGAGACTTTCTGCAATAGTTGAAAAAGTGAAAAATCATTGAGGAAACTGTAATTCATGTATATAAAATAACCATAATTACATCTAATGGTTAAAAGAGATATACAGTTTAAAAAGAATTAGAAAATTATGAAAACCCAGTGTGTGTAAACTTGACTTACTGTAACTTTTCTGGACAAACTGCAAGCCATTCTGACAGACGAGAGCCATAATTGACTCCAAGAACTCTAATTGAATGGCAATCTTGAGGTAACCAATCTTGAGGCCAACAACTAGTATAACTTTGGTCTTTACTAAAATGTCTTGTATTTTTATTCTTTCTGGAAAAATATTTATAATATAATTTATTAAACATATAGACAATTTACTGTAAACAATATCATAACATACACAGTATAAGTACACATTTTTAAAGGGTGCAATATTAGGATTAGGAGAGGTGGTTGCATAAGGGAACATTTACAGGGGACGGCAAAAGCCTTTAATAGCAATAATTTTTGTGCGGGTAGCCCCAGAACGTAAGTGATAAGAATAACACTAAAATTTGTTGGATTGTATGTGTTAATTGTGTGTGCAATTTTTATTGTTGTTCTCAGATTTTTTTTTCAGGCGAAAAACCAATCATGAGAAGTGTGGTAAATATAGATATTTTTACTCCTAGCGATAAGGGCTTTATGACAAGCACAGTGCCCTACACTGCATGCACAGTATATACTTTGTTCAAGTCCGCTCCCATCGCAGATCACAACTGATCACATTTGATAAACAATTAAATTTAATCAAACTTTTAGAAGGCATTTTAGAGAATACTCAGAAAATGTATTATCCAGCACTGAATGTCTGTACTTTTAAAAATGTAAGCAATAAATTTTATTTAAAAGTAGGCCTATATGGTGTGTACCTAATGGCCTAAATGATATGTACCTTAATATAAGTATGTACATTTTACAAAAAATTTATATTTAGACTATCATTGCCTGCAATTTTCTGTTCACAGAGAAATTTCAATTAATGTAAATTTCTAATGAAGTAGATAAAGTTCAACACAAATCAAAAGCTTCTGCATTTGTTCACAGTATTAAATATTATGAACCTTTTTTTTACAATATTCCAGGAAATATCCTGTCTAAATATTCATCACTAGACCAAGTGTCATTACTTAAAATTGTACACAACTGTACATTCTGGTGGAGAAACATTGAAACTATAATACAAAAATTCCCCACACTATTCTAGAATCAGTTTGTTATAAGGAAAGGTAAGGATATATTCTTATTTTTAACAGCGTACAAACTTTAAAGGGAAATATCTTTCAAATCAATTTTGGTGTTTGGTCTAATGATGCAGAATGCTGTGCAATTGAATAGACCCATAATAATATATTTTTCACAACAGCTAAATATAAACTAAAAGATGTTTATCCCCAGTTAAGTACGTATAGTTATAACAAAAATCTTTGTAGTACAAGTGACAGATTACCTACCCTGGAAGAGTAAAGACCTGGCCATTAGACATATTTGAATCTACTGGAAGGTCTGTCAGTACATATTCAAAGTCAGATCCAAGTTCATCCCACTTTTCTGCATGAAGATCAGACATGGCAGAGAAATAATCCTGAGCATCTTTATCACTTGTAAATTTGTGGTTATTGTAGATCTCAGCCTGGTCTACATTATTTCCTGTCATTTCTAAATGAATGGAAAATCGTTTTCAAATAAAATAAATAACACTAAAAACACAAATATAAAAAACTCAAAATCAGAATTTCAATTCTTTTTATTGATATCACTCAGCAGAAAACCACTACTCATTGATATTTGTTAGCAGATATATTTCAAACTAGATCAAAGCGTTGTTCAGTGCTGTGATTCACAGAATTGACCTATACCATGATCTACTGTGAAACGTTCATGTTGCAAAATATCAGTACTGTAAGTAGTGATTTATTTGCCAAGTGATCATTAAAAACAATTGTTGTAAAAGTCTCAATATGTACAATACAAAAACTGCAAGTCTCAATTTTACTTTAAGAAATACTAAAAATTTTAAACCTAAATCAACATAAAACTTCATATCTTTTACTATAATTAAAAATTACTTAACTAAGTGAATACATAGGGCTTACTTTCTGACAGCTTTACTAGTAGAGGCTTTGCTTCTAAAAAGGAACAATTGTTTCGAAATGTGTCAGCCAGAAAGCCCTATGTATTAACTTAGTTGAGTAGTTTTTAATTATAGTTTAACCAGTAATTTCAAGATGATTACATCAAGCAACTTTCATCTCTTTAACTTACAAAAAGGTAAACAAAACAAATTTTAAAAAAATGTATAGGCATCAACTTTTTGACAAGTCCTGAGTACAGTGCAGTCTCGATAATTCAAACTTCAATATTCCGAACACTCCAGTAATCCGAACAGGTGAAAAAAAACTATGTCATGTACAAGAGCCTTAGTTCCTGAGCCTATTGGAAAGACAGAGGGAGAAAGAAGCTCTTTGAATGGAAAGAGGGAGGGGAAGTAGGTCTATGAAAAACTTACAGCTGTGCAAATAGATATCCTGGAATTATTGCTCTGTTGTTCTCTTTTGTAGTTTTTAAATGAATACTCCATCCATTAATTAACCATGGCAGGATCCTAACAGTGAATTTAGTCAGTTTTATTTTTGTTTTCGAGTAGCATATTAAAGTGAGTGAAAAAAGAAACAGTGGTCTTTGAGTGCATCATCTTAATATATCTTGACAAGGGAGAAACTTCTTCCAATCTGGCCCGTTAGTTTGATGTTGGTACGTTAACAATTACTGATTTGAAAAAAAATCATTCAAAAATTTTTAACTAATTTGTTTAATTAATTAATTAATTTGTAACTGATTAATTTTTTCAAATTGTCAATCAAATTTTGAATAAAATATTTTTATATAATTATAAATAAAAATATGTAAACAACTAAATAAAAATAGTTATATCCATTCATATTATTGAATCTTTTTTTTAACATTTTCACTTAATATGTACGTAGATACTTTCTGCAATTTATACTTTTCAATAATCCGAACAACCCTTTGCAGCAATTAGTTCGGATGGCCGAGATTACACTGTAATATTTGTTTAGTCTAGTCTAGCAGCATAAACTCTATTCTCTGCTCTCAAGAAAACAAAATTATTTTCAACATGTATTGGCTGCAGCGAATTCTGACTTTCACCTCGGGCCTGCTTCTTATATAAATGAATGTTAAAGACTCAGGGGTATGGTCTGGATCGTCTATAACATAATTTTAAGGGGATTTCTCATCTTACTATAGTTGGCCATTATAGAACTCTCATCCAACAGTGTGAATGCCCTTTTCTCTTTTCTTTTTACTTTATGTAAAATTCAAAGCCTCTTTTCAGGCAGGAAAATTTTCCAAGACAAAAAAAGCTCAAAATATCCAGAACTGTTTAAGAATTTTTTGTTGTTACAAAATTTTAAATGAAAATTCAGGCGTTCATCATGTTGCAAGAATAATTAGACCCTTGGCTATTGTCTATGAAGAAAAAATAATTTTAATTGGTTGTTTTGTAGAATGCTGTAATTTTAAAGGAATGTCTGAAAATGAAACTATAGATAAACCCAGAGACATAATTGGTAATGAATGTTAGTATTATGTGCAGAAACAATAAAACAATATTCAATATGAAAACATTCATAATCATGGAAAGTGTAAAAAGCTAGCAAGTCAAAAGTGCATTTGCTCACGATATCATGTTCTTCATCAAGAAAGAAATTGGTTATTAAAAGTTTCAGCCCGCTAGTAAAACAGTGAACTGAGATTATCCATCTAATGCTTTGAAACTGTTTAGAAAATATGCAACAAAAAAGGCTTAGGTTGAGAGATAAACAAAAGTGGCTGTTGTATTTTAAAAAATATGTGTGTTTAACAAATTTTTAATCAGATTTAGCTCCCAGTGGCTTTTCCTTGTTTACAAAAATAAAATTTCTGATGAAAAGTTGCTTTTTACAGTGTTAGAGACTAACAAAAAGGAGATACTAACAATCCTAAGGGAAAGAATGTTGTGTAGACTTTCCTACTATCAAGTACAAAAATAATACTGGATTCATTTTATCAAGCAAACAAATTTAAATCAAAGAGGCTAATTTGTAAAGGATGACTGTCATTATTGAAATAGATAAGTTGAAACTTTGTAACATCATAACTTGTACAAACCTAAAATGAGAAAATTTTCAAAATAACTTATTGAGACAAAGGTTTTTTGATTCCAAACCGCTGATCAGTTGCATCTAATCTCAAAAGCACTAATGATATTGGTTAGTTCAAAAATATTTTATCAAAATAAATATTTTGAAAATTCATTTTATTAAAAGTATGTACAAGTTGTGATATCAAATTATAGCCCAAAATATTCGGTAAGTGTCACTGACACGAAAATCTACAAGAAATAGAAAGAAATTCTTTTAGACCTAATATGAAAAATGTTTTATTAGACAACCTCGATAAAATTAGAAGGCTCTCTAGGGCAATAAACTCCCTAAGGCAAAAAATATATTTTTCAAAAAAAAACAACTTATAGTGAAGGCATAACTATTCCAACTAAAAAATTTTTATTATATTATTGGTTTATTATTATATCAGTATTAGTTTTGCAAAGTTTAGAAAAACTTCTGAAAGAAAACATTTAGAAACTAGAATGATTAAAAAAATTATTTGTATAGTGTATCATAGTACAGAATGATGACTACTCAAATGAAACCAGTTAACACTGGCATTCTCTTCCCTATAAATTAATTTTTTACTTTCAAAATAAAACTTCTGGCTAGAAAAAAAAGAGTATTTATTGTGATGATTTATTGCAATGCAAGTTACCTATATAATCATCTGAAAACATTAGAACATTACATAAAAAGAAATAACTGCAGAGAAGTATAGAATTCAATAAGTTTAAAACACTCCTGAAAGAGATATGCAGTGAAAGAGAAGTAGTTGTAGAAACAAAAGACAACTCAGAACTGAAATCAACTACTAACCAGGAAAAAGTGATATTTAAACACTTAAGACTAAACAGGTTGGACTTGATGGTAAGGTAGTTCTTAACCTGCGATTGATTAATCTGTTAGGCTTTAAAACTAAGCTAAGGTTAGTTAGCTGTAATTGACAAAATTTCATAGTATTTTGATGAAGATTCATCTCTGGGTGCCAAAGGGGGTATTAGAAAGGTTGTAATGTTGGTGTTCTTAGTAGTGTTCTAACAATTGACTGCTTGTCACAATCTTGTGCTTTTACTATCTATTAATTTAAATTAAAAATTATTTATCATGACAATGGAGGAGATATTTTGAGTTGGATTGTTGAGCCAGAAATACTACAGACTTTATAAATAAAAGCTCCTTATACTTTCAACTTAGACACAGAAGAACCAAACTCCAAGGAAAATAGTAGCTCACAGAATATTCATATTAGTTTACCAATAGGTAATATTACATCCAAAAAGGTGTTAATTGTATGAACGGCCAGCAAAATCTGAGATTATTAAATGGCAAGTTCACAAATCAATTTGTCAGCAGAAAATGCTTAACCTAAACATTATAACAAAGCTGACTGGAGTAAAACCCTTGCCATAGACTGCAAACCAATCATAGATTGAAGTAGCTTGATGTAATCATCTTGAATTCACTGATTAAACTAATTTTAAAAATACTTAACTAAATGAATACGTAATTGCTTACTTGCTGACGCGTTTCAAAACATTCGTTCCTTTTACGAAGCTAACACTCTGCTGGACGGCATCGGCTAGTTGTAAAGGCTCTAACGGGAATGGATTTATGACTGTGGAATGGGGTGGATTATTTGAATTGTGTGTCATATAATAGAAAAGGCTGTTGGATTCAAAGTATGTGTGATCATTTAATACGTTTTCCTTATCTGTTGTGTAGTGTTTGTAGATTTCATATTTTTCTAAGGTTGTTAGAAACAACACTCCACATAAACTCACACATGAAATAATCACACTTACCAAACTCATCACATCACAAAACTACTTGACATACTAACACAAATTCTACACACAGAAATATGGCCTTCCTATGGGTTCCCCCATCTCAGGCATCCTAGCAGAAATATTCCTACACCATATCGAACAACAATACATTCTACAGAACAATAATCACACATATAAAATAATTTATTACCATAGGTATGTAGATGACATTTTAATATTATACAATGGCGACAAACGGCAAATCAAACAACTACACAATTACATTAATACCATACACCAAAACCTCATATTTACCCTCCAATTAGAAGAAAACAATAAAATAAACTTCCTAGACCTTCCCATCACCAAACATAATTTCAAAATATACAAAAAATCAACAACTACCGATATTGTCATACATAACACATCTAATCACCCCACACAACACAAACACGCTGCACTTAATCATATGTTACACAGCCTAATCAACATACCAATGCTATAGAAAGACTACGACAAGGAACTTAATACCATAAAATACATCGCTCAACAAAACGGCTACCAACACACACTCATTGACAACATACTCAGGAAAATTAAACATAAACACCATCACACGGCCTCGCAGACAAACCACACAAAAAACAACAAATACATATCCCTCACTTACCACAACAAAAAAACACACAAAATAGCCACCACATTAAAAAAACTTTATTACCAAATATCCTACAAAACAACAAACACTTTAAGACAGCAGATACTACCATTTCAAAAAAAAACTGACAAATACAAACTCTCAGGTATTTACAAATAAACTTGTAACGATTGTCCCAACTATTACATCGGATAAACCGGCAGGTCATTCTATACACGCTTCGAAGAACACATTACCCAAAAAAAAAACAAACAAACCCTAAATCCAGCTTCGCAAAACACCTGAAAAGCACCCAACACACACACACACACACACAACCCGACATACACACTAATTTAAATGTCCTATACACATTAAAACAAAGTAAAAAACTAGCAACCTTAGAAAAATATGAAATCTACAAACACTACACAACAGATAAAGAAAACGTATTAAATGACCACACACACTTTGAATCCAACAGCCTTTTCTATTATATGACACACAACTCAAACAATCCACCTCATTCCACAGTCATAAATCCATTCCCGTTAGAGCCTTTACAACTAGCCAATGCGGTCCAGTAGAGGGTTAGCTCGAAAAAGGAACAAATGTTTTGAAATGCGTCAGTAAGTAAGCAATTACATATTCACTTAGTTAAGTATTTTTAAAATTAGTTATAATCCTAGATTGTTGCAAAATATTTTCTCTGTTCAAATTATAAATTCAGTAGTGCAATGTAAAAATGAACAGCTTCAATATTAACAGGACATGTTAAAATGCCTAGTTAGTTTTGAGGAACAATTAGCATTTTTTTCAGTATTGTACATCTTGGGGGTGAAGAAAGGAAATCGTGTGGACACAACTGAAACTTAGAAAAGTTATGGTACAATGCTAGAGTATTTTAGAGCTGTGATCTCTGAGAAACTGTTTAATCAACTGGTAAGAGCTATAAGATTTGATGGATGCGAAGTGTAGTACAGGAAGTTTGAAATATTTTACCCATCAGAGATATTTTTGAAAATTTTACAAAACAGTGTATTGAGAGCTACATATGAGGAGCCTTTCTAACTATTGACAAAATGCTAGAGACTCTTTGAGATGAATGCAAGTTATGTCTATGAATCACAAAGAAGCCAGACAAGCATAACATAAGAATCTATGGAGTAGTTGGTTCTAGATGTTATTTGATGGTTTTAACATGGAAATATATGTAGTAAAGCAGCCAGGGGGAACTTACCTCTTGGACAATTGTGTAGACAACATAACAAAATTTTCTTAATTTAAATTAAAAATTTAATATTATAACTTGCAGTTGTTGCGTTGTACCTCTTTAGGTTGTTAACACTTATTTAGACAGCAATAAACCACTACTTACTAATATTTCTCAACAGACCTATTTTGTATGTGATCAAAGTATAATGATTGTGCTAGATCATGCATTGTTCAATGCTGAAAAGTGATCAAATACGTTTCCATTTGAACACTATATTTGAATATGTAATCAGAAACTACTATCAAACAACAACACCAACTATAATACCAAAATACCACAGATTCATAATAACATAACACATCTGAGCAGACAGTCTTGATCACGACTCACAGCATTAAACAATGCACTGACCAGGTGCGAAACAGTTCTGTTGAGAAATATCACTAAGTGGTTGATAAATAAATAATATTATCAAAGTTTAAGACTATTTTGTTTATGTTTTTGCTAAATGTACCCAGAAATCTTTGATGGTGTATTTCTTACAAATCTTAACACACACAATTAATATTTTATTTAGCTTAATAATTTAAATTAATAAATATTACCAACAGAAAAAACAAATATGAATTTGTTTATATTTTATCAAACTCTACTGGCATTTGATTTGATTTGTGAAATCTGTATAACATCTAATTTGAAATAATTATTATAATTTAAAATAAACTATTACTACAATATTATTCAATCAAAAACTCATTGAAAAAGTTACATAGATTGTAACTTTATTATAGTTATACACTCTGATGAAGACAATGGCTTGATCATTGAAAAGTAAAGGACTTATTCTATAACTTTGTTAATTAGTTATAGTTTGATTAATATTGTATCTTGTATTATGGTGTTATTATTGTGTACAAAGTGTTTCATTGCCTTTATTAATTGTAATACTGCCACACCGATCATTGAATTGAAGTCTTAAAACGTTAATGTCACTAGAGCATGCAAATAATTGTAAAATTAACAAAACTATACATTTTAAAATTTAATTATGAGTTATAATTCATAGGTTATACTTTTGGGTCATAACTGATACTATTAGGCTATAAAAAATTTGCAAATCATGAAGCATGTTTATATAATTACCAAAGAAACTCAATGGTTCTTCTGAGTAAGCGCCATTCCTTTGTCTCCAAGTGTACAACACCCCACCAAGTAAACCATGAACAAACACCACATCTACTTTAGGTAACTTAGACCTTGTTGTTGGATAGAGTGGAAAAACTCTTCTTCCATAACAGGCTTTGATGGGATCATCAAAGTCAAAATTAGCAAGGCATTGAGCAGCTGGAACACTGATGGACTTATCCTTATTTTGTGCCCATTTAGCTAAAACTCCTATCCATCCTGTTAAAATAAAGAATTTCATTACAAATATTAAAACAATATTTAATTTTCACAACAAAAATACACTAACATAGAAATACCTGACATAAAAACATCTTCTAAGAATTCTGGATATTTCGATACATATGTCATTAGTCTTCCTAACATTAAGTTTACTTCTTTATTATCATCAGCCAGTTTATATACATCTATTAACAAAGGTAGGCCACCTTTAATAACCATTTCTGTAATTAGGAGATAGAAAACAATTAGTTACAATTGTACTATATAAGGAAACTACATACTTGTTAACTGATCATGAAAGTACAACTTATGTTTATTTCTGTAACACAACCCTACCAATCTTTTATTTTTGAAATTTCACTACCTATCAATCAATGATAACTTATAATTTTATAAAATACACAAAAATCACATTTATAAATATGTAAATGTTTAGATTTTTAATATTGGTCATAAACTATGAAAATTTTTTATTTCTAATAATAATCTGAAATGATTTTTTAAGTATATTGTAATTTTTTCAATTGTAAAAATATTTTGATGATATGGAAATAATTTTTTTTTTCTACTTTCACCTTAATACTCTTTTCAAAAATCTAAACCTGATTACATTATCTATTAATCTTTAACAGTCTATTTCAAGGCTTTATTCAGCAAAGGGTATCAGAAAGCGTTCCCAAAATGTTGAAACAAACCAAAACATTTTACGACTTTCAAGTACGAATATCAAAGTATAGTATACATAAAGTCTGAGATGTTATATGGTTAAAATTTATAATCATATTTTTGTCTTAGGAAACATGTAACACATTTCTTAAAATATTTATGTTTAAATATTAATGCTGTTTACATATTTAATATTAAATTCTCATAAACTCACTTTCTTTCAATGGGTGGCTAACCCCCTGCCCCCCCTGAAGACAAATTCTTGTTTATGAACCTCGACCATTTTTTGTTACTAAATAAGTTTGATACTATTACCATTATTTATTTGCATTTGTTGATTCCATCTTCGCGTGAGCTACTAGTAATCACTAAACATTTTTTAAATGTTTTAAACTTGCCTATAGTAGCACACTTCAAACTACACCCTACACACATACTCAATACACAATTACATTACAACTCGCACGCATTTTTTTACATCATAATACACACAAAATACACCCACACCATCATAATATCCCACCCCACCCTAACCTACGTAAACATTGAGACCAATTACGGTCTGAGTTGACAATGGGACACATCTCCCGAAACGGCCGTCCTCAACAAGCAAAGTAAGTGCTACTATAGGCAAGCTTATAACATTTAAAAAGTGTTTAGTCATTATTAATTCTTAACTTCTTTAACAATTTTATTTTCTGTTAAAACTATCAATGACAAAATTAAAACTCAATTAGAATCATTACTTGCAAATAATAAATTTCCACTACTTATATACTTCATATGAGGTATTTGAAAAAAATATAATAATAAAAATATATCTGTGTACATAAAAAGCATTTAAAGCTCCTTACCTTTGGCATTATCTCTAACAGAACAATGATGAACCAAAGATTTCACACTCATTAGTAAAATATTTTCATCAGAAATATTTAAAGTTTTGGTATCCTCCATGGGCATTAGTTGGGAAAAGTCCAGATTGGTGTATTCTTCCTAAAAAAACATATATCCTTCCATCTTCAATTCTGTGGTAAGTTTTTTTACTTTAATATATGGTATCATTTATAATAATATGCAAAAACTTGTGTATAGTAGCATTTAATTTCAATGTTAAAAAGGGGTCCTTTTTGAAATATATAATCTCTACACATATCTACTAAATTGTTATCTTGATTTTTATGAGGGGTAGAAACTATATTAAATGGTTCTATGAGATTTTAGGGGTAATTTTGTCAAACAACATCAGTGAATTTTAATTGAACTAGATTTTAAATATGTGAATTATGTATGAATAATTATATAACTTCAAGTATACTCCCATGTGGTCTAGTGGCTAGGATATCTGGCTTTCACCCAGAAGGCCCGTGTTCGATTCCCGGCATGGGAAATTTGTTTTATTAACTACTTAATAAAAATGTGCAATATTTGTTTTAATGTAACTTGTATATTTTTACCAGCTATTCTTATAGAACCAGTTTACTCTTTATCAAGGAGAAATATGTACTCTTACCACACTTTGTTATTTTTTGATAAATTTAATGAGGGATTAAAAACAAGTTTATTGCTCTTTACACAACTTTTTTCGAAAAAAATATACTCTGTATCAAAATACAAATGATTTAAAAGAGTTTTTAATAAGATTCCTTTCAGTGACTTATGATCAAATACAACTATTTGAAGTCATGATTGTAATGCTGTGCAGAAAAAAATTATTCAAATTTATTCCGAGATGTATTTCATCTATTAAAAAATAAAATAATTAAAAAGTTAAAAATGAGAAAATATCAGTGTAAATTCATTCTATTACATCACACTCTCCTGATATATATCTTGTAGAAATTTTCAATTGTTAATAAAATAGGTTTTTAATCATACCATCAAGTTCAAATACATTTTGTTGAACCTATAGTAATTGACAATTGATTTTAATACAGTTTTTTCAAATATTTATTCAATAAATAAATTATAAAATTTGTGGGGTCCAACCAGATTCGAACTAAGAATTTTCATGTTCGAAGTCTAGAGCTCCTTAGCACTGCGCCAACTTTCTAATACCTAGAAATATGTTTCTCATAAATGTATATAAATATCTTTCCCCCCCTTTGATTGTCATCAAAATTTTCCATTGCACAACCTTAAACTGTTGCCATGGTTACCACACAATATCATAAATAGTGCTCTAGGGTAAATAAAATAAATTTTTTTTTTGTTAACATCAGTAAGAATTTACTTAAATATTTTCCATATTACTTGTTTATAGATTTGAAAGATTAAATATAGAAGCAGACTTCAGTTAAATAATTTGTAAGTTCTGTTACAACTATATTATCAGTTAATTATTTAGAGATGTTGATCAAAATATGAGCAAAGTAAGAATGAAACACTTTATTCTTTAAGCTAATGTTGCAGAATGTTATTTTATGATTATACCCTTCATCTCCCTCGTGCTCATGAACAGTAACACCAGTTGCAAGAGGTTCAGCTGTACTACTTTTTATTTTATTTTTGTTTCCAATCCATAAATATTTAGTTTAGGTAAAATTATATTAAAACATAATAAATTGAAATATGATAAGTAAATAATTATAAGCTTGCAATAAAAAATTTAAAATCATATATATATATATATATATATATATATATATATATATATATATATATAATATATATTAAAAATATTTCAAAAACAAGAATACTTTTAATGAATATATTTATTCAAAGCTTTTCGCCGATTAAATAGTATCAGCATCTTCAGGAAAAAAATTATCTAATAAAATACTTTTAAATCATATGTACTACAAAGAATCATATGTTTATAAGTATTGCACATATAATCATCACATATAAGTATCACATGTTTAATATATATATATATATATATATATATATATATATATATATATATATATATATATATATATTTAGGTTAGTTTTGGTTGGTAAAGATTATTTGGATTTTTTGGATTTTTTGGATTTTTTGGACTAGGAGACTGACAGACTTACCTTGGTAAGAGTCCACACTGTAGTCTTGAAATAGAAACACATAAAAGCACTTAAACAATGATATATTTCAACCACACAGTGGTCTTTGTCAATCGAAGAGAAAACACAAAAAGAAATCACAAAAAGAAATATGAGAATATTTCTTTTTGTGTTTTCTCTTCGATTGACAAAGACCACTATGTGGTTGAAATATATCATTGTTTAAGTGCTTTTATGTGTTTCTATTTCAAGACTACAGTGTGGACTCTTACCAAGGTAAGTCTGTCAGTCTCCTAGTCCAAAAAATCCAAAAAATCTATATATATATATATATATATATATATTTTTTTTTTTTTTTTTAAAGATTAAATAATATACACTAATACAGGAATATTTAATTTAATGAATAATACACTCAAAGCTTTTCGTTGGTTGACATTACCAACATCCTCAGGAATTACAATACTAAGAATGATAAAAGAACTGTCTAACAAACATGAAGCTACTAGATTAGCTTTATCTAGTAGCTTCATGTTTGTTAGACAGTTCTTTTATCATTCTTAGTATTGTAATTCCTGAGGATGTTGGTAATGTCAACCAACGAAAAGCTTTGAGTGTATTATTCAATAAATTAAATATTCCTGTATTAGTGTATATTATTTAATCTTAAAAATATTCTAAAAATTAACTTGTAAATAAAATCAGCTTTCATGAGGACAAGATAATCTTCAAAAAACTTCCTTGTCAGTTTTTTTATAGGGTCATATTTTTATTGATTCCGTCAATATTCAATATGCAATAACAAAAAACCATAGGCCATATTGAGCAGATAATTGGCCATCTTGTCACCATATAGAACTTGCATAGCTAAGCATGGTTCAGACTCTTTCCTTAGTTTATAACATAATTGTTGTCTTAAAAATTGCACCATCATGATATATCACTGAAAGAAACCAAGTTGTTTTTCGCAACAGATCTGTTATTTTTTAGGCTTACATCAGACGTGCTTTAGTGGCTTTTCAGAGCCATGTCAACTTTTACAATATTCAATCTATTTGGGATTATTGTTGTTGTTTTGAATATTATTGTAAAACCTTTTACAATATCCTTGTTTTTGTATTGGGGTGAGGATTTTCCTCTTCTTGGTTATTTCATCACTTTTAGTCCAATACTCATTATAACTGTATGCATTCCTTCCTTATTATTCACTCCTTATATTATATTTTAGGTGGTTGTTTTAAATTACACTTGTGCTTATCCAACAACACTAACAAAATTCTTTAGGCAAATTCATCAATTATTTTATTCTTATTGACTTTATCACACTATATTTGATGAATAATACACGTAGAAACTTTTTACTTTAACACCACAATTTACATGACATAAAGCAGTTTTTTTAAATTGATTTGTGTTATACATCATGATATTACAAAGTTTTAACTTATTTTAATTTTGTTGGGTGTACTAAGCAACAAAAAGAAGGGGTTTTAACTCAAAAGAAAGAAAGAAAACTTTCAAAAAAACATCAACATATAAAATAAATGAAGTATAAAACTAGGTTTGTAGCAACAAAATCCAATTAATACCAAAATTCAAAATATAGATGAACTTTGCTAAAAAGCAGACTAGAAACATCAATGCCATTTATTAGGGTGCAAAACTGTTATATCACTATATAAGAGGTTGTGAAATTGCACACCAATGAATCATGCAACATCTTTATTATCATAAAAATTATTAAAACTTGAGTTTACTGACTAAATTATCTCTAAACAAAAAGTAATTACCTGAAAATATGGAAAAGCTTTAGATAAGAAGTGCTTTACACATAAATGTTCATTTTTTTCATTTAGTTCAAACAAGAGATCTCGTAAACTAGCAACTATTACCTGTGGGAAAAAAATGCAAATAAAATTTTTTATGATTTTTGTCTACTTAAAATAAAGAACTTTCAGAATGTTTTATCAAAATGCTTGTATATGTTATTATATCTAAGCAAATGAAGCAATGTTGTTTTACTGTATTCATTATTAAGTTTTAAAGTAAATCTCATTTTGCTTCTACCTAAAAGTCTTTTATTTAATATATTTTTTTCTATTTACTTTCTCATATGATTCAGTTACTGCTGCAGATGTTCATACAGCTTGAGTAACCTATTGTTGTGTTATCTTTTTGTTTTTTTTTAATTTGCGAATTTGTATATTGTTTATTATTATTGGATTCCTGTGGAGGACTCCTTAAATGAATCAAAACTTTGATTAATGTATTCAGAAATTAATTTTGAGTTTTGTTTATAATTGGTCAAATTAAATTATAAACAATAAATTATAAGCTATTTAATTATAAAACCTATTAAATTAAAATTGGTGGTTGTAATCATCTTGATTTCCCTGATTAAGTAGCCATAGCTTTCACTTAGTACTTTAAAAAGAATTATTTATAACTTATTCAATTATTTTTACTATCAAACATGTACACTCATTTCAGTGGGATGGGTAGAGAAACAACCTTTAGTTAAAAAATAGAATCTACTATAGTCAATCGCACATATAAATATATAATCTAAATTAATTTTTGCTCTATGTTTAACAGTTTTATTATTTTAATTTTTTCATAAATTTTTGTTTACTTAAAACCAAAAGCCAAAAAATATGATGAATGTATATGTAATTAATTAAATGTAAAGTTTATTAACTACCTCTTTGTTTTTTGTTAAATCAAGTCCTCTGGGGGGAAGAAAAAATCGTAGATCAACATCTTTCGACCTTGCCAAGCCAACAGCTGTTGTTGCGTCACATGCTTGAGCCAGTTGTGTATAATCTGATTCTGAAATAAAAAATATATTATAAACACCTGTTTCTAATTCCTAGATTTACAGGTTTCAGTATTGCTATGTAGGTTTTAACACAATTTTTTATTTGTATGACAATTAAATTTTGAAATAAATCCACAAGAAATAAATTAAACAATACTTCTACAAGAATATAAAAAAAATATTAATAACCATTGCAAAAATATTAAAGTGAATTTTTTTATTATTTTCTTTCCTATATCTTTTCGAACAGAATTATTTGTGATTGAGTGGATTTAAACATACTTGTAATTGCCTCTCTCCAAATAACTTAATTAGATTTGTATTTCCTTTTTTTGAAAACAAGACACCAAAAGTATTTTAAGGTGAACAGCACAATTTTAATAGCCTTGTTACCATCTATAAAAGATGTTAAAAATATTACAGATAACAGACAGGATTAAGATAAGGGCATACAACTACCAAGGTCTGGGATAAATGATTGGACCAGGAACAGATTATCACATTCTTACGGCAGGTTTACTCTCTCTAAGGATTATACCGATGCATCTATCTATAGGGAGAGACAGGATGAAAAAAGTTGGGTTAAAGAAAATTATTCCTCTCCAAAAATATAATGGTTAAGTAACATAGTGGTTTACTTTTTTTTAAAACTGCTTTTTTGAGGACCATGAAAAAGTTGTCTATTTATTGTCTGGAATGTAGGGCTCTCAAAATTAGGTGTGATGAAGAAGATGAGTTTATAATATGTAAATCACAACTAAATATTAATATTACACCGTTTTGCAAAGTTAATACAAAAAAGTGTAATTTATACAAAAACCTATAGATATACAACACAAAAACTGCAAGTTTTAAATAATAATAATAGTTTTAGAATTAAGATTAATTAAGAAATAAGAGGAGCTTATTTCACATATTATTTCCTTTCGGTAAAGAGTATAAGATATACCTTTCTAAATGTAATTGTCGGTGCTATCTAAATGTTGGGACTACATAATGAAGAAATTGATTGGTTAGATATAACAATTTACAAAACATGGAAAGTTGTTTAAAAAAAAAATTTTGATTTTCTAATTTACACAGAATCTACTATAAACATACCTGAACTTAGTTTCAATTTGCTCAAAATCTCTACTGATTTGCATCGATCACTTAAAGATCCACAAGCTGCCATTGCTAATAGCTTCCACTGCAGCATTTGCTTTTGCCTCATCCACCAAATTCTTAT
>JBAIZL010000003.1:130483533-130518533 GCA_036971475.1 Prosapia bicincta | reverse complement strand
TTACTAATTAGTTCTAATTATATATTGAATCCAAAATTTATACTTTGCTAGTTCTTATACAAGATTTATAGATTATTGTTTATAATATTTAATATAATTTTCAGATTTTTCCATTCAAAATTTAAGTTTAGACAATGGCATTTAACTGAAACTAATAAGGTCATTTATCCTACAAAAGTGTTTTTGTTAAATTTTAGGTTATGATAATGGTAACTACGTTTCACTTACCACGTAGGTTAAATTTTACCTGAACTGTCTAAAAAGTTTATGTAAATATACTGGACGCTTTTCCTCTCATTTTTCAAAGCCTTCCTATCGACAATATGTCCTATTGTTCCATTAGTAGCATCCAGGTGGTAGAGGAATAAACTAAACCTGCAAAAGGATGAATACAATTAACAATAAGCGCAATGTAACCTGTGGTTATCCAAATTAATTTTAGTGATGCAGTAAAAGAAGCGTTGAAGTGAGAAAATTTCTCTCTTCAGATAAAGACGCAATCTGGTTAAGATGTATTTCTGTGATTAAAGAAGGGACATGAAAGTTAAAAAGTCTTTAAAATATCATTTCCCGAGTTTTATAAAGGGAAACGGTCGTTTCAATGACACTGTCTTTTTTTTATATCAACATCTTTGATGACACGTTACACAATATGACATGTTAGATTAGATTATTTATCGGAGATGCTGTATAGAGTTTACAAAACCGTTTACCCCTCCAAATTTACAAATATGCAACCCGCGACAAACATAATTAGCTAAATTGCATATACAATTTTACACTAGTAAAGTACGGTGTAAAAAAATAGTCTATTCATATAAGATGAAATATATACTAAGCTTGTTCTTTTCAATCAATATTAACTTACATAAATATGGAAAAGTTTACCAAAGCAGATTAAAAATACACTAAACTTTGTCTCATTTAAATAACAATGTAAATAATCACAAGAGTTATAATAATGTTTGCAAAACACAAGTTTTAACGATAACATTTTCCTAAAATTTTGGCATCAGCATGCCCATATATCTAAAACTAGATTTTGCGAAAAATCTGAAACACTTTTGAATAATTCAACAAATTTAGATTACTCAAACAATGAGTATAGTGAAAACTCCAAACAAACAGTGAAGCAGATATACATAATGCGAATTGTACTTTTCTTTCTAGGTTAGCTCTTTTTTAACTTAAAAAAGTCAAGTTGTGTTATCGACATAAATATAATTTATCATTACGATATTATTCCGAAATGAAATCAAGCATTTCATTTAATAATTATTTAATTTTGTTTAAGTTAATGGCGGATCACAGACCAATGCATTTACAAATACTCTACGTTTCGATTTCAATCCGAAAATCCTTTTCAAGAGCTAAAAATATATTAATCTAATATTAAACCATAGCTTACAGTTTATAAAACTCATAACTACACTTTTAACATAGTTAAATTAAACATTTCACAACTCTTAATAAGTATTCATATTTCCAAGTCAAAATACACGCCAAAACAAGTCAAATTTGTTTTCCTTCATAGTAATAAAAAAACTTCTTTGGCGTGCAATTTGACTTGTAAATGTGAATATTTATTAAGAGTTGTGAAATGTTTGATATTAACTATGTTAAAAGTGTAGTTATGAGTTTTATATACTGTAAGCTATGGTTTAATATCAGATTACTGCATTTTTATTAGGGATGGGCCGATTCCTGAAATTTTCGATTCCGATTCCGATTCCGATTCTAAAATTTTCCTTTCGATTCTCGATTCTTTAGTCGATTCTCGATTCTCGATTCTTTCAAGTTAAATGGCAAAACCTTTTAAAAGTTCTGTTTTAATGTAATAGGCTACACAAAACCTTCAACCGTGAGAGTGATATCTGTCTATAATATAATTTATTAAGGTTAAGTTTCGGAGGAATAATACAGTGTTTCTGTTATCCGTCTATTCGCTCAACCGTCATGGCCACGGTTCCGACGGTGACGGTTAATCGAGTTTTTACTGTACTTTTTTGTGTTTTGTTCTGACATTTAGTGAGAGAGAGAGAGAGAGAGAGAGAGAGAGAGAGAGACGAGCGATGTCAAACGACCAGAAATGGTTACGATCTTGATTGCTGTTGCTTCATAAATAATAATATTTTCGTTTACTATAATCATTTAATTCATTAAAATCAACTGATACATAAATAAGACATAGTTGGTAATTAATTATTTTTCCACACAAATATAATAAATTTTGGTAATAAATTTTGTTTGGTAATAAATTGCTCCACACGCATATTATAATAGTTAACAAAATAGGAATCGGAATCGACACTTTTATGATGAAGAATCGAGTATCGACGATTCCTCGATACCACCTAGAATCGACGATTCCTGGAATCGAGAATCGGAATCGGCCCATCCCTAATTTTTATCCCTTGAAAAAGATTTTCTGATATAAAATCGGAACTTGAGTGTATGTGGAAAAACATGAATTGGTCTGTGATCTGTCATTAGCCTAAACAACATTCAATAGTTATTAACATACATTAAATAAAGTTAAGTAAATTATGAAATTTGAAACTTGGACCAAGTTTTAAAAAGAACTATGAAGTAAAAAGCAACGTTCACAAGATCGATTCTATAAGCGATACAATGGAGCAACATGGTCTCCATTGCCGCAAGTTCTACTACAACGGATTACAACGGGCCATCATATTCTTTTCCAATCAACATTTCCTATAATATTATCGATACATGACATTCTTTCTGACTCAAGATCGACATTACATTGAATAAAACTGGCTCCCATAGCCTTCTCCATCCTTAACCCAATATCGGTTGCATAGAATTAAACATAGGCTCCTGTGAGTGATGTAACAGAACATCATAGTATTTTCTGGCTCAATATCAGTTTTATGAGCAATATAACTGTCATCATAGTCTACTACAACTCAATATTAGTGCTCCAGATAATAAAACATTGCATCATAGAACTATCTGACTCAATACCGACTTCATAGACAACGTAACTGTCATCATAGCATTCTACAACTCAATATTAGTGCTCCAGATAATAAAACATTGCATCATAGTCCTCTCTGACTCAATACCGACTTTATAGACAACGTAACTGTCATCATAGCATTCTACAACTCAATATTAGTGCTCCAGATAATAAAACATTGCATCATAGTCCTCTCTGACTCAATACCGACATTATAGACAACGTAACTGTCATCATAGCATTCTACAACTCAATATTAGTGCTCCAGATAATAAAACATTGCATCATAGTCCTCTCTGACTCAATACCGACATTATAGACAACGTAACTGTCATCATAGCATTCTACAACTCAATATTAGTGCTCCAGATAATAAAACATTGCATCATAGTCCTCTCTGACTCAATACCGACTTTATAGACAACGTAACTGTCATCATAGCATTCTACAACTCAAAATTAGTGCTCCAGATAATAAAACATTGCATCATAGTCCTCTCTGACTCAATACCGACTTTATAGACAACGTAACTGTCATCATAGCATTCTACAACTCAATATTAGTGCTCCAGATAATAAAACATTGCATCATAGTCCTCTCTGACTCAATACCGACTTTATAGACAACGTAACTGTCATCATAGCATTCTACAACTCAATATTAGTGCTCCAGATAATAAAACATTGCATCATAGTCCTCTCTGACTCAATACCGACTTTATAGACAACGTAACTGTCATCATAGCATTCTACAACTCAATATTAGTGCTCCAGATAATAAAACATTGCATCATAGTCCTCTCTGACTCAATACCGACTTTATAGACAACGTAACTGTCATCATAGTCTACTACAACTCAATATTAGTGCTCCAGATAATAAAACATTGCATCATAGTCCTCTCTGACTCAATACCGACTTTATAGACAACGTAACTGTCATCATAGCATTCTACAACTCAATATTAGTGCTCCAGATAATAAAACATTGCATCATAGTCCTCTTTGACTCAATACCGACTTTGTAGACAACGTAACTGTCATCATAGTCTACTACAACTTAATATTAGTGCTCCAGATAATAAAACATTGCATCATAATCCTCTCTGACTCAATACCGACTTTATAGACAACGTAACTGTCATCATAGTCTACTACAACTCAATATTAGTGCTCCAGATAATAAAACATTGCATCATAGTCCTCTCTGACTCAATACCGACTTTATAGACAACGTAACTGTCATCATAGCATTCTACAACTCAATATTAGTGCTCCAGATAATAAAACATTGCATCATAGTCCTCTTTGACTCAATACCGACTTTGTAGACAACGTAACTGTCATCATAGTCTACTACAACTTAATATTAGTGCTCCAGATAATAAAACATTGCATCATAGTCCTCTCTGACTCAATACCGACTTTATAGACAACGTAACTGTCATCATAGTCTACTACAACTCAATATTAGTGCTCCAGATAACAAAACATTGCATCATAGTCCTCTCTGACTCAATACCGACTTTATAGACAACGTAACTGTCATCATAGTCTACTACAACTCAATATTAGTGCTCCAGATAACAAAACATTGCATCATAGTCCTCTCTGACTCAATACCGACTTTATAGACAACGTAACTGTCATCATAGTCTACTACAACTCAATATTAGTGCTCCAGATAACAAAACATTGCATCATAGTCCTCTCTGACTCAATACGGACTTTATAGACAACGTAACTGTCATCATAGTCTACTACAACTCAATATTAGTGCTCCAGATAACAAAACATTGCATCATAGTCCTCTCTGCCTCAATACCGACATTATAGACAACGTAACTGTCATCATAGCATGCTTCAACTCAATATTAGTGCTCCAGATAACAAAACATTGCATCATATTCCTCTCTGACTCAATACGGACTTTATAGACAATGTAACTGTCATCATAGAATACTTTAACTCAATATTGGTGCTCCAGGTAATAAAACAATGCATCATAGTCCTCTCTGCCTCAAGACTGGCTCTACTGGTAACTCAACAGAGCTTCATATTCCTCTCTGACTCAATACGGACTTTATATACAACGTAACTGTCATCATAGTCTACTACAACTCAAGATTGGCTCTCCAGATGATGCAACAGGAAATCATAATTCTCTCTGCCTTAACATGGGCTTTATAGTGAATGTACCTGTCATAATAGTGTATTTTAACTCAAGTTTAGCTCTCTAGACGATGCAACTTTCCATCATTGATCCCTCTGACTCAAAATTGGCTTCACAGACAATAAAACCTCCCATCATTGTCCTGTCTAACTGAAGATTGGTTCTACAGACGACGTAACAGGGCATCATTTTCTTCTCTGACTCAATATCGTTTTTATACGCAACGTAACTGTCATCATATTCTCATTTAACTCCAGTTTGTTTCTCCAGACGATAAAATATTGCATGATAGTCTTTTCTCGCTCAAGATTGGCTCAACTGACTATGCAACAGGACACCAGTCTTCTCTGGCGTAATATAGGTTTTAAAGACAATAACTATCATCATAGTCTGCTTTAACTAAGTTTTACTCTCCAGACGATTAAACGTTGCATCATAGTCTATCTATGACTCAAGATTGGCTTTCCCGAAGGTCAAACATTGCACAATCGTTTTTTTTTTAAATTAAATATTGGCTCTCCAGATGACAAAACATTGCATCATAGTCCTTTCTGGCTCAAGATTGGCTCTACAAACTGTGAAACAGGACATCATATTTTTCTCAGGCTCAATATTGGTTTTTTAGACAATAACTGTCACCCATGGTCTACTTTGACTAAGTTTGACACTCCATACGAAAAAACATTGCATAATTACCCTTTTATTCAAGATTATCTCTCCAGAAAATAAAACATTGAATCATATTCCTCGTTGACTCAAGATTAGCTCCACAGACGATGTAACAGCCCATCATAGTCCTCTCTAGCTCAATATCGGCTTTGTAATAATAAAACAAGGCATTATATCTTCCTTGACTTATTAATTTCTTTAAAGCAAGTTCTCTGACTGTAGGCCGACCAGACCAATTCCGAAGCACCAGGCTTGTATAGCTGTGGCAATTACGTGCGCTAGAGCAACCTCTGGTCAAAGTTTCTTCGTCCTTATCTGGGATGACATTATTGGAAATGAACAAACCGACAAGACCAAGTCCGAAGCACCAGGCTTCTATAGCTGTGGCAATTACGTGCGCTAGAGCAACCGCTGGTCAAAACCTCTTAGTCCCTATCTGGGATGACATTATTGGAAATGAACAAGCCGACCAGACCAATTCCGAAGCACCAGGCTTCTATAGCTGTGGCAATTACGTGCGCTAGAGCAACCGCTGGTCAAAACCTCTTAGTCCCTATCTGGGATGACATTATTGGAAATGAACAAGCCGACCAGACCAATTCCGAAGCACCAGGCTTCTATAGCTGTGGCAATTACGTGCGCTAGAGCAACCGCTGGTCAAAACCTCTTAGTCCCTATCTGGGATGACATTATTGGAAATGAACAAGCCGACCAGACAAATTCCGAAGCACCAGGCTTCTATAGCTGTGGCAATTACGTGCGCTGGAGCAAACGCTGGTCAAAACCTCTTAGTCCCTATCTGTGACAACATTATTGGAAATGAACAAGCCGGCCAGACCAAGTCCGAAGCACCAGGCTTGTATAGCTGTGGCAATTACGTGCGCTGGAGCAAACGCTGGTCAAAACCTCTTAGTCCCTATCTGTGACAACATTATTGGAAATGAACAAGCCGACCAGACCAAGTCCGAAGCACCAGGCTTGTATAGCTGTGGCATTTACGTGCGCTAAAGGAACCTCTGGTCAAAGCCTCGTAGTCCCTATCTGTGATGACATTATTGGAAATGAACAAGCCGACCAGACCAATTCCGAAGCACCAGGCTTCTATAGCTGTGGCATTTACGTGCGCTAGAGCAACCGCTGGTCAAAGCCTCTCCGCCCCTCCTCAGACGAAACTTTTAAAGTCTGAACTGCGATTAAAAAATAACAGGCAGAATTGTCATTGCCGCGTGCCATGATTAAGATCAGGACATTTAAACCACATACAGATAGCGTTGGGCGGATAAAGCAGTTACAACATCTGTCCCCTATAGAACACTCAACTGTCACTCATACAGGCGAAACGCTTTTGCGTTAACAAGCATCTGAGACACTCTCTCTGAAAAATTAGTCGACGTGGCCTTTTTTACACTTGAATACATTTGAGTTTTTCATTAAAAATGTATGAACAAGAATATTTTTTTTAACAATTTCTACATCATCGTAAAAATTTGTTTCATTCAAAAACCAATATCGCTCAACCTTTGCTGCAAGATCAACTCTTTACTTCATAGTGAAGTCAGAATCGTCAATATTTAAATGGGCAGCACGCTGCCAACTTGCGATATAAAACTCATAAACAATTTGGAACCTCTCCAAAAACTAAAATATCTAAATTATTATTATCATTTCTCAAGAAAAACAAGATCTGAAATAACTTTCATGACGATGCAAAAGCAATCAGTGCCGCGTTTAGAATAGGTGATGTCAAACGAGAAGTAAAACAAACGGCGCAGCGTTTTAATAATTTTACTTTTCAATGGAGAGTTCAATTTATATGTAAAATTAAAACTGTCAGTTAAAAAAAAGTATTGTTCAATTCTGCTGCTATTTGATTTAGTACTTGGTTTAAGTCAGGTTGAAAGATTATATATTGCTTTAAACTAATATTTCTGTTTCGTTGTAAGAAAATTTTAGAATTAAAAAAAATCTTGTCAGAAAATTATAATAAATGTAACACTGAAGGAATGTCTAATGCTATTGGTTTAGTTTCGTTATGTGCGTGATGTTATGACGGGGCAATGTTTTAAAAAAATAATAAAAAATATCACTGATCAGAACCATTATAACAAGCGTAATAAAACCAATGACGTTTAAATATACATTTGATAATAATCATCGCAAAATGAGTCCAAACACGGTACAATTGTGACAACTCTAAGGGGTTTTATGGTCAGTAGGTTACAAAATTATAAATTTGACTACTTAAAAATGGTTATAGACGTTTTATTTGAATTCGCACGATCAGAATAATATGATTACTATTTCATTAAAGACGTCCGATTAATACAATATAAAATACGTGATAAAAGTCTCGTTTTATTTGTTTTCTAATTTTTAAAGCCACTAAAACCGAGTTGTCACAATTGTACCGTGTTTGGACTCATTTTGCGAGGAATAATATTTAGAATTCAGTTATTAGAGTACAAATTAAGTAAAGTTAACAGTTAAAAAAAAAATTGATTTTGTAGTACAAGGACTAGTTAGCGATTCATAGAAGAACCATTAGCGGCAGGTAGGCCGGGGCGGGCCGCGCATGTGTGTGCCTGCGCGTGGGGGAGCGATGGTCGCTCTAATCCTTCAGGGTGCACGGCTGTTTGGACAAATTATAATACATTGTTTGGACAATTATAATGTTTAACTACTAAAAACTGCTCAGCCAGACATTCCTTCTGGTAGGTGGAAGCTGGGAAATGATTTAGGACATTCCCCTGGAACTGGGAGGTAATTTCTACTCCCTAGGCCACATTTTTAAAACTAAATACCATTTTATCCTTCAGAAATGTTTAAAGTTAGACATAAGTTGACTAAATGAGTGGAGTGTTTTTTTTTACTAATTTAAATATATTTCAAATTAAAAGAGTATTGCCTATTCAATGAACATCAATTCGTACAAATACAGGGTAGTAATTGTATAGGAAATTAGATTGAAAACTCCAAGAATTAAGAAGACCATAAAACAAACTCTACATTTTATTTTCCGGAACTACAATTCCGATAACACAATAATAACAATAACACAATTCTACAATAATAATAGATAACTATTGAGTAGGGGCCTAAAAAGGACGTTTTTGAAAGTTCTTTTAAATCTTTACCTTTTGCTGTAGTGATTTTGTGTCATGAATATAAGTCCAGGTTCATTTAGACGCTCTTCGTAAGTTTAATATTTCAAAAACATGACCATCAGCAGACAAATTTATGCATACTAGAAGTCTCTTATGTAATTGTAGAGCATATTTATTAACAGTTATCAATTTACTGTCAACTATTGTATACGATAACTATCATGACCTTATACTACTGTATTTGAGTTTCTTGATACGAGTTTAAATTTATAAGTAATATGTTACAAAATTAACCAACTAAAAAATTGTAACCTATAAAACACTAATAAGAAATTTACAGTCTTAAAATATTAAAGAAATTAAAACTTTTTGTAAATATTAACAAAGATATTTCTTTGTAATGAAAATTTTACAATTTTAATGTATACAAATTTTAAATTTACAATATAAAAAACAAATTTACACAACCTTGGGATTTTAATTTCTGACTTGGCGTTTTAATATCCTCAAAACACGCCCTAGCTGCGCCAATCTTAGGCTTGCTATAGCTTTTAGTTAACAGTCATATTTTGAGTTTCAATTATATCTATGACAAAGAGACTTAATTGAAATATGACAAAACAATAAAATTGCCCAAACACACACATACACACACACACACACACACACACACACACACACACACACACACACACACACACACACACTTACACACACACACACACACACACACACACACACACACACACACACACACACACACACACACACACACACACACACACACACACACACACACACACACACACACACACACACACACACACACACACACACACACACACATACACACACACACACACACACACACTTACACACACACACACACACACACACACACACACACACACACACACACACACACACACACACACACACACACACACACACACACACACACACACACACACACACACACACACACACACACACACACACACACACACACACACACACACACACACACACACATATATATATATATATATACATACATACATACAGTAGAGTTTCGAAAATCCGAGTCCCGATATTTCAAGCTTCCGTTAAATTCGAGCCTATTTCTATTTGACCCTATGTTATCCATTTGAAAGAAAATTTTGAGTTTCGCTTCCAAGAAATGTTCATATCAATACGGTATGCGAGAGAAATGAGTCGGGGTTTCAAGAAATTTTCATATAAAGTTCTATAATTAACTTATTAAGTCCATTTTTAATTATACTGTTGGGGCTCATTAAAACTCGCACTTTTTCTAATGCACAGGAACGTATTTCTGTGAATCCGAGTCGGTCTACCTCGAATTATCGAGACTCTACCATATATATAATAATTACAAAATACTATTAGTATTTGAGAACAAATGATAGGTTATGTTACTGAATAAATATTTACAATACCAGGTTATTACAAATGCAGGAGCTGACTTGAAAATATATCTACTAAGCAATTTACGTTTATGTTTATAGTTAGACATTTTTATATTCTGATTTAGATTTCATCAAGAACTGATTTAATTTTCTGATTTAATTTTTCCAGTTTTCGTTAAAAGATAATGTTTAAAATGAAGGGTAATATACTGTTTCAGAACGATATTGTAAGAGAATTATCAGCTGTTGTTAACATCTGTTGGCAAATACGCTAACACGCCATACGTAGTTAATAGACATTGTCTGCTTCTGTTTAACGATGATGATATTTTAATATAAAATGGCATGGATAAAATATACACACCTGATTATTTTATGTCCTGATTATTTATGTATAGATTTATTTATGTCCTGATTAACACATAAACAAAAATCTGTGTTTTTTTAAAATTTTAAACAAGTTATACAACTATTCTTTGAGCTTAGCTTGTGAGGTTATGTTAAAACAAAAGACTCATAAATTAATCATTTATTGACTCATACGCGTTTCAATGACAAAGTCATTATCATCAGTGGGTGTTGCTACTACAACTTCTAACTTACAACAGTATGAGTTAATAAATGATTAATTTGTGAGTCTTGTGTATGTATTTTGTTTTAAACGAGTTAATTCAATATTTTTTTGTGTTTTTAGGCCAAGAATAGGCTACGGCATTTTTAATGAATCAGTAGCATTTGAGAAAAACATAAGTGATCGATAAGGTCCAATAGATAGAAAGCGGAAGATCCCACCTTAGAAGCTTTGGAAAGGAGACAGACCAAAGGTCACTAATGCTACGGCCGCACTTGCTAAAGTGAGTCTTTGACAAATGCATGTGATTACACATGCAAAAACGCGGTGGGTCGCTCCCACGTAATTGACAGCCACTTAATTGACTAATGCAATATCCGACGGTTGTTCTCAACAGGAAACGGAAATTCTCTGCTCATACAAAGAGCTCTACAAACACAAGACCCAACCTTTCCCTCTACAGGAGAAGGTAGTTTCTCTTGCCGTGCTACAAACTTTCTTAGAGGAATATTCTCTGGAGTAAATCAGATTCGCAAATAACAATTTGAGAACAAGGTTTTAAAACCAAATCCAGAGCGCACATGTACACCAGGATTACAACTGTATATAGACATATAAATTAGAGAAAGGCGGCTTACGCGAAACAATTAGCTGGAAACAAACCAACGCCATGTAGGTAGAGGGCAATTCCATGCAGTAAATGTCGGTTAGAAAATACTTCAATTTGCAATTTTTAGGATTTTTTTTTAATTTTTAGCCTTTAACATCAACATTTTGGAAACACCTTTCTTAGTGTGCGTCAGTTATAAACGTAATGTACGCTGAAAATTTCAAGCATCTACCTTTTATAGTTTCGACTCTATGTTGGTTCTCAGTCAGTCACTCAGGGCAACGATTCTTATACATAGGTAGATAATTTTGGCTACATGAAATGCAGTACGAATTAGAAGTTTAACATTTAAAGTCAATTATTTAGATACGGAAGCAATTCCTTAGCATTTCTTAATAGAAATTAAGAAAGCATACGGATTTCTTAATTAGCAGACTTAAGAAGTTAATTTTAGAACATAATATACTCGAGTTTAGTATCAATTTCAAAGTTTTTTTGTTGAGTTTCAAACAACTCATGAAAATAATCATATTAAGCTATATAAAATAAATTATATCGCCAACAGGTAACTCTTTGGTGAAACAGCTGCGAGTATGGAGTTAGGAAGCCTTATTAGTCCCAGCTCCAGGGCTCAACCAGATCTATACCAGAGTCGTAACCAGAGGAACAGAGGGGCATGTGCCCCGAAAACCAAATTAATTTCAACATACAAATATTAATTTATAAAACAGTGCTGGAGTTTTAGCAAAACAGCTTGCCGACGACCCAACAATTGTGTAATTTTAAATGCCAAAATACCATAAAATATGATTTCTATAGATAAAAATGTCATTCCGATGTGGCTCGAGAAGATTTTTTTAAAGGTGTGTTATGGAAACAATGAATCTCAACTAACCCTTGCACAAGTGGGTTCATATCTATACAGACGGATCATATTTACCAGAAACCAGCTCAACAGGAGCAGGAGTCTATTCAAGTCTGTTTGAAAAGTGCATGGCTGTCGGGAAATATACTAGCAACTTCGACGGGGAAATATGCGCCATCCACGAAACAACCTCTTTCCTGCAGAGCCCAAATACCACACTACGACGAGTCGTATTCTTCGTTGACTCCCAATCTGCCATCCAAGCTCTCAGCAAGAACACGCCTACAGACTGTCAGAGAACCATGAACTGCTGCGCTGCACTCGCTAGCTTGGTGTCTTCTGGCTGGACCGTATGGCTCCAATAAATCCCGAGCCACATTGGCATAGTGGGAAAAGAGAAAGCTGATGAGCTAGCAAAGCAGGGACCCATGATGCCGCAACCCACGCAGGCTCAATCCCTGCGATTCGCCTGTAGCCACATTGATATCACCGTTTAGCGCCAAACTACCGGGAAGTAAAAGAACGAAAGCGAAGGAAGGAAGTGGGCGAGCCTGGCAAATGACGGAATACCACGTAACATTGAAAGTGGCCCTTTTCCGCACTTTGACGGGGCACGACTACCTTCAAGCCCATCTACATAGAATCGGCCAGCAGATGAAGACACCTGCCCCCTGTGCCAAGTAGGAAGAAATGACGGCGAACATCTCTTCCTATGTCCCCAACTACGGTCAATGCCGCAGAATATAGTCAGTATATATTTTGAGGCTTGACGTAGAATGGCAGAACAGCCACGGATGGGCGTTGCATAAAGTAAGTAGATAAAAATGTTCAAAACTCTCCTCCAAAACATCGTTCTGGTTACGCCACTGATCTATACAGAGTATATTTATGGCTTATTCCCATGGGAATATCCCTGTATCAGAGAATTGTTTAACGAACTTTTGAAAAAGTCTTGTAGACTCAGTTTTTCGTTTTAGAACTGTATTTCAAGAATTATAAGTTTGCGTTTAGACATTCTTATTTTTTGCAAACTTTTATTGTGATTTCTTAAATAGATACCACCTGTACTACTATCACTGTGCTACCACTTTCAAGATATGTTGGGAAAACAGATAAGGCAGACCAGAGCAAGTATTTTTGAGTTGCACGAAGTCTATTATTGTTCGAGTACATAAAACCGCCGCGCCGGCCGGTTAAACTACAGCATCTGTTCAGTGTAACAAAGTTATGTGGATAATAAAATCGATTACTGAGACTAAACTTAGCTTATTTGTGTTTATCGAACATGATTTGTTGTAGAATTTCTTGAACGCTCCACTGACGTGAACGGTTGTAAAATCCATAAAACAATCATATATTTCGCGGACATTATTTACACGATCTATGCACGGCCGGGTGTAGGAAGCCTTGATAGATTAGATAATTCTTGTACGTATTTGTAAAGCAGCGAGATCGGACGATAAAAGTGAAAACTTTAGTGAAAAAACGTAGTGAAATGCTTAATTTAAATCTTGTTATATGTAATGATTAAAAAAAAACGTTTAACTAATTCAAGTGTAATTGGTTCTTAAAATATATCGGGCGTTTTCAAAAGACATTCTAAGTTCAAAAGTTAAAATATGTCTTTGTATAGAATTCATTACAATAATATTTACTGAAATATAAACTATTTTTTTGCTAAATAATAAATAATATTTAATTAGAAATTTCTAACTTAAAAATTTACAATAGATGAAGTAACATAATTTAAAAGTAGGGATGGGCCGATTCCTAAAACTTTCGATTCCGATTCCGATTCCGATTCTAAAATTTTCTTTTCGATTCTCGATTCTTTAGTCGATTCTCGATTCTTTCAAGTTATATTAGCTTACATGCTAGTTCTCTAATAATTAATTTAGTTAACATCTTGGTCATATGGCAAAACCTTTTAAAAGTTCTGTTTTAATGTAATAGGCTACACAAAACCTTCAACCGTGAGAGTGATATCTGTCTATAATATAATTTATTAAGGTTAAGTTTCGGAGGAATAATACAGTGTTTCTGTTATCCGTCTATTCGCTCAACCGTCATGGCCACGGTTCCGACGGTGACGGTTAATCGAGTTTTTACTGTACTTTTTTGTGTTTTGTTCTGACATTTAGTGAGAGAGAGAGAGAGAGAGAGAGAGAGAGAGAGAGAGAGAGAGAGAGACGAGCGATGTCAAACGACCAGAAATGGTTACGATCTTGATTGCTGTTGCTTCATAAATAATAATATTTTCGTTTACTTTAATCATTTAATTCATTCAAATCAACTAATACATAAATAAGACATAGTTGGTAATTAATTATTTTTCGACACAAATATAATAAATTTTGTTTGGTAATAAATTACACCACACGCATATTTTAATAGTTAACAAAATAGGAATCGGAATCGACACTTTTATGAATGAAGAATCGAGTATCGACGATTCCTCGATACCACCTGGAATCGAGAATCGGAATCGGCCCATCCCTATTTAAAAGTAATTAAACAACTGTTGAAATAATACGTCATTTGATTAATTTAATCAAAAAATATACGATAACTTTAAATATTTAAAAAAATTGTATTTGAAAACAACTTAAACATAAGCTTCAACCTCTTTATTTTCTGTTCTCTTTACTGTTCGAGAAACATAAAGTGTATCTAATAATCTGTAGTTATTAGTAGTAGCTGATTTACAAATAGCAGATGTAGGCTAAGCTGGGGATGTGAATTTGTCATTTGGAGGAGTGAGTTTAATAAATAGTAACTAATGATCAAACTCATTTACGCAGCCCTCCATTTTAGTTACACTTAGTGATATTTATAGTTCTTGTTGTTTTCATATTCCCATTCTGACATTTTACTTTGTTATTTTAAGAAAATATTTCAGAAATATGATGTTCTCTTAAGAAAATAGGGTAATACATTTCACATAAGAAATGAATCAGAAAAGAATTGTCAAGTTGCAAAAAAGATATATTTTACGAGAGTATAAATTAGAATAAACCACTCTGGTTTTAGAACGAATACGATACAATATAGGCTATACTATGACGCCAAATACGACCTCCATATCTAGAGTAGCGGAGAAGTGTACCGTTTCTTTGTCAAACGTAATAGCACAAGTTTATTCGTGTATGTTCGAACATTTAGAAGTACTTTCTGGATGTGCTTCTTCTGCCACCAGTAAGCTTTCATTGCCCCCAGTTTATTATTAAATGTCTGAACATGTGTGCCTTTTTGTATTGCACAAAGGCGCCTACATTCTCGCAGCCTTCAATGGGCGCTTGTTTGTTTATACATTACAGCAAGAAATGCTTTTAGTCAATTAGCTCAACAAATGCGCCGTAAATACTTCCATAACTTCCCGATAAATGTATACAGCCATTTATACGTCCGGGTGATTTATTTAAACTGGAAGAAATGAGGACGGCAAAGATAACCTAAGGCCGTGAAGGTTACCAAAAGAATCTGTCGTTACGGATACTTTTATTTGCGAAATAAGTAAGCCAGAATCTAGGACATCTAAGTAAGCACGCTAGTGCAGTAGACATTTCGTATCGGACAGAGAGTCGCAGGCTCTATAAAACGCGCGTCATTTCTAGGCGTGTAAAATAATATTTTTACTGAATCCAGCACCACCATGTAATGAAAAGTAACGAAATGCGTCAGCTCAGCGAACTTTAGTAGCGTGGACGTATTTAGATAGCGTGGAAGTATTGTTTTCATGCTATATACGCCCCTAAACAATACCATCTGCATATTAAAAAACTCAAACGTTTTAATTTTTCAAAAAAAGTCAGTAACCAATTCGTATTAAAAAAAGATTTAAGAAAAGGAAAATGAATATACACACAGCTCAAGAAGTCGAAATAAATAGTAGGCTATGTCTTACGTGTAGGGATGGGCCGATTCCTAAAATTTTCGATTCCGATTCCGATTCCGATTCTAAAATTTTCCTTTCGATTCTCGATTCTTTAGTCGATTCTCGATTCTTTCAAGTTATATTAGCTTACATGCTAGTTCTCTAATAATTAATTTAGTTAACATCTTGGTCATATGGCAAAACCTTTTAAAAGTTCTGTTTTAATGTAATAGGCTACACAAAACCTTCAACCGTGAGAGTGATACCTGTCTATAATATAATTTATTAAGGTTAAGTTTCGGAGGAATAATACGGTGTTTCTGTTATCCGTCTATTCGCTCAACCGTCATGGCCACGGTTACGACGGTGACGGTTAATCGAGTTTTTACTGTACTTGTTTGTGTTTTGTTCTGACATTTAGTGAGAGAGAGAGAGAGAGAGAGAGAGACAGAGACGAGCGATGTCAAACGACCAGAAATGGTTACGATCTTGATTGCTGTTGCTTCATAAATAATATTTTCGTTTACTTTAATCATTTAATTCATTCAAATCAACTAATACATAAATAAGACATAGTTGGTAATTAATTATTTTTCCACACAAATATAATAAATTTTGTTTGGTAATAAATTACTCCACACGCATATTTTAATAGTTAACAAATAGGAATCGGAATCGATGCTTTAATGAATGAAGAATCGAGTATCGACGATTCCTCGATACCACCTAGAATCGACGATTCCTGGAATCGAGAATCGGAATCGGCCCATCCCTACTTACGTGTATTAGAAAAGGTGAAGTACTTGTAAATTTTGTCAGCAAATGCTTTGTTTTTGTGAACTTAAAATAATACCAACCTATTCATATGGTTGTCGTGAATTAGGAGAACAAATTATTACATAAGTATAGGATTATTGAGTAAGAGGCATTTCGTAGTCTATCGTAGTCAGAAATAAATTAACTGCCTAGCGCATGCGAACAACCGAGCAGATGTAGCTAGAACCAGGGTTTTATAATATGCATTATTGTTATTGTCATTTACCGGATTCCGATATTTAAAAGTACAAATTTGTGGAATACTAACAATACGAAATCTTCTTGTTCAAAGGACCCGCTGTCCCCTCAGTTTAGTTCTCTGACTTCCTTTACATCCCGATCCAAGGCTCAGGCCAGATCTACTGGACTGTATTTGATAAATAGACCAGTGTGTAAGTCTATATATACTTTATGTTAGATAAACAAACCAAATAGTGCATCTAGCTTATCGGGAACTTATAAATCAAAAAAGGCGATAAAAATAATAGTAAACATCTAATCTTTGTGGTAAAACAAATTTCTATATTAATAACTTCAATAGACGTCAAAAGAAATGATCATAGCATCACCTCCTATTAAACTGTATTTTTTGTATCTAAATTGAAGGTAAAGAAACATTCGGAAGAAGGTAAATTTTATTTCCCTTAATAAAAAAATTATGAGATTGCCAGTCCTCTAAATTTTTAAAGACACTTCCTGAAAATGCATATAAGCTAAACCATCAATATAAAAATAAATATGTACAAACTCAAAAATATAAAACAACAGTTTCGTATTTTAATAAGTTAAAAAATATTATAACCCAATTTAAAAATCCTTTTGTGTGTCTGTGTGTGTGTGTGTACGTGAGGTATATATATATATATATATATATATATATATATATATATATATATATATATAGAGAGAGAGAGAGAGAGAGAGAGAGAGAGAGAGAGAGAGGGAGGGAGAGAGAGAGAGAGAGGGAGGGAGAGAGAGAGAGGAAAGAGAAAGACGAAAAGTAAACGTTTTAAAACTAAAATTGTTTTCAACATAAATTAGAGACACGATTTTCTATGTCGAAACGTGACAATTCCTTTCGTTAAAATTACCACAACATTATCGCTTCCTTTGGTCACAACAACTGGCATCCGTTCAGTTCAGTTGACGTGTAACAGGTTAGGTTCAAGACGAAAGATGGACGCAAGCCAGAAAACATTGTGCTCTTAATTAGACCGTATCTCGCACACAATTGTTTGATTAGTAGTCGTACCAACCAGTGCCTCCTGGATGTTACAGCATGGATTTAGAGGAAGACTTGGTTAAGGAAATAGCTAAAGACATGGAACGCAACGGGCACGGAAACCCCAACTCAGAGTCTCTGACAAATTTCTTTGATTACTGGTGAGTACAAATACCAACCTTGAACCGAGTGGTTGCGAGGACGTTCAAGGTTAACATCCTCCACTACTATGATTAACAGTTTTATAGTAACAGTTTTGTAATATTCCTAACGTAATAAGATCGGGATAACTAATTAGAAACAGTTTCTTATAAAAAAATAAACTAAAAAAGATTTTTAAAATGTCAAAATTTTTCATTTTTGTTCGTTATTCATAAAAGTTGTTGGTGATTTATTAACTATTCAAAAATTGCTTTTTACTTAATAATTATGTTTTCATTTGATAAACCTCTACTCCATTTTTTCATGGGCGTTGGCCACTGGACTATTCATTACTAATTTTAAAATATTTCATAATTATTAAATAAAAGCCTATAATGAACTCTTTAGTGTAAATTATAGTTCTACGATTTATATAAATCGTAAAAGAATTCTATTACAACTACTAACACTTTATGGAAATGGAGTTAGAGCTCTGATACGGTTATGCAGCTTATCTTTCAGAACTCATGCTCATAACGTATATTTACACTATTTAAATTTTATAGTAAGATATTAATGTAAGTGAATGTTGCTAAAACTGTATTATAGTAAGTTTTATTGTTTTTTTATTTAATTCAATTTTATAAAAATTTGCAAAGGTAAACCATATTTTATCATTTTATTTGTTTCACTTTTATATTCGTACTATAGAGGAAACTAAAAAGAAAATATCTCGAAATTTGATTGAGAAAATGGTAATATAGTTTCGAAACGTGTCTTAAAATTATCAATATCGGGAAACCGATCTATCAATAGGGTCATACTCCGATTAAGTCCGAAATTTAAACATTATGTTTTGCGTATGACGTGGATTATCATTTGGCAAAAGAAGCTACTTCTTCTTTTAATCCTAGAAAATGGCACATATAGCACCCTGTGCATAAAACGGAGGCTCTTATGGCAATACCAACATAATCAAAAGTTTGCCTCTGTGGCTTTGGGTTGTCACGACAAATGCTGGTTCAACTGGGAATTAATGTATTGCCATAGTATATCCAAGTTGACTCTTGCTTGAGTTTAATGTAATTCTGGAATCATGAACTTGTTAAAAAAATTCGAATACTTGATAACGATTTTTCAGAAAAATCTCACTTGGCCCTTTGGATAGTTGACGTAACCCCCAATATACCAATTTTGGTAAAAATACTTAATGTAACTTTAGATGCTTAAAAATTTTAGGAAACTTGATAATGATTTTTCAGAAAATGTTTACTTAGTCAATTGCAAGGTTAAAAACCCCCTATTATACCAGTTTTTATGAACATCCTTAGAGTAGTTTTCAAAAAAAAATTACACATAAACATATTCATATTTATAATTATTATATGTATTATAAACAGGGTCACGGGAAATATAACTGATACTACCATTATATCTCTCTCCCCCCTCTTTTTCTATCTACCTATCTATATATGTATTTATCTATTAATCTATCTATTTATATATGTATTTATCTATCTGTCAATCCCCTTTAGTGTGTGTGTGTGTGTGTGTGTTCGTGGTACAAAACCTTCACGTTTAAGGTTTTTCTATTCTGAATAATTTGTAAGGACTAATTTGAAGCTAGCATACGTTCTAATCTTAGCCCACTTAAATTATGTTTTTAATTAGAAATTACGTTCTAATTTACATTAAGAAAGATAAAACTAAGTAAACATAAACATTCGTTATATTTTGGTTTTCTTAGGTATCTTAGATAAGATACAGTGCCGGCGCACACAACACAAACACACACACACACACACACACACACACACACACACACACACACACACACACACACACACACACATACACACAACACACACACACACACACACACACACACACACACACACACACACATACATACACACAACACAGACACACACACACACACACACACACACACACACACACACACACACACACACACACACACACACACACACACACACACACCATCACACACACACACACACACACATACACACAACACACACACACACACACACACACAACACACACACACACACACACACACACACACACACACACACACATACATACACACAACACAGACACACTCACACACACACACACACACACACACACACACCGGCATACACACAACATACACCTACATACGCTCGCGCTCGTATTTTAATAATAATAATAACAACTTAATAACAATAACAATTCCTTATACAGAACAAATAACAGATTATAATGTAGAATTTTTTAAATAAAAATCGCACATACTCACTTCTATATGAGTGTGCGCTTAAAAGACATACGTAGTAACATCGGTTATAATTGTTTCCGTAGGATGGATTTGAACTAAGCCGTTATACCTTATTAAGCCAGAGTTCTAATCAAAGCAAGGTGGCACTTGTCAAGCTATGCACTCTTTGTCAACTCTCTTGGCATATAAGTCGTGTAGTGTGGATGATAGGCAATAACTACGTTACAATGTACAGGCGCGTATTTAGCGACTTGCTTTAGGGGGGGGGGGGTTGATGCATTTTATATATATATATATATATATATATATATATATATATATATATAATATGTGTAGGCTATGTATGCGCGCGCGCGTGCGTGTATGTAAAAACATGTAACAAAAATGCTTAAAATTTGAAAATATTTCATGATTTTAATTTTTATAAGTATTATTTATTTAACAATACAATCAAATATCAAATAAAAATTAAATTTATACTAAAATTATTAGTTTGTAGCAAAATTACGTATTGAAAATCATAAGTTCGAGACTAAGCTTCACTAGCGCTATCTGTTGTTAAAACGTTTTGACGTTTACGAGGATAGGCCGAGGGAACGCGTCACATTTATAAACCATGGTGTGCAGAATGAGCGTCGAATATAAAGCAGATGTTTCAATAAAATACACATTCGGTAATTTTACATAGAAAATACTTCCAATGGATGAATTATTAAACATAATTGGCCAACTTGATAACTTATATAACATGGTAATATAATTATCAGTAATTATGAGGTATCTATATTTATCAGAAATAATTTAATCTTAGTGGTAATATACAATGCAAACAATGACACGAAAACAGGAGTAATGAAACGAGTTATTGCATGAAATCTATACTATCACTTCTTTTAATAAAATATATAATACTTCTGAATAGAAAGGAAATTGAATTTGAAGAATATTTAAACATAACCTCCAAGTAACTTCTAAGGGAAGATGAAAGTAGATGTTAGCGTTAACCTATCCCTATGTTTGATTTTCAGAAGTTTTCGTGATTATTTATTAAAGAAGGGAGAGACCATTGTGATTTTATGAAACTATAGATGTGTAGAAAGGAAGACTCGTTAGAATTACTAAATGATGACGTCACTTGTTAACGATTCACTATAATGTAAAATGTTTGTATATGCTCCTTCTTCAAAATTAATATTTCGTTTATAATTCTAATTCATAAATAACGGAAATATAAAATCAATTGCCCAATTTATACGAGATAGATACCGTGATAAGCTTCTTTGTTGTAATTGGATCCAGTTCAAAGTTTCAAACTTTGCTTTAACAAAATCATTTTATACTTGTCGTTTTTTGTGTGTCTAATCTTCCTTTACTCTATCCAAACTCCGAAACGCCTCTGAGGATTAGGTGACCCTCACCCACTCACTCACTCTGGACCTACCTGCCTACCTACCGGTGATGCGTTTAAAGAACTAAAATGATTTAAACTGTAACATTAGGCAATTTTTACTGACAGTTTTGTATTCTACATATTATTCCTTGGAAATGGAAAAGAACAAGACGTAATTATATTGATATGTAATGAATATTTAATGCAATATAATAAATATCGGATATTTATTTTATTATTTTAGCTTCTAACATTATTTCTTGTTTACAGTTATAATGTAAAACTTTAAGAGCTGTAATTTTGTAGATCAACGCCTAGTAGGTGATACATACATAAAAAAAACCATCGATGGCAAGCAGGAAGGTTAGCGTGTAGAAATATATATATATATATATATATATATATATATATATATATGTGTGTGTGTGTGTGTGTGTGTGTGTGTGTGTGTGTGTGTGTTGCGGCGGGCAATATTCTCTTGGAATACATGCCGCAAAAAGATAACATGTAAAACATAAAGAGTCTAAAGTTCTTGTAAGTAAAACAAACCAAGCCACCGTGGGAAGGGTTTGAAACTTAAATTTAAGGCCGTTTGCAAGGGGAAGATGGTCAAAATTGACCTAGAGTTACCATCGACATTTCCAGAGATAAAGCAAGACGAGAAAAATCAAAAATAAAGAATAATAAAATTCCATCAGAAGCACCCTTAAAGAGTTATACGGCTTGATCGAAAAAATGGATTAAATCGATCGGTCTATCAATTTTGCGAGCCGTTACGCACTAGTACAAAAGAAGTGCACGCGCCGATCAGGCGACATCGATTTTAGATCCTTATTGGTTGTCAACTCGTGGGAACGGACTGCAGGTGGGGGTGTTTTCCCGGGTCGTGCAGGCCAAGCGTCTTTTGAAGCCCCAGCTAAACCAGGACTCTCGAAGGGTAAGGTCGGTGTCGGGCGTAGCTCCGGTAAAACAATGAACAATAGTTTTGTTACCGTTAATAGTTCAAAAACTATGAGTGGCTAGGGAAAGTTTGTTTCGTTGAGATGTCGTGACGCTGTAGTTTCGTATGGGGCCCTTTCGCATTTCAAGATCGCTGCGAGAGAGGTTCCCATAAATTTCCATCAAATTATGTGCGAGCGTCGTTAAATGTGTGTGTTACAGCCTTACTAGAAAGACAAGGTGATGTGAACAGTGTAACCTAGCAAACAGTTTTAAAAGTGTGAGTCTAAATTTCTAACAAAGTTAAACAAAATCTAACTAAATTGATAAACGTTTTTAAAAGATTTTTCTATTTCTTTTCTGTGTTAAGAAATGCCCAAGAACAGTGTTAAAAGAAGGGCTTAAAGCTAAAATTTTACTGGTAACCGTTAAAATTTAAAAGAGGTGCGAATGGCATCGAAGAAAGAAGATGGAAGGATTTCAACCAAAGGGTGAAGCGAGCTGATCTACCTGAGGCCTAGCAGACACACAAAGGGATGGAGGATTTCAAAGATGGCGGCAACGCGTGGGAAGTCATCCAAGTATTCTTACGTGGAAGCAAAGCAACAGCCAAGCCGGATTTTCCCCACCCCGTTGGAGAACAAAGGGAGACACGGAGAAGAGAGGGAGAAGAAAGGCAAGCCATGCTTTGTGTGGAATCAGGTCAGATCTAAATTGTTTTCCCTTTGCAAATTAAAATTTTAATTTGAAGAATTTTTTCTAAATTGGGAAAATGTTATAAAATTTAAATAAATTTTCAAATCATTAACAGTAAACTTTAAATTTTACAAGTAAATGCTGGTGGCTTTGTTTTAAAGAGTGGGGGGTTTCAAGATGGCGATGCCATAAATGCAGAAATTATGTTGTATTTTATGAATGTAAGGGAAATAGAAATTTTAGATTAGAAATTATGTAAAGGGAAGGGGATTTAAATAAACAAATCAAATAAAGGGATTTAAATTAATTAAAGAGTTTAAAATCTTATGAAGGTGTAAAGAATTTAAGTAAAAGATGTGTTGAAAGAAAGTTAAATATAATTTGCTAACAGTAAATATCCAAGATGGCGGACAAAGGCCATTGTTTACTACAGCTGATTGGAAGGCTATGCTTTAGTTTCAGGTACTCCTATAAACAGGAGTGTTACTTCATATAATTAAATTAAACTAAATTGGTATTTTATTTAGAAGGAGTCATTACGACATTTTTTCCATATGAAACAAATTGACATAAATTGTTTTCATTTAAAATAAACAAGGGTTCTAACAAATTGAAGCTTTTTAATGTAAACCTTTGATTTTAGTTAGAAAAGGGTGAAATTATATATGTGTATAAAATAAATTGAATCAAACCAAGGTTTGAGTAAGAATAAAGGGAAATGATTTCAATATGGGTAGATTTTAAATTTTTAAAAGGTACAATAAAAGGGTTAAGTTAAACAAGAGATTTTAAATTTGTAAGTGGGTCTAGCTAACCAAATTAATGTGTTAATATAAGTTTTCTTTTTTGAATTATAAGTATATATATATTGTTTATTTCATGATTTATGTGTATTTAAAATAATATCTTGGTGGTAGAGTAACTTAGAAAGAAAATTGAAATTTTTGCAAATTGGTTTAAAAATGTAAGTTCTATAATAAAGGCAAATGGGCTTGTAGCCATTTAGCAAAGGCATACAAAATTTATTAAATATCAATTTCCTTCAGAAATTGCATCGATAAATTTTAAATAAATTTTAATTAAATTTCAGTATTTAAAATTTTAATGAAGAAAGGGTTAACCAAATGATAACTAAAGGGTTTTTTATTTTATATAAAAAGGGTTAAATAAATTTTAAAATTTGTAAATTTCTTTGCAAATGATCAAGGATCAGTTCAAAAGGGTGTAACTAGGTTTTAATAAATATAAATAAATTTCATTATGTGAATTTTCATGCCGAAAGGGTTAATCAAAGAGTAATCAAAGGGTTAAATATTTTCTAATCAAAGGGTAAAATGAATATAAATAAATTTGTAGATTTTGTAAATGAGTGAAGATATGTTTGAAAAAGGTTTTAAATATGTTTCAGTAAACATTTTTATTAAAATATGTATTTAAATATTATAATTTCAATATGGGAAGGTGTTTGAATTTATTCAGCAGATGTTTTAACAATTTTTATAAATTATGATTTGATGTTCAGTAAATATTTTGATAATCTTGTAGGAGATATGGCTATATGTTTTATATGTAATTTTTGTTTCAGTATGTACTTCATAATTGGTTTTTATATAATTTGATATGTTTTATGAAATTGCTTTTAGGTTGTTTGGTAAAATTGATTGAAATTTTACCTGCTAAAGTAAATAGAATTTGAATTTTAAATTGCTCATTTTAAATTGATAAAGATATAGAAAAAATTATATCATTTAAATGGCTATGTAAAATATGGCCATAAATAAAGTAGTGTGTTTAGAAAGTTTAAATAAAATGAACAAAATGTGAAAAGTAGGGATCTTTCGGAGTGTGTTGAAAAGTAAGGCTTTGCTTGAATCAACGAATATTTGTAATTTGTAACAATTAAAATTTTCAGTAAAAAGTTAAGTAAACAAAACTATATATTGACGTTTAAAATCGCAAGGTTGAGAACCTGGGATAATGAAATAAAATTATGACAAGTTGTAAAGGGTTATATTTCCGACAAGTAAGATTGACCGTCAAGTAGAGCGAAGTTTTACGCTTTGGCATACTCTGATTGAAAGAAAATTAAAATTGTAAATTCTTAATTTAAATTTAAATGTCAACTAAAATAAGCAGAGTTGGTTTCTTAACTGTGTTAAGAACCAACACAAAGGATATTTTTTTTTTGTCAAATAAATTGCAGACTGTGCATTGTAATATTAAATTTTAAATTTTTAAAATTTAAAAAATAAAGATTTTTTAACTAACTTGCAAACAAACTGAGTATTATTTTAAACAAGTTTCTTACACTCTCCTACAGTTGATATGGTCATTTCGCCGTTTAGATGTCTTTCAAAAGAACCCATCCCCCGGGACGACTTACCCGTTAAGGGTAGAATCCGCAGCAAGTTAGGTTTTTTCTTTTTTAAGTCCAGTGACTTGTTCTCTGGCAGATTTTGGCGAGCATTGCACAGCGTTCGTGGTTTTTGCTGCGAGCGGCTCGTTTCAAAATTCTTGCTCTGCAACGGGCGTTGGTGGGCGGGCTTGCGCGCGCGTGCTGGTCAACGTCGGAAGGGTTGACGGTGCCGTGAGTTGGCGCTGGCCTGGTCCGTTGCAGTTAGTAAGATGGCGCCCTAACGAGTGGGACCGACGGGTAAAGTTGCGGACTTTCCCGTATAAATATTTCGGTCTCTATTAAAATCATAAAAAGACATGGCGAAATTCGACCTAGGAAGTGTAAGAAATAAATAATAAAATGTTAAAGAAAAGAGTTAGATTGCAGTTCTAGGTTAAAACACTGGTAAATTATTTTAAAAATAAGATAAGAAGATGAAAGTAAGGGTTAAATAGTTTAGTATGAGAAATAGATTTAAAAGAGTTAAGAAAGTAAAGTAGGGGTAAATAGTAGTAAGTAGAAAGAAGCAAACACATAGACGAACGCGCGCATAGGAAACACACGCACGACATCCAACGACACTTTTATGTAAAGTAAAGGATTTTATAGAAAAGTTTAGAATTAGGGTTTAGAAAGAAGGAAAGGATTAAAAACAAAAAGGAGATAAACAGAACAGAAGCCATGGCAACACAAAAGCAGCAGGAAAGAAGTGAAATGGAGAAGCTAATGGCGATGCTAAGGAAAGAAAGAGAACAAGAAAAATTAGAAAGAAAACAGGAAAAAGAACAGGATGAGGCTAAAAAACAGCAAAAGGAAGAACAGGATGAGGCTAAAAGACAGCAAAAGGAAGAACAGGATAGGTTAGAAAGGCAAAAGAAGGAAGAGCAAGATGAGGCTAAAAGACGGCAGGAAAAAGAACAGGAGAGATTAGAAAGACAGAAGGAGAAAGAACAGGATAGGTTAGAAAGGCAAAAGAAGGAAGAGCAAGATAAGGCTAAAAGACAAAAGAAGGAAGAACAGGAAAGGTTAGAAAGACAAAGGGAGAAGGAAGAGTGGAGGTTAGAAAGGGAGACAGAAAGGAAGGAGGAAGAGATGAGGAGATATAAAGAGAGAGAACAAGCCGAGTTAAGATGGCAAAATGAAGAAGCGAGAAGGATAAGGGAAGCAGAAGAAAAAGAGGGCAGGAGAAAAAAGAAACAACAAGAGAAAGAACAGGAAAAGAAAGAGCGAGAAGAAAAAGAAAAAAGGGATAGAGAAGAAATGAAACAATTCCAAGAAAGGATGGCGGAAAAGTTTAAAAGTCATAAGGACGACATAGCCCAGCACATGGTGAGCATGGACGCAAGAGTGTCGACTTATGAGAGCAAAGTCGATCAATTACAAGTAAGGATCGAAAAGGAGGAAGAGGAGCAACTGGAGCAGGACAAGAAAATCGTGGACCTGCAAACAGGCCTGCAGAAAGTGGAAACCAGCGTTAAAAGAGTCGCGGACAAAGTAAGGAGTGCAGGAGCACAAGCGACAAGTGTTAGCTGGATAAAACCACGGGCCTGGGATTATCAGGAGCTTACAGGAGCAAAAAGGATCGAGTATTATGGAAAAGATAATGAAGATCCGGTAGCGTTTATAAAGAGCATGGAGGAGCTCTTTGATGAAGTAGACCCCATGTTAGAAGAGGAGACCAAACTGAAGATGGTGGTCAGAAATTTAAAAGGAACGGCAGAAGCCTGGTGGAAGGCCGTTATGAATCCAGGAGACCAATATGGACAGTTTAAGGCTAAGTTTTTAGCCAGATACTGCGGTTTTGAAGCGCAAGAGAAAATAAGGCGGCAGTTAGACACTGGGAGGTATTATGAGATGGGACCCTACAGCAAGTCCGAATACTTCGTAGTAATGGTTAACAAAGCCAGAAATTTGGACCCGCCGATACCAGAGCGTTACCTCGTGAACAAGGTGATGACGCATTTCGGAAGGGAGGTCCGGAATGCTAGCCTTGGCGTTCATAGGGAGTCAGTGGCCAGTGCCATTGATTTCCTGAACGGCGTGGAGACGGACAACGGAAGCCGGGGTATAAATGGGAGAGAGGTGCCGCCTAGGTACCAACAGAGGCCACCTCCAAATATGAGGCCTCCTCACCCAAGGAACAACACAAATGGGAACCCCAGGCCGGAGAGAGAGACCAGACCACCTCCAAGGCAGAACATGGAACCAAGAAATCGGACAAGGAGTCCAAAAAACGAGGCGGGAGGGTCTCGTGCGAAATAGAAGAGAACAGACAACATGGAGACAGACAATGGCGAGCAAAAGGAACCGAGACCCGGAACAAAGAAATAAAAAAGAGTATTAGTAGTATAAAGAAGAATAAAAGAATAGTAAAAGAAGAAGAAAGGCCAAAAGGAGTTACATCTGACAGGGAAGCGAGCAAAAACGTGCTGGAAGGAGAAGGCAAAAGGGAACAGAGTGGAAACAGGGCGATGGGTGGGGCTGAGCCCAAGGATGCTGTAGAACAGCTACCCAGTAACAGTAAAGGAGGAAGAAAGGAAGAGATTGAGAAAAATAGTAGGCAGCAGGAAGCTGCAAAACAGGGAGGCCCAAAGAGTTCCAGTGACCTAGCCAAGATCCAAGAAGGAAACGGAAATGCAAGCAAACTCGAAGAAACTCGGAATCAGGAAAATAAGGAAGGAGATGAAAAGCCAGAAAAGATAAGAGCCACAGCTCAACAGCCAGACATAGAACAAACAAGGAAGTTAGGAGGTCTCAATATGGAGATACGAGACGACCTGCTCGAGGAGGAAGGTTTGTTGCCCCGACAATCCCAGAATTCTGAGGAATGCCCTGCACTCATAGGCGCTATCTGGCAACAGGTAGTGCGTGTTGAGATTGACACCGGCGCGGACGTGTCCGTTATACAGGGCAACCTGTATAACGAGCTGAAGCGCCAAGGGAAAGAATTCTTGGAATTGCCGGTAAGCAATACGGGCATTATTATGGCGGTGAAGACACCCCAGATAAGAGTCCGTAAGCAGGCCTTTGTTTCTCTGAGTTTGGGAGGTCATGAAATAGAGAGTAGCTTCATGGTGGTGGAACGCTTACGGGCGGAAATTGTCATGGGTTGCGATCTGTTACATCGACTCAAAGCCCGTATCAACATGGAGAGACGCTTCATGACTTTCGAGGTCGAAGGAGAGATGGCCAGTCTCGACTTCATAAGACCTAAACAAGACCATCCAAATACATCAGTTGCTAACTTGGAAGCTCAGGAAGGAGAAGAAGTAAGATCTGCACAAGACCATCCAAATACATCAGTTGCTAACTTGGAAGCTCAGGAAGGAGAAGAAGTAAGATCTGCACAAGACCATCCAGGAGAGCTCCAAGAGATTAGTAGAAGAGCAAAGATCGACAAGGTGGGATGGATTGGTACAAGCGAAGAAGAGGGGCTTGTACTGGCGCCAGCCGAACACCAGGCTGACGTCGTTACCCCTATCGAGAACCCGGAGTGGCCGAGTCTCGGGGGGGGATTGGGACATGGATCCCAATCTGAGGGAAATGTTGGAGCAGAAGTGGCAAAGGAGAAACCAAATGCAAAAGTAAAACAGAGAGGTAGTAAACAGGAGAAAAAGGGAAAACCAGAAGGCCAGGAGGCAAAAGAAATAGAGCAAAAAGAAAGCAAGAAGGGAGCAGCAGCTGTAAGCAAAAGAAGAGGAGCCGATGGCAAGGCAGACAGAAATGTGCCGGAAGGGAGGAGCAAAGAAGGTCATACACGTGGAACTAGGGCGGTAAAAAGGGCAGAGCCCGAGAAAGCCGAAAGTAGGCACCAAAAGTATAAAGGACAAGAGGAAGAAATAGGAGGAAAGGTACAGAGAGGACAAGGAGGCCCAGAATGTTCCCACGACCATGCGGAAATCCCGGAAGGAAACAAGGATGCGAGCGAGCCAGAGGACAAGAAAAACAAGCGTAATAGGAAAGAAAAAGGAGGAGAAAAGAGAACTCAGGACAAGGCAAAACGAAGTAGACCCAGATACAGGATGAGGAGGAGATTAGGAGTTGTAAATTGGAAGAGTAGAGTAAAGAGAAAGAAACACAAAAATTTTAAAAATGGCCAAACACTGAAACCACGTCGAGTTTACAATGTAAGAAACTTAAGTACAATACAGCAGCAGGATAAAAATAAATCAATTCTCACGAAGACTCAGGAGGAAAGGCTGGAAAAATTAATATAGGAATACAAAGAGGTATTCAGCAAGACTCCAGGAAGGTACGATGTTAAAGATATAAAGTTATACGTAGACTAATAATAAACAAGGAAGCCTGATAGCTGACCTGACTTCAAAACAAAAAATGTATGTTGCCGGAGTGCAACAAATATCGATCCAAAGTTGTGTTTACAGTAAGAGCACTGACCCAGGCAAAAAAGATAAGGAAGTAGCTTTACTACACAAGGTCACAGCTGTGTGGAGCGGCCGACTAATGCGTAAGCAAGTAACGCAAGACGCCAGCTGATAAAAGGGACAGCGCCAGAGAGTGAGAGGGGAATACCTGAACATCGTTCCTCACTCAAGATAAGGAGCGTAAGTAAATAACTGCTGATAAATTGTAAGAACTTGGTTAGATATTTTGGAGTGTATTTATAAGAAATATAAAATGTTTGTATGTATATATGAAAAAAAAATAAAATAAAGCCACTAACGAGGGTATAAATGTAGGGGAATTAAGAAATGGAAAATTTAAGATAAAAATTTTTTTAATTTTTTAACTTTTAGAAAATAAAGCAAAGAGGAAACAAGATCAGATTTATTGTATCAAGCCTGTGAGTGAACAGTGAGAGTTGTGAGTTTTATAAAAATGTATATACTTAGGGTTGTACTTATTAATATTGTGAAAGTGTTTTAAGTGTTTCAGTGAGAAGAAGTAGAAGAGGACCAAGGACAAATAGATATATAAGTAAGGTAATTAAGAGTTAGCTAGCACCCACAAATAAAATAGGAAAACAGATAAATCTCGAAAAATAAATTTTTTTTTTATAAGTAAATTTTTTTTTTGGAGATACTTTCAAAAATTTTTTTGTCTCAATTTTAAAGGGGGATCTTGCGGCGGGCAATATTCTCTTGGAATACATGCCGCAAAAAGATAACATGTAAAACATAAAGAGTCTAAAGTTCTTGTAAGTAAAACAAACCAAGCCACCGTGGGAAGGGTTTGAAACTTAAATTTAAGGCCGTTTGCAAGGGGAAGATGGTCAAAATTGGCCTAGAGTTACCATCGACATTTCCAGAGATAAAGCAAGACGAGAAAAATCAAAAATAAAGAATAATAAAATTCCATCAGAAGCACCCTTAAAGAGTTATACGGCTTGATCGAAAAAATGGATTAAATCGATCGGTCTATCAATTTTGCGAGCCGTTACGCACTAGTACAAAAGAAGTGCGCGCGCCGATCAGGCGACATCGATTTTAGATCCTTATTGGTTGTCAACTCGTGGGAACGGACTGCAGGTGGGGGTGTTTTCCCGGGTCGTGCAGGCCAAGCGTCTTTTGAAGCCCCAGCTAAACCAGGACTCTCGAAGGGTAAGGTCGGTGTCGGGCGTAGCTCCGGTAAAACAATGAACAATAGTTTTGTTACCGTTAATAGTTCAAAAACTATGAGTGGCTAGGGAAAGTTTGTTTCGTTGAGATGTCGTGACGCTGTAGTTTCGTATGGGGCCCTTTCGCATTTCAAGATCGCTGCGAGAGAGGTTCCCATAAATTTCCATCAAATTATGTGCGAGCGTCGTTAAATGTGTGTGTTACAGCCTTACTAGAAAGACAAGGTGATGTGAACAGTGTAACCTAGCAAACAGTTTTAAAAGTGTGAGTCTAAATTTCTAACAAAGTTAAACAAAATCTAACTAAATTGATAAACGTTTTTAAAAGATTTTTCTATTTCTTTTCTGTGTTAAGAAATGCCCAAGAACAGTGTTAAAAGAAGGGCTTAAAGCTAAAATTTTACTGGTAACCGTTAAAATTTAAAAGAGGTGCGAATGGCATCGAAGAAAGAAGATGGAAGGATTTCAACCAAAGGGTGAAGCGAGCTGATCTACCTGAGGCCTAGCAGACACACAAAGGGATGGAGGATTTCAAAGATGGCGGCAACGCGTGGGAAGTCATCCAAGTATTCTTACGTGGAAGCAAAGCAACAGCCAAGCCGGATTTTCCCCACCCCGTTGGAGAACAAAGGGAGACACGGAGAAGAGAGGGAGAAGAAAGGCAAGCCATGCTTTGTGTGGAATCAGGTCAGATCTAAATTGTTTTCCCTTTGCAAATTAAAATTTTAATTTGAAGAATTTTTTCTAAATTGGGAAAATGTTATAAAATTTAAATAAATTTTCAAATCATTAACAGTAAACTTTAAATTTTACAAGTAAATGCTGGTGGCTTTGTTTTAAAGAGTGGGGGGTTTCAAGATGGCGATGCCATAAATGCAGAAATTATGTTGTATTTTATGAATGTAAGGGAAATAGAAATTTTAGATTAGAAATTATGTAAAGGGAAGGGGATTTAAATAAACAAATCAAATAAAGGGATTTAAATTAATTAAAGAGTTTAAAATCTTATGAAGGTGTAAAGAATTTAAGTAAAAGATGTGTTGAAAGAAAGTTAAATATAATTTGCTAACAGTAAATATCCAAGATGGCGGACAAAGGCCATTGTTTACTACAGCTGATTGGAAGGCTATGCTTTAGTTTCAGGTACTCCTATAAACAGGAGTGTTACTTCATATAATTAAATTAAACTAAATTGGTATTTTATTTAGAAGGAGTCATTACGACATTTTTTCCATATGAAACAAATTGACATAAATTGTTTTCATTTAAAATAAACAAGGGTTCTAACAAATTGAAGCTTTTTAATGTAAACCTTTGATTTTAGTTAGAAAAGGGTGAAATTATATATGTGTATAAAATAAATTGAATCAAACCAAGGTTTGAGTAAGAATAAAGGGAAATGATTTCAATATGGGTAGATTTTAAATTTTTAAAAGGTACAATAAAAGGGTTAAGTTAAACAAGAGATTTTAAATTTGTAAGTGGGTCTAGCTAACCAAATTAATGTGTTAATATAAGTTTTCTTTTTTGAATTATAAGTATATATATATTGTTTATTTCATGATTTATGTGTATTTAAAATAATATCTTGGTGGTAGAGTAACTTAGAAAGAAAATTGAAATTTTTGCAAATTGGTTTAAAAATGTAAGTTCTATAATAAAGGCAAATGGGCTTGTAGCCATTTAGCAAAGGCATACAAAATTTATTAAATATCAATTTCCTTCAGAAATTGCATCGATAAATTTTAAATAAATTTTAATTAAATTTCAGTATTTAAAATTTTAATGAAGAAAGGGTTAACCAAATGATAACTAAAGGGTTTTTTATTTTATATAAAAAGGGTTAAATAAATTTTAAAATTTGTAAATTTCTTTGCAAATGATCAAGGATCAGTTCAAAAGGGTGTAACTAGGTTTTAATAAATATAAATAAATTTCATTATGTGAATTTTCATGCCGAAAGGGTTAATCAAAGAGTAATCAAAGGGTTAAATATTTTCTAATCAAAGGGTTAAATGAATATAAATAAATTTGTAGATTTTGTAAATGAGTGAAGATATGTTTGAAAAAGGTTTTAAATATGTTTCAGTAAACATTTTTATTAAAATATGTATTTAAATATTATAATTTCAATATGGGAAGGTGTTTGAATTTATTCAGCAGATGTTTTAACAATTTTTATAAATTATGATTTGATGTTCAGTAAATATTTTGATAATCTTGTAGGAGATATGGCTATATGTTTTATATGTAATTTTTGTTTCAGTATGTACTTCATAATTGGTTTTTATATAATTTGATATGTTTTATGAAATTGCTTTTAGGTTGTTTGGTAAAATTGATTGAAATTTTACCTGCTAAAGTAAATAGAATTTGAATTTTAAATTGCTCATTTTAAATTGATAAAGATATAGAAAAAATTATATCATTTAAATGGCTATGTAAAATATGGCCATAAATAAAGTAGTGTGTTTAGAAAGTTTAAATAAAATGAACAAAATGTGAAAAGTAGGGATCTTTCGGAGTGTGTTGAAAAGTAAGGCTTTGCTTGAATCAACGAATATTTGTAATTTGTAACAATTAAAATTTTCAGTAAAAAGTTAAGTAAACAAAACTATATATTGACGTTTAAAATCGCAAGGTTGAGAACCTGGGATAATGAAATAAAATTATGACAAGTTGTAAAGGGTTATATTTCCGACAAGTAAGATTGACCGTCAAGTAGAGCGAAGTTTTACGCTTTGGCATACTCTGATTGAAAGAAAATTAAAATTGTAAATTCTTAATTTAAATTTAAATGTCAACTAAAATAAGCAGAGTTGGTTTCTTAACTGTGTTAAGAACCAACACAAAGGATATTTTTTTTTTTGTCAAATAAATTGCAGACTGTGCATTGTAATATTAAATTTTAAATTTTTAAAATTTAAAAAATAAAGATTTTTTAACTAACTTGCAAACAAACTGAGTATTATTTTAAACAAGTTTCTTACACTCTCCTACAGTTGATATGGTCATTTCGCCGTTTAGATGTCTTTCAAAAGAACCCATCCCCCGGGACGACTTACCCGTTAAGGGTAGAATCCGCAGCAAGTTAGGTTTTTTCTTTTTTAAGTCCAGTGACTTGTTCTCTGGCAGATTTTGGCGAGCATTGCACAGCGTTCGTGGTTTTTGCTGCGAGCGGCTCGTTTCAAAATTCTTGCTCTGCAACGGGCGTTGGTGGGCGGGCTTGCGCGCGCGTGCTGGTCAACGTCGGAAGGGTTGACGG
>JBAIZL010000003.1:130428533-130478533 GCA_036971475.1 Prosapia bicincta | reverse complement strand
ATTGACATACTTTTCGGACATTGTTCACTTACTATTTATTAACAACCCTCAGTTTACTGTCAACTCGCCTTTCATGAAAACTATCTATGCCAATTTATTTTCCATTTTCTCATGAGAGTTATAAATTAATATGTAATAGTTACAAAACTGACCGATTATAAGCGTATTTCGTAGCGTGTACAAGATTTTAAAAACATTTTATAGTCCTAACTAAAGATCTATAGCAGGGATCTTCATTAGAAATTCTTAGAGAGCCAAATAGTTTGTATATTGTTTTTCTCAGGGCCGCAAGTATAAGTGGCATTAAATAACTTTTACATAAGTTTATTACATCACTAAATTAAATCAACTGTTTTGCATGATAAAAGTAGGAAAATGTATTTTACCTAATTCCAGGAATAAATGAATTTGATAATTCTTTGAAACCGATAGGCGAAATCTTGTACAGCCTAATCTTTTACATGGCATCCATGTAGCAGGTTGGGAAGAAACTAAATTTCTACAAAACGTAATAGTATGGGGCCGGAAAAAATTGTTCTCAAGGCCGCATGCAGTCTGCAGGCCGCGTTGTGAGGAGGCCTGTCTATAGCAAGCCTCCTCGCTGCGACCTCAGATGCAGGTTTACACTTATGCATGACTATATGACGTATAAGGAACAAAAATTAGTAGGCATATACACGAATGGAAATATATGACGTAAAGAAAGGAAATACAATATTGACAGAAAAGTTTAACTAAAGCTTATTTCAGACTAACAGAAGTTAGCAGTTTATGTTATGCTTTAAGGAAAAGTCACAAAATATCATTACCCAAATGATAGAAATCTGTTGTCCAGTTAGGCGAATAAAACTATAATAGAGTAAGTTAGACATAAATTTACATAAGTGTGAGATATGATGTAGAGTAATAGCTGGCAAGAGTTCAGTCGCTTTTCTAAAATAGACCTAATAAACAAGAAAACCCTGTAACGTGATGTTAACAGTGGATGAATTAACGTGAATATAATTTTTAAATTTACATCTAATTTGTATTCTTATTAACAACATGTAAATTCACTTTTACCCAAAACACGTGCGATTCCCTTTTAAGAAAGTAGAAAAACAAAGTATCGCTCTCTTTCGAGAAACCTTAACCCGAATTTTAAAAACACCTTGACTTACTGACTGACATAGCGCCGCGTCTGAATCGAGCATCGTCAGAAATATGGACGCAAAGATTATTTGCAATGCTTAATAGATTAGTGTATTATTGTTGGAGCACGTTCTGGCGACGCGGATCATCTGGGCTGTTCTATTCACGAAGCATTGTTGAAATGCTGGCACCGCTCCCGCAGTATCCGGTGAGTATGCTCACAGAAGTAAGCGGTACATCGTGATTTCACAAAGCGAAATTAAACCCAAACGCCATCGGTATGTGTCGTCGTCCTATTCTGTTCTCAGTTTACATATATTCCTTTATATAATGATAAGATCAATGCCTTTTTAATCAGTTATTTTCTTCGGCATAAATATCCATAATCAAGCTACATTTTTGGTATCTATTGGATATACCTCTCTGAGTGTTCTGTAAAGAGTAAGTATTCAGGTACGCTTAACACGTGAGCCATGATCTTTTCTTATATTAAAACCAGAGAGTTATGCCTCTCTACCTCAATTCTCTCGTATTATTCACAACCCTCTACACACCCTTTAAAGGCGATAACAATTGAATGGAGTGATCTCCTTAAAACACAAAGCAAAAACTCTTCTTCTTTCTCTTTATTCCAGCCGAAATTATACTTTGAAAAGTTTATATCGATGGTTTATACTAGGGGTTCTCAACCTTTTAGGCTCTGAGCCCCCCTTCACACTTTGGTGTGAGGTCACGCCTTCCTTCACAGATTAAGTTAATTTAGACTTATATATGATAAATTTACTTACAATATGTTTAAGTAATAACAAGAAAAATGTTCGCTACTTTTGTAGTGCTAGTGTGAGGGCTGGCACTGTTTCTCGTTAACTATTTTTTGTATGTTTGGATGAAGTTTTGACAAAGAACACCGCAGGTCACTTTCCACATCTAGTCTGGTTCGATATTTAGATTTTATATCTGCCAGGGCTGAAAATCCTGTCTCGCATAGATAAGTTGATGAAAATTGTACAAGCAACTTGACTGCCTCCAATGGTACTTCTGGGTAAACAGGAAGATATAGTAGCCAGAAATCTTCGAGATCCATGTTTGGGAAATCCAATTTAGCTTTGGAATCACATTGCAAGTCAATTGTTTGTTCTTGAATGTGATCAGGAGGTATATCAATGTTGATTTGAAAGGGGTCTCTTGTTAACTTGAATTCCCAGTTTTCCGAGCTTATATCTGGGAAATAGGTTCCGATTTTGTTCTTCAGAGACAACAAATGCTCAGATATTAGGTCTTCATTATATTTACAGATATAAGGATACTAGGCCTTCATTTCATTTACTAGGTCTTTTGGAAGACTTTGGGTATCATCGACGAGATTTTGGAAAGGAAGAAAAGTTCGTTTAGTAAAGAAATAGAGCTTTATAGCTCTATTAAGCTATACAAAATTTCAATGATTGTGTGTTTGTGTCCAACATCAAATTCAATTTTTTTTAAAATTTGTTGACGCCTCCCCTGGAATTCTTCTACGCCTCCCAGGTTGAGAACCCCTGGTTTATACCTTTTTACACTAAAAAGTTTTTTTTTAAGTTTTTAAAAGTTACTTTAAAATTCTCGGTGGAAGAGGTGTTGGGAGCATTTATATTGTCGGCGGAGAGTTGTTGCTCGGTTTCATTGATTCACAAGAAGACCAATTGTAGCTACGAGAGCAATTTAAATTGAACAAAACGTGATACTAACACTTACACTGCTTGTATATTATTGACAAGCGTTTTACTCAATTCACACATTTTTTTTCGTTTACAATTGATAATGACTTTATCAGTGTTTTTCCCTTTGGCCGGAATTTTTTCTCCATCCATCTTCTTAAGGTTTCTTCTTATTTCTTTAGCCTATGTACGAGTATAATAAAAAAAAGTCATTTTGAAATAATTAGACCTATACACAGCTAATTAAGACTAGATATTTTGCAAACTAGTACTTTTAAGAAGAGAGAGCACGGGTTGTAAATCAGACAAGGGGTTACGTGGATTTATAATGAGAAATTTTATTTTTAATACTTATATTCAAAAATACTTGGAAGAAGTAGGGTAAAATCTCCAAAAGTAAAATGTACATGCTCCAAATAAAATTGAGTGGGATCAAGCATACAGTGAGATGCAAAGTCACAGAAAAGGTCTGAAGTCACGACCTAATAAAATTGAGTGGGGTCAAGCAGACAGTGAGATGCAAAGTCACAGAAAAGGTCTGAAGTCATGACCTAATAAAATTGAGTGGGATCAAGCAGACAGTGAGATGCAAAGTCACAGAAAAGGTCTGAAGTCACGACCTAATAAAATTGAGTGGGATCAAGCAGACAGTGAGATGCAAAGTCACAGAAAAGGTCTGAAGTCACGACCTAATAAAATTGAGTGGGATCAAGCAGACAGTGAGATGCAAAGTCACAGAAAAGGTCTGAAGTCACGACCTAATAAAATTGAGCGGGATCAAGCAGACAGTGAGATGCAAAGTCACAGAAAAGGTCTGAAGTCATGACCTAATAAAATTGAGTGGGATCAAGCAGACAGTGAGATGCAAAGTCACAGAAAAGGTCTGAAGTCACGACCAAATAAAATTGAGTGGGATCAAGCAGACAGTGAGATGCAAAGTCACAGAAAAGGTCTGAAGTCACGACCAAATAAAATTGAGTGGGATTAAGCAGACAGTGAGATGCAAAGTCACAGAAAAGGTCTGAAGTCACGACCAAATAAAATTGAGTGGTTTCAAGCAGACAGTGAGATGCAAAGTCACAGAAAAGGTCTGAAGTCACGACCAAATAAAATTGAGTGGGATCAAGCAGACAGTGAGATGCAAAGTCACAGAAAAGGTCTGAGGTCATGACCTAATAAAATTGAGTGGGGTCAAGCAGACAGTGAGATGCAAAGTCACAGAAAAGGTCTGAAGTCACGACCTAATAAAATTGAGTGGGATCAAGCAGACAGTGAGATGCAAAGTCACAGAAAAGGTCTGAAGTCACGACCTAATAAAATTGAGTGGGGTCAAGCAGACAGTGAGATGCAAAGTCACAGAAAAGGTCTGAAGTCACGACCTAATAAAATTGAGTGGGGTCAAGCAGACAGTGAGATGCAAAGTCACAGAAAAGGTCTGAAGTCACGACCTAATAAAATTGAGTGGGGTCAAGCAGACAGTGAGATGCAAAGTCACAGAAAAGGTCTGAAGTCACGACCTAATAAAATTGAGTGGGATCAAGCAGACAGTGAGATGCAAAGTCACAGAAAAGGTCTGAAGTCACGACCAAATAAAATTGAGTGGGATCAAGCAGACAGTGAGATGCAAAGTCACAGAAAAGGTCTGAAGTCACGACCTAATAAAATTGAGTGGGGTCAAGCAGACAGTGAGATGCAAAGTCACAGAAAAGGTCTGAAGTCACGACCTAATAAAATTGAGCGGGGTCAAGCAGACAGTGAGATGCAAAGTCACAGAAAAGGTCTGAAGTCACGACCTAATAAAATTGAGTGGGATCAAGCAGACAGTGAGATGCAAAGTCACAGAAAAGGTCTGAAGTCACGACCTAATAAAATTGAGTGGGATCAAGCAGACAGTGAGATGCAAAGTCACAGAAAAGGTCTGAAGTCACGACCTAATAAAATTGAGTGGGATCAAGCAGACAGTGAGATGCAAAGTCACAGAAAAGGTCTGAAGTCACGACCTAATAAAATTGAGTGGGGTCAAACAGACAGTGAGATGCAAAGTCACAGAAAAGGTCTGAAGTTATGACCTAATAAAATTGAGTGGGGTCAAGCAGACAGTGAGATGCAAAGTCACAGAAAAGGTCTGAAGTCATGACCTAATAAAATTGAGTGGGATCAAGCAGACAGTGAGATGCAAAGTCACAGAAAAGGTCTGAAGTCACAATTTCCAAGCTTAGTTCTCAAAGTAGATGTCTTCCGAGATCGTAGATTCCATAAATGGGTGCGTGAGAAGAAATAAAATGAATGTTTTGATTGGTCAGATCAACAAAAGAAAGACCGGTCAGGATTGGTTGAAATAAGATAGAGGACAATCATTGGTGGACAAGATTGGCAAAACGGAGAACTAAGAGAAACAATGGCTATGTTCTGAGAGCCATGGTGAGGAAGAGGGGTAGAGGAGTAGTGCTGGGAGCCGAAGATGATGCTGGAAGAAAATTAATGGAGAGTGAGTCAAGGTATGAGAGTCTAAGGGTGCAGGTGTTGGTAGAATCGGAAAGTCGGTAGTGCTACTTTGCAAAGTTTCTAAAGGAACGACTTTCGAATGACCAAGTTCCTCCGTCATCTTGGAAGTAAACAGAGTAAATTCGGGAAATGTGAATTAATAACTAAATTTATAATACAAGCCACCACACTGAAACCTTAGGCCTAAAGATATGTTCCAATAATTATATGTTGTGGGTTAAGATAATATTGGTTAAGACTGAACAATTGTGAAGTGTTTAGCTTTTATTATTGTTTTACAACTGAATTTAAGCCTTATGGCAGGACATCAATTTCTGTTATATAATATGTAAATAATTTTATGTAATACGTAATAATTTTAACTTGAATATTGTAAACAGATTGTTGTTTTTTTTCAAAACCAATTTTAACCAAGAAATAATTTTGTGTAACTAAAGTTTAATTAAATAATTAGTTTTTTTTTGTTAAGTCCAAAAATCCTAATCTTTCTTTCGTAGATTGAATTTGTTAAATATGCAGATTTGGCGTCCACAAATAAACTTTATTATTGATAATAATAAACCAGGCGAATGGTTTTTGATGATTGGCATTAAGATGAACTGATATTAAATTAACCTTATTTTTTTTTTAATAGTTAATTTTTAACATACACTAAGAGTTCCTGCAATAACAAAATCAGTGTTTTATATTTATGCTATAATATATAAACACTTTTTGTAACTGGTTTTTGATTAATTAATTAGACGTTGTAATTATTTTTTCTTCCGTTATTCTTATTCGGTAGGATACTGTTATCACATTATTAGTACGTTGATTCCCCGATTATCCCCTATCGCTTCAATGTCTACAGTCACCGTGTAAGTACAGTGCAAATCGACCTCACTGAAACAATCGGAGAACCAGTGTCCTGATGATCTGTGATCAGTAATCTCACCAAAGCGCGCTCTACGTGCAGTTAGAAATCAGTGCTACAGACTACAGACCAGGCAACGTGCTCTGAAACGCAATTGCCTTACGTCGGTTGTAACGTAAGTTGAAGGATAGAGGTGAACCTATAAATAAGGCTGCCTACACTAAGTCTGTCAACGGTGCCTTTGTTCTTGACTTTTACCGCCTTTAATCGAAACAGGCTATCCCAAGGTTACTAGTTTTGGCTGCTATGTTCGATGTAATGTCGTACATAACAAAAACGTTGTCAAATGATGTCGCATAATCTGGCAAAAACAATTAACCCGTTGCGATTGTAAACTCACTTTCTTCGAATTTGTTCGCTTCATGCAATCCATACAAATTTTAAAATATTAACAAAAACGTGATAAAGTTTAATAAAAATAAGATGAAATAATAAGTTTAATGTTTATAAAATGAAATAGACATCGTTCCGTCACATAAACTATATTTTGACGAACATTGCGGACTTAGCATAACTGCAATGACAAGTTTATAGTTATTCTAAAAAAACTTTGGACTTATTATTCAGGTATTCATTTTGTTTGCAGAACATTCGAAATAAATAATCCCATTAAAAAAATTCACCCAGTCAATTCAGAACTCCTTAAACTGACTCCTTACAGTCATCCTCCATCTTGATTCACATCTTGTATGAAATTGCAACCGAATAAACCAAGAATGTACCAATATTAAAGGATAAAAGTTCGGTAGCTTCAGACGGAAAATCCTACCCGATTGATACAGAAATGTGAGCAGTTTGTAAAAATTTGAAATGTTCCCATCTATAGCATTTGCTTTATTACAAATATTTATACAGATTTTTAAACTCATTTAAAAATACTTTGACAAAAACAGGCAAGGAGTTTATTGTAGATTTAGGACGATGAAATTTAGGGGTTTGACTCTCATTCCCTACCAAGGAAAATAAAAAACTGTGAGTGTAGGCAGGGTTAAAGTAGAGGCATAAACCCCCTTTATAAAGGATATAGGATGATCGTGACGTGTGCAAGGTAGCGTACTTAAAGTAGCCCTTCTTGTAGATTTAGGGCGATGAACTTTAAGGGTTTGACTTTCATTCCCTAAAAAGGAAAATAAAAACCTGTGAGTGTAGGCAGGGTTAAAGTAGAGGCATAAACCCCCCTTATAAAGTATATAGGATGATCGCGACGTGTGCAAGGTAGCGTACTTAAAGTAGCCCTTCTTGTAGATTTAGGGCGATGAACTTTAAGGGTTTGACTTTCATTCCCTACCAAGGAAAATAAAAAACTGTGAGTGTAGGCAGGGTTAAAGTAGAGGCATAAACCCCCCTTATGAAGGATATAGGATGATCGTGACGTGGGCAAGGTAGCGTACTTAAAGTAGCCCTTCTTGTAGATTTAGGGCGATAAACTTTAAGGGTTTGACTTTCATTCCCTAAAAAGGAAAATAAAAACCTGTGAGTGTAGGCAGGGTTAAAGTAGAGGCATAAATCCCCCTTATAAAGTATATAGGATGATCGCGACGTGTGCAAGGTAGCGTACTTAAAGTAGCCCTTCTTGTAGATTTAGGGCGATGAACTTTAAGGGTTTGACTTTCATTCCCTACCAAGGAAAATAAAAAACTGTGAGTGTAGGCAGGGTTAAAGTAGAGGCATAAACCCCCCTTATGAAGGATATAGGATGATCGTGACGTGTGCAAGGTTGCGTACTTAAAGTAGCCCTTCTTGTAGATTTAGGGCGATGAACTTTAAGGGTTTGACTTTCATTCCTTACCAAGGAAAATAAAAAACTGTGAGTGTAGGCAGGGTTAAAGTAGAGGCATAAACCCCCCTTATAAAGGATATAGGATGATCGTGACGTGTGCAAGGTTGCGTACTTAAAGTAGCCCTTCTTGTAGATTTAGGGCGATGAACTTTAAGGGTTTGACTTTCATTCCCTACCAAGGAAAATAAAAAACTGTGAGTGTAGGCAGGGTTAAAGTAGAGGCATAAACCCCCCTTATGAAGGATATAGGATGATCGTGACGTGGGCAAGGTAGCGTACTTAAAGTAGCCCTTCTTGTAGATTTAGGGCGATAAACTTTAAGGGTTTGACTTTCATTCCCTAAAAAGGAAAATAAAACCCTGTGAGTGTAGGCAGGGTTAAAGTAGAGGCATAAATCCCCCTTATAAAGTATATAGGATGATCGCGACGTGTGCAAGGTAGCGTACTTAAGGTAGCCCTTCTTGTAGATTTAGGGCGATGAACTTTAAGGGTTTGACTTTCATTCCCTACCAAGGAAAATAAAAAACTGTGAGTGTAGGCAGGGTTAAAGTAGAGGCATAAACCCCCCTTATGAAGGATATAGGATGATCGTGACGTGTGCAAGGTTGCGTACTTAAAGTAGCCCTTCTTGTAGATTTAGGGCGATGAACTTTAAGGGTTTGACTTTCATTCCTTACCAAGGAAAATAAAAAACTGTGAGTGTAGGCAGGGTTAAAGTAGAGGCATAAACCCCCCTTATAAAGGATATAGGATGATCGTGACGTGTGCAAGGTAGCGTACTTAAAGTAGCCCTTCTTGTAGATTTAGGGCGATGAACTTTAAGGGTTTGACTTTCATTCCTTACCAAGGAAAATAAAAAACTGTGAGTGTAAGCAGGGTTAAAGTAGAGGCACAAACCCCCCTTATAAAGGATATAGGATGATCGTGACGTGTGCAAGGTTGCGTACTTACAGTAGCCCTTCTTGTAGATTTAGGGCGATGAACTTTAAGGGTTTGACTTTCATTCCTTACCAAGGAAAATAAAAAACTGTGAGTGTAGGCAGGGTTAAAGTAGAGGCATAAACCCCCCTTATAAAGGATATAGGATGATCGTGACGTGTGCAAGGTTGCGTACTTAAAGTAGCCCTTCTTGTAGATTTAGGGCGATGAACTTTAAGGGTTTGACTTTCATTCCTTACCAAGGAAAATAAAAAACTGTGAGTGTAAGCAGGGTTAAAGTAGAGGCACAAACCCCCCTTATAAAGGATATAGGATGATCGTGACGTGTGGAAGGTTGCGTACTTACAGTAGCCCTTCTTGTAGATTTAGGGCGATGAACTTTAAGGGTTTGACTTTCATTCCTTACCAAGGAAAAAAAAAACTGTGAGTGTAGGCAGGGTTAAAGTAGAGGCATAAACCCCCCTTATAAAGGATATAGGATGATCGTGACGTGTGCAAGGTTGCGTACTTAAAGTAGCCCTTCTTGTAGATTTAGGGCGATGAACTTTAAGGGTTTGACTTTCATTCCTTACCAAGGAAAATAAAAAACTGTGAGTGTAGGCAGGGTTAAAGTAGAGGCATAAATCCCCCTTATAAAGGATATAGGATGATCGTGACGTGTGCAAGGTTGCGTACTTAAAGTAGCCCTTCTTGTAGATTTAGGGCGATGAACTTTAAGGGTTTGACTTTCATTCCTTACCAAGGAAAATGAAAAACTGTGAGTGTAGGCAAGGTTAAAGTAGAGGCATAAATCCCCCTTATAAAGGATATAGGATGATCGTGACGTGTGCAAGGTAGCGTACTTAAATTAGCCCTTCTTGTAGATTTAGGGCGATGAACTTTAAGGGTTTGACTTTCATTCCTTACCAAGGAAAATAAAAAACTGTGAGTGTAGGCAGGGTTAAAGTAGAGGCATAAACCCCCATTATAAAGGATATAGGATGATCGTGACGTGTGCAAGGTTGCGTACTTAAAGTAGCCCTTCTTGTAGATTTAGGGCGATGAACTTTAAGGGTTTGACTTTCATTCCTTACCAAGGAAAATAAAAAACTGTGAGTGTAGGCAGGGTTAAAGTAGAGGCATAAACCCCCCTTATAAAGGATATAGGATGATCGTGACGTGTGCAAGGTAGCGTACTTAAATTAGCCCTTCTTGTAGATTTAGGGCGATGAACTTTAAGGGTTTGACTTTCATTCCCTACCAAGGAAAATAAAAAACTGTGAGTGTAGACAGGGTTAAAGTAGAGGCATAAACCCCCTTTATAAAGGATATAGGATGATCGTGACGTGTGCAAGGTAGCGTACTTAAAGTAGCCCTTCTTGTAGATTTAGGGCGATGAACTTTAAGGGTTTGACTTTCATTCCTTACCAAGGAAAATAAAAAACTGTGAGTGTAGGCAGGGTTAAAGTAGAGGCATAAACCCCCTTTATAAAGGATATAGGATGATCGTGACGTGTGCAAGGTTGCGTACTTAAAGTAGCCCTTCTTGTAGATTTAGGGCGATGAACTTTAAGGGTTTGACTTTCATTCCCTAAAAAGGAAAATAAAAAACTGTGAGTGTAGGCAGGGTTAAAGTAGAGGCATAAACCCCCTTTATAAAGGATATAGGATGATCGTGACGTGTGCAAGGTTGCGTACTTAAAGTAGCCCTTCTTGTAGATTTAGGGCGATGAACTTTAAGGGTTTGACTTTCATTCCCTACCAAGGAAAATAAAAAACTGTGAGTGTAGGCAGGGTTAAAGTAGAGGCATAAACCCCCTTTATAAAGGATATAGGATGATCGTGACGTGTGCAAGGTTGCGTACTTAAAGTAGCCCTTCTTGTAGATTTAGGGCGATGAACTTTAAGGGTTTGACTTTCATTCCCTAAAAAGGAAAATAAAAAACTGTGAGTGTAGGCAGGGTTAAAGTAGAGGCATAAACCCCCTTTATAAAGGATATAGGATGATCGTGACGTGTGCAAGGTTGCGTACTTAAAGTAGCCCTTCTTGTAGATTTAGGGCGATGAACTTTAAGGGTTTGACTTTCATTCCCTACCAAGGAAAATAAAAAACTGTGAGTGTAGGCAGGGTTAAAGTAGAGGCATAAACCCCCTTTATAAAGGATATAGGATGATCGTGTCGTGTGCAAGGTAGCGTACTTAAAGTAGCCCTTCTTGTAGATTTAGGGCGATGAACTTTAGGAGTTTGACTTTCATTCCCTACCAAGGAAAATAAAAAACTGTGAGTGTAGGCAGGGTTAAAGTAGAGGCATAAATCCCCCTTATAAAGTATATAGGATGATCGTGACGTGTGCAAGGTAGCGTACTTAAAGTAGCCCTTCTTGTAGATTTAGGGCGATGAACTTTAAGGGTTTGACTTTCATTCCCTACCAAGGAAAATAAAAAACTGTGAGTGTAGGCAGGGTTAAAGTAGAGGCATAAACCCGCCCTTATAAAGGATATAGGATGATCGTGACGTGTGCAAGGTAGCGTACTTAAATTAGCCCTTCTTGTAGATTTAGGGCGATGAACTTTAAGGGTTTGACTTTCATTCCCTACCAAGGAAAATAAAAAACCGTGAGTGTAGGCAGGGTTAAAGTAGAGGCATAAACCCCTCCTTATAAAGGATATAGGATGATCGTGACGTGTGCAAGGTAGCGTACTTAAATTAGCCCTTCTTGTAGATTTAGGGCGATGAAATTTAGGGGTTTGTCTTTCATTCCTTACCAAGGAAAATAAAAAACTGTGAGTGTAGGCAGGGTTAAAGTAGAGGCATAAACCCCCCTTATAAAGGATATAGGATGATCGTGACGTGTGCAAGGTAGCGTACTTAAATTAGCCCTTCTTGTAGATTTAGGGCGATGAACTTTAAGGGTTTGACTTTCATTCCCTACCAAGGAAAATAAAAAACTGTGAGTGTAGGCAGGGTTAAAGTAGAGGCATAAACCCCCTTTATAAAGGATATAGGATGATCGTGACGTGTGCAAGGTAGCGTACTTAAAGTAGCCCTTCTTGTAGATTTAGGGCGATGAACTTTAAGGGTTTGACTTTCATTCCTTACCAAGGAAAATAAAAAACTGTGAGTGTAAGCAGGGTTAAAGTAGAGGCACAAACCCCCCTTATAAAGGATATAGGATGATCGTGACGTGTGGAAGGTTGCGTACTTACAGTAGCCCTTCTTGTAGATTTAGGGCGATGAACTTTAAGGGTTTGACTTTCATTCCTTACCAAGGAAAAAAAAAACTGTGAGTGTAGGCAGGGTTAAAGTAGAGGCATAAACCCCCCTTATAAAGGATATAGGATGATCGTGACGTGTGCAAGGTTGCGTACTTAAAGTAGCCCTTCTTGTAGATTTAGGGCGATGAACTTTAAGGGTTTGACTTTCATTCCTTACCAAGGAAAATAAAAAACTGTGAGTGTAGGCAGGGTTAAAGTAGAGGCATAAATCCCCCTTATAAAGGATATAGGATGATCGTGACGTGTGCAAGGTTGCGTACTTAAAGTAGCCCTTCTTGTAGATTTAGGGCGATGAACTTTAAGGGTTTGACTTTCATTCCTTACCAAGGAAAATGAAAAACTGTGAGTGTAGGCAAGGTTAAAGTAGAGGCATAAATCCCCCTTATAAAGGATATAGGATGATCGTGACGTGTGCAAGGTAGCGTACTTAAATTAGCCCTTCTTGTAGATTTAGGGCGATGAACTTTAAGGGTTTGACTTTCATTCCTTACCAAGGAAAATAAAAAACTGTGAGTGTAGGCAGGGTTAAAGTAGAGGCATAAACCCCCATTATAAAGGATATAGGATGATCGTGACGTGTGCAAGGTTGCGTACTTAAAGTAGCCCTTCTTGTAGATTTAGGGCGATGAACTTTAAGGGTTTGACTTTCATTCCTTACCAAGGAAAATAAAAAACTGTGAGTGTAGGCAGGGTTAAAGTAGAGGCATAAACCCCCCTTATAAAGGATATAGGATGATCGTGACGTGTGCAAGGTAGCGTACTTAAATTAGCCCTTCTTGTAGATTTAGGGCGATGAACTTTAAGGGTTTGACTTTCATTCCCTACCAAGGAAAATAAAAAACTGTGAGTGTAGACAGGGTTAAAGTAGAGGCATAAACCCCCTTTATAAAGGATATAGGATGATCGTGACGTGTGCAAGGTAGCGTACTTAAAGTAGCCCTTCTTGTAGATTTAGGGCGATGAACTTTAAGGGTTTGACTTTCATTCCTTACCAAGGAAAATAAAAAACTGTGAGTGTAGGCAGGGTTAAAATAGAGGCATAAACCCCCTTTATAAAGGATATAGGATGATCGTGACGTGTGCAAGGTTGCGTACTTAAAGTAGCCCTTCTTGTAGATTTAGGGCGATGAACTTTAAGGGTTTGACTTTCATTCCCTAAAAAGGAAAATAAAAAACTGTGAGTGTAGGCAGGGTTAAAGTAGAGGCATAAACCCCCTTTATAAAGGATATAGGATGATCGTGACGTGTGCAAGGTTGCGTACTTAAAGTAGCCCTTCTTGTAGATTTAGGGCGATGAACTTTAAGGGTTTGACTTTCATTCCCTACCAAGGAAAATAAAAAACTGTGAGTGTAGGCAGGGTTAAAGTAGAGGCATAAACCCCCTTTATAAAGGATATAGGATGATCGTGACGTGTGCAAGGTTGCGTACTTAAAGTAGCCCTTCTTGTAGATTTAGGGCGATGAACTTTAAGGGTTTGACTTTCATTCCCTAAAAAGGAAAATAAAAAACTGTGAGTGTAGGCAGGGTTAAAGTAGAGGCATAAACCCCCTTTATAAAGGATATAGGATGATCGTGACGTGTGCAAGGTTGCGTACTTAAAGTAGCCCTTCTTGTAGATTTAGGGCGATGAACTTTAAGGGTTTGACTTTCATTCCCTACCAAGGAAAATAAAAAACTGTGAGTGTAGGCAGGGTTAAAGTAGAGGCATAAACCCCCTTTATAAAGGATATAGGATGATCGTGTCGTGTGCAAGGTAGCGTACTTAAAGTAGCCCTTCTTGTAGATTTAGGGCGATGAACTTTAGGAGTTTGACTTTCATTCCCTACCAAGGAAAATAAAAAACTGTGAGTGTAGGCAGGGTTAAAGTAGAGGCATAAATCCCCCTTATAAAGTATATAGGATGATCGTGACGTGTGCAAGGTAGCGTACTTAAAGTAGCCCTTCTTGTAGATTTAGGGCGATGAACTTTAAGGGTTTGACTTTCATTCCCTACCAAGGAAAATAAAAAACTGTGAGTGTAGGCAGGGTTAAAGTAGAGGCATAAACCCGCCCTTATAAAGGATATAGGATGATCGTGACGTGTGCAAGGTAGCGTACTTAAATTAGCCCTTCTTGTAGATTTAGGGCGATGAACTTTAAGGGTTTGACTTTCATTCCCTACCAAGGAAAATAAAAAACCGTGAGTGTAGGCAGGGTTAAAGTAGAGGCATAAACCCCTCCTTATAAAGGATATAGGATGATCGTGACGTGTGCAAGGTAGCGTACTTAAATTAGCCCTTCTTGTAGATTTAGGGCGATGAAATTTAGGGGTTTGTCTTTCATTCCTTACCAAGGAAAATAAAAAACTGTGAGTGTAGGCAGGGTTAAAGTAGAGGCATAAACCCCCCTTATAAAGGATATAGGATGATCGTGACGTGTGCAAGGTAGCGTACTTAAATTAGCCCTTCTTGTAGATTTAGGGCGATGAACTTTAAGGGTTTGACTTTCATTCCCTACCAAGGAAAATAAAAAACTGTGAGTGTAGACAGGGTTAAAGTAGAGGCATAAACCCCCTTTATAAAGGATATAGGATGATCGTGACGTGTGCAAGGTAGCGTACTTAAAGTAGCCCTTCTTGTAGATTTAGGGCGATGAACTTTAAGGGTTTGACTTTCATTCCTTACCAAGGAAAATAAAAAACTGTGAGTGTAGGCAGGGTTAAAGTAGAGGCATAAACCCCCTTTATAAAGGATATAGGATGATCGTGACGTGTGCAAGGTTGCGTACTTAAAGTAGCCCTTCTTGTAGATTTAGGGCGATGAACTTTAAGGGTTTGACTTTCATTCCCTAAAAAGGAAAATAAAAAACTGTGAGTGTAGGCAGGGTTAAAGTAGAGGCATAAACCCCCTTTATAAAGGATATAGGATGATCGTGACGTGTGCAAGGTTGCGTACTTAAAGTAGCCCTTCTTGTAGATTTAGGGCGATGAACTTTAAGGGTTTGACTTTCATTCCCTACCAAGGAAAATAAAAAACTGTGAGTGTAGGCAGGGTTAAAGTAGAGGCATAAACCCCCTTTATAAAAAATATAGGATGATCGTGACGTGTGCAAGGTTGCGTACTTAAAGTAGCCCTTCTTGTAGATTTAGGGCGATGAACTTTACGGGTTTGACTTTCATTCCTTACCAAGGAAAATAAAAAACTGTGAGTGTAAGCAGGGTTAAAGTAGAGGCATAAACCCCCCCTTATAAAGGATATAGGATGATCGTGACGTGTGCAAGGTAGCGTACTTAAATTAGCCCTTCTTGTAGATTTAGGGCGATGAACTTTAAGGGTTTGACTTTCATTCCCTACCAAGGAAAATAAAAAACTGTGAGTGTAGGCAGGGTTAAAGTAGAGGCATAAACCCCCCTTATAAAGGATATAGGATGATCGTGACGTGTGCAAGGTAGCGTACTTAAATTAGCCCTTCTTGTGGATTTAGGGCGATGAACTTTAAGGGTTTGACTTTCATTCCCTACCAAGGAAAATAAAAAACTGTGAGTGTAGGCAGGGTTAAAGTAGAGGCATAAACCCCCCCTTATAAAGGATATAGGATGATCGTGACGTGTGCAAGGTAGCGTACTTAAATTAGCCCTTCTTGTAGATTTAGGGCGATGAACTTTAAGGGTTTGACTTTCATTCCCTACCAAGGAAAATAAAAAACTGTGAGTGTAGGCAGGGTTAAAGTAGAGGCATAAACCCCCCCTTATAAAGGATATAGGATGATCGTGACGTGTGCAAGGTAGCGTACTTAAATTTGCCCTTCTTGTAGATTTAGGGCGATGAACTTTAAGGGTTTGACTTTCATTCCCTACCAAGGAAAATAAAAAACTGTGAGTGTAGGCAGGGTTAAAGTAGAGGCATAAACCCCCCCTTATAAAGGATATAGGATGATCGTGACGTGTGCAAGGTAGCGTACTTAAATTAGCCCTTCTTGTAGATTTAGGGCGATGAACTTTAAGGGTTTGACTTTCATTCCCTACCAAGGAAAATAAAAAACTGTGAGTGTAGGCAGGGTTAAAGTAGAGGCATAAACCCCCCCCCCTTATAAAGGATATAGGATGATCGTGACGTGTGCAAGGAAGCGTACTTAAATTAGCCCTTCTTGTAGATTTAGGGCGATGAACTTTAAGGGTTCTACTTTCATTCCCTACCAAGGAAAATAAAAAACTGTGAGTGTAGGCAGGGTTAAAGTAGAGGCATAAACCCCCCCTTATAAAGGATATAGGATGATCGTGACGTGTGCAAGGTAGCGTACTTAAATTAGCCCTTCTTGTAGATTTAGGGCGATGAGCTTTAAGGGTTTGACTTTCATTCCCTACCAAGGAAAATAAAAAACTGTGAGTGTAGGCAGGGTTAAAGTAGAGGCATAAACCCCCTTTATAAAGGATATAGGATGATCGTGACGTGTGCAAGGTTGCGTACTTAAAGTAGCCCTTCTTGTAGATTTAGGGCGATGAACTTTAAGGGTTTGACTTTCATTCCCTACCAAGGAAAATAAAAAACTGTGAGTGTAGGCAGGGTTAAAGTAGAGGCATAAACCCCCTTTATAAAGGATATAGGATGATCGTGACGTGTGCAAGGTTGCGTACTTAAAGTAGCCCTTCTTGTAGATTTAGGGCGATGAACTTTAAGGGTTTGACTTTCATTCCCTAAAAAGGAAAATAAAAAACTGTGAGTGTAGGCAGGGTTAAAGTAGAGGCATAAACCCCCTTTATAAAGGATATAGGATGATCGTGACGTGTGCAAGGTTGCGTACTTAAAGTAGCCCTTCTTGTAGATTTAGGGCGATGAACTTTAAGGGTTTGACTTTCATTCCCTACCAAGGAAAATAAAAAACTGTGAGTGTAGGCAGGGTTAAAGTAGAGGCATAAACCCCCTTTATAAAGGATATAGGATGATCGTGTCGTGTGCAAGGTAGCGTACTTAAAGTAGCCCTTCTTGTAGATTTAGGGCGATGAACTTTAGGAGTTTGACTTTCATTCCCTACCAAGGAAAATAAAAAACTGTGAGTGTAGGCAGGGTTAAAGTAGAGGCATAAATCCCCCTTATAAAGTATATAGGATGATCGTGACGTGTGCAAGGTAGCGTACTTAAAGTAGCCCTTCTTGTAGATTTAGGGCGATGAACTTTAAGGGTTTGACTTTCATTCCCTACCAAGGAAAATAAAAAACTGTGAGTGTAGGCAGGGTTAAAGTAGAGGCATAAACCCGCCCTTATAAAGGATATAGGATGATCGTGACGTGTGCAAGGTAGCGTACTTAAATTAGCCCTTCTTGTAGATTTAGGGCGATGAACTTTAAGGGTTTGACTTTCATTCCCTACCAAGGAAAATAAAAAACCGTGAGTGTAGGCAGGGTTAAAGTAGAGGCATAAACCCCTCCTTATAAAGGATATAGGATGATCGTGACGTGTGCAAGGTAGCGTACTTAAATTAGCCCTTCTTGTAGATTTAGGGCGATGAAATTTAGGGGTTTGTCTTTCATTCCTTACCAAGGAAAATAAAAAACTGTGAGTGTAGGCAGGGTTAAAGTAGAGGCATAAACCCCCCTTATAAAGGATATAGGATGATCGTGACGTGTGCAAGGTAGCGTACTTAAATTAGCCCTTCTTGTAGATTTAGGGCGATGAACTTTAAGGGTTTGACTTTCATTCCCTACCAAGGAAAATAAAAAACTGTGAGTGTAGACAGGGTTAAAGTAGAGGCATAAACCCCCTTTATAAAGGATATAGGATGATCGTGACGTGTGCAAGGTAGCGTACTTAAAGTAGCCCTTCTTGTAGATTTAGGGCGATGAACTTTAAGGGTTTGACTTTCATTCCTTACCAAGGAAAATAAAAAACTGTGAGTGTAAGCAGGGTTAAAGTAGAGGCACAAACCCCCCTTATAAAGGATATAGGATGATCGTGACGTGTGGAAGGTTGCGTACTTACAGTAGCCCTTCTTGTAGATTTAGGGCGATGAACTTTAAGGGTTTGACTTTCATTCCTTACCAAGGAAAAAAAAAACTGTGAGTGTAGGTAGGGTTAAAGTAGAGGCATAAACCCCCCTTATAAAGGATATAGGATGATCGTGACGTGTGCAAGGTTGCGTACTTAAAGTAGCCCTTCTTGTAGATTTAGGGCGATGAACTTTAAGGGTTTGACTTTCATTCCTTACCAAGGAAAATAAAAAACTGTGAGTGTAGGCAGGGTTAAAGTAGAGGCATAAATCCCCCTTATAAAGGATATAGGATGATCGTGACGTGTGCAAGGTTGCGTACTTAAAGTAGCCCTTCTTGTAGATTTAGGGCGATGAACTTTAAGGGTTTGACTTTCATTCCTTACCAAGGAAAATGAAAAACTGTGAGTGTAGGCAAGGTTAAAGTAGAGGCATAAATCCCCCTTATAAAGGATATAGGATGATCGTGACGTGTGCAAGGTAGCGTACTTAAATTAGCCCTTCTTGTAGATTTAGGGCGATGAACTTTAAGGGTTTGACTTTCATTCCTTACCAAGGAAAATAAAAAACTGTGAGTGTAGGCAGGGTTAAAGTAGAGGCATAAACCCCCATTATAAAGGATATAGGATGATCGTGACGTGTGCAAGGTTGCGTACTTAAAGTAGCCCTTCTTGTAGATTTAGGGCGATGAACTTTAAGGGTTTGACTTTCATTCCTTACCAAGGAAAATAAAAAACTGTGAGTGTAGGCAGGGTTAAAGTAGAGGCATAAACCCCCCTTATAAAGGATATAGGATGATCGTGACGTGTGCAAGGTAGCGTACTTAAATTAGCCCTTCTTGTAGATTTAGGGCGATGAACTTTAAGGGTTTGACTTTCATTCCCTACCAAGGAAAATAAAAAACTGTGAGTGTAGACAGGGTTAAAGTAGAGGCATAAACCCCCTTTATAAAGGATATAGGATGATCGTGACGTGTGCAAGGTAGCGTACTTAAAGTAGCCCTTCTTGTAGATTTAGGGCGATGAACTTTAAGGGTTTGACTTTCATTCCTTACCAAGGAAAATAAAAAACTGTGAGTGTAGGCAGGGTTAAAATAGAGGCATAAACCCCCTTTATAAAGGATATAGGATGATCGTGACGTGTGCAAGGTTGCGTACTTAAAGTAGCCCTTCTTGTAGATTTAGGGCGATGAACTTTAAGGGTTTGACTTTCATTCCCTAAAAAGGAAAATAAAAAACTGTGAGTGTAGGCAGGGTTAAAGTAGAGGCATAAACCCCCTTTATAAAGGATATAGGATGATCGTGACGTGTGCAAGGTTGCGTACTTAAAGTAGCCCTTCTTGTAGATTTAGGGCGATGAACTTTAAGGGTTTGACTTTCATTCCCTACCAAGGAAAATAAAAAACTGTGAGTGTAGGCAGGGTTAAAGTAGAGGCATAAACCCCCTTTATAAAGGATATAGGATGATCGTGACGTGTGCAAGGTTGCGTACTTAAAGTAGCCCTTCTTGTAGATTTAGGGCGATGAACTTTAAGGGTTTGACTTTCATTCCCTAAAAAGGAAAATAAAAAACTGTGAGTGTAGGCAGGGTTAAAGTAGAGGCATAAACCCCCTTTATAAAGGATATAGGATGATCGTGACGTGTGCAAGGTTGCGTACTTAAAGTAGCCCTTCTTGTAGATTTAGGGCGATGAACTTTAAGGGTTTGACTTTCATTCCCTACCAAGGAAAATAAAAAACTGTGAGTGTAGGCAGGGTTAAAGTAGAGGCATAAACCCCCTTTATAAAGGATATAGGATGATCGTGACGTGTGCAAGGTTGCGTACTTAAAGTAGCCCTTCTTGTAGATTTAGGGCGATGAACTTTAAGGGTTTGACTTTCATTCCCTACCAAGGAAAATAAAAAACCGTGAGTGTAGGCAGGGTTAAAGTAGAGGCATAAACCCCTCCTTATAAAGGATATAGGATGATCGTGACGTGTGCAAGGTAGCGTACTTAAATTAGCCCTTCTTGTAGATTTAGGGCGATTAAATTTAGGGGTTTGTCTTTCATTCCTTACCAAGGAAAATAAAAAACTGTGAGTGTAGGCAGGGTTAAAGTAGAGGCATAAACCCCCCTTATAAAGGATATAGGATGATCGTGACGTGTGCAAGGTAGCGTACTTAAATTAGCCCTTCTTGTAGATTTAGGGCGATGAACTTTAAGGGTTTGACTTTCATTCCCTACCAAGGAAAATAAAAAACTGTGAGTGTAGACAGGGTTAAAGTAGAGGCATAAACCCCCTTTATAAAGGATATAGGATGATCGTGACGTGTGCAAGGTAGCGTACTTAAAGTAGCCCTTCTTGTAGATTTAGGGCGATGAACTTTAAGGGTTTGACTTTCATTCCTTACCAAGGAAAATAAAAAACTGTGAGTGTAGGCAGGGTTAAAGTAGAGGCATAAACCCCCTTTATAAAGGATATAGGATGATCGTGACGTGTGCAAGGTTGCGTACTTAAAGTGGCCCTTCTTGTAGATTTAGGGCGATGAACTTTAAGGGTTTGACTTTCATTCCCTAAAAAGGAAAATAAAAAACTGTGAGTGTAGGCAGGGTTAAAGTAGAGGCATAAACCCCCTTTATAAAGGATATAGGATGATCGTGACGTGTGCAAGGTTGCGTACTTAAAGTAGCCCTTCTTGTAGATTTAGGGCGATGAACTTTAAGGGTTTGACTTTCATTCCCTACCAAGGAAAATAAAAAACTGTGAGTGTAGGCAGGGTTAAAGTAGAGGCATAAACCCCCTTTATAAAAAATATAGGATGATCGTGACGTGTGCAAGGTTGCGTACTTAAAGTAGCCCTTCTTGTAGATTTAGGGCGATGAACTTTAAGGGTTTGACTTTCATTCCTTACCAAGGAAAATAAAAAACTGTGAGTGTAAGCAGGGTTAAAGTAGAGGCATAAACCCCCCCTTATAAAGGATATAGGATGATCGTGACGTGTGCAAGGTAGCGTACTTAAATTAGCCCTTCTTGTAGATTTAGGGCGATGAACTTTAAGGGTTTGACTTTCATTCCCTACCAAGGAAAATAAAAAACTGTGAGTGTAGGCAGGGTTAAAGTAGAGGCATAAACCCCCCTTATAAAGGATATAGGATGATCGTGACGTGTGCAAGGTAGCGTACTTAAATTAGCCCTTCTTGTGGATTTAGGGCGATGAACTTTAAGGGTTTGACTTTCATTCCCTACCAAGGAAAATAAAAAACTGTGAGTGTAGGCAGGGTTAAAGTAGAGGCATAAACCCCCCCTTATAAAGGATATAGGATGATCGTGACGTGTGCAAGGTAGCGTACTTAAATTAGCCCTTCTTGTAGATTTAGGGCGATGAACTTTAAGGGTTTGACTTTCATTCCCTACCAAGGAAAATAAAAAACTGTGAGTGTAGGCAGGGTTAAAGTAGAGGCATAAACCCCCCCTTATAAAGGATATAGGATGATCGTGACGTGTGCAAGGTAGCGTACTTAAATTTGCCCTTCTTGTAGATTTAGGGCGATGAACTTTAAGGGTTTGACTTTCATTCCCTACCAAGGAAAATAAAAAACTGTGAGTGTAGGCAGGGTTAAAGTAGAGGCATAAACCCCCCCTTATAAAGGATATAGGATGATCGTGACGTGTGCAAGGTAGCGTACTTAAATTAGCCCTTCTTGTAGATTTAGGGCGATGAACTTTAAGGGTTTGACTTTCATTCCCTACCAAGGAAAATAAAAAACTGTGAGTGTAGGCAGGGTTAAAGTAGAGGCATAAACCCCCCCCCCCCCCTTATAAAGGATATAGGATGATCGTGACGTGTGCAAGGTAGCGTACTTAAATTAGCCCTTCTTGTAGATTTAGGGCGATGAACTTTAAGGGTTCTACTTTCATTCCCTACCAAGGAAAATAAAAAACTGTGAGTGTAGGCAGGGTTAAAGTAGAGGCATAAACCCCCCCTTATAAAGGATATAGGATGATCGTGACGTGTGCAAGGTAGCGTACTTAAATTAGCCCTTCTTGTAGATTTAGGGCGATGAGCTTTAAGGGTTTGACTTTCATTCCCTACCAAGGAAAATAAAAAACTGTGAGTGTAGGCAGGGTTAAAGTAGAGGCATAAACCCCCCCTTATAAAGGATATAGGATGATCGTGACGTGTGCAAGGTAGCGTACTTGAAGTAGCCCTTCTTGTAGATTTAGGGCGATGAACCTTAGGAGTTTGACTTTCATCCTCTACCAAGGAAAATAAAAAACTGTGATTATAGGCAGGGTTAAAGTAGAGGCATAAACCCCCCCTTATAAAGGATATAGGATGATCGTGACGTGTGCAAGGTAGCGTACTTGAAGTAGCCCTTCTTGTAGATTTAGGGCGATGAACCTTAGGAGTTTGACTTTCATCCTCTACCAAGGAAAATAGAAAACTGTGAGTGTAGGCAGGGTTAAAGTAGAGGCATAAACCCCCCCTTATAAAGGATATAGGATGATCGTGACGTGTGCAAGGTAGCGTACTTGAAGTAGCCCTTCTTGTAGATTTAGGGCGATGAACTTTAAGGGTTTGACTTTCATTCCCTAAAAAGGAAAATAAAAAACTGTGAGTGTAGGCAGGGTTAAAGTAGAGGCATAAACCCCCTTTATAAAGGATATAGGATGATCGTGACGTGTGCAAGGTTGCGTACTTAAAGTAGCCCTTCTTGTAGATTTAGGGCGATGAACTTTAAGGGTTTGACTTTCATTCCCTACCAAGGAAAATAAAAAACTGTGAGTGTAGGCAGGGTTAAAGTAGAGGCATAAACCCCCTTTATAAAGGATATAGGATGATCGTGACGTGTGCAAGGTAGCGTACTTAAAGTAGCCCTTCTTGTAGATTTAGGGCGATGAACTTTAGGAGTTTGACTTTCATTCCCTACCAAGGAAAATAAAAAACTGTGAGTGTAGGCAGGGTTAAAGTAGAGGCATAAATCCCCCTTATAAAGTATATAGGATGATCGTGACGTGTGCAAGGTAGCGTACTTAAAGTAGCCCTTCTTGTAGATTTAGGGCGATGAACTTTAAGGGTTTGACTTTCATTCCCTACCAAGGAAAATAAAAAACTGTGAGTGTAGGCAGGGTTAAAGTAGAGGCATAAACCCCCCCTTATAAAGGATATAGGATGATCGTGACGTGTGCAAGGTAGCGTACTTAAATTAGCCCTTCTTGTAGATTTAGGGCGATGAACTTTAAGGGTTTGACTTTCATTCCCTAACAAGGAAAATAAAAAACTGTGAGTGTCGGCAGGGTTAAAGTAGAGGCATAAACCCCCCCTTATAAAGGATATAGGATGATCGTGACGTGTGCAAGGTAGCGTACTTAAATTAGCTCTTCTTGTGGATTTAGGGCGATGAACTTTAAGGGTTTGACTTTCATTCCCTACCAAGGAAAATAAAAAACTGTGAGTGTAGGCAGGGTTAAAGTAGAGGCATAAACCCCCCTTATAAAGGATATAGGATGATCGTGACGTGTGCAAGGTAGCGTACTTAAATTAGCCCTTCTTGTAGATTTAGGGCGATGAACTTTAAGGGTTTGACTTTCATTCCCTACCAAGGAAAATAAAAAACTGTGAGTGTAGGCAGGGTTAAAGTAGAGGCATAAACCCCCCCCTTATAAAGGATATAGGATGATCGTGACGTGTGCAAGGTAGCGTACTTAAATTAGCCCTTCTTGTAGATTTAGGGCGATGAACTTTAAGGGTTTGACTTTCATTCCCTACCAAGGAAAATAAAAAACTGTGAGTGTAGGCAGGGTTAAAGTAGAGGCATAAACCCCCCCTTATAAAGGATATAGGATGATCGTGACGTGTGCAAGGTAGCGTACTTAAATTAGCCCTTCTTGTAGATTTAGGGCGATGAACTTTAAGGGTTTGACTTTCATTCCCTACCAAGGAAAATAAAAAACTGTGAGTGTAGGCAGGGTTAAAATAGAGGCATAAACCCCCCCTTATAAAGGATATAGGATGATCGTGACGTGTGCAAGGTAGCGTACTTAAATTAGCCCTTCTTGTAGATTTAGGGCGATGAACTTTAAGGGTTTGACTTTCATTCCCTACCAAGGAAAATAAAAAACTGTGAGTGTAGGCAGGGTTAAAGTAGAGGCATAAACCCCCCCTTATAAAGGATATAGGATGATCGTGACGTGTGCAAGGTAGCGTACTTAAATTAGCCCTTCTTGTGGATTTAGGGCGATGAACTTTAAGGGTTTGACTTTCATTCCCTACCAAGGAAAATAAAAAACTGTGAGTGTAGGCAGGGTTAAAGTAGAGGCATAAACCCCCCCTTATAAAGGATATAGGATGATCGTGACGTGTGCAAGGTAGCGTACTTAAATTAGCCCTTCTTGTAGATTTAGGGCGATGAACTTTAAGGGTTTGACTTTCATTCCCTACCAAGGAAAATAAAAAACTGTGAGTGTAGGCAGGGTTAAAGTAGAGGCATAAACCCCCCCTTATAAAGGATATAGGATGATCGTGACGTGTGCAAGGTAGCGTACTTAAATTAGCCCTTCTTGTAGATTTAGGGCGATGAACTTTAAGGGTTTGACTTTCATTCCCTACCAAGGAAAATAAAAAACTGTGAGTGTAGGCAGGGTTAAAGTAGAGGCATAAACCCCCCCTTATAAAGGATATAGGATGATCGTGACGTGTGCAAGGTAGCGTACTTAAATTAGCCCTTCTTGTAGATTTAGGGCGATGAACTTTAAGGGTTTGACTTTCATTCCCTACCAAGGAAAATAAAAAACTGTGAGTGTAGGCAGGGTTAAAGTAGAGGCATAAACCCCCCCTTATAAAGGATATAGGATGATCGTGACGTGTGCAAGGTAGCGTACTTAAATTTGCCCTTCTTGTAGATTTAGGGCGATGAACTTTAAGGGTTTGACTTTCATTCCCTACCAAGGAAAATAAAAAACTGTGAGTGTAGGCAGGGTTAAAGTAGAGGCATAAACCCCCCCTTATAAAGGATATAGGATGATCGTGACGTGTGCAAGGTAGCGTACTTAAATTAGCCCTTCTTGTAGATTTAGGGCGATGAACTTTAAGGGTTTGACTTTCATTCCCTACCAAGGAAAATAAAAAACTGTGAGTGTAGGCAGGGTTAAAGTAGAGGCATAAACCCCCCCTTATAAAGGATATAGGATGATCGTGACGTGTGCAAGGTAGCGTACTTAAATTAGCCCTTCTTGTAGATTTAGGGCGATGAACTTTAAGGGTTTGACTTTCATTCCCTACCAAGGAAAATAAAAAACTGTGAGTGTAGGCAGGGTTAAAGTAGAGGCATAAACCCCCCCTTATAAAGGATATAGGATGATCGTGACGTGTGCAAGGTAGCGTACTTAAATTTGCCCTTCTTGTAGATTTAGGGCGATGAACTTTAAGGGTTTGACTTTCATCCCCTACCAAGGAAAATAAAAAACTGTGAGTGTAGGCAGGGTTAAAGTAGAGGCATAAACCCCCCCTTATAAAGGATATAGGATGATCGTGACGTGTGCAAGGTAGCGTACTTAAATTAGCCCTTCTTGTAGATTTAGGGCGATGAACTTTAAGGGTTCTACTTTCATTCCCTACCAAGGAAAATAAAAAACTGTGAGTGTAGGCAGGGTTAAAGTAGAGGCATAAACCCCCCCTTATAAAGGATATAGGATGATCGTGACGTGTGCAAGGTAGCGTACTTAAATTAGCCCTTCTTGTAGATTTAGGGCGATGAGCTTTAAGGGTTTGACTTTCATTCCCTACCAAGGAAATTAAAAAACTGTGAGTGTAGGCAGGGTTAAAGTAGAGGCATAAACCCCCCCTTATAAAGGATATAGGATGATCGTGACGTGTGCAAGGTAGCGTACTTGAAGTAGCCCTTCTTGTAGATTTAGGGCGATGAACCTTAGGAGTTTGACTTTCATTCTCTACCAAGGAAAATAAAAAACTGTGATTATAGGCAGGGTTAAAGTAGAGGCATAAACCCCCCCTTATAAAGGATATAGGATGATCGTGACGTGTGCAAGGTAGCGTACTTGAAGTAGCCCTTCTTGTAGATTTAGGGCGATGAACCTTAGGAGTTTGACTTTCATCCTCTACCAAGGAAAATAGAAAACTGTGAGTGTAGGCAGGGTTAAAGTAGAGGCATAAACCCCCCCTTATAAAGGATATAGGATGATCGTGACGTGTGCAAGGTAGCGTACTTGAAGTAGCCCTTCTTGTAGATTTAGGGCGATGAACTTTAAGGGTTTGACTTTCATTCCTTACCAAGGAAAATAAAAAACTGTGAGTGTAGGCAGGGTTAAAGTAGAGGCATAAACCCCCCTTATAAAGGATATAGGATGATCGTGACGTGTGCAAGGTAGCGTACTTGAAGTAGCCCTTCTTGTAGATTTAGGGCGATGAACTTTAAGGGTTTGACTTTCATTCCTTACCAAGGAAAATAAAAAACTGTGAGTGTAGGCAGGGTTAAAGTAGAGGCATAAACTCCCCTTATAAAGGATATAGGATGATCGTGACGTGTGCAAGGTAGCGTACTTGAAGTAGCCCTTCTTGTAGATTTAGGGCGATGAACCTTAGGAGTTTGACTTTCATCCTCTACCAAGGAAAATAAAAAACTGTGAGTGTAGGCAGGGTTAAAGTAGAGGCATAAACCCCCCTTATAAAGGATATAGGATGATCGTGACGTGTGCAAGGTAGCGTACTTAAAGTAGCCCTTCTTGTAGATTTAGGGCGATGAACCTTAGGAGTTTGACTTTCATCCTCTACCAAGGAAAATAAAAAACTGTGAGTGTAGGCAGGGTTAAAGTAGAGGCATAAATCCCCCTTATAAAGGATATAGGATGATCGTGACGTGTGCAAGGTAGCGTACTTAAATTAGCCCTTCTTGTAGATTTAGGGCGATGAACCTTAGGAGTTTGACTTTCATCCTCTACCAAGGAAAATAAAAAACTGTGAGTGTAGGCAGGGTTAAAGTAGAGGCATAAACCCCCCTTATAAAGGATATAGGATGATCGTGACGTGTGCAAGGTAGCGTACTTAAATTAGCCCTTCTTGTAGATTTAGGGCGATGAACCTTAGGAGTTTGACTTTCATCCTCTACCAAGGAAAATAAAAAACTGTGAGTGTAGGCAGGGTTAAAGTAGAGGCATAAACCCCCCTTATAAAGGATATAGGATGATCGTGACGTGTGCAAGGTAGCGTACTTAAAGTAGCCCTTCTTGTAGATTTAGGGCGATGAACCTTAGGAGTTTGACTTTCATCCTCTACCAAGGAAAATAAAAAACTGTGAGTGTAGGCAGGGTTAAAGTAGAGGCATAAATCCCCCTTATAAAGGATATAGGATGATCGTGACGTGTGCAAGGTAGCGTACTTAAAGTAGCCCTTCTTGTAGATTTAGGGCGATGAACCTTAGGAGTTTGACTTTCATCCTCTACCAAGGAAAATAAAAAACTGTGAGTGTAGGCAGGGTTAAAGTAGAGGCATAAACCCCCCTTATAAAGGATATAGGATGATCGTGACGTGTGCAAGGTAGCGTACTTAAAGTAGCCCTTCTTGTAGATTTAGGGCGATGAACCTTAGGAGTTTGACTTTCATCCTCTACCAAGGAAAATAAAAAACTGTGAGTGTAGGCAGGGTTAAAGTAGAGGCATAAATCCCCCTTATAAAGGATATAGGATGATCGTGACGTGTGCAAGGTAGCGTACTTAAAGTAGCCCTTCTTGTAGATTTAGGACGATGAACCTTAGGAGTTTGACTTTCATCCTCTACCAAGGAAAATAAAAAACTGTGAGTGTAGGCAGGGTTAAGGTAGAGGCATAAACCCCCCTTATAAAGGATATAAGAAGATCATGACATGATGTGTGCAGGGTCGCGTACTCTAAGTAGCCTTTCTCTCTACCGGGATCAGAAAAGAGATCACCAGCTTGTAGGAAGGAAGGTATGGAAGAGTAGGAGGCACTAGGAGAAGAGGTATAATCTCTAAGGTAAGGTAAGGGAAGGGAAGGAAACGTTATGGTATAGATGTGGCAGGGATGTTTACCTGAAACAAATATACAACACTATATAGGATATACGGTATATCATAAAACGAGGGGGCCTAGATTTATTTTGTAAATATTTGTATAGAGTAATAGAATAAATGTTTAAGGTTAATTTATTTCTTTGCATATTACGCCTAAAAATTTGAAATACATGTCCAACATAAATGCTTCTTAGTAGTTTTAGTAATGTCTCATACTTCCTATTTATATTAAATACTTATTTCAATACAACGAGATTACATGTTTTTGTGCCATTATATGCGCTCCTATTAAGAGGTAATTGGAAACTCATTGTGAAACCAATATATAATGGTTTGTTAAATAATATAATGGTTTTACATTTTAAAAATATTACATTAACATACTCTGAATTTTCTACAACATGAAATTAAAAGTTATCTTGAAAAATCCCAAACCAACTGTGAGTATTTTCTCCTTCCTCTAATCTCTACGCCTTGCTAAGCCAAAAGTGTTAAGCTACACTTTGAATGTTCAGTTTTTTGCAGGACTCTTTAGGCTATTATAGAACGTTAATGGAGACGGTAACATGACATGGGACGAACACATATGTTACTGGCTGTGGGAAAGACAAGCCGGAAGTTACGACACATGTTACGAGAATATCCTGTTAGAGAACATAACCTCAAAATGCATTTTGTGTTCTGTCTAATCATAGTTATAAGTAGATATAACTAAAACAAGCATTCTGCTGCAGAGTTACGATCTGTCTTTATCTGGAATGAGATCGTGGTTGGCAAGTAATATTTATGACTTACTCTAAGAGTCCCCGGAAGAGTCCTGCTATCTAACGGGAAGTATTCCCCAACCGACTAGCTATAGGTACAGCGTACCAAAAACTTGGTCCAGCTATCAAAATTCTGGCGTGATAGTTTACAAATAATAAGAAGTTAAAGCGTCCATTAAAAATTAATAGAATGAGCAATAAACCAAAGACCAAAATGCAACATATTAATATTATTGATCTCCATATTTAATTTAAGTTAGTAGCTCTCATTTACTGCGGCGCACCCAGAATTACCTTAAGAGGGAGCAAAGAACATCAACAACAGGGGGGGGGATCAACTAACTTGTAATATTCCCCCAAATCAGTCAAGTTACTTCAATGCTTGAAGTTCTCACAACTGTATTTTTAAGGGATATTCCTAAAGCTTTTAATATCGATGCATTTAAATATTATTAACACTGTAATTTGCTAATTAACTAATGCTTCTAATACTTCAACCACAAATAAAACTAAAGTGTTTTAATCAGTGGCGCACCCAGGATTTTGTCAAGGGGGGGGGGGGGGGGCAGAACTATAACGGGGCCGTGTTGAGGTTCGGTTTGGTAAGCCCCATAAAAAATATTGAATGTTTACCACTCTAAAACTTATGTTTTAAGCATAAGCAACATAAAAAAGACTCAAATTGAGACTAATTCTGTGTTTTTTATGTCATAGTATAGTAAGTTGTTTATTATTTTTCGACAATTTCAATATTTCCCCATAATTATCAATTGTCAAGTAACTTCAATGCTTATTTTGTTATACATTAAGGAGCTAACTCAAAAACTGCGTATTTTACCGCAAAGCGAAAAGTTAAGATTTTTTAAAATTAATGATACATTTAAAGATTGCTAACATTTTAATGCTACTTAAAGCCTAATAAGGCTCTTAAAACAGGATAAAAATAAAAGTAATAACATCATGTATTTTATCCAACGGTGGATGGCGCGTTTTCAGTAAATATAGGCTATTACAGTCCGTTCACTAGAGGAAATACTGACTCAGAGAATTCAATTTACAAGTAGGCAATATTATTTTCTATTGTTTTTTTCGTATACCCTACACCTAAATTCCAGTTAAACATATAATATTTTTCTTGTCATTTTCAATTTATTTATAAAATTCATTTTTTCATGCTAAGGGGGGCCCGGGTCCCCTTGGCCCCTCCCTTGGGTGCGTCACTGGTTTTAATAACACTTATTTATTGGTCAATCTTGGTAGTTAAATTTATATACGGCGCATGTGCACTATACGTTTTCCAATAAAGACCACGGGCGTAATTTGTTTTTCTTTATAGAGATGGCCCTTTGGCCACCTACCTTCGGTGTGCTCCTTGCTCAATTACGTACTTGAAGCTTTACTGTGTAAACATTTTGAGTTAAGCTCTGAGTTGATAGACATCTCACGAAGCGGTCGTCTCATTCAAAGCAAAAGCAAGTGGTATTATGTATATGAAAGTGATTATATAATAATGTATATTAAAATGTATAAAATAATAATCAAATGCTAATAAATGATTAAAATGATAAATTTGGTTATTCAAATGATCAGGCTAATTGTACACCAGCCTAGGCGTGTATTTGCAGTTTACAGATAATTATATTTTCTATTGTTTGCATTTAATTTTACGTCTTATTTATGAAAGGTATTTTTTAAGAAATCTGTAAATAATATTTACATACAAGACTATTGTCACCTGTAAAAGCTAGTGAGAATAAGAGATAGGATTAGGGTTTGGGCGTACAAGTCCTAGTTCTGGAATACGGGAACGATCATGACAGCAATTATGTACGGTCGCATCTGTAGTATAGGGCCTACCTACTTTATTTCGTAAGGAGATATTTACCCGTTACTTGTAGGAAAGTTACTAGTAAGGCAAAACTACGGTAAAATTATAGAATGGGCGTATTGGCAATCCCCTGGTATTGAAAATAGGGAAAGATTAAGACATGCGAACCTGAAATAGGTTAGAATCGTTAAACTGTGTAGGCTTTTAAGACACAAGGTTGTAAATAAATTAAATAAGTTATAAAATTAGGTTAAAAAATTTAGATACGAAATCAATTTACTCTAAATAGATCAAATGAATAATAACAGGTGGGTTCAGAGATGGTCTGTTGAACATTTCCAGACTCGGAGCATCTCAGAGGATAAGCCTGGCCTCACACACACGCTCAGAAGATAAGCCTGGCCTCACACACACGCTCAGAGGATAAGCCTGGCCTCACACACACGCTCAGAAGATAAGCCGCCCCTCACACACACGCTCAGAGGATAAGCCGGCCCTAACACACATGCTCAGAGGATAAGCCGGCCCTAACACACACGCTCAGAGGATAAGCCGGCCCTCACACACACGCTCAGAGGATAAGCCGGCCCGGGGGCATATTTGCCTTTCAGCCTATTGTGCGCGCCTTATAGCTAATTGGGCGCCTTGTTGGCGCGTTACGCCATGCACCTTCGTCTACCAGCAGACTAAATTCAGTCTGGGCTTGCACTCAGCAATTCCATTTACAATCAACTCTTTTAGTTCGCTATTGTTTACCTTATGCCTATGCCTGTGACTGTTCATTCGTCCGTGTTTTATGCCAAATGTTGAAGCAGAAAGAAATATAGCACATGTCTCAGGGTCGGAGTACCTGCCTTTAACCTCCAGCTACAAAACAAAGAGACACAAAAATAGTTGCTAAATGAGATGGATCTACAGTCCAACATATGAGACCACACCCTTACAAATCAAACTCGTAACTCTAGCTTGGATGACTAGCGTCAGGCCCCGAGACAGGTGACTTGGTGCCACAACCCGTGGTACCAGTCTGCAAGATCCCGAAAACCTTGCTGTAAGGCTTGGAATGATGAACGCACCCCCCTACCCCCTTTAAAGTGAGATTCCGACCCGACATAACGTTTTCAACCTTTCTAGAACTGTTTCAGAACTACTCGGGACAAGTAGAACCTTCCATCGGCCAGGTTCTCCGTACATTCACTCCCGAACTGATTATTTCGATCCGGATACTGCAATCGGACCTTTATCCACTCGGCTAAGGGCCAGACCTTCTGACTAGGAACTTGGTCCTGGGCGAGCATGAACCCATCACGTTAGGACCTTAGGAGCAGCGTGACTACAAGTGAACGTAGCGGTAGTGTAGTGAGAGCAACTCTTACTACCGTTCCTACACATGCCAAGCTATGTAGCGAGAACGGTACCTGCAGCCACTACTACGCCTTGGTCTACAAAAATAAAATTTTATTAAACTGAAACAAATGGTTTTTTGCTGAGATTTCTAATTCTAAATGTTATTACCTTGGAATTTACAGTTTATACAAGACATAATTATATCACTCGTAAGACATTAAAAAAGATAATAGTCATTAAATATCGATTTAAGATTTTTATTAAATTACATTCAATAAATATCAACATAACTACGTCATGTTCAATCTCATTTCCCTAAGAATAATGTGTAGAGTCTAACCTAAATATAACAGTTTAAACATTTTGAGTTTTTTTAGACCATGGACACCAACTGCTGCAGGAAGGCATGTAAGCTAGTGCTTGTGTGTGCGTGTGGAGATGCCTCAAGGGCGCTTCCGAGTCTGGATGGGCTATAATGGTTAGCTAGTGAAACTAGCTTGCAAAAAACACTGAAAACAATAGGACTCAATTATCAGAACTAATTATCAGTTTACTAAATTTACTAGTTTCGGCGAAAATGTCGTCAACATCAATAATAATGAAGTGTTTCCTAATCACTAATATAAACTAAAACATGTTGAAATGTAGCTTCTATGGCGCGTTATATAAAAAGGCTTGCAAAATATAGCATCCCATTGCCTGTTGGGTTCTTCAACTGTGATGCATCCCTCTGTCGTAGCAAGAGAATAAACTTTAACACAGATTGGTTTTAGTGAGACTAGACAAACTTCTAAAGACACTAGCTTGTAACCCGCCTACTATCATTATCATAACCATCATTTTATCTTTAAAATTCCACTCAAATTGATGAAAAGTGAGAATTAAATTTGTTCTTTATTTAAAAAAATATGTAATGAACTTAAATTACATTTATAATTAAGGAATCATATTAAAGGCTTTTAACAAAAACAAAGTCTTAAAACAAAATTCTAAATTTTTATTGTAATAAATTGCAATTCTATTGAGTCTACAATATTACATCGAAATTGTATTTTAAAAAATCCTTATGTGTTACAGCTATTTTCTCATGTCCGTTATGTCTTCGTAAGTTTTATTTTTTCAAAAGATGTGGCCATCCTAAAAAGAGGCTACATTCAAATCTCATACGGGAATTGTCGAATTAAATTAAATTAAATATCAAACTAATGTACCTATAGATAAAACTAAATAACTAAATTGTCTTAGATAACTGACTAAACGTTTTAACAATGAGAATACCATTTTATATTCTAGACAAATCTCGTCTAAATTATAGCGACCATTTTAAGCGACGTGTACCGTTATCAACTCGGACTGTAACGAAATGGATGTTACGGACTAGATTAAAAATAGGCACGTTTTCCGAAACGGTCATCTTCATTTAGACAAATGGAAATGCAACTATAGGTAGACTAAGAGTTTACGATTAGACTATTTAATACTGTAGGCCTACATGACGAAACTCAAATAATTTTTGGCATTGAATATGATCCTTTCTTAGTCATCTGTTATTAACGGCAGTGACGCTGTCATTATGATCACCGGATTTGGATGGGAACCATTCACATTTACGCCTTCACTAAACTACTTTCAAGAAAAACAGTCCTAAGGCTAAAATAAATTATTGATATTTGTACTGAATTTTATTAAAAATTTTGCTATTAAAAATTATTTAAATTATAGCCTATTTGATTTCACTTTTTTTTAACCTTTTGTATATACTTTAACATACAATGATATCGAAACGTTTGCCTATAATAACCATTAAATCTAGTTTAAAAGATGGCGGCTAATTCGTGAAATGTGTTCCATTATCAACTCGAACCAACAATAACTCAATGGTCATCCTTATTTATGCGGAAAGGAGATCTCAATAATGGTACTTATTAGGTATAATTTTTAAAGTGTTAAATTAATAAAGCGTTAAACTTATATATTTCTTCTTAATAGCGTATAATTTATACACTAAAATCAATCAAGTTTCTATGTTTAAAATATCACTCCCTCTTTCTAAGTGTGTGTGTGTGTGTGTGTGTGTGTGTGTGTGTGTGTGTGTGTGTGTGTGTGTGTGTGTGTGTGTGTGTGTGTGTGAGAGAGAGAGAGAGAGAGAAGGAGAGAGAGAGAGAAAGAGAGAGAGAGTGAGTGTGTGTGTATGTGTGTCCGTGTGTGCGTGCGTGCGTGTGTGTGTGTGTGTGTGTGTGTGTGTGTGTGTGTGTGTGTGTGTGTGTGTGTGTGTGTTACGACGGCCTTCCCATCGTTACAAAGATATCAATTTTGAACAAGCATCGCCGACCGAGGTCAGCCCTGTGCTAACGCTTCGAAAATCTGCCAGAGAACCAGTCACTGGACTTTATTTTTAAAAACATAACTAGCGGAGATTTAACCGTTTAGGTACTGTTTCTCGGGGAAAATTCTTTTTAGCCATCTCAGCTTATTGACCAGAGTGTCTTAATATGTAAGAAAATTATAATTAAAGAATAAAAATATGGTACAACTCACAAATATACAATTTTTTATTTCAAACGCGTTTCAACGACTAATTTGTCGTCATCCTCAGTGAAAATACACAAAAGAAATTAACTAATATATATATATATATATATATATATATATATATATATATATATATATATAGTGAAAATCTTTTACTTTTGCTAAAACTTTATAGGTTATGTTTAATATATATATATATATATATATATATATATATATATATATATATATATATATATATATATATTTTAGTTAATTTAATTTGTGTATTTTCACTGAGGATGACGACAAATTAGTCGTTGAAACGCGTTTGAAATAAAAAAATTGTATATTTGTGAGTTGTACCATATTTTTATTCTTTATTTATAACTTTCACTCACAAGCCAGCTCGAATATTATTTGTAAGAAAATTGTTTATTAAATAAATTTGAACTCAACAAGTTAGTAAAAACACTGTTTTTTTAAATTTTATATCAATTTTCGCTTTAGCGCAGATTTATCAATTTTATGAAATTTAACTTCGTATAAAACTACTTCATAAGCACAATAAAACTTTTATAAATGAACATAGTATTTATTTTTTAATGACTTTGCCCTAGTTATTCAAATATTTTAATTTCTTACAATTATACTAAATAATACTATTATTTCCCTGAATATACAATTTCCAACAACTATTCACAAAAGGTGCATTCTAAAATCCATGTAAATCTCCTTAAACACTAGTTTATTCAAACAACTAGTTTCGGTGCCCATGTTCCCTTTATCAGTGATGGGCTTCCACTAACATATTTTAATCAATTTATATTAACGATAGAGCGTTGTTTCGTACAATGCATCAAAAAACAAGATATCTTTAATAAGTCAAATAACAATGCAATCCTAATCTACAAAACAAATATTAATTCCTTACACAGGAGTGCTGTCATTTTACATGATATTTTTCTTTATCATTTAATTTATAAAATTTAAAACAATTGTTTTTAATTTATAAATAGGCTCTATAAAACTAATCAAATAAAACAAATTCCAACACAAGCACACAATCTTAATGAGATCATGTCGATGTGGTTAATCATGTCGATAGGTTAGTGTTAGCCCGTCATTGAGAAGGCGATATGGTGTGTTTAAATATACTAGTGTTTAGTGAGATTTTGACACACTCTTTTAGTAAATAACTTTGGTGAAATGTTCTCATTATATAAAATAAGTAATAACTATTTTTATTGGTTGGCATTGTTTTCAAACATTGCAATTCTGTTTAACCAATCACTGATAAATTTCATTGGTATCAATTTTCTTGCAACAAATATTCTAAACTGATATTTTAAATGTTTAGTTTATTTAAAAATTAACGGAAAATAACTGAAAACGTATATTGACATATACACCTGCAGTAGCTATTTTTACCAGCACATGACTGTATAGTAATAATGACATCCGCGTTTACTATCATGTCTTTAGAGGCTTCACCATCTTCTGGATAAATCCGTTGGCACCGGAACTGTGCAACGTGCGTCACAGCCTTCTTGAAATAAACGAAATGCAACCGCCTTATAAATTAGTCAGATTCAACAACCCACGGCAATGAATTTATTGGCATATCTATCTATAAACTCGGCGACCACTGACATCGTCCGCGGTTTTAATGGACGGTCTTGAAGTGCTCATAAACGTATCCAAAGGACGCTGAGAACATTTTCGAAAATTTATGTAACGTATGCTTACCATTGCTTATACACATTTCCTATTTGAAGACGTAGGCTACATTAAAAAATGTACTTTTACATTCTACAAACTTTATAGAGCCTGTGTAGAGTATTGTAACAAGTGGGTTAAGGACACGTGCCACAATAAAAAGAATATGGAAAATTGATGAGTTAGAAAAAGTTATAAATAATTATAATTGTTGAAATTCAGAAAACCCCGTTGTTGTTGTAGTAACACAGTGTTTACAATTTACATAAATCTAATATTTAAAAATAATCCAATTCAACTTGTTTAAAATACCGGTGTCATAAAAGATGAGAGAATTGCCGGCTTACAGGCAAAATTTATATATAAAATTAATTCATAATAAAAATTTTTTAAATCATAATTTCAAGGACTCTGATGAACTTATATTTGTTTAACATTTGTTTGATTACGGCCTTTATAAATAAAACAACAGATTGAATCACTTTTAACTAGAGTTTTGAAACCGTTTCGTTTTCCCTAATCCGGAATTTTCTTCATTAGCTACAAGTTTTCTAATATACTTTCAACAGAACATAGACTTCTAAGCTTCAGAACATCAAACGAATGTATTTAAATCTATTAATTATCAATAAATAGAGTGTAAAACTAATATTTAGATATAAATGAAAAACGTAAAGTCTTAAAGTTAAATTCACTTAATGAAGGTTAAGTAATTACAATGTGTAAGACTTAAAGTTAAACATTTCTACTCCGTGAGTCCCTGAAGGCTTGCCTGAGGCTACTCTATAGAAATAAGAAAATGAAAGAACACTAACTAATAAAAATAACGAGTAGAAGAATCAAAACAGAAAAGATAACAGTTATATTTTGACTGGAAACTAATCGAGTTTAAATTTAGCAATAAACTCATGATCGCTCTGTTACCAGTTTAGAAGTTGTTAGGCATGTAATAATGGTGTATAACATAAAAACTATTTGAAACGGTAAGTGTTGTTAAAAACAATATCTACCAACCAACGTGCAAGGAAATTTGGAAGGAACCCTAAATTCTTTTCCGGGAATAAGAAAGGTGCGGGTCCTCTGGTGCGGTGAAAACATTGCTTGGGGTTGCTGACAATCCTAAAAATACATAACACTATGCTACAGATTAAGAATGAGCCGATTCCGATTCTCGATTACAGGAATCGTCTATTCTAATAGTATCGAATAATCATCGATACTCGATTCTCCATTGATTAAAGTGCTGATTTCGATTCTTTTTTTTTAGCTGTTAAAATACGTTTACGGTGTAGGCTAATACGAAGGGACGGCAGAGCATCTTACCACTTGTGACGGCCTGAAGGATATCTTTCACGAGGAGTCCAGGGAAGGACTCGCTACATTATACTGGGAGGCACGACGTCGGATGGCTGAGAGGCCAAGGACGGGCGTTGGCTGAAGAAGAAGAAGAAGTGTAGGCTAATTCATAGGAAAAATAATTAATTATCAACTATCTCTTATTTATAAATAATATTCGAGCTGGCTTGTGAGTGAAAGTTATAATTAAAGAATAAAAATATGGTACAACTCACAAATATACAATTTTTAATTTCAAACGCGTTTCAACGACTAATTTGTCGTCATCCTCAGTGAAAATACACAAATGAAATTAACTAAAAACTATATATATATTAAACATAACATATAAAGTTTTAGCAAAAGTAAAAACAAAAGTTAAAATCTTTTACTTTTGCTAAAACTTTATAGGTTATGTTTAATATATATATATATATATATATATATATATATATATATATATAGTTTTTAGTTAATTTCATTTGTGTATTTTCACTGAGGATGACAACAAATTAGTCGTTGAAACGCCTTTGAAATAAAAAATTGTATATTTGTGAGTTGTAGCATATTTTTATTCTTTAATTATATCTCTTATTTGTGTATTAGTTGCTTCGAATGAATTAAACGATAAAAGCAAATGCCGATTTGAGAAAACGAAAATATTATTTTGTATGACGCAACAACAAATACAATCGGAAGTACTTTTAGTCCGGTTGTTTCTCATCGCTAGTCTCTCTCTTACTCGGGCGAGCTCCACTCTCTCCACGTCTCTGGCCGCCACCGCTTCATTGACTTCAAAGCAATACACAAAGGAAAAGTAGTTCCACTTTATCTAGTTATACAAACTGAAATGGATATTACTGCAGTTATATTGCAGTTGTATTACTTCAGTTCATTCTCGTAATTATAAATAAATCATTACTTTTGTCAATGTGTTTGTCATGCTTTCAGAAATCCCTATCCATAAATCAAGGTTAAATGCACTGTGTAGCCTATTACATTAAAACGGAACTTTTGAAAGACTTCACCTTATGATCAAGATGCTAACTAAAGTCGTTACTAGATAATATCATGTAGGCCTACATAACTTGAGAGAATCGAAAATCGAAAAAAATTTAGAATCGAAATAGGAATCGAAAATTTTAGGTATAGCCCATGCCTACCACAGATCATTCAAAATTCACAAACTAATGCATTTGGTCAATAAAATTAAGAAGTTTATTACAGTAGAATCATAATACTTAAGAAGTCTGACTAAAAGTGGGTTAATTAAGCTATTCCAGATACATAGGTACTTCTAATGCTGAACCAGGCTCTCGCTTTTTCTCTTCTTATACGTATATCCTTTACTTGGCTCCATCTTGAGTTGACTGTTGTTCCAAGATAACTGTACGATTATATGCGTTCCGTTCTTTAATCGCCCAGTATTAACTGTCTTCCATGTTGATGAGTACTTATAAACAAACAAAAAATGAATCTACTAAGTTTTAGAAATCCTAACTGGTTCAAAGGTAATGTAGGCGCTTTAGGCTTTCGTTGCTTAACGTTTCCGATGCACATTGTCACCTTAATTATAAGCCATCCAGACTCGGAAGTGTTCTAGAGGATTAAGGGACCCTCGCACCTCCACGCGCATACTCACTCACACTCAGCCTGCCTACCTGCGACAGTTTTCAATAACTAACTAAGCCTTGGCCCACCAAACTAAAAATGTTTAAACTTTTACATTTAGGTAGTCTTTTTTGACTTTTTGGATTCTACATACTATTCCTTGGAAATAGGGGTCAAACATGACATAACTATATCAATGTTACATAAATATTTAACGTAAAATAAAAAATAATCGATATTTATTGATTTTTATTTTTTATTCTATTATCAGGGGTCACATAATTACGTCGTGTTTAAAATTTGTTTCCAAGGAATAACATATAGATTAAAAAATATCAGTAAAAATCGCCTGAGAGTTACAGTATAAAAATTTTAGTTTCTTAGACAGTGGCCTAGTAGATGACTCATCGACCGCAGGTAGGCCGCCTGGCCAGGCAGCGCGTACGTGTGTGAGGGTCACCTTATCTTCTGGGGTGCTTCCATGGAGTACAATGACGAATATTCCTTGTAAGGTTTAATTTTCTTTACGTCCCACCTTCAAGTTGAGTGGCCATAAATACAGACAAGTGACCAGCAGTACGGATAGAACTCTAGAACTCTAGTACTTTATTTTCAGGATTAAAAAAAAGAACAATAAAACAAATATTATCACTACCTTCTCTTTATCTGAATCCTTTTACAAGACAATTAGCCTACTCATTATTTTATTTTATCTTTAGAATCTACGCATTGAAAAATTTATGTTTAAATACAATAGAGTCTTGATAATTCGAGGTAGATGGGACTGAGACACCCTCGAATTACCGGAAACTCTGATTACACGGGAATACGTTCCTGTACATTAGAAAGAATAGGAGTCTTAATAAACCCTAATACTATAATAAATAAAAATGAAATAAAAAATTTTATATGAACATTTCTTGGAAGCCCAACTCATTTCCTTTGCATAGGCCCCTACCGTATGGCTATAAACATTTTTTGAAGCCTGCTTATAATTTTCTTTCAAATAAATTTAATAGGCTCAAATAGAAATAGCCTTGAAATTAACAGAGTCCGAAATATCGGAACTCGGAATTTCGAGACTCTAATGTATGTTGAAATAATCTTTATCGGTTACTTTGATTCCGAGGTAACTTTTCCGTATAGCTGCCTTTCCATGTAAGTTCGCCAGCTGAGCATAGTACGGTCTGGTACTATTTCCTCTCCTAGATAAAAGCTATATTGGTAAACAAAATCCTAAAAATTGCTTTCCCATGATCTGTGCCAAAAAGTAAATATTACAAGTGTTTGGATGTAGGTTACGTGGGAGAGTTAAATGGCGCGTGTACAAACTGCTTTGCCTGTACAAAACATAAAACAAAATCTTAGGTCAAGGTTAAAGTCAATGTCTAAAAATACGAAATATTTAAAAAACGAAATAGCAGTATATTTGATCACGAAAATATAGTGTGATAAATTGAATTAATGATTTTAATTAAACAAGCACACGCTAGAAATATCAAATTTATAGTTAATAATTTCCGTCGTCCTGGTAACACGCTTATACTAAGCGATAGAAGTGTAACTTGTAACGGAAAAAGTTTAAATTAGGGTTTCACTATGTTGAAGTAAGCTATTAAGAAGTAACAATTGGCTTTTGGTTTTTTGTTGATAGTTGAGCAACGCTTAAAATTATTTGTGTGAAAAGTTCATTTATTTATTATTAAATATACATTTAAACTTTTACATATTTATAAAATATATATTTCATAAATATTTGAGTACATTTTTCTGCTTTTCCTAACATTACAATATTTTCCTCTGTTGACGCCACAAGAGAAACATATTGTATTGTTAGGAAAGGCAGAAAAATGTATTCAATTATATATGAAACATTCTTAACAGAAATAAAGATGAGTATTGAGTATGTCAAGAATTTATATAGTCTATTTCATCATATTTATAAACTTTACTCTTAAATATTACACTAATTTTATCAAATTAGAATTTATATAGTCTATTTTTCATCATATTTATAAACTTGACTCTTAAATATTACACTAATTTTATCAAATTAGAATTTATATAGTCTATTTTTCATCATATTTATAAACTTGACTCTTAAATATTACACTAATTTTATCAAATTAGAATTTATATAGTCTATTTCGTCATATTTATAAACTTTACTCTTAAATATTACACTAATTTTATCAAATTAGAATTTATATAGTCTATTTCATCATATTTATAAACTTGACTCTTAAATATTACACTAATTTTATCAAATTAGAATTTATATAGTCTATTTCATCATATTTATAAACTTTACTCTTAAATATTACACTAATTTTATCAAATTAGAATTTATATAGTCTATTTTTCATCATATTTATAAACTTGACTCTTAAATATTACACTAATTTTATCAAATTAGAATTTATATAGTCTATTTCGTCATATTTATAAACTTGACTTTTAAATATTACACTAATTTTATCAAATTAGAATTTATATAGTCTATTTCATCATATTTATAAACTTGACTCTTAAATATTACACTAATTTTATCAAATTAGAATTTATATAGTCTATTTCGTCATATTTATAAACTTGACTTTTAAATATTACACTAATTTTATCAAATTAGAATTTATATAGTCTATTTCGTCATATTTATAAACTTGACTCTTAAATATTACACTAATTTTATCAAATTAGAATTTATATAGTCTATTTCATCATATTTATAAACTTTACTTTTAAATATTACACTAATTTTATCAAATTAGAATTTATATAGTCTATTTCGTCATATTTATACTTGACTTTTAAATATTACACTAATTTTATCAAATTAGAATTTATATAGTCTATTTCGTCATATTTATAAACTTGACTTTTAAATATTACACTAATTTTATCAAATTAAAATTTATATAGTTTATTTCATCATATTTATAAACTTGACTCTTGAATATTACACTAATTTTATCAAATTAGAATTTATATAGTCTATTTCATCATATTTATAAACTTGACTCTTAAATATTACACTAATTTTATCAAATTAGAATTTATATAGTCTATTTCATCATATTTATAAACTTGACTCTTGAATATTACACTAATTTTATCAAATTAGAATTTATATAGTCTATTTCATCATATTTATAAACTTGACCCTTAAATATTACACTAATTTTATCAAATTAGAATTTATATAGTCTATTTCATCATATTTATAAACTTGACTCTTAAATATTACACTAATTTTATCAAATTAGAATTTATATAGTCTATTTCATCATATTTATAAACTTGACCCTTAAATATTACACTAATTTTATCAAATTAGAATTTATATAGTCTATTTCATCATATTTATAAACTTGACTCTTGAATATTACACTAATTTTATCAAATTAGAATTTATATAGTCTATTTCATCATATTTATAAACTTGACTCTTGAATATTACACTAATTTTATCAAATTAGAATTTATATAGTCTATTTCATCATGTTTATAAACTTGACTCTTGAATATTACACTAATTTTATCAAATTAGAATTTATATAGTCTATTTCATCATATTTATAAACTTGACTCTTAAATATTACACTAATTTTATCAAGTTAGAATTTATATAGTCTATTTCATCATATTTATAAACTTGACTCTTAAATATTACACTAATTTTATCAAGTTAGAATTTATATAGTCTATTTCATCATATTTATAAACTTGACTCTTGAATATTACACTAATTTTATCAAATTAGAATTTATATAGTCTATTTCATCATATTTATAAACTTGACTCTTAAATATTACACTAATTTTATCAAATTAGAATTTATATAGTCTATTTCATCATATTTATAAACTTGACTCTTAAATATTACACTAATTTTATCAAATTAGAATATATATAGTCTATTTCATCATATTTATAAACTTGACTCTTAAATATTACACTAATTTTATCAAATTAGAATTTATATAGTCTATTTCATCATATTTATAAACTTTACTTTTAAATATTGCACTAATTTTATCAAATTAGAATTTATATAGTCTATTTCATCATATTTATAAACTTGACTCTTAAATATTACACTAATTTTATCAAATTAGAATTTATATAGTCTATTTCATCATATTTATAAACTTGACTCTTAAATATTACACTAATTTTATCAAATTAGAATTTATATAGTCTATTTCGTCATATTTATAAACTTGACTTTTAAATATTACACTAATTTTATCAAATTAGAATTTATATAGTCTATTTCGTCATATTTATAAACTTGACTTTTAAATATTACACTAATTTTATCAAATTAGAATTTATATAGTCTATTTCATCATATTTATAAACTTGACTTTTAAATATTACACTAATTTTATCAAATTAGAATTTATATAGTCTATTTCATCATATTTATAAACTTGACTTTTAAATATTACACTAATTTTATCAAATTAGAATTTATATAGTCTATTTCATCATATTTATAAACTTGACTCTTAAATATTACACTAATTTTATCAAATTAGAATTTATATAGTCTATTTCATCATATTTATAAACTTTACTTTTAAATATTACACTAATTTTATCAAATTAGAATTTATATAGTCTATTTCATCATATTTATAAACTTGACTCTTAAATATTACACTAATTTTATCAAATTAGAATTTATATAGTCTATTTCATCATATTTATAAACTTGACTCTTAAATATTACACTAATTTTATCAAATTAGAATTTATATAGTCTATTTCGTCATATTTATAAACTTGACTTTTAAATATTACACTAATTTTATCAAATTAGAATTTATATAGTCTATTTCATCATATTTATAAACTTGACTTTTAAATATTACACTAATTTTATCAAATTAGAATTTATATAGTCTATTTCGTCATATTTATAAACTTGACTTTTAAATATTACACTAATTTTATCAAATTAGAATTTATATAGTCTATTTCATCATATTTATAAACTTGACTTTTAAACATTACACTAATTTTATCAAATTAGAATTTATATAGTCTATTTCGTCATATTTATAAACTTGACTTTTAAATATTACACTAATTTTATCAAATTAGAATTTATATAGTCTATTTCATCATATTTATAAACTTGACTTTTAAATATTACACTAATTTTATCAAATTAGAATTTATATAGTCTATTTCATCATATTTATAAACTTGACTTTTAAATATTACACTAATTTTATCAAATTAGAATTTATATAGTCTATTTCGTCATATTTATAAACTTGACTTTTAAATATTACACTAATTTTATCAAATTAGGCAGTAACTTCCCTTATACCAAGTACCAATCATTATATCATTTCATTAGTTATACCTAATTCCAACTACCCTTTTTTACTTTTTTTACGCCTATTTTTGAATCCGATGAAGTGGATAGTGTCGTACTACTTTATACCACCGGAAGCTTGCGCAAATTATATCTCCCCCTATACTTTCTCCCAGTCCTATACACTCAATCGTTCATTTCCTGGAGTACACTCTCTCTCAACCAGGGACAAGAGGGGTGTCTTCCCACTACCCGGTTATTCAAAAGCAAAATGTGTCAGAACTAATGAATCATGTAGGAAGGATTGTAAATGAGTATAAAAATTGTCGTTAGGTAAGGGTTTCATTTTTTTTATAATCAGGAATGAATTTTAAAATTTAGCTTGGGAAAAGTTCCCTTTAATAAAATTATCCAGTGACATCGAATGCAACAGAGTGAGGAATCTCCGTCCTTTTCCTACACATTTGTTGTAACGGGCAGGCACAATCTACTGCTGATAGAGGGTAGTACTGACGTCCTACTGTGGCTTATTATCTAGACCTTTTCCTACACATTTGTTGTAACGGGCAGGCACCATCTACTCCTGATAGAGGGTAGTACTGACGTCCTACTGTGGCTTATTATCTAGACCTTTTCCTACACATTTGTTGTAACGGGCAGGCACCATCTACCCCTGATAGACGGTAGTACTGACGTCCTACTGTGGCTTATTATCTAGACTTTAGAAAAGAACGTGTTTTCTTATATTGAACCTCATTGCAGTAACTTAATATTATCTAAGATTTCGCCCTATGCTTCTACAGCAGTGATGGACTTCCCATAGGCACACTAGGCACGTGCCTAAGGGCGCAGCCTCGAGGGGGCGGCAGGCGGCAGCCGGTTTTTTTTGTAGCGATGAGTTTTAGTGACAATACTAATAGTTAAATTTGGTGAATGTCATAATGTGAACCTCAGTACTTTAAATAATACCTTATCTTGGAATTTTTTAATAAATTGAAAATATCACCAAAAATGTTTAAAAATTTATACTTGTGTAATGTCAGTATGTCTAATGTCTGTGTGCATGTGTGACGCCATGTGTGTGTATGTATATTTGTGTATTATACGCGCTTCTAGCTGCGCCCGACTGAAAATTTAAAAATTCCATAGTACATGCCATCTGATGTTTTAGGTATCTCCAAATAAGGAGATAACGAAAAACATCCGATGCCATGTACCGTTAAATGCGTACCTGGCGTCCTTAAATGCAAGGCATACTAGGGCCACGTACTGCCTCCCACGCGACCTCTCCCCCAAATTTTCCACCGAGAAAAAGGCCCGACACTCCCGAAAACGCGATGCCACAAAGTCACTGTTGCTCCGACTCCCAACTCCAAAACCATTATTTTTGCCGTAAAATGTAAAAATGTAAAAAAGAGAATACTTAGGGCAGATGTAAATAGTGAAAAATTAAAAGCATTATAATACGTTGAGACGTTTCCAATAAATTCACGATTGGGGCGCAAAGGGGCGAATTGTGGCTAGGGAAGGCACCATGGCAAAGTCCGCCACTGTTCTACACCCTTGCACAGGTAAGATGAGCCAGAATTTACTAATAGCCCCTATACAAAAATCCTTCTACATTTTAGGAATTAAACATTTTAAAATGGGGAGTGTATTTAGGTTACAAAGTATTAGCTTCGTGTATAAATTATAAGCTGCCCATGTAAGAGGGGGGGATAGTGTAAACGAAGTTCAAGAGCACTAGAAACAGAACTAGGAATATGCGCAGAAAGCGCTACGAATTCACGCCCCCGCGCATCTGTAGGTGGCCAACCAAGGCCAACGTTATTTCTGCGTCGTTTTACCGTAAAATTTTTCACTAAAAAATTACAATATCAAACTCCGATTGCAATTCAGATATCACACACTACAATCGGCATTTTCATCTCTGTAACACTAAATGTACGCGGTTAGATTGAGCAAAACTGGGTTGGAGTCTGGGTGACCTGTTTCTCAGAAATAGCCGCTATTACGGAGGCCGTTGTTTGTTAGTCAGTAATGTACGCGCTGTCTTGCGAGCAGTTTTGAAAGTTTTGTGTTGTAAGTTAGGCCTCTAGGAACATGTTTGGACTTCTGGAATTCGCACAACGCTTTGGGTATGTCTTTCCAGTACAGATCCCCCCGCCCTATTTTAGACGGGGCGAACCGCACTCCTTTAGTGTTTCGAGCCAATGCATTCCGGCTTTCCACGTCGGTTTAAAATTAAACTAAATAGCCGAAATAGAATATATTGATTCAACGTTGTTTTAAAATAATCGTGAATTTGTTTTACAAATATTTAAATTTATAACTAACGAACTTGGCCATGTACACAAATATACATGATACATCATCACTTTACCGCATACATTTAATACAATGTAGTACAACGTTTGGTTAAAACCATAACAATTAGTTTCACACAAAATAATTTTAAATTATTTCCTAAATATTAAAATAATATTTTCAAATATATAGACGGGTCTACTTTTATAAAAGTTTTTATAACTGTATAAAACAACTATGGTGTAATGTTTAATTTAAATAAATGAAACCTTTATACCACAAATATCTTTTTCCTTTATTTAAAACCTTAAAAATAAAGGAAAATGTTATTTGTGGTATAGAGGCTAATTTATCTAATTGCTGTCTTGTGTAAATTTATATTTTATGATATTATCAAAACTTCTTTAAATAATAATACTTATTTTTTGGTCCTTTATTTGTTAGTACATCGCTGTCGTTCTTTGTTATGTAAAGAAAGTAACAGTTATACATTTGCGCTTAAAGTAGGCCTAATAGTCCGATTTTGCTTAATTTTAACCATATTATTAGATGATTCATTCACCACTCCATTGTCGCAAGTTGTAACTGATTGTCTTTTTCTAACCCTATTTTCTTCTTTATGTACGGACTAAACAAGCTAGAATGTTAACATAATGATTTATAGTATCGTAGTGCGTACAATTAACTTCAGTAGATCTATGTGCCGCTCCGGATTACTTTAAGCTCATCAACTAAAAACGTTTGGTAAATCAACATCGCCAAAAGATCGTTTAGATGAATGTTTGGAGAGTAAACTTATGACACGCTAAAGCATCCTTTAGTGGAAGTTTCCCGGAAAGATTAGATTGATAATATGAAACAAATATAAGTAGGGATGGGCCGATTCCTAAAATTTTCGATTCCGATTCCGATTCCGATTCTAAAATTTTCCTTTCGATTCTCGATTCTTTAGTCGATTCTCGATTCTTTCAAGTTATATTAGCTTACATGCTAGTTCTCTAATAATTAATTTAGTTAACATCTTGGTCATATGGCAAAACCTTTTAAAAGTTCTGTTTTAATGTAATAGGCTACACAAAACCTTCAACCGTGAGAGTGATATCTGTCTATAATATAATTTATTAAGGTTAAGTTTCGGAGGAATAATACAGTGTTTCTGTTATCCGTCTATTCGCTCAACCGTCATGGCCACGGTTCCGACAGTGACGGTTAATCGAGTTTTTACTGTACTTTTTTGTGTTTTGTTCTGACATTTAGTGAGAGAGAGAGAGAGAGAGAGAGACAGACGAGCGATGTCAAACGACCAGAAATGGTTACGATCTTGATTGCTGTTGCTTCATAAATAATATTTTCGTTTACTTTAATCATGTAATTCATTCAAATCAACTAATATATAAATAAGACATAGTTGGTAATTAATTATTTTTCCACACAAATATAATAAATTTTGTTTGGTAATATAATTACTCCACACGCATATTTTAATAGTTAACAAATAGGAATCGGAATCGATGCTTTAATGAATGAAGAATCGAGTATCGACGATTCCTCGATACCACCTAGAATCGACGATTCCTGGAATCGAGAATCGGAATCGGCCCATCCCTAAATATAAGCTATTTGGAAGAAATATATAATTCAAGTTAAATGCTCTCTTTTGTATTCCAGTAGAGAAACAGAAAAAAAGGACCAAACCTGATTTTAACATGTATTATTTAAAACTAATTCTAAACCAGAAAAGTCTGATTATAAGTATCACAAACAAAAACAGTAATTAACATTTTTTTAAAAATACAGAACACAACCTCAATTCATAAACACGCACACAAGTGCAAAAACTCAATGCTTCTTTATAAAAAGAGCAATATATTCTATTAATTATATGCTCATTAATTAATCAACACCCAATTCCAAAATAAATAGAATATATTTAACACCATTTATAATTATATTATAACATAGTTATAAACTGTTCAGTGAAAATTTGTTTGATTATTAAAATAAAAATATTTTTTTATCGAGGAAAATGGAGGTCACTACTTCACTTCAGCAATCAGTTACTTTTCGATAGAAACTTATTTTTTCCTAGCATATCCTAAATGGATACTTAGTAGGTACTTGTATTATTGTTAGGCCCTAGGCCTATATAGTAATGTGACAAGCTCGACATAGTGCTCTGTTTATAACGAAAACGATTTTGTGTCTTCAAGATGTGAGGTTATGTTTGTACGACGATTATTGATCTAAATTTAAAGAAATATTTCTAGTTTGCGAAATTTATAATTACTTGTTTCTTGTTTAGAATGTACTTTTAAATAACGAATGTAACTACTACGAAAATCAGAAGACTACTAGTTGAAAAATTTCTGTTAAAAAAAGAAGTAAACGTTTGTTGTTAAACTTAGTTGTTAACACAATCTATATCTCGGTATGCAAAAGTTGGTAGTTTTGTAATTAATGTTGTAACTTGATGTGAATCCCTAGATTTGTGCTAGATTCAATGAGTATAATAACTAATTGCCATTTCCAGCATTATTATATTTCTTTTTGTTATTTAATTAAGATCAATAGTTAGTTCTGAAAGTAAATTATTCGAAATGAGTAAAGAGTAAGAAACATTGCCGCTTTCGAAATGATATACTCAACATATTATGGAAACTATTATTCTCGTATTTTCGATCTATAATTACATTATTATAGTTTATAGTAAAATTAGCAATGTAGATGACATTTGTAAGGCACTTTTGTTTTCTCCGAGTTTAACTACAAGACTACTGTGCTATGTTGACTTAATTTCGGAATTTTGAAATTTTGAAAAATGAGCCAGAAATATTGAAACAATTGTTATTTTAAACCTCAATAATGTGGGAAAACACACCGAAAATTTAAAATATATTCATAAGCTAACCTAGAAACTCATAACACAATTATCGTTGTAAAATGTTGTAAAAAACTATATAAAATAACAGATTTAATATTTTGTTAAAGTTTTTCAAAATTATAAAGCAAACTAAACGTTATTTTTGGAACGTACATTAAA
>JBAIZL010000003.1:130401033-130423533 GCA_036971475.1 Prosapia bicincta | reverse complement strand
AATGCAATATAACCTGCTGCAATAAGATGTAGTCTCGCGGCGGGTGATAGGTATGGATATTAAGGCCTACGAAGGTTAGGATAGTGAAGGATTAATGTAATGCAATATAACCTGCTGCAATAAGATGTAGTCTCGCGGCGGGTGATAGGTATGGATATTAAGGCCTACGAAGGTTAGGATAGTGAAGGATTAATGTAATGCAATATAACCTGCTGCAATAAGATGTAGTCTCGCGGCGGGTGATAGGTATGGATATTAAGGCCTACGAAGGTTAGGATAGTGAAGGATTAATGTAATGCAATATAACCTGCTGCAATAAGATGTAGTCTCGCGGCGGGTGATAGGTATGGATATTAAGGCCTACGAAGGTTAGGATAGTGAAGGATTAATGTAATGCAATATAACCTGCTGCAATAAGATGTAGTCTCGCGGCGGGTGATAGGTATGGATATTAAGGCCTACGAAGGTTAGGATAGTGAAGGATTAATGTAATGCAATATAACCTGCTGCAATAAGATGTAGTCTCGCGGCGGGTGATAGGTATGGATATTAAGGCCTACGAAGGTTAGGATAGTGAAGGATTAATGTAATGCAATATAACCTGCTGCAATAAGATGTAGTCTCGCGGCGGGTGATAGGTATGGATATTAAGGCCTACGAAGGTTAGGATAGTGAAGGATTAATGTAATGCAATATAACCTGCTGCAATAAGATGTAGTCTCGCGGCGGGTGATAGGTATGGATATTAAGGCCTACGAAGGTTAGGATAGTGAAGGATTAATGTAATGCAATATAACCTGCTGCAATAAGATGTAGTCTCGCGGCGGGTGATAGGTATGGATATTAAGGCCTACGAAGGTTAGGATAGTGAAGGATTAATGTAATGCAATATAACCTGCTGCAATAAGATGTAGTCTCGCGGCGGGTGATAGGTATGGATATTAAGGCCTACGAAGGTTAGGATAGTGAAGGATTAATGTAATGCAATATAACCTGCTGCAATAAGATGTAGTCTCGCGGCGGGTGATAGGTATGGATATTAAGGCCTACGAAGGTTAGGATAGTGAAGGATTAATGTAATGCAATATAACCTGCTGCAATAAGATGTAGTCTCGCTGCGGGTGATAGGTATGGATATTAAGGCCTACGAAGGTTAGGATAGTGAAGGATTAATGTAATGCAATATAACCTGCTGCAATAAGATGTAGTCTCGCGGCGGGTGATAGGTATGGATATTAAGGCCTACGAAGGTTAGGATAGTGAAGGATTAATGTAATGCAATATAACCTGCTGCAATAAGATGTAGTCTCGCGGCGGGTGATAGGTATGGATATTAAGGCCTACGAAGGTTAGGATAGTGAAGGATTAATGTAATGCAATATAACCTGCTGCAATAAGATGTAGTCTCGCGGCGGGTGATAGGTATGGATATTAAGGCCTACGAAGGTTAGGATAGTGAAGGATTAATGTAATGCAATATAACCTGCTGCAATAAGATGTAGTCTCGCGGCGGGTGATAGGTATGGATATTAAGGCCTACGAAGGTTAGGATAGTGAAGGATTAATGTAATGCAATATAACCTGCTGCAATAAGATGTAGTCTCGCGGCGGGTGATAGGTATGGATATTAAGGCCTACGAAGGTTAGGATAGTGAAGGATTAATGTAATGCAATATAACCTGCTGCAATAAGATGTAGTCTCGCGGCGGGTGATAGGTATGGATATTAAGGCCTACGAAGGTTAGGATAGTGAAGGATTAATGTAATGCAATATAACCTGCTGCAATAAGATGTAGTCTCGCGGCGGGTGATAGGTATGGATATTAAGGCCTACGAAGGTTAGGATAGTGAAGGATTAATGTAATGCAATATAACCTGCTGCAATAAGATGTAGTCTCGCGGCGGGTGATAGGTATGGATATTAAGGCCTACGAAGGTTAGGATAGTGAAGGATTAATGTAATGCAATATAACCTGCTGCAATAAGATGTAGTCTCGCGGCGGGTGATAGGTATGGATATTAAGGCCTACGAAGGTTAGGATAGTGAAGGATTAATGTAATGCAATATAACCTGCTGCAATAAGATGTAGTCTCGCGACGGGTGATAGGTATGGATATTAAGGCCTACGAAGGTTAGGATAGTGAAGGATTAATGTAATGCAATATAACCTGCTGCAATAAGATGTAGTCTCGCGGCGGGTGATAGGTATGGATATTAAGGCCTACGAAGGTTAGGATAGTGAAGGATTAATGTAATGCAATATAACCTGCTGCAATAAGATGTAGTCTCGCGGCGGGTGATAGGTATGGATATTAAGGCCTACGAAGGTTAGGATAGTGAAGGATTAATGTAATGCAATATAACCTGCTGCAATAAGATGTAGTCTCGCGGCGGGTGATAGGTATGGATATTAAGGCCTACGAAGGTTAGGATAGTGAAGGATTAATGTAATGCAATATAACCTGCTGCAATAATATGTAGCCTCGAGGGATCATGGCATCGCTTGAGGAGGTCGCCTACAGAAAGAATGCCTACTGTAGTCCCAACCCTGGCCCTAAAGAGATGTCTCCCTGTTATACCTTTTTTTAAGAACAAGCAATATAAAAATTTTTTAAAGTAAATTAATACAGGGGTAAAGAAAGAAAAATGTATCATTGTTTGCTTATTTCCAGTTTGTTTATTTTATTCGTTTCATTAATTTTTAACCCTACATTTTTCGCACTATTTATGATATTTTGTGGTAAACTTGGTAACAGTTTAAGGTTGTACAATTGGGTTTCGACGAGAACCAGATGGTGGAAAAAATGCATATGTCATGAGAAATTCGTTTCTTCGTATTGGAAAGCTGGCGCATTGCCAAAAATGGCATTTGAACTTGATTGGATGATTAAAAACGTATTTTATTAACAATTGAAAATTTGTACAAGACATATATCAGGAGAGTGTGAGCTAATAGAAGGAATTTGTACAAGACATATATCAGGAGAGTGTGAGCTAACAGAAGGAATTTGTACAAGACATATATCAGGAGAGTGTGAGCTAACAGAAGGAATTTAAAAGTCATAAGGAAGAATAGATGGAATTAGATAGAATAAGGAAATGATATCTGATCTTCCAGTACAGGGGATTAGGAGACATATGCCTATGCTAGGGCAGACTCGCTCTCCTTCGAGATCTAGATGTCTTCCCGCTACTCGGGTGCATTGGTACGTTCGGATAAGTTAGGAACATAAAACCACTGTAGACAGATGGGGGGGGGAGGGGGATATCCCTTGACAGCTCAAGCCTGACGTGGCTCGGGGATGTAATGTAGGCATGAGAGGTTTCAACATTACTCCTTTGTTTAGCGTCACGGATGAAAAATGGGAGGTAATATGGAAGGGACATTATGCTCCACTAATACGGGATGGGAGGATAGTACATTATGCTCCCCATCGTCGTTTAAGTAGGTGCGGAAAGATAAACACTGAAACATTATTTTGCTGTTTGAGCTACTCTACGGAAATTTATCTAACTCAGTTTGCTATAAAATCGGTTGTATCAACTCTCTCAAAATGTACACAAAATAGTTTTCTTTGCAGTTAACAGTTTTGGCCATCTGCAAAATATTGCGTACATAGTTTGTCGTCTTCTACATGTGGTCCTAGGTTCTTACATTTTCCGCCCATAAATATGTTTACATCGAAAACCAAAATATTATTCCTTATGAAAATGAAAAACATTGAAGCTGGTACCACGCAATGTAACTGAAATTAAAGTAAAAAAACCCAAAATATCGTCAACAAAAAAAATAACACAGAGTAACTGAAAAATTTATTTAAAAATCAGATGGTAAAAGAAAGCAATGATCAGGTCAATAGCCTTAGCATACAACCCACACAAGGACTGATTGTTCTAGAATGCAATTACATACGTCATTCAACACTTCACAAACAAGACATGTGATGGTTGTTCGACTCACCTAACCTAACTGACAATGTAGACACAGTGGTCTTTCGACTTAAACGGCCTATCTAGCCCATGACGATTCTAAACCTATTCAACACTCCTGAATAGAATGTGGGGATCTATTTGTGTAGAACGAACCCTCTTCCCTCACGAATCCAGCCTCAAACAATCGTCTGCTCAACCCATGCGACTTACTCCACCAGGATCGATGATCTTAATGCCAAGACCCGTGGTACCAGTGTGTAGGAGCTCAAGGACCTTACTTTAACCGGCAGTATGTAGGTCACCAGTTCGCCTTACGGACGATACGAGACTTCAGTTGTGTACAAGAATAGAATACTATTGGTTTTGCCCGCTCTTCCAGGACTGCTGAAGTAGACTTTCCTAACGGCCCGGTATCATCAGAAAACCTGTCTGATTGGTTCGGTGTAGTGGAAACCCTTGGTTGGCCTTACCTAAGACCCTCTGAATGGTGACTTGTACTTAGGCAGAAAAGAATGCAACCACCTGTCACTAACCTGCCCACTAGTTCTTGAGGGCTTACATTCTAGTAACTATCATTCATAAGAGTCAGAGCTTTCACAAGTCTTTAGGACTCGCAGCAATATTGAACTTCCAAGGGCAAGTACCAAACATTGGTATCTGGCAAGGGGCAAGTGGGTATCTTTGATGGCTCATTTCCAACACCCGTCTCCGAAACTAGATAGAACCGTGTTGTTTTGATTCACCGACTTACATCGGTTAAAAATCGGATGAGGTTAATTAAAAAGTTAGGATAAATACGGTGACCAGTTCTTAGCACATTAAATATCGAATATCAAAGGAAACACAAAATAACATTACATTTTGCTTAAAATATACTCTAAAAACAATCTCGTATAATGTTACATCATGCTAGATAATTTACTTACTCAGTAGATACAGGTGAACTGGTCGTATGGCTCAGAGCCAGCTTCCCGGGTTCGGCTGAAACTCTCTTCTTTGTGTTTCTTCTCGGGAGCAGATTTAATTTTGGTTCTGAAACATAAATTGCATTCATAAATTACAACTTTAAACATACTAGGGGCCAATTACATGGATATGCATTAATGGTTAGGTTAGAAACCAATTAGGAGATACTAAAAGCTAAATTACTAAATCAAGCGGTTTCTATAAGACACTCTAAGAGTATTAGGAAGCCGGAAACCTTTTTTTTAGTAACTTATGGAATAAATATAATTAATAGACTGTGAAATTGCCAAATTTATTTTTGCATTGAAGTTTTTGTTTCATTTTGTAAAACTTATTTCTAGCTAATAAAAATCTTGCTTTGCATTTTGTGGAGTGCTCAAAGTACTCTCCCGGCTTTTGTTTGTATAAATTAGTATATGTACCCATATTAGTGGGATTTTTTATATTATATCCGTTGCTATGGAAACCAATTTGGTTATTAGATGGCAGTTCTTGTTTCTTGTACACAATATTCTATGCACTGCCATTGTGAACAAGACTATAATGCATGCAAGACTTTGTAATAGCCTATATAACTTTACACCATGATGTTACACTGAATTTTGTGATTTTTTGTTCTTATTTTTAATAAATGTAGTTTCTTTGTGTTGGTTATTGTTTTTAAAAATGTGTAAAAAAATCGTAGGAGTTGTTTGAAAAATTTTAAATATTAAAGAGGATATTAAAAGGAATATTAAAGAGGAATAAATAAATATTAAAGAGGATATTAAAAGGAATATTAAAGAGGAATAAATAAATATTTAAGAGGATATTAAAAGGAATATTAAAGAGGAATAAATAAATATTAAAGAGGATATTAAAAGGAATATTAAAGAGGAATAAATAAATATTAAAGAGGATATTAAAAGGAATATTAAAGAGGAATAAATAAATATTTAAGAGGATATTAAAAGGAATATTAAAGAGGAATAAATAAATATTAAAGAGGATATTAAAAGGAATATTAAAGAGGAATAAATAAATATTAAAGAGGATATTAAAAGGAATATTAAAGAGGAATAAATAAATATTTAAGAGGATATTAAAAGGAATATTAAAGAGGAATAAATAAATATTAAAGAGGATATTAAAAGGAATATTAAAGAGGAATAAATAAATATTTAAGAGGATATTAAAAGGAATATTAAAGAGGAATAAATAAATATTAAAGAGGATATTAAAAGGAATATTAAAGAGGAATAAATAAATATTTAAGAGGATATTAAAAGGAATATTAAAGAGGAATAAATAAATATTAAAGAGGATATTAAAAGGAATATTAAAGAGGAATAAATAAATATTAAAGAGGATATTAAAAGGAATATTAAAGAAGAATAAATAAATATTAAAGAGGATATTAAAAGGAATATTAAAGAGGAATAAATAAATATTAAAGAGGATATTAAAAGGAATATTAAAGAGGAATAAATAAATATTTAAGAGGATATTAAAAGGAATATTAAAAAGGAATAAATAAATATTTAAGAGGATTTTAGTTTGGAATAAGAACCAAGAGCAATATTTTAAAACTAATTAAAGATGACTTCAAATACTATTGTCTGTAATTGGTAGTGATTAACCAAATTAATCGTAAATGATAGACGTAAACTTCTAAAATAATTGTTCTTCTGTATTTAAGTTGAAAAGTTAGATTTCAAATGACAAAAAAGCTACAATATTTGCAGGACAAGAAAAGTTAGCTTAACTTTCGGTATACTTTGTTCTGATTTTGTTGGTAAATCAAATATTGATAACCAGCGTTTTCATTATTTTGAAATGATTTGTTTCAAAACTAATTGATACTAAATTATGAATAAATAATAATATAATATAATCTATATAGTCTCAGTTAATGCTCGAAAATGAAGATTATTTTTAATTAATTAAAGTCTTCGAAAGTTGACTCGAATATATACCAAGTAAGATTCGTGTTTAAGTACATAATGTAAGGTGATATATATATATATATATATATGCTGATACGTATTCCTTCACGGATGGAAAAATATGATGAATAGTTACTATCAGGAGTACATCCGTTCATTCTGCAGTCCATAAATTCGCAGTTCCGACGTTTCGCTAGAATCTCATCCAGCATTGACGAGATGAACCCAACAACAGTAGACGAGCGAGTCACCTCCTACTGTTGTTGGGTTCACCTCGTCAATGCTGGATGAGATTCTAGCGAAACGTCGGAACTGCGAATTTATGGACTGCAGAATGAACGGATGTACTCCAGATAGTAACTATTCATCATATATATATATATATATATATATATATATATATATATATATATATATATATGTGTGTGTGTGTGTGTGTGTGTGTGTGTGTGTGTAAGCCTATATAAATTATATTATACATTTATTTGTTTATATTTATTCCAAAATATATTTATGTATATAAGCCTATTTAGATAATATTATATATTTCAAAATATACTACAAACTTTATTATTCTAAAAAAAGCATTTTCAAAATATAAAAACGTTTTCGAAAGAAGTACTTTTGTTTATTTTAACTCGAGTTGTAAGGGGTAAAATGTGGTATCTCCAATAAAATGTCGTCTTCATACATAATAAGTTTATGAGCTACTTTTGGAAAATATTTGTTTTCTTTAAAATTGAATAATTAGTACCTAAACTTTAAGGTGGAAACAAATAACATTAAAATAATTAATGCTATTTTCATTCTTACTTGAATATTACAGAAATAAGAATATGCATTTAAATTTTCGAGCACAGATTGAAAACCCCAACACTGTGGCCTATGGTAACACAACGTGCTCTGGCAATGAAAAGACAAAGGTTCTAAAATAATTTCACACCTGTCACAAACATCGTCTTGTGCCAGGCTGAGCTAAAGTGATAGATTACATCATCTGTTGCAACAATACTCTTGCTAATTGGCCTAACCGCTGATGTGTCCCTTGCGGTGTAGGTAACCGCATTGCATGGCGAAATCGTCAAGTTTGTCACAAATTCACTTCTATATTGATCCAAAACGAGCCTTCTTCATTTTTTAAAGAACGGCGATAATAGACATTCAAAATATCTTTTTTGAAATTTGAATTCAATTGATTAAATTTAAGAATCATAAATAATGTACAAAGAAATTACCTTTTATTTATAATTTGTTGTTTCTGTAGATTGTTTGCTACATTAAATAAACACTTTTGTGTACTTTTTAAAGATATAAAAATTCGCTGTTCCACACTATAATACGGAGATATTGATTTTAGACCCCACAAACATCTATTACAGTTTCTGTGTATGGTTTCTTGACAACAATATTTTTAAATTTTATACAGACACAGTATCGAAATTATGATAAATAAACAACAATAACCCTTGCTACAAAAATATTTAAACACCCTTGATGTACATTTCGCCAACACAGTTAGCATCATCAGAAGGTAACAAACATACTCATACTGAGTACATTCTCAATCGTACTTAAATTTATAGTTTTTGACCCTTAAAGGTTTACCTCCACTTTTGCTTTTATTTTAGTTTAATAGCTTACATTTTATTGCATATTACCACGTTTTTATTAGTTCGGTTTACGTTTAACTTTTCGATGGCCTTTAGACTTGAAGTTTTAAACATCGGTCAGAACTGGATGACAATGCAATATTCACTTTGTTTCTTGCCTGTACGTTTATTTGAACAAAAGTTGTTTAAACAAATCAATATTGGCCGATGAGATAGAAACTTGAAATTATAACATGGGTCGGAGATGAATAACAATCGAATATTCACACGGTTTTTTGCCCGTAAAATTCTTTAAATAATATTTGTTTGCACAACTTAAATTCAACTAATAAGCTACGACTTGAAACGTTCAAGCTCCACTTACATCAGGCCAGAACTGGATGACAATGCAATATTCACTTTGTTTCTTCCCTGTACGTTTATTTGAACAAAAGTTGTTTAAACAAATCAAAATCGGCCGATGCGATAGAAACTTGAAATTATAACATGGGTCGGGGATGAATAACAATCCAATATTCACACGGTTTTTTGCCAGTAAAATTCTTTAAATAATATTTGTTTGCACAACTTAAATTCAACTAATAAGCTACGACTTGAAACGTTCAAGCTCCACTTACATCAGGCCAGAACTGGATGACAATGCAATAATCACATCGTTTCTACTCTGTAAGTTTGTTTAAACAATCTTTGTTTTAACGAATTGAATATCACTGACGAGCTACAGACTTAAAATTCTACTTACAAGTCAGCAATGGATGACAATGCAACTTTCGCTTGGTTTCTTATCTGTAAGGTTACTGGAACAGTATTTTTTAAAACAAATTAAATTTGCGTAATCAGCTAGAGACTTGAAATTTTAAACTTAGTTCGGCAGTGGATAACAATGCAATATTCAATAATAATCATGGAAATAACAAATTCATTCACGAGCTAAGGGCGCATTGCAGTGCAGTAAGTCGGTTGCAAAGTTCCATATACACGATACTAAAAAGCACATAATTAAAATTTGAAAAAAAAACTTTTGTAGTACCGCGTTTCCAAACGAACTAAATAGCATAAACTAATTTAGAATTTTTGGGATTGTACATTTTTAATCTCCATATGAAAATCCAGTGGGGAAAACGCGGGGCGCAACCTATAGATAATAGACCTACTATAAGGAAATTGTCAGTAAATGCTATCCATGTTTTCCCCATTGAGGTTTCATACGAACATTAAAAACTGACACTCTCAGAGGTTCCAAATTATTTTATACTTTTTAGTTCGTTTAAAAACGTGGTACTAAGAAATGTGTTTTCTTCTTCAAATTATTATTAAAATTACAGTGCATTACTTAAATTATATCATAACTAAGAGTATAAGATATTATTTATTGATAATTATTACTATTATGGGCGTATTAGGTTATTTTGAGTTAACTTAGAGTAAAATCTCCGTATATTCAGTGTGCCTCGTCACTTTCTTGATTGAGAGTTGATCTTATGCAAGCGATCATTTTCTACACGAAAATAATGGTGTCCTGTAAATCGCGCCCTGTGAAAATCGCGCCCCGCAGGTCCTCACTTCACCTGTCAAGTTTATTCAAAATAAACTGACTCTCATCACAATTTATCCAGGCTTTGGACTGGCTGATAAGTTATTGTCATTTAGGCGTGTTCAAAATCAGCTTTAAGCTTTGTCCTTTTTTGGTCATTTTTATTTCAATATTTGTATTTTTTATATTTTAATACTTTTCAATTTTGATTCATTTCAATAGTTATTCAATTTACTGTTATTTACACTATATACACTTTGCATGGGAGTGAACTCATTGTTAAGAAAAATTTAATATTCGATGAATTTATCAGAAATGTTTTGATGTTTCTGAAAAGTTTGTGAAGTTGATGCTTTTAAATTTTTGTAGGCTAAAGAAATTGTTGATTACAGGTTAATGCAATCAAATGATATATTAGATGAACTATGAAAGGCCTTATAGAATCAGATTTGTCAGAAGTAAAATCGTGGTAGAACCAAAATATTTGATTGAGTCAATATTTAATGGGTTGATTAATAATTAGTAATAAATACACAAAAACCTCTTAACCACAAACTTTCTTTAATTTACCCTAATGTACATTTACTCTGTAAGGAGTACAGTTACTCTGTATGGAGTCTTTGTATGTTATCCCTCTGAGGATGGTTACTTTGTAACTGAAATGTACATAAGGGTAAATTAAAGAAAGTTTGTGGTTAAGAGGTTTTTGTATATTTATTAATAAAGACAATGTCCCCATCTTCTTCGTACTTCTTGAATTTTTTCCCCAACCTTTCGTCTAGTTGCATTTAGGTTGTTTTTCTTCGTTTTCCTCCCATACTCAACTCTACCCTCATTAACGAGCATGCTGAATTTTCTGCCTCTTTCTTCATACATTGGATTACATCTCTGATTTTAGGATGCGGTTTTCCAAGTGTGTTATTAATTCTATTGTGCCAACCTTCTACGGCGTTAGTCGTACGATGGCGGCGTCTGTAACAATTCCAAAGGCTAACCGGCACTTCTTCATTTTTCATCCATCTCTCTACAGAGTAGTCGAAACATTCTGACAGCTTTGTGACATTAGGTGCTTGTGAATGTATCTGGAGCCAGCCATCAATCACATCTTCGGGCCGAAGAAACGCTAGCGCATCACACATGCGAATCAGCATTCTCATTTCGTCATTTCCCCTGTATTCGCGAGTCAGTCCCAATTCTTGCACTTTTCGCCATAGACACTTCTTCATATGGAAATGACACCCGTGTACTTGAGCAGATAGAAACACAACTCCCAGTGCAGAAATCACTGCCGCTTCAAAATCCACAGTTACGTTTTTTGGACTCCATTCTGGAACGTGTTTTAATATATTACGGATCAGCTGAATATACGTCTCCTTTTTCGTGTTTGGTAAAAATGCGAAGACTACTGGATATATATTGGTTTCGGTCTCTGAACTTCCATAGTCTGCGTGGATTGTATAAACTTGAGCAAATTGTTTACTACAACTTTTAAAGGTGCCGTCCATAAAAAAGTCTATTTTACTATTCAAAACTTCCTTTCCTGTTTTTCCACTGAAAACTATTACTCTTTCTCCTAAATCACTGTCGTCACTTAGAAGATAACTGCTACCGTCGTTCATAGTTAGAACTTCAGGTGGAAGATCAATTTCTTGAGTTGTTTTCGGTTCGGTTTGATTTCCTTTGGACTTGTTCAGTTGATTATATAAAATCCTCTTCGTTACTTGCTGCTCTAGCATTTCTGTCACAAACTCATATCCTCGATTATGGAGGTCAACAATTTCTTCTAAACATATTCTAGAAATCGGAGTGTCTTCTTCTCGTGCCCTCTTCTTCGCAACACTCAGTTTCTTGTGAACTTCCAAGCGAGCGTCATCCGGAGGTCCACATTGATGGTCGCTCGAACTCAGTACAGCGGCGTCCTTGGTCTTGATGACTCCTCGGCAACGAGTTGACCTCTGCTTCAAGCAGCGCCAAATAATCGCCCCATCTTTCAAAGTCTTCTTGATATTAAACGAGTACCCTTCATAAAGAGCACATGGCTTACCATGACTGGTTGTTGTCACTTCCATACCGCCCAAGCCGCAGGAACAACACCAAACAGAGAACACACACGAGCCGCACGACCTGACCACTTAAAAAATTGGTACAGGAATGAGGGAGGGAGGGTAGTGTGCTAAAAAGAAAGCTATCAGGGATGAACCGGGGGCGGGTAATTCCAGGTTCCCCTTATTAAACGACTGTCAAATGACGCTCGCGGTCCATGACTCAGTGGTCCGCTCGGTTCAGGTAGACAGGGCGTGATTTACACAGATTTTTGTTTGTGGGCACGATTTACCCAGATTTTTGCTTGGGCGCGATTTTCACAGGGCGCGATTTTCAGGCAATCGAAAATTATAATTTCTCCTGCTCCCAGAATCATGATATTATTATGTCCTTCCTTATCCCACCTGATCCCAATTAACTGATCTTTATGAACTCCTTAAAGCTTACACACGGTTCCATGGGTATCCCTACCAGGAGCTTTTTATATCTTCCCCTTAGTCCTACTTTTATACACAATCCTTGCCAATCCTTATACTGGCTGATAGCCATTAAAACAACTACATTTCGTAAATATCTGTGACACACTACAATTAATGATATAGCTTCGGTTATATATTTTCTATTCTAATCGTATTTCATAATTCAATAAACATTTTAACATTGCCAATTTCGTCGTTCACTTACGATTCTCCAATTGTACACGTTGTAACGACCTCGAAAATTAAAAACATAGGCCTATAAACTGTTTGATATAGCTTTATATCATACGTTTATTTTACCTACTTTGTAAGCAGTGAATCTAACGCTGATATCAAACAGCTGATCCTTCTTGTCAGCTGATTCAAATATGATCCAATATCTTTAAAACGATTTTAGAAGTAACTAACGGCTTGGCAAAAGTTCAAATAATGTTCAAGGTCATTTCTATGCAGTACCTTTTTAAAGTACTAATGATTTTATGGCTCAAATAGAGACGCCTTATATCATGTATATTTAAAATAATAATTTGTAAAAGGAAGAATATTAATTTTGCTTAGGTAATTTCAAATAAAAGTAACTTTACTTCAGTTATTTATGTATTTCGATGAGGCTTTCAGTAAATATAGCCTAATATTTTTCGTCAGAATAAATTTGAAAATGTTAAAAAAATTTAAAAAGTTCTGCTTACAACTATGATATTTTTAAACTATACCGGTAATAAATTAGAAAATGTCAAGATTTTTTGAAAAAGTAATACTTTAGAGATTATAAACTTAGATATTTTAAAAACCAAAATAGCACTGAAGACTTTGTTACTATATTTAAGCTACAATAAATTAGACAATTATCAAAAAATAAAAACACAGCTTAATTTATAAGTATTTTAGGTTATAACGAATTTGAAAATGTTTGAAAAGTTTTAAAACGTTCTTCTCAAAACTATGATATCTTTTAACTATAATAAATTGGAAAATGTCAACAGTTTTTGAAAAAGAAAATACTTTAGATTTTATATAATTACATATTTTAAAAACAAAAAATAAACATTAATCATATGATTATTATTTGTAGCCTACAATAAATTAGACACTAAAAAACAATAAAACATAGCTTAATTTATAAATAATGAATTTTAAATATTAAAAAAAAATTAACAAATCTGCTCGTACTATGAATATTTTATTTATAATAAATTAGAATATTTAAAAATTAAAAAACCGTATACATACTGTACATTTTTTAAGATAGAATAAATTAGACAATTTTAAATAATTTTTAAAAACACTCCTCAATCTATGAATATTGTAGGTTTTATTAAAATAAAAGGTTTAGAATTTGTATTGCCCATATTATAAATATTTTTAATTAGAATATATTTAAAAATTCAAATTAATATATAATTTTCATATTAATAATAAAATGAATGCATGAAAGTTTCTTCATGTAGTCGATATTATTATTGTTTTTTTATTTCAATATTTCTTTTTAAGTAACTCTAAATACAATAATAGAAAACTATCATTTTCTTTCAAAATATATACCTTAAATTCTTATTTGTTCTCAATAATTATTTCCTACTCTGATTAATTTCTTCAGTCGGTATCATATGCTTGAATTTCCTTTGAACTCACGCGATCAAATGGATGGGAATTTTGCTGAAACTGGGACATGGATAATTCGAAATATCTAAATAACTAGAGGGGCATAATAGTTCTCCTGAAGTGGCCTAAGTCAGGTTATGTTCGCCCACTATCGTGTAGCTTAGGTTGAAGGGTGAGTGAATACAGCTTGATACAGCCTTAACAATTCAACTCTTTTCCATTGAAGAAGAACAATATATGGCCTTTAACGAATACAATGGCGTGAGACACACGATCACACCACTGCCTGTGCCAAACAAAAGATATTAAAATAAAGTTTGTGACTATTTATAGTAGCCAAATAAAGACAGTGTCAAAACAAAAAGTTCATCAGCCCAGACTGACTCATCAATAACCTATTTAACAAAGCCATATGTTTACGAAAGTATTTTGGTTTAAAAAGATAACTCGTAGATTTCGCATGAGTTACAGGTTCATCATACAACTCATAAGCTCAAATTAACTGCAATCTTTTAATCGAGCTTAAAATGTAAATTCCAATTTAAACTAAACTCAATACTGTCATTGGCTTCACGCATTATCTTACCCAATAAACGAATAAACAAATACACCAAATGGACTAGCTAAACCAAATATACACAAGTTTTTACTTTTAGTCGTACTGCTATGACCTGTGCTAGTACTCATATATTTAATTTCTTCCTCATTTATGCAGAGATCTATCTTTTTGCTTCCAATATATATATATATATATATATATATATATATATATATATATATATTATATTAAATATGGTGATATGTTTTCTTGTATATATAGTTAATAAATTTAAAATATTTCAAACACAAGAATACTTTTAATGAATATATTTATTCAACGCTTTTCGCCGATAAAAAAGTATCAGCATCTTCAGGAAAAATAATTATCTAATAAAAATTATTAGATAATTTTTTATTAGATAATTATTTTTCCTGAAGATGCTGATACTTTTTTATCGGCGAAAAGCGTTGAATAAATATATTCATTAAAAGTATTCTTGTGTTTGAAATATTTTAAATTTATTAAATATATATATATATATATATATATATATATATATATATATATATATATAATACGTTTTCTTGTTTAATTATTTAAAACAACATAGGTTATTCAAATACAAGTTATTAATTTATATCCAAAGCTTTTCGTTGGTAAACAGTACCAACATCATCAGGAATGAAAATAACAATAATGTAAGCTATAGGCCTAAAATAAGTAATATCATTTACTTGTAAGATCATGTTTCATCATAAGGCAAAATGTTAAAATTTTGTTTTAAAACGCTTATCTTTTTGTTTAAAAATTATTTAAGAGATGGACATTATGTACCTGTTAAAAAGGACTTGATATATTTAAAGCAATCCTCCTAAAACGTTATTTAATAATCAATTATTGATCCATTACAATTCATTTTAAACAATGAATTTTAAAATATCATACTCACACTTCTTAATTTTTTAAACACATGCAATTTATTTCTTAAAAAAATACTTGTTTGTTTAGTTTGCATGCGCCTTGCCTTGGTAGTGCATGCTTTTGATGGTGGTGGTTTCTTAGGATTCCTAAAAAAAGTATGTTTTAGGCCTATAGCTTACATTATTGTAATTTTCATTCCTGATGATGTTGGTACTGTTTACCAACGAAAAGCTTTGAATATAAATTAATAAATATTCTTGTATTTGAATAACCTATGTTGGTTTAAAAAAAATATATATATATATATTTATATAGGCGTTGATACCTGGAAAACATAAACATGTAATAACCATTGTGTTCTGAGCGTCAGAGATTTCAATTTATATTTAAAAATTATCTAGTGAAACCGCTTAGACGTCATATTAAAAAATCAAAACAATTTTTAACACAAGCTTCGCAAAAAATGTAGAAATTATTAGGACAACGTATCTGTGAAAACAGTAATTCACAATTAGTGCGTACTGAATAAACAAGAGAACTCAAGAAATAGATCTTGCCACAATTCTGCCAACAATGAGGGCATCTTTGGTTGTTGTCCGTTCCACGTTGTTTGCCGAAATAGAAACAAAGGTTCGTCAGAGTTGTAAAGATAAAAGGAAACGTTTGTGTAAATATTAGATTCAAGTGGATGTTTGGAAGCGAATCTTCGTTCTGTTACTTTACAACAAGGGGGGGGGGGGTCGTCGAAACATAGTAAACTAGGTTTAACAACAACAAAGTCTCGGGATATTAATTTTTTTAAACTATTTTACGGAGTTGCATTGACTAAAGTAATTCTCTAGTAATTATGTTTCTGATGGAAGTTGTTACAGTCATTATTATTCTATGTACAAGTTATTGCCATGACTATATGGAGTTATTTACACTGGAGACATAATCTGAAAGAAAAGGGGGTGAATAATTAACGTTTTAACAGACACCTATTGTGTTGTCCATCTTGAAGTATTTTTATATGTTTAATATTTTAAAAAAGCATTAAAACCACTATTCTCTGATATTTTTAGCATATGCATTTTCATACATTCCACAAATTCAGATATACCAAATTTACAACATAAAACCCACACTCAAAACTACATTAAATACAACAATAAATACAAACACGTAATACAACTCGGACATACATAAAGTGTCCGACAACCGATCGCTAGAAAAAACAATTCGTAATCCACTTTCCTGTTACACTCGTTAAAACTAACTACTCAATATAATAAAAAAATACATAAAAAAACAAACACCACAAGCAAGCGCGAGCTCTGGTACATGCAATAAAAAAATCCTAATAAATGACAACATATCCACAGGCTCAAGTATAAAATATGCTTCAAAACATGAAACACGACAAAAACATCAACAAAACAGATTACAAGAAACACATAAATGGAACACAGCATCAAAGTGACGTCACCATCGGATTACAATGAATACAAAAAACGTTAAAATCTTCCAAACAAAATCAAACTCGCCACACATTTACAAAAACCATTACATAATCATAGACCTACTACGACATCGACCTACAAAATCTACACATTATGAACAAAAACGTTTTAACGCAGGAAACTTTAAATTTAAAAAACTTTCAAAATACATAAATAGTAGGGATATTAAGTGTAGTACATTTTAAACTAGATACACTTTCATTCAAACACACTGAATATTAAGACCCTAATGCTACAATTACACAACACGTACACAAACACACTGAATATTAAGACCCTAATGCTACAATTACACAACACGTACACAAACACACTGAATATTAAGACCCTAATGCTACAATTACACAACACGTACCCAAACACACTGAATATTAAGACCCTAATGCTACAATTACACAACACGTACCCAAACACACTGAATATTAAGACCCTAATGCTACAATTACACAACACGTACACAGACACACTGAATATTAAGACCCTAATGCTACAATTACACAACACGTACACAAACACACTGAATATTAAGACCCTAATGCTACAATTACACAACACGTACCCAAACACACTGAATATTAAGACCCTAATGCTACAATTACACAACACGTACACAAACACACTGAATATTAAGACCCTAATGCTACAATTACACAACACGTACACAAACACACTGAATAATAAGACCCTAATGCTACAATTACACAACACGTACACAAACACACTGAATATTAAGACCCTAATGCTACAATTACACAACACGTACACAAACACACTGAATATTAAGTCCCTAATGCTACAATTACACAACACGTACACAAACACACTGAATATTAAGAACCTAATGCTACAATTACACAACACGTACACAAACACACTGAATATTAAGACCCTAGTGCTACAATTACACAACACGTACACAAACACACTGAATATTAAGACCCTAATGCTACAATTACACAACACGTACACAAACACACTGAATATTAAGACCCTAATGCTACAATTACACAACACGTACACAAACACACTGAATATTAAGACCCTAATGCTACAATTACACAACACGTACACAAACACGCTGAATATTAAGACCCTAATGCTACAATTACACAACACGTACACAAACACACTGAATATTAAGACCCTAATGCTACAATTACACAACACGTACACAAACACACTGAATATTAAGACCCTAATCCTACAATTTCACAACACGTACACAAACACACTGAATATTAAGACCCTAATGCTACAATTACACAACACGTACACAAACACACTGAATATTAAGACCCTAATGCTACAATTACACAACACGTACACAAACACACTGAATATTAAGACCCTAATGCTACAATTACACAACACGTACACAAACACACTGAATATTAAGACCGTAATGCTACAATTACACAACACGTACACAAACACACTGAATATTAAGACCCTAATGCTACAATTACACAACACGTACACAAACACACTGAATATTAAGACCCTAATGCTACAATTACACAACACGTACACAAACACACTGAATATTAAGACCCTAATGCTACAATTACACAACACGTACACAAACACACTGAATAATAAGACCCTAATGCTACAATTACACAACACGTATACAAACACACTGAATATTAAGACCCTAATGCTACAATTACACAACACGTACACAAACACACTGAATAATAAGACCCTAATGCTATAATTACACAACACGTACACAAACACACTGAATATTAAGACCCTAATGCTACAATTACACAACACGTACACAAACACACTGAATATTAAGACCCTAATGCTACAATTACACAACACGTACACAAACACACTGAATATTAAGACCCTAATGCTACAATTACACAACACGTACACAAACACACTGAATATTAAGACCCTAATGCTACAATTACACAACACGTACACAAACACGCTGAATATTAAGACCCTAATGCTACAATTACACAACACGTACACAAACACACTACAATAATATTATATAAACACTGACAACCCACAATACTAAGGGACATACCTATAATAACACATCAACCTTATCAAACAAGAGTGACCTTGACACGCATCATGAATAATCCAATGAACTAGTGCAGAATTCGCTGAAAATATTAGTAAGTAGCGGGTTGTCAAGTTTTTATTTAATTAAAAATGCATTGATTTTAACAGTAATATAGATGTTTCTAACGGCTCTCAGGAGCTCAATGGAAGGGACTGCTTAGCCCCAAATGTTCTACAGTTTTAAAAATAAAAAAAACTTGAGTCAAACATTATTCTTAAATTTGAGGAGGCATTTGTTTTGCTTGAATAGAAGAAATCTAGTTACTATAAACTGCTCTGCAGACAGGAGAAAGTACGGTTTACGTGCCTCGCATCGAAGTATCTTTGAAAAAGTCCGGGGCGAACTTTGCCCATGGAAAACAAAAGTCTTTCTTATTGTGTCTTAAAATAAAACAATTGAAAATTAATTTTGGAATAAAGTAATTTTATATAAGTTACTTTTAACTTTCAACATTTTGACCAATGGTATATTAGTAGAAGTATGTTTTAATTCTAATTGTAAAAATATACGTAAATACATGAATTATTCAAATATTATATTTTAGTAACGTAATAGTTAATTAACATGTTTCTTAGCACTATTCTGGTCTGAAAACTACTTTGGCTACATTTTTATAAGTTAATTACTCCTAAATTGGCTGAACTGGCTTTTTCTTTTCTTCCTGCGAAACTTTCGGCGATCGTCACTCAGTTTACAGGCAGACCTTCCAGTAAGGTGAGGAGACTTGCATGCTGGTAATATGGGTCGTGGCACCAAGCCCAGGGGGAGTTACGAATTTGAGGACGTTGGAGTATCGCCTCTTCCCACAGGATGGCCTGTGACCAATCCTGGCCTTACAGTAGGTCCTGGATAGCCCTGGGCTTCCAGGATCTTACTGTCTAGTAGCACCATGCCCATATCTCGAGCCTGACGCTAGTCAATCGCTCGGGAATCACGAGTTTGAGGTTGGTTTCGTGGGGGAGTAGTTACACAGGGTAGACTGCAGATAACGAATCTTCACTAAAAGAATCTAAAAGAATCTTCACTATTGTTGTGTTCTTTCAAGCGAATAGAAGCCGGGAGCTAGGTGCATTCCTATATTCTTCTTCAATTCATTCACAAGCACACTGACGTTTTATTAGAAAATATCGTATGTGATAAATTATGTGAGGTATGGCTTCATACAACAGCTGATTTTATTCCTCGTATATTACAGAAAGTTCGTAATGTACATTAGCAGTAATGTTTGTATTGTTCAATGAATTTGTTATTTCTTACAGCACTTGCGGTAAATATAGTTTGTAACATACTGACCTGTTAATGACTCAGGCTACATTTATTATGTAACTTACTATTTAATAAAAAGATTTGAAATTGCCCTTGGCATCAGCTCTACATCACTGTTTTTTCCCAAAGATTCTGTTATCCACTTTATAACGATTTATATTTCTCTGCGTGTATCGTTATAAACTCTATATATTATTATTACTCACACTCTCCTGATATATATCTTGTATAAATTTTCAATCGTAAGTAAAAATACATTCTTATTTATCCAATCACGTTCAATTACATTTTATTAACCTGTAGAGGACGACAATTGATGTTAACACAGTTTTTCAAATATTTATTCATTAATTAAATTATAAAAATTGGGGGGGGGTATCGCCATGTTTAAGTCTAGCAACTCTGGGACTGAGGCAACTTTCACATAGCTAGAAATTTATGTCTCAAAGACGTTTTCTCTTGCTCCCATCTGGTTGTCGTCGAAACCTTCACTGTACAACCTTAAATTGTTGCCATGGTTACCTCACAATATCTTAAATATTGTCCTACGATTAAAATTGAATGAAAAGGATAAAATTTACAAACTTATTAACAGTATCACTCCTTACTTCACAAACTGACGATGCGAAAGGAAAGCGAAAAGAAACTACAACACAATGCAAGCGACGTAAAATAAGGAAGCGTATTATTAGTAACAAACAAAAATAATAGTCCAACACCATATATAGAAAGGGAAATGGAAAATTTCAAGGAAATCGCTTTGGGCACTTAATATTGTTGTTCTGACATATGTTTATGCATATTTATATTAATTGTGATTATAAAGTTTTAAAAATTCAAAATTTTTCTTTATTGATTTAAGTAGAAATTGACTTTTAAAAAAATTATATACTTGTTCTCCTCAAGTTTTAACACTTATACCAATTACAATGACTCACAGGTCGGTTGCGAGATTAGTAAAATATTCCACACGTCGACCAACTTATGTCTTGTTTCAAGTATTCTACATGTCATACTGCCTTCACTGACTGTTAATTAGCGGTGAAAGCTTTCTATAAACACTCACTTTTCTTAGAATATAAGAGAAAATCTAAGACGCTTCATTTATCTATCTGAATTACAGATCCATTATTATATAACCCTGGATAATCCATAAAGCATAAATTGTAAATGTAATTTTTCTATTGATTAGTACCGATGGTGGTTTAATATCATAAAATGTTTTTAATGCTGGCTAAACATGAGCAAACAATTTGGAGAGTTATTACATAATTTGTTTAATGAAAAATATTTGTGTCAAACAAAAGAACTATAGCAAAGCCTATATTTTTTCCTAAACAATCCCTACTTAAATCAACAAAGAAAAATTTTATTTCAGTTTCTTATCATTTTATAATTACAATTAATTTAAATATGTATGTATGTGATATATATATATATATATATATATATATATATATATATATTAAATATGGTTATATGTTTTCTTGTAATATAGTTATTAAATTTACAATATTTCAAAAACATATATATTCATTACTTCATACATTACTTTCATATATATATATTCATTAAAAGTATTCTTGTTTTTGATATATTTTAAATTTATTATATATATATATATATATATATATATATATATATATATTAAACATAGGTTATTCAAATATAAGAATAGTTATTAATTTTTTAATAGGCATATAGCTACCATTATTGTAATTTTCATTCCTGATGGTGTTGGTACTGTTTACCAACGAAAAGCTTTGATATAAATTAATAAATATTCTTGTATTTGAATAACCTATGTTGTTTTAAATTATTAAACAAGAAAACGTAATATATATATATATATATATATATATATATATATATATATTTATATACATATATATATATACATACATACATATATATATATATATATATATATATATATGTGTGTGTGTGTGTGTGTGTGTGTGTGTGTGTGTGTGTGTGTGTGTGTGTGTGTGTGTGTGTGTGTGTGTGTGTGTGTGTGTGTGTGTGTGTGTGTGTGTGTGTGTGTGTGTGTGTGTGTGTGTGTGTGTGTGTGTGTGTGTGTGTGTGTGT
>JBAIZL010000003.1:130366033-130393533 GCA_036971475.1 Prosapia bicincta | reverse complement strand
GTTTCACCAATCGTAATTATCAATAACATCTACAAGTATTGTTAATTTTAAAAAAGAAAGAAATTACAACACAACGACAATTTTCTGTTTAGTACATGTTTTTTGACAGGTTCCGAAAACTACATGTACAAACCTATTTTACTAATGGTATAATTGGTACTTAATTAAAAACACTTGCAAATATGTTACAACTTGCCTTTAGTAGCACTTACTTAGGCCTATATTTGTTGAGGACGGTTGTTGTGGGAGATTTATGCCATTGTCAACTCAGATCTCAAGGTTTTTGTAGGTTAGGGTGGGGGTGGAATATTAGAATGGGGATGTGGGTATATTTTGGTGAATAATAGAAGTTATGATGTCGAAAAGTGTATGTGAGTTGTAATGTAATTGGGTGTTGAGTATCTGTGTAGGGTGTAGTTTGAAATATATGTATATTTCGTATTGTTCGGATGTGTATCTTTGGTTATTTTTGTTTTGTTTATGAAGAATTTGTAGGTTGGATGCTATGTGCTACTGTAGGCAAGTTGTAACATATTTACAAGTGTTTAGTGAAAACTAGTGGCTAACGTGAAGATGGAATTAACAAATATGGTACTTAATTATTTTGCTTGATAAATTATAGTTTTAAATCGGACTGAGCCTGCGATCTCAATTTTTGTGTATAATTTAAGCAAGACAGGGGCACAGTTTCCAAGAATTACTAGAGATTGTACCATAACGATGCAAATGTTCCGGCAATTTGTAGATAAAATGCCGCCACATCCGTTACTCAACTACCGAGAATCCGAATAAATAACCTAGATTCTTGCTCTTGTACTATTGCTCGACCTTCCAAACGTGTTCAGTACTTGTAATACTTTCCTCTGAAGATGATTTCTTTACTATCGAAATGTACATATGGATTTAAATAAAATGTTTTTGTAATTCAGATTTTTATTTATTGGTCCAAGTTATATTATTTGCTTATCTAATTTAATTTTTCACCTGTCTTAAGGAAGGAAGCTTCCATTCAAGAGTGGTTTTTAAAAGACAAAATAAACTTAGCCTACCACGATATTGGACGTAATTGGAGTAGTGTCTACCAGTAGGAATGCTTCTTTTGTTGTTCCTAGGACAAACCATTCTCAAAAGTTCCTAAAAATGAAACTATATCAAAATAAGAATAAATTTTAAAAATCGTTTAAAGTGAATATTTCTTATGGCAGACCTGACTGTATGTTTTGTTAGCTCGGAGACAAATTTACGGCTAGCCGTAACATTCATGAGACGCTCTAACACATCGATATTTATAGAGTATCCAAAATAAATAAGGTGATAACGTATGATCTCATACAGCAGCTGATTTTACGTTATAGGTTATGTTGTAGGATAACTATTTAAGGTTACGTTGCTCTGTTTATTAAACGTAATCAATTTAAAATTGTATTATTAAATATATTTATTATGAAATAGATACATTTGTAATAATGAATAAATATAATTCAAATACAATTACAGATTTTATATATATATATATATATATATATATATATATATATATATATATATATATATATATTGACAAATCAATATAATTGATTTATATTCTTTATATAATATATTAACAATCTTACTATAATTAATTCAATACAATGGTAATTATGAGTTATATAATCATTAAATAAAATTTCATCCAGATATTGTTTCAGCATATAATTAAAGTTTTATATTATATATTAATTAAATGATTTTATTTTTAGCTGCAATAAATCGATTCCATTACAATCTTTACCAAGCACATTCTGCAAATGAAGTTGCACTGGATACAAATTTTTATTATAAAATAAAAGTATTGGAATAAGATAGTTTTATTCGTTTAAAAAAAAAACACACACACACACACACATGTGTGCTAGCAAATTATGTTTACATTTACTCTTTCATACCAGACTCTTTAGTTAAGCAGGGACCTTTCTATTACTAGAAACCTAATTTTATTTACACGCAGTCACACTTTCCTAGCTCACTTCTGACTGAAGCGTTTTTGAGCTACAAAGGACCGGATGTGAATTTCCGCTTCTGTCGGTTAGTTTGCTACTTTTATCTCCACCACAGTTACCTACCCTTGTACTACAAGATGGAAAGACATATTCCTACTCAATTCCTTACAAACACTTTCTCTACACTATATTCTATTCTAATTTACAAAATATAATTCCCAGAGCCCATATAAATACATCTCACATTTTTACTTTGACCAGATGTGGTGCCAAGAATGGATATTTTTTTCTGCTATCCTGAAATTCAGGAATTTTTTAATAATAAAACTAGTAATACAAAAAATAATTTTTTTAAAGTCAATTTCTACCGAGGGCATAAAAGAAAAATTTTATTTTAGTGACATTTTATTTTATAATTACAATTATATAAATATGTATATACATATGACAGAATCACAATATTAAGTGGCTAAATAGAAAGCCAATTTCCCTGCAATTTTCCATTCCCTCTCTATTTAATTAATGGTGTTGGACTATTATTATTGTTTGTTACTATTTATTCGCTTTTTTTCGTTTTTAATTTATGAAACTGATGGTGGTTTATAATTTCTCATTCTATCCATCTCTTGTAGTGCTTCATTATAGCAAAAAACCTTTCTCTTATAATTCTATATACATCTTTAAGTAATAGATTTATACCTATGGGAAATTTGGCTCAGTGACAAAGTGTTGGATTTCAAACATATAGTCATTCAGTTCGAATCTGACCGAGACATCAACTTTTTAAAATTAAATTAATAAATAAATATTTGAAAGAACTGTATTAACATCAATTGTCATCCACTACATGTTAAAAAAATGTATTTGGACGTAAATGGATGAATAAAAACGTATTTTCTTAATGATTGAAAATTTGTATATATATATATATATATAGGGAGAGTGTGAGCTAATACTGTAGAAGGAATTGAATAAAAGTGTAAGGTGCTCATAATATATTTCACATCTACAATGTGTTAAGTTTTTTCAATCGTAAATGTTTATAAATTTTCAAAACCATCACCTTTAAATGTAAAATATTTCATAACAATCCTCGTGTTTAATTAGTGATAAAACATTCCTATGTCTGGAAGAAGTTGAAAACATATTTTACAATACTTTAGAAATGTAACTATTTTTTAAAATTTATTTTCTATTTTTAACAGGTGTATGGACAGTCGCTCTTCTCTGCAACTTAGCGTGTATTTTCAGTGTTATTTATTGTCCTGTTTCTATTATTTACGGAAATAATTTCCGCCGTTACTTGAAGTTTATTTACGTACATTTGCACATTTTGGCATTGCTTATTTTGTATGCGTTATAAAGCTGACATAACAAATAAGCGGACTTAAGGAAATAATAAGAACATTGTCACTAGTATATGGGAAGTAGGCCAAATAATGACGTCACAAGTCACAAAGCAACAGCTGCTTGCCACATCTTGTCAAACAATTAGTTTCACGGCTCAATGGTATTTATCCGTTTTGTACATCAGCTGACTGCATTGGTTCAACGTCCTGTCGCGTGTCGCATGCAACTTATGACATAATGTATAGGAAAGTGATCCAGTAGTTGTCGCACTTTCTCTTACACACTACTACCTTAAGAAAACGACAATCCCCCCATTGTTTCACAGATCAGCTGATATGACCAATATTACAGCTGGCAACTGATAGCCAGCGTCTCTATTCTGTCACCAAATATCGATCGGGATAACGAACATTATAAAAGTAAGTTCTGATCAGGAGTGCAGCAAAAAGTCCAAAAGGAATACAAATTTTATTTTTCAATCTTTCGTCGTTTAAACGTTGTTTTACTTTGACCAATTTGTATAAAATTTTATACAAATATCATAAGCATAAGGAGGTAAATGTTAAAATTACAATGTAGATTTCTATAGAGTTGACAGTAAACAGAGAGTTGTTATTAAATATGCGTATACAATATCTGTAAAATACCAATGAACGTATCTTCGAAAACCTAAATGGACGAGGTTTGCCATATATATATGAAAAAATACCTATAACAGAGAATATCATTCTTAACAAACTTTCAATAACGTCTAATAGACTCGTATTTTTTTTTTAAATTTAAATTTATAAAACTTTGAATAGTTTGCGTTTAAAACCTTGTTATTTCTTGCAACCCTTTAATCTAATGTAAATAAGTAATATAAAATAGTATGTTCAAGTCAATTCCTACTTGAGTCAAAGAAGAAAATTCTATTTTAGTTACTCTTTACTAAATAATTACAATTAATATAAAAGTAACATAACCTATGCCGTTAAAACAGCTGTTCTACCGCACAACCTATAACATAAAATCAGCTGTTTTATGAAATCATATGTTATCACTTATTTTGAGCCAAATGGGACGAAATAACTATATTGCATACAATGCCCCTTTTGTGAAAAGTTTTTTACCCATATAAAACTAAAATTATTCAAGTGTCATCTACTAAAGGTTTAAAAACATGTATTTGAACTCGAGTGCATGAATAAAAAGTGTTTTATTTCGAATGAAATTTGGCACAAGATATATATATATATATATATATATATATATATATATATATATATATATATATATATATATATATAAGGAGAGTGTGAACTAATAGAAGTAATTGAATAAACACAACCCTGTAAATTGAAGATGAACTTAATGTGCATCAAGTAGGCTACTCTTTAACTTTGGAACTTATTTAAATTAAGAATAAATTAATTCATTTATGTTGTCAATGTATAATTTTAAAGGCTAAAGTAGCATTTAATGTTTTAAAATTTTCTTTGAGGTAGGTCTATAAATTAACTCTTAGTCTTATCGCAAAGTCCAAAACCCTCCCTGCAGAAGAAATTTCTGTTTATGCTAATAGTCATGCTAATGAAAAGGATCAATTGAATTCTATATTAAAATTACTCCACTAAATTCTGATTTTTGAGCGGTTATTATTTTTTTTATAAGTTAGTATTTACTCACTAATAAAAATATTTAACAACAATTACAACTGAATAATGTAAACTAAAAGTAATACAACCTACGTATTAAAACAGTTTTCTCAAACCTAACCTATAACACAAAAGCTGGTCATAAAATTGCCTTTTCAATGGGACCAAGTTCCCATTATCTTAGGAAAATAATTTAAGACTATCTGACTATCTTATATTACAGATATAACCAAATGATATTATTATGGCTTAATTTTTCAATGATAAACATTTTCGAGTTTATTTTTCTTTAGCAAAATATCCAGGGATGATGAAATATCTAACAATTTGTGGAATGGCCAGCAGTTGAACGAATAACCGGCAATTTAGAAATAACTGAATATTGGTTTTCAATGTGTTTTAATTCCAATGTGCACAGTTCCTCCCAAATAGAAACGAGTGTGGGATATGAATTTTAAATACGTTTAAGGTAAATAGATAAACTCTACGGTGAGAAGGTTATTAGTCAGTGTTTTTGAGGACAGGGTCTTTGCCTTAAAGTAGATTCAAGGTTAGCGACTCCCATTACCTACAGTGGACTTCAGAATTTACCAATTTTACGTAATCATAGTAAATAATTAATACTCTTATAATCTAGTATATTGGTAATAAAACATGCCCATAATTAACTCGAATTTTACAAATGTTTTTTTTTTTTTAACATAACAGTAGCTGAGTTATTTATCATTTGCAATTTTGATAAATTAAAATATTTTGTTTATATTTTTCTGTTTACAATTATAGGAGTTAGTGTTCAAAATATAATAATGTTAAATGAATTAGAGAATTTGACTACAGTATGTAGAGCTTTAAAGAACATATTTAAACTGCAAAACAATATCTTACGCTGGGACAAACGACAAATCTTGAAACATTTACTACTTAAAGGAAGATTATAAAAGGGTAAATAGAGATTCGCCCTATTACACCCAAATATGTAGTTATTGTACTGCAGTTGTACAGAATAGATGTTTCTACATGAAATGAGTTTTTTAAGAATGAAATTTTTTTTACATTTATTTTTATCGTTTCATTAGCCCGTAAAAAATAATACATTAATTTTTTTTAACGTCTGTTTATAAAAATATTTTAAACACGGGTAAAACCTTTAGCGTAAATTCGTTTTAATTTGATACGCGTCTTTTGATAATGGGTTTTAAATGTTCTTTAAAATACTAAGAAAAAAATACTTTAAATATAGATTCAGTCAGGATATTACAGTGTTTATTAAAATATTCACCAGATTTATTGTTTGGTAAAATTCAGTTTATTTTTATTCTTTAAAATACACCCTACATAACTCAACCTAACTATTAAATAACCGGATTTAATTATTATACAGACGTGTTATTCTCATATAACAGTTGCTTAGTTTGTATTTTATCATCTACCATTACCTAAACGTTTTATAAGGTCCCTAAACTTCCTCGACCTAACCATAACAAAAAGCCACACACAACAACACAGTTTCAACGTTTACAGGAAACCCATAACGACAGACACACTTATCCACAACATAACAAACCACCCTATTCAACACAAACACGCTGCCTTCAGATCCATGCTCTATAGACTTAAAGAAGTCCCAATGACCACAGAAAACCTAAACAAAGAACTAGACACAATTAAATATTTAGCATACACAAATGGATACAACACCACAATAATAGACAAACTATGGTACAAAATACACAAAAACGCTAAAATTAACACTACAGACACGGCAGACAGATACATCACATTACCATTCATAAACAAAACAACAAACAAAATAGCTCGCAAATTTCAAAAAAGTTACAATACAAAATACAACACAACACCAACAACAAGGATAAACTACAAGCACCAGGCGTATACAAACTGAACTACGACGAATGTAACAAATTCTATATTGGACAAACAGGTCGCAGCTTTAAACAAAGAGTCGAAGAACACAAACAGAACACAAACTCAACATTTTACAACCACATAAAAGATACAGGACACAAATACACAGACATTTACCATAACCTAGAAATCCTACACATCAACAAAAAAGGACCACATCTCAACACACTAGAACAATATGAAATTTACAGACACACAAAAACACAAAGTACAAACATATTAAACGAACAAACATAATACAAATCACACATACTCTTCGATACTATCGAAAACCTACCTTTAAAACCGTCACCGCTTGACCCAACATCTCCAAGCAGAAAACACTGATGAAGATCGGCACATAGCGATCGAAAACGTTCTGTCTCTGTAAGTTTTAACAAATTTACTAAATTAAAAGTTCGGATAGTCAAAAACTATCGTTTAAGTGATTAATAAGATTCACCGAACGTAATGGACTATAAAATTCTAGTTTTGCAAGTAACTTCGCCTTAATACACTGAAATTTACTGTGTAGTTCTTTGTAAGAACACCATAGTCGTGTATTTGTTAAAAAAATTTTAACCACATGTTTAACTCCAAGTTAAACTAGTCTTTCGAAATGAAGTTAGTTCATCGAAATGAAGTTAGTTCAACGAAATGATATGTCTGTCTGTAAAACAGACGCAAATCAGTGTAAAAGCTTCCGACCGTAAAAGCAGCACCGATTGTATTCCCTTTCATTCACCCTAATAGACTCATACATTAGCGGCTGTGTAGATTGAATTGTAGCTATGTAATCGGATGCTGACGTCAGACCGCAGACCACTTGTGGAGGTGGAGAGCGTCTAGTCGCAGTCAGTCTGTTTCGGCCATTCAACGCTTGCCGATCACGTTAGCAGTGGTTCAGTGCACAGTGCCGTCTACTGTCACTGGAGTTGTATAAATAGACCCGTACATTTCGGCGACAGTGTTTTATTTCTTGCCGGGTATTTTTAGTTTACGGAGGAAGATTTCGTTGCCCAGTCTAGTGTCCAGTGTCTAACAAAGTGCAGTAGTAAAGTGATTGGTTTAGAGTTCTGAGTGGTTTAAATACGCGAGGCAATCAAACAATTATTTATATTTATTATTATTTTTTCCTAAATTTTCTAAGTTTGTTATGACACATTTAATACTGAACTAAAAATTATTTTTCTAAAATGTTCAGTTTTTTCAAACGTAGTAAATCCAAAGACGATGCCGATAAAAAAGATAAAAATTCAAAAGACAAATCGTCGAGTTCGCCTTTTAGTAAACGTCACGAAACAAAAACCGGTAATAGTTCGAAAAGCCAACCAGTTCCCGTTGTAGAAAGTATATCACAGTTTAAGCCGTGTGATTTCAGTATTCCTGTTAGTACAAGTGTAAAAACAGAAGCCGTCACACCAAATACAACACAAAATCATACAAAGAATGGACACATTAATACCATAAAATTGCCAGACAAAACAGACACTGTTTCAGTAAAATGTAACGGTATGAGTGAATTCAACAACAACACTTTCGAGGACAAAAACGAAATGATAGTGCCGCAAAATGAAAATGAAAAGGTACATAAGGCGCCGTACCTTTCCCGGGAGGAATTTTTCAAAATCAGTGCGCCCACACCTATTAATAATTCTGACGTCGAGCCTGTCAGTGCAAATTCAAATTCAGATAAACCCAGTAATTTATTTCGTTTCCCTACAGATGATAGTGTAAACTGTGATAAAGAGAATATCAAGTGTAAAAGTGACGACGAAGAAGCTGCGGTTGAAACTGAAGTGGTTTTCAAAACAGCACCTAACACGCCGGTTTTGGCGAAACATTTGACGCTGTCGGTGTCGAAAGACGACATATTCATCGACGACGACGCATTCTGCGAAACATTTGCACCGTCCGAAACGCTTTGTTCGCCGTTAGGCTTGGATTTAGATTTACCGAATGCGGATAGTGAGGCCGAAGAAGACACTGGTGCAGATTCGCAAAGTCTAGAACTAATCGCAAAAGAACCCGACTTTGCAGAGGAAAAAGAAGAAACAACGGCTTCCAACGTGGATAGATCGAGGTCGGCGGAGTTACCTCCGTATCCGGGAGAGCTCTACGACATTGCAGAAGAATCAACATCCGAGGATGAAGAGGACGAAGATTCTGACAGCCCTGAGTCTTCTGAAAGGAAAATGTCTTTCGCATCTACTGTAGAAGAACGGCTGCCTGAAGACATAACCAAGTAAGATTTGACATTTTTGTTTGTTTTTTAAAGCTTTGTTACAGCTTCCTGTGTATTTATAACTTTTACTGCCACTGTACATATCTTCTTGTTTTGTTTTTGTTTTGTTCCATTATGCGACTTTTTTACGTTTTTTCAAAGAAACTTCAAAAATTCAGGAAAGGTTTTGATCGACTTTCACATCTTTTACTTTAAAGAATGAGTTTATCTAACACAACGTACTCCCTATCTCTGTCATCTTATGATAACTTTCAAAGTTTGTTTTCAATCACTTTCAACTCTACCTTTATTTAATTGACTCTCTCATCAACCGATATTATCCCTCACAATAAAACTTTCATGTTAGTGCTTAAGCAATCTTATCACTGAACTTAAAATTTGAAACGAATTAAAACTTTAAAGTTCTACCTACTGTAATAAAACTCTCTAATGCAACTAACAAGTATATATTTTGAACAGTAACAGAAAACATAAAAATATAAATACAAAATGTTAATGTAAAAAAAGTGGCAAATGAAAAATTTCTCAGCTGCTGTTAATTTTTTTAAAACCATTCGTAAAATAAGACCTTTTGATAAACATTTATTATAAATAATTTACCCGTATACGAGGAAGAGATCCATTGTATTTTTTCCTATCTGAAGTCCATTGTAGATATCAGTAGAAGCTAATTGTTATTAGATAATTTGAGGTAACGACGCTGTCCGGGCGAATATTAACCTCCTTCTCATCGAAGAGTTTATCTATTTACCTTAAACGTACCTAATTTTCATATCCCACACTCGTTTCTGTTTTGGAGGAACAGTACACATTGGGTTTAAAACACAACGGATACCGATATACAAATATTTCTCAATTGCTGGACATTTCAGAAATTCTTAAATATATCGCCACTCTCTGGATATTTTACTAACGGAAAATAAACTCGAAATTTATTAGCATTGAAAAATTGAGCCATATTAAAATCTTACTATCTATGGTCATCTCGTTAATATAAAATGTAGGTCGATATCTTTTCCTTTGATGATGGGAACTTTTTGTCGAAACGCGCGTCATATAAATTAAAATGTTAATCTTAACACCAGGTTTTCAATTGTTGTTTTCCAGTCTGTGGTAAAGGGAACATTCAGAGTGCTCAAGATTTTTGGACGCATATAGGTTATCAAACACCAGTAAGCCACATTTTTAGAACATTTAATGGGAAGACTTATTGGTTTGTAGCTTTACATCCACCACCTTGAGTGAATGAGCATTTCACTTTACGTTTACCAATTGCAAGACTTTATTGCATTTTGTACAGAAACACTTTGTATAATGAACAGGATGATTAATGGAGAAACTAGATGGACAATAGAATTTATCTACAGCGAGTTGACTAAGCAAGTATTCTTTATGCGTAAAGGCTAAAAGCACTTCTGGTGGGGATGAGGAATGTTTTGTTTATTTATTTATAGGATTAAAGTAGGGACAAGGTCCTACAGCAAAGAAAAAAATTGTGAGTGATGTAAAAAGTATTTCCAGGCATTAAATTTTTTCAAATTTCCCCGGGGTGAAGCCCCCAGAACCCCCTCCAAAGCCTATGTCTAGCTAATGATGGGTATTATAATTAGGTAATTAAAAGAAGTGTATTTGTAGTGCAAACCATATTATTGGAAATTAAATGGACATTTTGATTGGCGCAGACAGTCCCGTAACTACCACACACGAGTAGAGTACAAAACTGACGAAGCAAAATTTTTGGTTAAATATATTTATAGAACGAAACCATACATGTCACTGGGAGAACCAGTCTTTTCAGATTTACGAAAAATTATTTTTAGGATAAACTATTACTTGAAATTTTAAATTGAGGTTTTGCTCCAGGGCACTCACATTTGTAGTTAAGGCACTGATCGCAGAATAATTTGTTTACGCGCATGCGTCTCTGTTCACGTCTCTTGTGTTTAGATTGGGTAACTATTTTTCCCTAACAAGATATCTATTTGGTTGCTATCTTTTAGTATAGCTATATTACACGGTAGTATAATATAAGCTAGTGCTCTTTTTTTTGCAAATAAACCTTGAGTATGTATATAAAGTGAGGTTATGTGGAAAAAACAAAAATTACCTCACTTTACAAACACAAAAAACATACATACAAACACATGGTTTATCAAATTATCTCTATCGAACATGTCCCCATGTTAAACTATATTATATCACAACTGCACAAAGTATCCGCTTAGAATTTGTTGTGTTGGAAAAAAGATTTCTAATCAAAATACGAAAACCAGGTGAGAAAGCCGGGAAATGCGTGAAAATGATCCTGCGACAAAAGTGGTTTGAAATATATATATATTTATAGGAATCGTAGTATGGGTCAATGACAACACCATATCGTGATATAGTTATGTTGTACTAAGCTATTCTCCTAGACTCCCCATTATATTCCCTCATAATCTGCAATTCAATTAGTTCTTTATTTTTAGTACACAAACAAATAACCATAAAGAAAATAAAAATAGTTTTAATGGCAAAAAGGAAATTTAAAAAGTTTATCTTCAGTTTACAAACTTTAGACACTTTTTTAAACTTAAAAATAAAAATATCTAAAATTGCAATTCTACCTGTTACACATTGCACATCTTCTAGAAGAAGATCTTAGCCGTTAAGAGGTACCAGACTGAAGAAAGTTACACAAACATGAACTTTGTCCATTATTTATCCCCTACCAAATATAAAAATTGGCCAATAAGGAACTAAAGCGGTCAGGTCATATAGAATGAAAAATAGCAGAAAACGTAGAAGAAATCGGTCACCAAGACAGCCTAAGAGGCATAAGTTAGGTTGCAGGGCGGATGAGTGGGCCAACACATGAAGCACTTGACTACTATTTTCTTACTACTTTTTGCATCACTTGGTAAAAAAACACTACATACTGATACTTCTCGGCAGCCAAGTTTCGCACTAAGTCAGTGCATTGTTCAATGTTGTGAGCCACTTATAAGACTCCCAAACAAGAGTTTTGATTCACAGCATTGAATAATGCACTGACCTAGTACGAAATGCTCTGCTGAAAAATATCAGTAAGTAGTGTTTTTTTGCCAATTGATGCAAAAAATACTAATTTATAGAAAACCTCAAGATGTACAACACAAAAACCGTAACTTTTATCTCTTTTGTGTTCGAATATCGATACGGCCAAAGAATTTAATTGGGATTTTTCAACCTCAGATCGATTCAGCTTCTGAATATGAAAAACATAGGAAGACAATAGGCGATTAGAGTGAAGTGGTGGCCACATTAGAATTACATAACACCCCAAAGTAAGGCAGTTGTTTCTCTCCTAAGTAATGTAAACGGTATAAAAGGAGTTATTATTATTATCCAGTTTAAAACGTAGTTAAAACATATAGCTTTAAATTCCGTTTTGAATCATTGATGCAAGCGCCAAGTTGTATTTCAGCATAAGAGGTGTGAGTACTTTCTCTGTGAAATCAAAAAATAAAGTAACAAGTACTGTGTTTTAGCAGTAATAAAATACAGTCCTTAAATGTCTTATTTTCGATTTATTTGAACATATGAATTGCTAATTAACACAAAACTGACAAAATTCCTCTGGAAAAATTATAAAATCTCAATCTCTAATTATCATGATACGGTATATCAACAGTTGTTCCAGTATTGCAACCTACGCAAAGACGTGCTTAATTCGACTACTTCCACAACCCACATCAGTTGTAAACAAGAACGTAACGACACGATTGCATACTATTACTCACAGAGGGCGTTGATATCCCACGTAGGAGTTTAAAACCCGTTCCGCTGGAGGAAGTAGGTACAGGTAGGCTGTGGCCTTGAGTCATGGGTACTTTCTGTGAATCATGTGTCTATCATCTGGTGATTCACCAACTCTTACGCACGGATCTTAAAATTGCCGTAGCGCCTGTAACAGTATTTTGTAACATCTTTCAACGAGTTTTTTTTTGTACAGGTTTGTTTTGTTTACACAAACACTACTGGAGTGAAACGGTTAATTATTCACTGGTTTCATAGTATTTCTGCTTTTGTTTTCCTCTTTAAGAAAAAATTAGGTTATGTGTCACAGATGTTATCTGTCTCATTTTAAGTGGGACGATGCTTCGAAAGCATATTAGCATGCAACACGTACAGAGTTCAGACTTTTGTTCGCGCAACCAATTCAGCTTTATCTCCAATGTGTTTCTTGTAATTTAGAACTATACTAGACCGTTCCGAAATACTTTGAAGGATTATAAATTGCAAAACAAGCATAATCGGGATTCTTGAAAAGACATTGTTACATTTCTTGTGTGTTGGCTTGCTGTTTCTACTCACAGTTTGGTCTTCCTCGCCAGAAGTGTAATTGTCGTCAGTAAGTCACACTCTCCGTACAAGCCTACTGTTCTGTATTTTATGTTTAATAATTACGGTTGTATATTACTTACGAATGTATCGTGTATAATATTACACGGATGCACATTAGGGGGGGGGGGTGTTCCTGTTGGGAACAGTAACTGTTGTCACAATTTATAACATTTAGATTTTTCTATTATACTAATATAGTTTATTTCAACACAAAAATATAAATTTGTAAATTGTACTATGATATATTATAACTATAAAGTATTTAACAGAGGTGAAGGGACATCATTAAGCTGATATAATGAAGGCACTAAGGTGAGATAAAATTTAAAACCCCAAATTGAAGAGTCGACACCAAACATTTTTTTAAATCATTTTTAAAATTCACTCTTACACACACACACACACACACACACACACACACACACACACACACACACACACACACACACACACACACACACACACACACACATAAATACACACACACACACACACACCGACCACCTTAACATCTAAAAAGGTAAACAAAATACAAATATGCAGTTCATTTTCTAATGCGTTGTATGTGACGGCTGTAATAAAATATAAAACGTATCCAAAGACAAAAAAAATCCAACCAGTAACTTTTTAACGTTTTAGAAAAAGACGTATATAGTTAAAGTTCTTTATGATGAGAATTGCTTTACTAATCTGCGATTAGTTTCATCTGATCTAAAACGAATTTAAGATGTCGGTTAGCTTTGCTTTTTGAATTACACAATGATATTTCTCTATTGTTTCGGAATCATATTTCTATTTGTTTCTTTATTATTTCAGTCGTGGACTGGCAGACAAAAAAGCAATGCTAAATAAAACAATCTAGTTAACAGGTTTATATGAACCTTCAAAAACTTACTAATTAAAGTATTGATTTATTTAATCAAATTTTAGTTAGCTCTTAAATAATGTAAGATTCGCCTAAAGGACGTTTTCCCTTGAAAAAATGATCCAGTCCTTCTGATTGTCGGCTTGTTTAGTTACAAGAAAATATATTGAAATATAAATTTATTAAGTAATAAATAATACTCTATAATAAAAAGTAAACGTTTGTACAATACAGAAGTAACATAATATAAAATTAATGAAACAACTGTTGTCTAAGACTATAAGTTAACTTTTACTTAACACTTTTAAATGTTTATAAACTTGCCTATAGTAGAACTTACTTATGTTCGTTTCGGGAGATGTGTCCCATTGATACATAGGCCAGACAGGGAGGTCCTTCTACACATGTTACCAAGAACATATAAAAACACTAATTAATAATAACTACCAATCAAACTCCACAAAACATGACTACATAGACATAACATCTAACCTACATATTCTTCATAAACAACACAGAAATAACCAACGCTACACAACCGAACAATACGAAATATACAGACACTTCAAACTACACCTTACACACATACTCAATACACAATTACATTACAACTCACACGCACTTTTTGACATCATAACTCCAAATACTCACAAAATACACCCACACCACCAAAATATCCCACCCCCACCCTAACCTACGTAAACCTTGAGATCAGTTACGGACTGACTTGACAATGGGACACATCTCTCGAAACAGCTGCCCTCAACAAACATAAGTAAATGCTACTATAGGCAAGTTTATAAACATTTAAAAGTGTTTAGTGATAACCAGTAGCTCACGCGAAGATGGAATCAACAAATGTTAACTTTTAATATAACTTTTATTCTAAACATATCGGAAATTTATTTTAAAAATTACATAACAAAACCTCCAAACACCCTCTAAGAGAAGTTGATAAGCTATTGTTTTTACTAAACCCGTTATAAGCGCCGTATTTGGATTTCGGAAATCTTCAGCTCCGTCCGTACATCTTCAATAGCAAATTGAATTTTAAAATTATTCAATTTTAAGCTCGTAAAACATCTATCTGACGCCGTTAAGATGTTGATTTAACTGATTCCATTGTAAATGTCACAAATATAAATGCGTTTTACTTTCGGAAATCTTCAAAACAATACGTTTATCTTCAAATATCTTATTGTCAATAAACAAAATGGATGATCTTCTCCATTCAAAAACCTGTCAGACGCGCTATAAAGTTTTCACTTTGAAAATCGCAAAACGTTAGAAACAAACAAATGTAGAAGAAGCAATTAAATAATGACGAACATCTACTAAAAATCTGTAATATATTTCTCAAGCAAGTTCCATAGACGAAGTTCATCATCACTGAGTTTAGCTAATTTAACATCTCAATATTTGTATAGTTTAGATGTAGTATTAGCTATACTCACTGCTTATGGTAACTTTGTCATTGAAACGCGATTTTAAGAAATACACTTGGTCGTTCGGTATTAGGACTATTTAATTATTACGCGTAATTACAAGAAGCTCAGAGGATTTTGTATAAATTTTGCAGTCACAAAGTTTAGGAACAAAAAAACGCAATCACCATTTTAATCCGTAAATATGAATTATTTTACTTTGTAAGTACATGGTATCAACTGTGGTAGATATACAGGTTGATCTATAAAATATTTAACCATTCATTTACAAATAATTTAAATGAATGCTTTTTGTTTTTTAGAGAAATGCTATTGTACAAAAGAAAGCATAGGAACGCGAAATTTCCGTCCTTGTTAAAGCTGTTAGTACTTCTGACTTTTTTTTATAACTTTTATAATGTAAAAATTAATAATAAAAAAAAATTCAAGACAATTCTTACTAAGGTCAACAAAAAAAAATTTTATTTCATCCTTGTTAAAACTATTGGTACGTGTGACTATTTTTGTTGTTGTAATTTTTGCAATATATATATATCAACAAAAAATATTCAAGTGAATTCCTACTGAGGTTCACAGAGAAAAAATTATATTTGACTTACTTTTTATTTTATAATTACAAATAATATAAAGTGTATCACATTCTAAATGAAAACATTTTTTTCAAATCGAAAACCATAAATATCACTTCAATTTTTGAAAAATACGAACCTAACATAAACCCAATAAGACACGAAACTACAGTGTCTATAGTGTTGTGTTTTATAATCTGAATGCCTCCTTATAAAATACAACACTATTTTATTGAGCATAAATAGTTATAACTAATGTATTTTACTATATGCAGCAAAGTAACCGCTAGGGATGGGTTCGGTTATTTTAGAATAATTACTTTATTAACGATTATATTGAAATAATAAAGCGTTACTAGACATTATAATTTATTGTTTTATAACCAAACCTATCCTAATCGTGCCCTACGTTAAATATCAACTTGTAACTTTGATAGTTATGAACTGAAAATATCCTAACAATAAAACACAAAAAAACAAATGTACACAAAAAAAATAATAAAAACACTAAAAGAATATAAAACATAAAAAAACACGGTATTAAGTGCCAAATAAAAAACCGATTTCTTTGCAATTTTCTATTTTCCTCCCTATACAGTATGTGGTATTGAACTATTATTTTTGCTTGTTACTTACTATTTATTCGCTTTCTAATTTATGAAGCTGATGGAGGTATATAATTTCTCATTGCTTCATCTCTTGTAATGCTTCATTATTGTAAGGAACCTTTCTCTTATAACTTTATATACATCTTTAAGTAGCAGATTTTTAGCTATGGAAAAGTTGGCTCAGTCCCAAAGTGCTGGATTTCAAACATGTACTCATTCAGTTTGAGACATCAACTGTTTTTTAAATTTAATTGATGATTAAATATTTGAATTTGACTGGAAAGTTAAAAGAGTATTTAATTAACGACTGAAAATTTGCACAAGATATATATAAGGAGACTGTGTGCTAATAGAAAGAATTCAAAAAGAATTTCGAAATCTCATTCGTTTTTAACTAGGTAACACTTTGTATTCTGCACCATAACCCTAAATTAGCGAATAAAGAATTCATGCGCACGCATGTAAACGTGATGCACTTGTATCTGTGACTGCAAGCTGGTCCAACAGCTGTTCCTGGTATTTCATTCCTAACCTTCAAACTCTAAAATTAACTTCTGCTAAGACTTCGTCGTATCTCATGTCAGAATATTACAAGCCAGAGCAAAGATATTCTTTCACAAATCTGTCTCCACTGAGTTCTTCAAGCTAAAGTCGGAGAAATTGATAGGTAACAAGATCCGATGGTTAACTGAAAGACACATCTCATTCAATAACATATGTTGTTTTCATGATAGAAGTTGCGTTTTATCTAGAAACAAATCATTTTCTCTATTTCTGGAAGAAAATTATTACTCTCGGATAACAAAAATAACTACGAATCTTAACAAAGTTATTTATAAATAAATCTGACCTTGTACTAAGATATTTCTGGGGATATAATTTTAAGTTCTATGACGTACTAAGACTAAAATTACCACTTAATGTAATTAAAATACACAATTTTTCTAAACATATAAGATTGTTTTTAAAGGGTGTAAACAGAACCACCAAATAACCTTCAAGAGAACACGATAAGCTTTTTTACCAAATCCATTATAAGCACCGTACAGCGTAGTTGAATGTTACTGCCTTGTGGTCTATATATGAAGAAGTGTAAATTTAGTAATGAAAAGTAAAGCATAATAAAGGGCTAGTGTTGGAAAATACACCAGTAGGCCTATGCTTGCTATGTTGATAAGATATTTTGATGTTTTATATTCTTTTAGTGTTTTTATTTTTTTTTAATGTGTACATTTGTTTTTTGTGTTTTATTGTTAGGATATTATTTTCAGTTCATAACTATCAAAGTAACAAGTTGATTAAATAATAAAAATATATACAACTCACAAATATACAATTTTTTATTTCAAACGCGTTTCGACGACTACTTTGTCGTCATCTTCAGTGAAAATACACAAATGAAATTAACTAAAATATATATATATATATATATTAAACATAACCTATAAAGTTTTAGCAAAGGTAAAAGGTATAAAGTTTTTACCTTTGCTAAAACTTTATAGGTTATGTTTAATATATATATATTTTTTAGTTAATTTCATTTGTGTATTTTCACTGAAGATGACGACAAAGTAGTCGTCGAAACGCGTTTGAAATAAAAAATTGTATATTTGTGAGTTGTATATATTTTTATTATTTAATTATAACTTTCACTCACAAGCCAGCTCGAATATTATTTATAACAAGTTGATATTTAACGTAGGACACGATTAGGATAGGTTTGGCTATAAAACAATAAATTTTAATGTCTAGTAACGCTTTATTATTTTAATATAATCGTTAATAAAGTAATTATTCTAAAATAACCGAACCCATCCCTAGCGGTTACTTTGTTGCATATAGTAAAATACATTAGGTATAACTATTTATGCTGAATAAAATAGTGTATTTTATAAGGAGGCATTCAGATTATAAAACACAACACTATAGACACTGTAGTTTCGTGTCTTGTTGGGTTTATGTTAGGTTCGTATTTTACAAATATTGAGGTGATATTTATGCTTTCGATTTGAAAAAAAATGTTTTTTTTAGAATGTGTTTTTCAACAAAGTATGTGAAAAAAATCGAAGGTGGTGGGAGAACGGTAAACCTTTATCCAGATAAAAATTCCAGTTTATCTTTTTCTCAAGTAGGCTTATATTATTTTATGTATTCCGTTATGTATATTTTATGTCCAGTTTTGTCTTTTTATCAAGTAGGCTTATATTATTGTATGTATTCCGTTATGTATATTTTATGTCCAGTTTTGTCTTTTTATCAAGTAGGCTTATATTATTGTATGTATTCCGTTATGTATATTTTATGTCCAGTTTTGTCTTTTTCTCAAGTAGGCTTATATTATTGTATGTATTCCGTTATGTATATTTTATGTCCAGTTTTGTCTTTTTATCAAGTAGGCTTATATTATTGTATGTATTCCGTTATGTATATTTTATGTCCAGTTTTGTCTTTTTATCAAGTAGGCTTATATTATTGTATGTATTCCGTTATGTATATTTTATGTCCAGTTTTGTCTTTTTCTCAAGTAGGCTTATATTATTGTATGTATTCCGTTATGTATATTTTATGTCCAGTTTTGTCTTTTTATCAAGTAGGCTTATATTATTGTATGTATTCCGTTATGTATATTTTATGTCCAGTTTTGTCTTTTTATCAAGTAGGCTTATATTATTGTATGTATTCCGTTATGTATATTTTATGTCCAGTTTTGTCTTTTTATCAAGTAGGCTTATATTATTGTATGTATTCCGTTATGTATATTTTATGTCCAGTTTTGTCTTTTTATCAAGTAGGCTTATATTATTGTATGTATTCCGTTATGTATATTTTATGTCCAGTTTTGTCTTTTTATCAAGTAGGCTTATATTATTGTATGTATTCCGTTATGTATATTTTATGTCCAGTTTTGTCTTTTTATCAAGTAGGCTTATATTATTTTATGTATTCCGTTATGTATATTTTATGTCCAGTTTTGTCTTTTTATCAAGTAGGCTTATATTATTTTATGTATTCCGTTATGTATATTTTATGTCCAGTTTTGTCTTTTTATCAAGTAGGCTTATATTATTGTATGTATTCCGTTATGTATATTTTATGTCCAGTTTTGTCTTTTTATCAAGTAGGCTTATATTATTGTATGTATTCCGTTATGTATATTTTATGTCCAGTTTTGTCTTTTTATCAAGTAGGCTTATATTATTGTATGTATTCCGTTATGTATATTTTATGTCCAGTTTTGTCTTTTTAACAAGTAGGCTTATATTATTGTATGTATTCCGTTATGTATATTTTATGTCCAGTTTTGTCTTTTTATCAAGTAGGCTTATATTATTGTATGTATTCCGTTATGTATATTTTATGTCCAGTTTTGTCTTTTTATCAAGTAGGCTTATATTATTTTATGTATTCCGTTATGTATATTTTATGTCCAGTTTTGTCTTTTTATCAAGTAGGCTTATATTATTGTATGTATTCCGTTATGTATATTTTATGTCCAGTTTTGTCTTTTTATCAAGTAGGCTTATATTATTGTATGTATTCCGTTATGTATATTTTATGTCCAGTTTTGTCTTTTTATCAAGTAGGCTTATATTATTGTATGTATTCCGTTATGTATATTTTATGTCCAGTTTTGTCTTTTTATCAAGTAGGCTTATATTATTGTATGTATTCCGTTATGTATATTTTATGTCCAGTTTTGTCTTTTTCTCAAGTAGGCTTATATTATTGTATGTATTCCGTTATGTATATTTTATGTCCAGTTTTGTCTTTTTATCAAGTAGGCTTATATTATTTTATGTATTCCGTTATGTATATTTTATGTCCAGTTTTGTCTTTTTATCAAGTAGGCTTATATTATTGTATGTATTCCGTTATGTATATTTTATGTCCAGTTTTGTCTTTTTATCAAGTAGGCTTATATTATTGTATGTATTCCGTTATGTATATTTTATGTCCAGTTTTGTCTTTTTATCAAGTAGGCTTATATTATTGTATGTATTCCGTTATGTATATTTTATGTCCAGTTTTGTCTTTTTATCAAGTAGGCTTATATTATTGTATGTATTCCGTTATGTATATTTTATGTCCAGTTTTGTCTTTTTATCAAGTAGGCTTATATTATTGTATGTATTCCGTTATGTATATTTTATGTCCAGTTTTGTCTTTTTCTCAAGTAGGCTTATATTATTGTATGTATTCCGTTATGTATATTTTATGTCCAGTTTTGTCTTTTTATCAAGTAGGCTTATATTATTGTATGTATTCCGTTATGTATATTTTATGTCCAGTTTTGTCTTTTTATCAAGTAGGCTTATATTATTGTATGTATTCCGTTATGTATATTTTATGTCCAGTTTTGTCTTTTTATCAAGTAGGCTTATATTATTGTATGTATTCCGTTATGTATATTTTATGTCCAGTTTTGTCTTTTTATCAAGTAGGCTTATATTATTGTATGTATTCCGTTATGTATATTTTATGTCCAGTTTTGTCTTTTTATCAAGTAGGCTTATATTATTGTATGTATTCCGTTATGTATATTTTATGTCCAGTTTTGTCTTTTTATCAAGTAGGCTTATATTATTGTATGTATTCCGTTATGTATATTTTATGTCCAGTTTTGTCTTTTTATCAAGTAGGCTTATATTATTGTATGTATTCCGTTATGTATATTTTATGTCCAGTTTTGTCTTTTTATCAAGTAGGCTTATATTATTGTATGTATTCCGTTATGTATATTTTATGTCCAGTTTTGTCTTTTTATCAAGTAGGCTTATATTATTGTATGTATTCCGTTATGTATATTTTATGTCCAGTTTTGTCTTTTTATCAAGTAGGCTTATATTATTGTATGTATTCCGTTATGTATATTTTATGTCCAGTTTTGTCTTTTTATCAAGTAGGCTTATATTATTGTATGTATTCCGTTATGTATATTTTATGTCCAGTTTTGTCTTTTTATCAAGTAGGCTTATATTATTGTATGTATTCTGTTATCTATATTTTATGTTTATATATGACTTATTCTTTAATGTAAAATATTTTCTGTTACGCGATCTATCTAGAAACGATATTCTATTTTTAATCTTAAATAGTCCGGCAAACTATCACTATGTACAACGTCCGCCAGCTTGATCGTACTTGAGTTTTTTCTACAAGTTTACAGAATGCTTTCCTTCTATTAAAAAGAACAGCAATTACTTTCATTACTCAGAATTATTTCTGCTCCGTTTGTTATTTGCTTTGAATGATTTGATTGATAGAATTTTATTGAAAACCCAAGTAAGATTTTGATCCTGATATTTCGTTTTACAAGCTTAATATTGTCCACACTAATACGTTTGGACAACCGACCCTTTATTTGTTGGTACCTCTTATTTAAGCAATACATATTTTTAGAACCAACGCAATTGTCTTACCACGCTTTGTTACGTGTAAAATTAAATTAATGTTAGAGTTAAAAATTTTTTTGTCAAGTTAAAACCGCATATTTTTAATTAATTAACAATTACAAACCGATCAATAGAAATTTTAAAGTATTCAGCTACAAAACTTTCCGTGCATTTTGCTAACATAATACCATCATTCATAGGTTAGAATTCAACTAAGTGTGATGCTAACTGTGTTAGCAAAATGTACATAAAGGTTTTGTAACTTTTTAAAGTTGCAGCGAAAGATTTGTAATTGTTAAAAATAATTTATACTACTGGGATCTATATTTGGTTTTGTTTGTAATTTTCGCACTGTTTATATTGTTTAAAAAGTAACTAGACGTGAGTGGACGACTGACTCATTCTTTATCATACGTCTAAGATTTCTGCATTGCAAGTACCCATGATTTAAATCCATTCCAATACTATAGTATCTTATTTAATCTTATGTATACTTCAGTTTTCGCGTTCATTTCCTATTGCAAGACGTAGATTTGCGAGTAGATATCGGGTTCATATAATCTCGATAGATTCTAGGAATTCTATGGAATAGAACTCAGAGGTTCACCCTGCACTATTTATAACGATTGGGTTTTATGTGATTACCATAAACGTATCCATAAATCACGATCATTTATACAGAATTCACGATAGTAAATTTAAACTCCTTTCGGCGAAGGTTCATATAGTTTGACTCTACCTCCTGCTACTGTGACGCCTACTCCTGACACTCGCTAAGAGAAAGTGGCTGACTGATGACGCCTGTATGTAAATATGTCAGGCTACAGGCACAGTCAAGGCACTTATCACATAAACGCAATGTTATTGGCTATTGACTCCGGCCGAGCCTTAAAGTGTAGCGAGGACGAACTCAAAACACTAGCTTGTTATAGCTTTTTGAGCTTGCTACTGTGACGTAGGAGTGACACTCGCTAAGAGAAAGTGGCTGACTGATGACGCCTGTATGTAAATATGTCAGGCTACAGGCACAGTCAAGGCACTTATCACATAAACGCAATGTTATTGGTTATTGACTCCGGCCGAGCCTTAAAGTGTAGCGAGGACGAACTCAAAACACTAGCTTGTTATAGCTCTTTGAGCTTGCTACTGTGACGCCCACTCCTGACACTCGCTAAGAGAAAGTGACTGACTGATGACGCCTGTATGTAAATCTGCCAGGCTTCAGGTACAGCCAAAGCACTCAACATTTGAACAACACTGTTATGGACTATTGAGTCTAGGGCTTATACGTAGCGAGTATGAACTGAAAACACTAGCTTGTTATAGCTTTTTGAGCTTGCTACTGTGACGTAGGAGTGACACTCGCTAAGAGAAAGTGACTGACTGATGACGCCTGTATGTAAATATGTCAGGCTACAGGTACAGTCAAGGCACTTATCACATAAACGCAATGTTATTGGCTATTGACTCCGGCCGAGCCTTAAAGTGTAGCGAGGACGAACTCAAAACACTAGCTTGTTATAGCTCTTTGAGCTTGCTACTGTGACGCCCACTCCTGACACTCGCTAAGAGAAAGTGACTGACTGATGACGCCTGTATGTAAATCTGCCAGGCTTCAGGTACAGCCAAAGCACTCAACTTTTGAACAACACTGTTATGGACTATTGAGTCTAGGGCTTATACGTAGCGAGTATGAACTGAAAACACTAGCTTGTTATAGCTCTTTGGGCTTACTATTCTGCGCGCCACGTAGCTTAGCATGTAGAAGATCGTTAGTTCGAGTTACCACCACACTTCCCCTACGTTTACTGGTATAGTAAATTCAACTTTAAGGTAGTTGTTGTCCTCAGTGATGTGACTGACAAAATTGGACTTACTGTTCGATCCCAAATGCGATCGTATTTACTGGCGGTGGAAAGATTGTGGTGTGGATGCATCACACGAGGCGCTCCCCTATATGGCACACACTTTACATAAACAATACCGGATCCAGACACCCTCTGACAGGGAGGAAGTCACAGGCTAAATGTCAAAAGAAATTTTAAAACGAAACAGATATTAAAACTATTTTTAAGTACAAATAATAATACTAAGCACAAACAGTTAAAGGGGTAAGATTCCATAACCTGTTTTTATCTTGACATATTTGAGCGGGTGTTATCTTGAATTCTCAAAAAGTCACACACCTCCGATTACTGGGCACACAAACAAAGGCCTGGCTTTGTAGGGCGCAGAGCTAGGTGTTTGTATAGGTATTGACACGTAAGCAGACACTTGCCCGTTGAATAGAAATTCTGTACTAGCCTAGATAAAAAAAAATAATAAACATTGTCCGCTGTCATGCGGGCTGCGTCAATTGTCCTCGCGGCCCTAGTGAAGGCACTTCAGTAGATGAAATACGTAAGCTACAAGTGATTTATGCCTACATCCCTGGAAATGTTTGCAGAACGGTCCTTGCCGAATCTCCACCCTCCCCCAGCCTATATAGCACCGCTCTAAGTCCAATTGAACAGTTTGCGTGTCAACACCTATAGATTCCACACAATTCTAATCGAAAAACATTAGCTACCTGCTCAAATGACACAAACATTGTGCTTTTCTTGCTTGGGGTTGACTTATTGAAATCCATACAGTTTTTGTAGAGCATTCGTTAATCGTAAACAACTTTTGTTAACGGGAACATCGTTGTAACCATTAGTCTCCGCCAAAAGGATTAGGCGACCCTCACACACTCACACGTGCTGACCCAGCTCGGTAACCTTCCCTACCTACTTAGGCCTTAGTCTACGAAATTAAAACTGTAACGCTGTTACAGCTTTCAAACTGTTTTAAACTGTAACACTTGAGAAAATTTTACTGACATTTTTGTATTCTACATATGTCTCCTTGGAAATATATGCTAAGCACTACGTTAACCTATTTATGTCACTTCTAAAGACAATAGGAAAGATAACAATCATTAAATATCTACTTCCATATTTATTAGTCTAAATATTGACATAGTAACATGTTTGGACATTTCAAAAAATAATATATAGAAATAAAAAAATGTCAGTAGAATCCACCTTAATGTAACAGTTTGAAAACGCTTAGTTTTGTATACCTAGGCATAGTACCTGACTAATGGAAAACCATGAGTGAAAGGTAGCCAGATTGAAGATAGAGCGTGGGAGTGTGTGTGCACGTCGTGAAATGAGGGTCGCTTAATCCTCTGAGGAATTGGATGAGATACGATAATGTAATTTTATCAATTTTTAAAAGGTATTTTTCGTATTAAATGTTTTAGTACTGTTCAATAGATTTAGCTACAAGGAAAATAATGATTTCACAAAAACAAGGAATTTTATAGATGTTTTAAACTATATAAAACCTTAAAAGTATTTTTTCCTTTTACCTGAATAACGTTTCCTTAACGACTGAAAGAGTAGAGCGCTTGACTCCCGAACTTGGATCTGAGGTAGGTAACAAGTAGCTTTAAATGATTTCCGTGTGATTTTGTAATTCCCAGACGACATAGCCTGGAAAAATTAATATATGGGGTTAAACCTAAGGTAATAAAGATAATGCCGGTTAGATGGTAATAATAGAGTAAAAAAAGACTAAAACGTAGTGTTGGGCACATTTATTTTCTTGAATTCGGTAAGGACCAAAGTAATGTAATGCAATCCTGTTTCTCCCCAAGTCATTTTATGGTATGAGGTACATACCACAAAAATGGAAACAGGCTATAATTATTCCACTTGTAAAACCAGGGAAATCTCCTGAACTTGCTTCTTCTTACAGGCCTATAGCCTTGACATCATGTCTCGGTAAACTTTTGGAGAGACTGGTTAATAACCGCTTAACTTGGAGGCTTGAAAATTATAATCTGCTGGGTTCATGTCTTTTCGGGTTCAGACCTAAACGAAGCACCTGTGATGCTTTACTAAACTTTACAGAAAGTATATATACCGGATTCTCAAACAAAATGTGTACATCAGCGGTGTTCATCGATTTCGAAGCAGCCTTTGATAAGGTCTCACGCATATCTATTATTTCGCAGTGTATGGAAATCGGTTTAAAAGGGAGGATATTGAAATACATTGTAGACTTCCTTAAGGATAGGAAAATTAAAACTAAGATCAATGATACCTACTCTGAAGAAGAATGTACTCTAAACGGAATACCACAGGGGTCAGTCATTAGTCCTACTCTTTTTAACATAATGATGCAAAATTTAGGGAATATAGACCTTCCAGGCATCGGCATGGCTATTTTTGCAGATGATGTCACTATCTGGGCCACTGATAAAGACCCAACTGCTTCTACTCACCAACTGGAAAAGGCACTTAACAAAATCTCTGAGTGGTCTGAAAAATGGGGACTAACCATTTCAATATCAAAAACTGAAGTATGCTTCTTCTCCAGGCGATACTTGCACACAAACTATAAACCAGTTATAAATTTAAATGGAAACGTACTGCGGCATAACCCAAATCCTGTACTTCTGGGTATTAAACTGGATCCAAAACTACTGTGGAAAGAACATGTCCATTTCATAGCGGACAAATGTGCAAATAGAATAAAAGCGTTGAAAGTTATAGCCAGCAGGGCATGGGGAGCAGATACATATATATTAAGGAATTTTTATTTGTCCTTTGTAAGATCAAAAATCATGTATTGTTGTGAAGTTTGGGGTGGAACAGCTGAAACTCATATTCGAAAATTACAAATATTACAGAACTCATCTCTGAGGATTTGTTTGGGTTGTCCAAAAACCACAAGTATACAGTCTATGGAAATTGAACTGTCAGTCATGCCCTTTGACTTATATATAAAAAACAGAATGTGGAAGAAACATTTTCAGATGAAGGCAATTTCACTTAACACTCTTTCTAACATTGCATTGGTAACTAACATCCGACAGTCACTGTTCTACCATCATAACAAACCCTGCGAATCATTAAACACAATGGAATCAGGAAAAATTCCAGTTGTTTTGGAACAACAACCCTGGCTTCGAATCCCAATAAAAACCAATCTTGAAATTCCTGGTTCACTCACAAAAGAAGATTCACCTCACCTACTAAAATCTGTCACTATGGAATTGATAAACACCACATATAACAACTTTGTAAAAATCTACACAGATGGTTCCGT
>JBAIZL010000003.1:130001033-130363533 GCA_036971475.1 Prosapia bicincta | reverse complement strand
TAATTGAATTTCTCTTAGACTGAATTAAAATTATAAAAAGACGTATATTTGACGGACATGCATGGAAAAAAGTAGCTTTTTCTGTTAAAAAATTAGTTTAAAACAATAAGTCAAGACGTCGACAAGAATGTAACAAGACGAACCATGTAAAATTATTTGATGATTCAATGTTTTTGATGTTTGTTGTATATTCTAAAACTGACACAATACAGAACGAAACATAACCTAATTTATTACTGTGACTGTACATTTATAAATCATTTACAATTTATAAGTACATTTACAATGTATTATATTTTTAAATTTTAATCTTCGATGTTATTAAATAGGCCCTAATAAATTAGTTTAGTTAAGAATCATAGTTCAAGAATCGTATCAGTGTATTAGATGTTTATAGTTAACATGTTAGGAATAGTATAGGCCTACTAAAATTTTCTTTATATATATATATATATATATATATATATATATATATATATTAAATATATTAAATATGGTGATATGTTTTCTTGTAATATAGTTAATAAATTAAAAATATTTCAAAAACAAGAATACTTTTAATGAATATATTTATTCAAAGCTTTTCGCCGATAAAATAGTACCAGCACCTTCAGAAAAATAAATATTTAATAATCTAATATTATTATCTAATATCTATTATCTAATAGATTATTAGATAATTATTTTCCTGAAGATGCTGGTACTATTTTATCGGCGAAAAGCTTTGAATAAATATATTCATTAAATGTATTCTTGTTTTTGAAATATTTTTAATTTATTAAATAAATAAATATATATATATAAAGTCAAAATACAAATACAAGAAGTTTTATTGAATTTACAATTCAAGCTTTTCGTTGGCAAACAGTACCAACATATATATAAACTTAGTGAAAGTACAGGAATCAACATAACTCACAAGTAATGAAAACAGCTGTTTCATGAAATTAAAAGTTATCGCACAGGCGAGTTCAGTCAAATATAAGCTATTTCTGCATATAAAGAACATTTCATTTTATAATGATTTAAACATAACCTCCAAACAGTTAATAGCGTTAAGCTGCATCCATGTTTTACTTTCGGAAATCTTGTGAATATTTCGTTCATTGGAAATCTGACATCTCATGTTTCGTCATATTTATTTAGAGTAGTCCTATAAAAATGTGCTAGGTATGCTTAAATAAGCTTACACTTCAAAAGACATTAAATCAAAGTAGGTTAAACATTTTCATTAAGACTTTGTTGAAGTGGATTGTGGATACTATATAACGTTGAAAGAAGGTAAGAGGGTGTTGTGTAAAACGAACGTGAACTTGTTGTGGAACCGTTCATTTGACCTGTTGGTACTTAAGACTGTGGAGAACTGCCTTGTATTGTAGACCTACGCAGTGGCTTATGGATATCCACCTAGATTCTTGTTGTAGGAAGAATGGAGAATCACGGTTCTCGGGTGCAGGTTCGCGTTCCTAACTGTATTGGAGTTATTGCCAAGTGTACTCTCTCTGGAACGAGGAAACGGACGGTGAGCCAGCCGCAGCTACTTTTTGGGAAAGGTGGTTGCGAGTTAGGTTAGGTTAAAAATCACGGGTTTGATTTTTTATCCTATCAGAATCATTAGTGAGCCATTTAATTTGTCAGTTTTGATAGATTTGGGTCGTGTCAAAATTACTTTCTGGCATAGCTTTACAAATATTAATTAAATCAACCCTACACTTTTTCGTCATGGAATAAAAAGGTTTCACGAACCACTGTGACATTCCGCAGTAGATGAGGTAAAGTACCCGACCCTGGTAAGAAGGGTGATTTGGTTTCCAAGAACATTTTAAACTCTAGGTCTACACGCTGGAATTGAAAGACTCCTCCGTCCATTATCTCACTGTCTCCTGTGAGTGAGTGAGATATAGGGGGCTGACTGGCACTCAGTCCACAGATCGGGAAATTACCTGGCAAAGGTGTGTCACATCAAAGGTGTGTCTGGCTCACAGTCCTGCGCCCCATGGAACGATATCGGTATGGAATATACGTAGGGCCATTAGTTCTGTTGATGAAAATATGAAAATCGTGTCCAGTAAAAGTAGATTTAGGAGAAAAATCCGTGTAAATCGACATTCAAGAGTAACTTATAGTTATTAACATTTTAAAAAACAATTAAAAATCCCAAAAAATATAAAAAGTTGACAGCATTTATAAGCTAATTTTAAACGCAGCGAAATAACGAGATATTACTTTTGGCATTTAGTCAGTTCAAACCTGTATAAAGTACGATAGAAGACACTCTAATTTGAAGTATTGCATGTATGTGTGGCAATAGAGAGTTTATGGCTTACTGGATGAGATTTTACCTACCGTTTCACAGGGTCACCCTGTTGATAATGTTGAATCTGTTTTATGATCACATAGTTTCAGTCTCCCGAAAACAAAATACATTAAAACACTTTCTTTACGAACGTGACCTTATTGTCACTTCAAGTCAGCCGTGAACATTTCTTTTTATGAATTTCTGGTAGATTGTTTAATAACTGGATAGCGTGAAAAAAAATGTTGTGGTGTTTATATATACAGGAGCTTTTAAGACATTTAATTAGGTTCTCAGTTTGGTGTTTTGTGTTATATGTGATTGCATATTGTTTTCTTAAAGTCAATAATTTGTATATATATATATATATATATATATATATATATATATATATATATATATTAATTTATAGCTCTATATAGTGCTATTACAGATGTCTGGGTTTTCTAAAACTTGTACATATACTGTTGAAATATTTCTCCAAAATATAATACTAATTTATCGAGTGTTTACAAATGTTTTATAAAACGAATTACGTATAACGTGGGCTCTACGCTGCCATCCCCATAAGGTCAATGGCCTGAAACGTCATTTCTGTTTTTTAAAACTACCTCAAAACTCCTTCATTATCAGTTCGAAAACTTTTCACTAAAATTAGGGAAGAAAATGTTTTCAGAACGTTTATAAGAATTTTATCTGGTAGCCGCAGCAAATGTATTAAAATGTCTACATAATGTATATGAAGTCCACTGCGCGAAATAGTGTAGGTGGCTTGTTTAGCGCTGAATGCCACGTAAGGAAGCGGCCTAGCGAGGTACGTTCGAGAGTCGCTAACCCTTGAGAAGTAATTGGTAACCTGAGCTAACAGTGTTGCCTAGCTCGAGCGTCGGGCTGTCAGTCTATCGCCTGTCCGTTACTCGTCTCTCACTCATGTGGCAACGCTGCACTCGCCTGATTTCGTTCAGTTGACTTTAGGAATATAGCTTCACGAACAGGCTCTACTTTTTTTTACAATACAAAATCATTTTGTACTAATATTTCGTTACAATTTTTAAGATTATAAAAAATGTTACATTTCTCGTATTGGAAAGAAGAAGGGGAATCATAACCTCTTATTTAAAATTGGCCACTGGTGTTAAAGGTTTAGCAACTGTTTGTGTATCACAGATTTTTTTAACCAAATGTCCTCACTTTTCAAAAAGTTGTTCTATTTTCTGTTACAGGAAAAATATGGTAAATCAAGAAGCAAAGTTCCAAGAACAGGTCGGAGACTTGGAGGCGCAGCTGAAGGCTCGTGAGAACGAATCCAAGCAGTTGCTTTACCAGATAGACGAACTACAGCGACACGTGGATGCCAAGACGGGAGGAATGGACCGTAAGTTTCACTCGTAAAATTGTAACATAAGCCAATATCAAACTTACAATAACGTTTGTGTATATTGTTTTGACGGTGGAGTCGTTTGATATGTATGAATGCATCTTTAGGGATGGAGTGATAGGTTGGGATGGTGACAGAGGAATATATTTAGTACAGATTTGATCAAGATAGTGTCACCGAAGGACTTGCGCCTGGTCGATTTTCAGAGGTATTGTAAAACAAATCTTGCACGAACATAACCTATGTGTTCAGGATAGTCGATTGGCGGTTAATTTATCACCAATATGTGCGTGAACAACAAAATTTTAATCAAATAGTTTATTAATTCAGCCGAGGTGATCCATTGTATCTTATCCGCTAAACGTGATTAATCAACTAAACACGCGGAACCTGTTGATTTAGTCGTAGCTGATAAACTACAAACCAACCAATTATATATAGGTCTGCTAATGAAGCTTTTTAAAAACAATCTCCAATTCATTCAACACAGTGTCATCTTTTCTCCCTTTTTTAAGAAAACAGAAAGCCATTTCTGAATTGTCGTCCTCATTGCCGCTGTCCTATTGTCCTAGCCGCCGTCCTCATTGCCGCTGTACTATTGTCTTTGCCGTCGTCCTCATTGCCGCTGTCCTATTGTCTTTGCCGTCGTCCTCATTGCCGCTGTCCTATTGTCCTTGCCGTCGTCCTCATTACTGCTGTCCTATTGCCCTTGCCGTCGTCCTCATTGCCGCTGTCCTATTGTCCTTGCCGTCGTCCTCATTGCTGTTGTCCTATTGTTCTCGCCGTCGTCCTCATTGCAGCTGTCCTATTGTCCTTGTCGTCGTCCTCATTGCCGCTGTCCTATTGTCCTTGCCGTCGTCCTCATTGCCGCTGTCCTGTTGTCAGTACTGGCACGCGTTAACTCAAAACGAACTTATCCTTACGTTTTCAACTAAGCCCGACACCCACAGCGCATAGTAGACCTTATACTTTTCCCCGCCGTCCTGAGCTACTTTGGCTGTCCACTTTCCAGTACATCCGTCTAGACAGAGCAGAGACAAGTTGGTTGGTTACTTTTATTCGTACTACAGTTTAGTCGTCCATGAACTATCCCGTACATCGAACAGTTTTACTTCCTTTTCAATCCCTTCGCAAAACTAATGAGTTGTGATGTCTACCGAACGTTACTCAAAAGTCTGCGAGAGTTATCAATCATGGTATTTCCACTATAACTAATTTAATTCCTGTCAGTTATTTTTTTACTTATTTTCACTCAAAACAAAATAGAAAAGTGACATTTGGCCTGAAATAAGAGGACTCCTTTGTAATAACTGTTTTTTTCAGTTTCAAGTATTACAAATGAAATTATTTTTTCCTACCGCATTGTGTTCTTTTTTTTTGTAGTAGGCCTATATTTTGTAGTTGGCTTTTGAAATTTTGAGACCTCACCAAGTTCTCTAAGAACAGATGAATCATCCGTTCTTAGCCCTTCCTGGAAAAATATGCACTTAAGGGTTTTAAAAATAGAATTTTGTTTTATGATCTCTCCCCAGGTAAGGAGTGGTAAAATGTTGACTTTTTAACAATAGAATGTGGTATAGTTAAGTAAGCCGCCGTTAGCTGTCTTCAGGAAAGTAGTGGTCGGCTCTTTGCGAGTTTTACAAAGATGAATTCGTTCCCCTTCAGGCCTAGACAGGAGTTAACCCGACCGTGTAACATTTAGTTCATAGCCGCGCAGATTAAACTAATAAAATCAATTATACTTAACGGTTTTATGTTATGGTAGCCAATTATAAAAATAAACAATATTATTGTTAAAATATTAAAATGAAATTAATGGAGTTTTAGTGAACAAAAATTATAACCTATGAGACTATAGTTAATAGAACTACATTCTTCTTTTAAAGTTTTTTTTGTCGAGCTTTCATTGGATTTTTAGTTACCAAAATATAGATGCAATTGCATGGGAATCCGATCTTTATTTATAACATTAAAATGAGCTACTTCGTTCATTTTCCGTTCATTTTTGTTTTGCCGTATTGAACGAGTAGTCTCAAATTTCCTCAGTCTTGCAACAACATAGATATATTGGACACTCGTGATTAGTGTAAGTTACTAAACCTATCTTTTTTCCTACCAAACCTAACCTTACTTTTAGCTATAGCCGATTGTAATATAGCTATATATTATAGTAATATAAAACGGTATTCTGTTTTATTAAAAAACCCTGATTTATATATATATATATATATATATATATATATATATATATATATATATATAAAATATGTTTTCTTGTTTAATAATTTAAAACAACATAGGTTATTCAAATACAAGAATATTTATTAATTTATATCCAAAGCTTTTCGTTGGTAAACAGTACCAACATCATCAGGAATGAAAATTACAATAATCTTATTGTAATTTTCATTCCTGATGATGTTGGTACTGTTTACCAACGAAAAGCTTTGGATATAAATTAATAAATATTCTTGTATTTGAATAACCTATGTTGTTTTAATATATATATATATATATATATATATATATATATATATATATATATATATATATATATATATATATATATTAAACAAGAAAACGTATTTTATATATATATGAAGTTAATATATTACTATTGTAAGTAATTTTATCCACCATTAAGTGCAATGATTTTACCTTCAGTGATGAGGCGCCTTTCGGTCACTTGACCATTGTCGAATCACTGATTACTTTTTCTTAATTTTTCTGGTGCGGATGTTAGGTCCGTCGTGTTGTAATTGTTGACGTCATATACGTTTCCTCTTGAGTCTTGTGTATTATGAACATCCGCACCACAAAAATTAAGAAAAAGTAATCAGTGGTTCGACAATGGTCAAGTGACCGAAAGGCGCCTCATCACTCAAGGTAAAATCATTGCACTAAATGGTGGATAAAATTACTTACAATAGTAATATAAAGTCAGTGCAACGGAAAAACAATGGATAACGTAAAAAAAATATCAAGAATATATATATACATATATATATATATATATATATATATATATATATATATATATATATATATATAAAGATAGGCCCTATATTAACTTTACGATTATATATGGTTTGCTATATTTAGAATAACGTTTTTCGTGTTTAATATTTAACTAAATATTAGTCAACTTTGATTTTTCCATTTTTAGATTTGTTAACTGAAGAACTCCAAACAAGAAACACGTGTTTTTATGTGTCGGAAATAATAAATACTGGTTAAAATTTGACAAAATTGAAAAATAACATCATTATATCAAAGCCCAAAATTGTATAAACTCGAATCTACTTAGTGAAATATTGTACTATAGTTTACTAAATGCCTGTAGGCCTATATCTGTATTATAATATGTAGCAATATATATGAATGGGAATTTAATCCACATGGCCTCTCAGACCTTTTGTCTGACCTTGATACGACCCTTTGGTGTGGCCTAAGGTCTGATCTTAGGCGAAACTCCCTTAGATATGGCCTAGTATGAACTGGAAACCAAAAACATATAATAGCAAACCAGCAAATTGCAGGTATATAAATAGTTTCAATAGTAAGATTTTTAGACACGCCGATAGAGAAATAATAGAAGTATCGAAACCATATCAAAGTATATTTATATTGTACTATATTTTACACCTTAAATCAGCACTTCGTGATTTTATAAAAGGTGTGTTACTAAGCCTTGTTTCAGAACTGTTTGCTTATCACAAATTTTCACGCAACATCAGTTACAGCATGTTTAGAAAGCCCCATTCTTAAAAAGATCATTCTTATAAATTCACATTTAAATAATCTTCCACAAAAAGCCTCCCCCTTTTTCACCTCTTCTCTCAGTTTTTAAATATTACAAAACACTCAGTTGCTAATGGTAATATCAGTGACGGCTCGTGGGCAGCTTGAACGGTTGCGAAACCCCCAAACCAGAGATCAATAGCAAAAAAAATAATAAATTTGTTTATTATTACGCACATTGTAGCCATTACGATTGTAACATTACGAGCGATTATACAGCCGACCGACAGTCTCGTTCGACCTGGTTGCAGAGTAACCTGCACGTCCAGTGACGTCACAACGAATAGAGAAAAAGATTGGAAGGTTCAGACATACTAAAACAGCTAGGCAGTGTCGTAAGAGTATTTTAGTAGCCTGCTTTTGTAAATATAAAGGGGGCAAAATTATTGATAATTTTATTGAGATATTAATCAAGAAATTAAAGAAGTTAGAGCAATTCGGTAAAGTTGCAGACGGGCTGCATCCTCGGGAGTGTTCGGTTAAGAACGGCTCCGTCCGAAGAGAAGCACCTCTCCGAGTTTGACATTTACAGTTAAGAATGAATTGAAATTGGTTTGTTAATAAATAAACCCATAACTTGAGATACGGTCTCTTAAATAAGTAAAAATAAAATAAAAATGCGAATATATTTCCATAAATAGAATAAATCACAAAGTATTAAGCAGTGTCTATCTATTTTCACTATAACAGCCCTTTAAGTTTTTATGATTTCGATTTCTTTCCCTTAAAAAAAACTAACACTTACCTATCTGCAACCCTATTAGGTTTTAGGTATTACAAAACCCAATGACTAGCACAATTCCGAACGAAACGATACAACCATTGATTCAGAAACGGGAAGGCGAGTTGCCAAGACCCAAGTAATTAAAGAGCGAAATGTTATACTAGATCAGAACCGGAAGTTTATTATTCGGAAGGTTGCAAGAAGCAGTTAAATAAGTTGAACGCAGTATTTATGTTTCCTGTGAAACCAATTTACTCTAACTGTAGTGTACTCTGACACGACGTAATGGTTGTTACATCTGTGTGGTGATGGGAGCTTTTTATAATCCTTAGTTTTTATTGTTGATCTGTGACTAAATTAAACTGGTTATGTTAAAGGATGATAACTTGAAAACCAATTTACTCTAACTGTAGTGTACACTGACACGACGTAATGGTTGTTACATCTGTGTGGTGATGGGAGCTTTTTATAATCCTTAGTTTTTATTGTTGATCTGTGACTAAATTAAACTGGTTATGTTAAAGGATGATAACTTGAAAACCAATTTACTCTAACTGTAGTGTACACTGACACGACGTAATGGTTGTTACATCTGTGTGGTGATGGGAGCTTTTTATAATCCTTAGTTTTTATTGTTGATCTGTGACTAAATTAAACTGGTTATGTTAAAGGATGATAACTTGAAAACCAATTTACTCTAACTGTAGTGTACACTGACACGACGTAATGGTTGTTACATCTGTGTGGTGATGGGAGCTTTTTATAATCCTTAGTTTTTATTGTTGATCTGTGACTAAATTAAACTGGTTATGTTAAAGGATGATAACTTGAAAACCAATTTACTCTAACTGTAGTGTACACTGACACGACGTAATGGTTGTTACATCTGTGTGGTGATGGGAGCTTTTTATAATCCTTAGTTTTTATTGTTGATCTGTGACTAAATTAAACTGGTTATGTTAAAGGATGATAACTTGAAAACCAATTTAGTCTAAAGAACAATATATATTGAATATTTTAAATGTGCAGCGAGACTTAAGCTTTATCTAACTGATATCTTTGATATCGACCTGTGACTAATAATAAAAAACTTGTTGAAAGTCTCGAAACTGCAAACTTAGATCTCCTATTTTAAAAGTTACCAAAAATGTTTATTTAATGAAACCTGTTGGAGAAGGATAAAAAATGGCTGTTTTTTATAAGAGAATTTTATGATTGTACTATAAGAGTAATTTAAAATATTTATTTCACCTATAACATAAAAAAGAGGTGATGTTTGAAATATACATATCATAAAGTGTTTGAAATCCATATTAGATTAAAAATTGTAGTCTATAAACTAAGCAACAGTTATATAAAAAAACAATGGGTTTAATAATATTACTGTTGAATATATTAGAGCAGGGGTCCTCACTAGGAATACTTTGAGAGCCAAACATTTTGCATAAAATTTTCCTGAGGGCCGCAAGTACAAGAGGCACTAAATAACTGACAAACAATATGATTATAACATACGTTTATTACATTACCAACATAAATAAACTGTTTTGCGCATAAAAAAGCTTGAAAATGTCCTTTTTTTACTTAGTTAATTCTTTGAAGTTGATGGGCGAAATCTTTCACAGTCCTCTAATATGGCATCTATGTTGGCAGGTTGGGAAGAAACTGAAATTCTTAAAATGTTCTCAACATTCTCACTTGTTTGCCTAGATCTGTACTTGTTTTTTATAAACTTCAGCTTACTGAATGTAGATTCACAGGCATAAGTAGATGAAAAAACACAATATTTTCTGAGCACATTCAAGTAAGTTAGGAAATTTGTCCTTTTTAACAACCCTCCAAAACTTATAGTGAGCTTTATTCTTCATCTTTTCTTCAAAAATACTTTTGAGTTCCGTATCGCTCTGAAGATCGATTACTTCATTTTTCAAATCCCTAGCTTCATATCCAAAAACAGAAAGATGAGCTACATCAGCTGCTTTCATTGCCCATGAATTTTCTACCAAGCGAAATGGTTCCTGATACTTCCTGGAGTCCCTAAACCTCTGAGACATTTCTTCCTTCAGGTCTTTCAACAGTTTTAGTAAATCGGAAACATTTTGACTTTCATCAGGATTTTCATAAAACAGTGTTTTAACTGAAGGGAAGCTGGAATAATCACTGTTTGATAGTTCTTCAATATACATATTGAGTTTTTGTTCCTGTGCAAATACGATACTCGTCATCTTAGTTACAATGTTATTATAGTCTCCTTGCAATTTAGTCAGCGTTTCATTCATAATGCCCATTGTGTCAGTAAGAAACGCTACTTTAAGCCACCAACTAAAATTATAAACTTCAGGGTACTCTTTGTTCTTTGTAGCCAAAAAGTAATCTCATGTCGAATGCTGAAGAAACGTTCCAAAACTTTACCCTTACTCAGCCATCTAACTTCTGTGTGGTAAAGCACATCCCCGTATTGCGAAATAAGTTCTTTCAAAAACTCTTGAAAAGTTCTGTGGTTCAGTTCATTTGATCTTATGAAATTCACGATCTTAACAACGTCTTTCATAACACAGCAACAAAAAATAATTTGACTTCAATCCTAACCGTCTAAGGGCCGCAAAAAATCGTGCCGAGGGCCGCGTAGTGAGGATGCCTGTATTAGAAGGTTTAAACCTTAAGTTCAGTAATGTTTTACAAAATAAATAGAAATTATTATTTCTAATACTAATATTACTATTTCTATAGAATAGAATATTATAACATACAATTAAAGGCTAACTTCTTTTGAAATGTTCAAAGTAGTTATAAAAACTTCAAACTGTAGAAAAAGTCGTTAAACTGCCATCTTTTGTGCTATTCTGATAAAAGAACAACAAAGGGTACTGTAAAGGTTGTACGCTGTATATACCCTAAGGCTAATGGTTTTGAGAAAAACTCCGGCTGATGTTTTTAGAACTTAAAGGCAAGTTGAACAGTAAAAGTTTGCAAATTATGATCGGTGGAAATGTCTCAAAGAGTATAACAACTGACTGGTATTTTTAGAAGCTTTAAGAAACACTGTTATAAATTAACAACAACTTAAAGCAACTGTGGCGTAAATGTTAATATTAATTAAAACAACCTCTCACCACAAATTCAACAAATTTTATTTTAACCTTATGTACATTTCGACTACAAATCATTTGTAAAAATACCTCTGAAGATGATTACTTTGTAGTCGAAATGTACATAAGGTTAAAATAAAATTTGTTGAATTTGTGGTGAGAGGTTGTTTTAATTAATATAAACTGTTATAAATTGTCCAAACAGCCGTGCGCCCTGAAGGATTAGAGCGACCCTCGCTCCCCCACGCGCAGGCACACTCATACGCGCGGCCCGGCCTACCTGCCGCTAATGGTTCTTCTATGAATCACCAACTAGTCCTTGTACTACAAAATCAATTTTTTTTTTAACTGTTAACTTTACTTAATTTGTACTCTAATAACTGAATTCTAAATACTAATTAGCGCAAAATGAGTCCAAACACGGTACAATTGTGACAACTCTAAGGGGTTTTATGGTCAGTAGGTTACAAAATTATAAATTTTACTACTTAAAAATGGCTATAGACGTTTTATTTGAATTCGCACGATCAGAATAATATACATAATTACAGTAATTCTAGTAGAGATTTCAAATTAATGAAAAAATAAACTAAATCATAATTCATAGTTTTTTCCTTATCTAGTAAATTCATATTAATAACTTTTTTGCTTCATTTATTTGATATAAGTTAGGACTACAGCTAATTTGCAAACAATGTAAGTCAGCTCTAGTATAATTGTAAACTGTTTCCATCTTATTGATCTAATTACTATTTCATTAAAGCCGTCTGATTAATACAATATAAAATACGTGATAAAAGTCTCGTTTTATTTGTTTTCTAATTTTTAAACCCACTAAAACCGCTCAGAGTTGTCACAATTGTACCGTGTTTGGACTCATTTTGCAAGGAATAATATTTAGCATTCAGTTATTAGAGTACAAATTAAGTAAAGTTAACAGTTAAAAAAAATTGATTTTGTAGTACAAGGACTAGTTGGTGATTCATAGAAGAACCTTTAGCGGCAGGTAGGCCGGGCCGCGCGTATGAGTGTGCCTGCGCGTGGGGGAGCGAGGGTCGCTCTAATTCTTCAGAGCGCACGGCTGTTTGGACAAATTATAAAGTGTAGTAGGTAGGTCTAAGGAGATTAAATAGTGATTCCTTGGTAGTGAGAATTAGAAATGCATAAAGTAATTCTTTTGTGGGAAAGGTTCGGGATCGCTCATTTACTGAATGGAGTTAGCTTCTTTTAGCAACCTACCAATCCCCCTCACCTTTAATTCTCTCAGAAACGGAAGGCGACTAGAGACTTATAATATTTAATTTATTATTTAATCACTATGTTCAGTAATAATACCTAAATAAAATGTTCAATAACTCATTGTATTTGAGCAATATAAATTATTTTGAAGGTTTTTAAATTAACTGACATTTTAACTGTTATTGAAAAATACATATTATTGTTTCTTTAAGAAAATAATATGGTAGGTAAATCAGGAATTGAAAAATATTATTTTTCTTCAAACCGATTATTCCCAATTTACTAAATTTCATTTAGAAATTATTAGGAAATTAATATTTACTGGCAAGAACTAGTAATTCCACAACACAACGAGTGGAACGAGAATGAAATAAATACATCCATAACTCTCCTTCAAATTCTAAATTCTTCAGGAGCGGTGATTGGTGTCCGCTAGGGTGAAAGGAGTGACGTTTCCAGGACGAAAGTGTGGCCATTCATTTTGTCTGCGACTCAATTAGTGAGTTGTGACGGAGCAAAGAGTTAAGAATTACAATTTATTTTTCCAGACTTGTCGCTCACTTAATCTCTGGGAGGAATTTACTCGTCAGCGAATCGTTCATCTCTGATGAGAACGATGGGAAATTATGGTATGCGTGGGTAGGGTCGCTTACGAGAAGACTTGCTCTCATCCGGGGTGAAGACCCATAGGCGTTCATAACAAAATCCATTAGTACCACGCAAATCCATTATTGTACCGATAGGCAAATTCTATACAAAAAAGGATCTGAATTTGTAACTCGATTTCAAATAAAGAAACACGTCTAAACAAATCTTTTAAGCGATCCAGCAGAAACAAAATCGATTATAGAAACAAGACGATTATAGTAGGCACCACCAATAAATAAATGAAGCGCTAAAATGTATAACAGTTCTTTCATTGGTCTGGCAGTTCACAGATGAACTTTAGAAAGGATGTTTCATTACTTTCTAAACATTAACAAGGGAGGTATTTGGTTCACTAAGGTTTAAAAAACAAAAATTAAAATAAAACGGGATATACGATACTCAAGAACAGGGGTTCTCAACCTTTTAGGCTCTGAGCCCCCCTTCACACTTTGGTGTGAGGTCACGCCTCCCTTCACGGATTAAGTTAATTTAGACTTATATATGATAAATTTACTTACAATATGTTTAAGTAATAACCAGAAAAATGTTCGCTACTTTTGTAGTGCTAGTGTGAGGGCTGGCACTGTTTCTCGTTAACTATTTTTTGTATGTTTGGATGAAATTTTGACAAAGAACACCGCAGGTCACTTTTCACATCTGGCTCGATATTTAGATTTTATATTAGCCAGGGCTGAAAATCCTGTCTCGCATAGATAAGTTGATGAAAATTGTACAAGCAACTTGCCTCCATTGCTACTTCTGGGTAAACAGGAAGATATAGTAGCCAGAAATCTTCGAGATCCATGTTTGGGAAATCCAATTTAGCTTTGGAATCACATTGCAAGTCAATTGTTTGTTCTTGAATGTGATCAGGAGGTATATCAATGTTGATTTGAAAGGGGTCTCTTGTTAACTTGAATTCCCAGTTTTCCGAGCTTATATCTGGGAAATAGGCTCCGATTTTGTTCTTCAGAGACAACAAATGCTCAGATATTAGGTCCTTCATTTCATTTACTAGGTCTTTTGGAAGACTTTGGGTATCATCGACGAGATTTTGGAAAGGAAGAAAAGTTTGTTGAGTAAAGAAATAGAGCTTTATAGCTCTATTAAGCTATAAAAAAATTTCAATGATTGTGTGTTTGTGTCCAACATCAAATTCAATTTTTTTAAAAATTTGTTCACGCCTCCCCTGGAATTCTTCTACGCCCCCCAGGTTGAGAACCGCTGCTCAAGAACATGCTCTACCTAAAGCGTAAATCGTTTAACATATCAATGCCTAAGAAAATAATATCACTTAAACAGTAGTTTACGACTATCCGAAATTTAAATTTTGTAAATTTGTTAAAACTTACTGAGACAGAACGTTTTCGATCGCTATGTGGCGATCTTCATCAGTGTCTTCTGTTTGGAGATGTCGGGTCAAGGCAGGTTTTCGATAATATCAAAGATTATGTGGGATTTGTAATGTGTTAGTTCGTTTAATATGTTTGTACTTTGTGTTTTTGTGTGTCTGTAAATTTCATATTGTTCTAGTGTGTTGAGATGTGGTCCTTTTTTGTTGTTGTGTAGGATTTCTAAGTTTCGGGGTAAATGTCTGTGTATTTGTGTCCTGTTTCTTTTATGTGATTGTAAAATGTTGAGTTGCTGTTCTGTTTGTGTTCCTCAACTCTTTGTCATACCCTTTGATACTATCGAAAACCTACCTTTAAAACCGTCACCGCTTGACCCAACATCTCCAAGCAGATGACACTGATGAAGATCGCCACATAGCGATCGAAAATGTTTTGTCTCGGTAAGTTTTAACACATTTAAAAAATTTAAAGTTGGATAGTGAAACTATTGTTTAAGTATTAATTAATATTTACCGAACGTAATGGACTACAAAATTCAGGAAAATAATATTGATATCGGGAAGATAATGATCAGAAAATATATTATTAAAAAATTAGGAAGTAGTGAGAAAAAGTTAAAAGAACAGAATATAATATTGGGTTGCACGAAGGATGCCAGATAAGAATAAAATAAAATTCTTTCAAACAAATAAGGAATAACCAGCTAACACGGTATACTTATATAAATACAAACATTTCACCTACTTCACAACATGTCTACACGTCTTACCTTAGAAGTTACCTTGTTTTTTCTACTTCAAAGTGCTAAAAATGGATTGCTGATAATTATCCGGACATGATCGATAATGCACTAAAAATTATACCTAGTGATGTAAGAATCCCTCAGTAACACACAAAAAAATAAAATTTGCTAGGAACGCCCCGATTATTAAAAATTTGGTAAAATTAGACAAATTTAAACTCTCTTTACAACTTCATGAAACTTCATAAAGTCATGATTTCCTTTAAAACAACACTAAGTTATAGTCTGCTATATGTTTCAATATACTGTAGTTACAAAGAATTTGATTAGGTTAAAAAAAATAATGAGTTTACTAATGCTCGAGGTAAACAGTTCACGAGTGAAGGGAAACACAACCTCCTTATTCCATGCGGCGGGGGATTGAATGTATACCAAAATGAAGGCAACTTCACTTGTTAACATGTTAACTTATGTTAATAAACTTTATATTGCTTTCATAAACAAATCTATTCCAACCTAATACATTGTAGCCAACTATATTGTAATGTAATATACTGCTTTGTTTCATAAGGTTTTGTAAACTGTATAGGCCTAAATGTTAAGAAGTTATTTTTGATTTTTCTAAATTTTGTGGAGTCAGCATCAAGTAATATTGCATTTCTGTGTTCCTGAGGCCAGGTAAAATTACTTTTGTAGTAGCGATGATGTCTACATAACCGATAATTACCCGATTTATTTATTATTTAACTTAGAAAATGTTACAGCATACACAAAATTGTTATTGTTCTTTGATTTTTCTGACCTTGTCACTTGGCGAAATTGGTGGGTGCAGTTGAAAACATTTTCACAGAGAATAGAAACAAAATACTTCAAGTTCGTTGCATGATTGCCATAGGCTATATGGCAGTTTAAAGAAAAACATTGACATAAAATAACTGAAAAGGTTCTTTATTTCACACGAATTATCTCCATAGGAAGTACGTAATATTTCTCGCCGCAGAAGGCTATGCAATAGAAATCAAGGTAAAAAGAATTACACGGTATAACCTTGGCAATTATTGTCATAGTTATTAGTCACGCGCGATCATGGTGGCAGTTTTACGAACGACAGCCAGTTTATCAAATAAAACAATTTATGGTATTGATTAGGAATCACGTAATTGGTTTACCCGTCGATAAACGTCTTCCACATAAATATGCATGAATACGTTCAAAGTGCAAAATTGTTGAATGAAGCTTTTCGCTGAAAAAAACGTATTACAAAACACCACTACAACTCGAGTTTATTCCTTCGGGCAAAGTTTCGTCATGAATAATAGCAGGGCCGTATTTAGGGTAAGGCGAACTAGGCGACCGCCTAGGGCGCCGTCAGATTAGGGGCGCAACGAAATAATGTACAAGTGCCTTCGCCGGGCACTTGTACATTTTAATTTAAAATTTTTTGCTGGACGATGCTTTTTAGAACCATGAGGAATTTTAAGGGCATCGCTTAGGTGTATGGAGATTCGGCTGCTTGAACATAACAGTAGATCATAGCGTACACTCTAAATTCCATCGAGTTTCATTGAAATTCATTCAAAGGCGAGTGGGTTTTGACTCGTATTCGGATAGGGCACATTTTGACTCGAGCTTCGAGTTAAAGGCTCACTTGCCTTTAAGTGAAATTCATTTGTCTTCGAATAACATTCATTCGAACACAAGTAAATTTTAACTCAAAGCTCGAGTGAAAATGTGCCCCACTCGAATACGAGTGAAATTCGCTTGATGAAATTTAGAGTGTAAGGCGCAAGGCAAACCTTTTTACCGTTGATCGCGTAAGTCGACTTAGTCCCTAGTGACAGAATCTGGATTGATTTATTCCCTGCATATTTGTGGTTTTTTGTATAATTTGCAAACATTACCCAATAATTAAACCCTTAAAAAATGTTGCATAAATTTACAAAATCATTTGACAGTAGGAGAGGTCTCAGATATAAATGGCATTGAACTCTATGAGGAAACTGGACATATGAAAGTTATTTTAAGTGAACCTGCAAATATTCAAGTCCAGGAAAAGACTGATTCGATACACCCCATAGAAGTGCTGAGAACAATTAAAGCTTTCGATTTGAAAGATCTTTTTACCAATCTATAGATTGCTTTAAGAATTCTTCTCGTCATCCCTATTACTGTTGTTAGTGGTGAGAGGAGTTTCAGTAAACTTAAACTGATAAAAACTTATTTGAGATCAACAATGACACAGAAAATGAAATTGCACGAAAAGTAGGTTTTTGATTCAGTGATAACAACTTTTGCGGAATCCAAAGCTCGCAAAGTTGTATTGTAATATTTAATATTTTTTTCAAAATATTTTTATAATTAAGTTGTAATGTTTATTTATAAAATATTTTAGTATTCTATGAATAATTACTTGATTTTTGAATGAATAAGAGTATGAATAAATATATATTTAAACAATAGAGTCGTTTTAATTTTTAATGAGTAATATGTGTATGTTAAAACTTTTTGAAAACCACTCGCCCTACATGGGGCGCCAGGAGATTTTTCGCGTAGGGTGCCAGCAAACCTAGATACGGCCCTGAATAATAGGCTATATAGCCTATTTCATTTCCTTCTTATCATTTTCGTAATATAGCCTATCGTTTTTGACATAACTTTGTAAAACGTTCATGCAAGGAAGGTTATTCATGACTTCGGTGATGAACATTCGAATTCCGTAAGTCGGATAGGCTGTTGGCAAATCAGAGATGATAAATTAGTAATTTTTGAAAAATTTTAGGAACTTTACTCTACACCTGATAAAAGTTTTTTCTTGATATTTTGCTTCCATAACGTTTCTGCCAGAGTTGGTTCAGACCTTACGGAGTGTTTATAAAAATAATAATTTCCATGGGGAATTCGACCAAATCTATTTCATCTACTTAAAAACAAATCATCAATTTGTTCCAGGCTTGTATGATAGAAATAACTTTCTATTGCTTTAAAAAGTTTCACATGAATAATGCTTCAAGTTTTAAAACTGTAAAATTTTACGGAAAAAATCTTTCTAAGTAGGCCTATTTATTCATTGGCCAATGTAAATGAATAAATTACATAAATGTATTCATATTAGTTAGTATTTAATATTTAGTTAGTATTTAATTCATAATGTTAGTATTTTAATTAATGTTCTAAAACTAATTAAATTATATCATTTATAACAATCAAAACGAAAATAGCTCTCAACACACACTAATTATGCAACTGAGATCTTTAGAGTTATTATCATAAATGGCGCTATAGACTTAAGAGAATATAGATTTTTCGAGAATTTTACCCAACCACCAAGTGTAGAAGCAATTCACACTGGCAATATACAATGGGTATTTGGAATTTTTATGCAACGATCCAAAGCAAGGATTATAAGGTTTTTTTTTGAAAAACGTTAGCTATATTATTTCATAATTATTATTTCAATACACTATACAATTAAATACTGTATTTTTTTACAAAACCTATTGATAAAATTTAAGAAACAATCAGAAATTGTTAATCATTGATTTTTTTTCTAATATGTCATACACTGGAATATTTTCCAAACTCGGAGAGTCCCTAAAATATATATATATATATATATATATATATATATATATATATATATATATATACGTGTGTGTGTGTGTGTGTGTGTGTGTGTGTGTGCGCGCGCGCGCGCGCGCGCACGTGTGTGTGTGTTGATACGTTTTCTTGTAAAATAGTTAATGAATAAAAATATTTCAAATACAAGAGTGGTTTTAAATTATGTATTATTCAAAGTTTATCGCCAATAAAATAAGTATTAGCATCCTCAAAAAAAAAAAAACCTATGTAGACCTACTACAGTTCGCCTACATGTTCTCTTCTTTGTAATTTTTGCCATAGCATCAATGGCCTTGTAAATCGTTTGGTGCTTTGATTCCACTTGAATTCGTTGAGTTTGTCTACAACTTTATGTTTATAAATTTCTATTGTTTCATATAATTAATGTTTGAAATTAATTAAAGAAAGAAATAAAGGGTTAAAAATAAAGCTGAAGCTTGTTAAAAATAAATCAATTTTTTTTTTGTTTCGTAGAAGTTATAAGATAAAAGAAGACCTTTAGGTAACTTAGTAAATCTTATTGGTTTTTAAACTGTTAGAGTAGCGAAGGTATCTTCTTGAATGTATCACTTCTTCCTGTACATTGACAGGACTTTAAATGTGTGTAATGTGATATTTAGGGCCTAACTGAATAGATTCTTTGACTACTGTTTACTGCAAAAGTGAACTCTAAGAACTTCCTGAAATATAAACACCCACTCCTCTCAATAACAAGTTCCCCTACGCATCTTCTTAACAACTACCGATGTTTGCGAAGAGGTTGTTTCTTGAAATAAATCTAAGTGAACGTTAGTGCCAGTGGGTTGAACTCGCATTGACGTCACTAACACATGCAGCTGTTGCCAATGTTCTCAAAAATATCCATCATCTGGCCACTTGTTACAAATAGACGGTTTAAAACCCGTGGAAGGTCACAGACGGTCGATTTGGAAGTTCATCGCCAATATTTTCTCGTAACAAAATCCACACCTCAATATGAAATTCTATCCACGTAAAAAAAGTCCGTTAAAGGCTTACGTGACCGAGGCGAAGGGTCATCGATTTGATCAACCTTTGAAGACTTTATTTTAACGAAATTATAATTATCAAATAATTCTAAATATTTTGAGTGGTAATACGTGACAAAGCTTTGGATCAAATACGCTTTTATTTGTTTTGACATATATGCTACTTAAAAATATGTTCTAAATAAAAGAAATGCGATTTTAAATAACGCAAATCATAGAGCCTAAACACGGCTCTATTTCCAAGAAGAAATTCCCTCCAACTCTGTCTTTATCATTTGCTTTATGCGATCGATCACGCGTTAATTTGGTAATACTTAATTGGACTGGAGATCGTTGTAACTGTTCACGGCGTAAATCCACATGAAATGAAGCAGTTGCGGCTCGGGCGGGTGCTGGCATTCCCAAATAACCTCTACCTACGATTTGGCGAACGCCGAATCATGCCTATTTGTCAATCCCGACTTGATCACACAAAAGTACCTAGATTAAAGTGAATTTTAATTCAGATTTCATAATACTTTCAATGTGATGTAAGTTGATACGTTTGTTTGTTTTTTTTTCAATAACAATGTGATTAGGAACAGGTAATGCTTCACATGTGACTGTGGTTGTTTTTAGCTAGCGTGACGAGTGTTCCGTTTGCTTGTGGTAGATGGCGTGGTTGCTGGTAAACAGGTGACTGTTGAAAAAGCTGTTTTCTCGCGATCGCAGCTATGTTACTGATGCTGCCAATAGATAGAAACAATGTTTGAATCGGGTTATATATAGTTTCAAAGTTTGAGCTTAATCGCTGCAGATAGTTTTAAGATTTTAAGGCGTACACAAACCAACATAACATTTCTACATATAATGATAGTCTACGTTTTAAATTCGTATAACTATGTTAAAATAGAAACATAATAGTAAGAATTAGGCTCAACTGTAAGACTGCAAAATAAAGTAATGAAAAATAATTCAAATTAAAATGCCGATTTCTACAATTTAAGGACGGGCATCTGGCCATCGGCTACGAATGCTGCACGCCCGTACTAAGAAAGTAAAGTAAGGACGGACATTATAACACGTAATCAATTATTATTAAAGTTGCTTGTTGTAAATATCTTGAATTCACTGATTAAACTATAATTAAATAATACATAACTATTATTATTAATAATTTTATTTTCAGCATAAAATGAATTATGACTTTTTGCAAGTTACACTTACGGTAAATGGCATCTATACTCTTCAAGGTCCGTCCGTGAGCTCAGATAATTACTGCCTGAATAATATTTGCTGAATTTCTACTAAAAAAAAAACAATATTGTTAATATGATGATATATCTGTAATGTGCATTGTAATACGATAATAAATATGATGATAATTCTGTAATGCGCATTATAATACAATAATAATGATACCAAAAGAGAATTAAAAAATCTTGAAGATTGTATCAGAAAACATTGGCTTTAAACAGTTTTTTACTTCACTATTTTTGTAATACAATTTTCAATATTTTTAATTCAAGTTTGGTATCACTGTAATCGTATTACCAAGCATACTTCAAACATATAATAATACATTAACAATAACATTCGAACAAAATTTTTATTTTAAATGGTAATTCAGCAGACATAGAAGGTAATTATCTGGGCCCGAAGCCCGGTCTAAAGTTAAAAAAGTCGAGGAAGTAGGTAATTGGTTGTCCAAACGCCAAACACCAGTAGACACAGTTTAAGTAAAAGTATTTTCACAAAAAAACTTTGACTTTAATCTTAACCACATCGGAATCCACTGTTCCAAATTTCACCTAAAAGTGTCAAGATATTGACTGATTGCTGATGGCATGCCAGAGAAACCTTAACGCCATGAATGATAACCTGCATGCTATCCATAATATCACATTTCTAATAACTGACTATGCTATCAGATAGTTGGTTCCCGACCGACATTTATGGGTATTACTTCCAAAGACAGATCTTACTATTTTATAAAGCTTAGTCAGGTAGATGTGTAAAATCAATGTTTATTCATTGTCATTAAAACAAAATAAAAACCTTTACGTTTGCAGGGAAACAGTCTATGCATCTGCCTTTGATCATTGAGTCACCATCACCTTGACCATTGGAGATTATGTTAATAATTTTACGAGTACAAAAATCTATACCTTCAGAAATAGGTTATATTTTATTAAAAGATATTATAACAACAGCTGTATTCATTACTCGAAGATTATGCTACTTTTTCTTATTATGTTACTTTGAAAATTCTGTACATAAGCACTAAATTAAAATATATGTCAACAGAAAATTATATTCTTGAATTTTGTAGTGCATTACGTTCGGTGAATCTTATTATCACTTAAACAATAGTTTATGACTATCCGAACTTTATATTTAGTAAATTTGTTAAAACTTACTGAGACAGAACGTTTTCGATCGCTATGTGGCGATTTTCATCAGTGTCCTGATGAGACTGATGAAGATCGGCACATAATGATCGAAAACGTTCTGTCTCAGTAAGTTTTAACAAATTTACTAAATATAAAGTTCGGATAGTCATAAACTATTGTTTAAGTGATAATAAGAAAATTATATTTTTCCTAATTTGTTAAATGTAAATATAGTTAACTAATATACTGATCTGTTAATGACTGAAGCTATATTTATGAAGTTAATTTATTAGAACCTATTAAAATTTAAAAGCAAATTGAAAAAAATTTAAATAAAATTTAAAAATTAAACTCCATATTAAAAAATAAGGTTATACTTTGTTGTATATTGTATAAGTATTATGGGGTTTATATAGCTGATTAAAGAGTGCAATAAATGTCTAGGAAAATTTGAAATAAATACTTATATAAACTCTTACACTTTAAAAAATGTTTTAACTTTCCTATAGTAGCACTTACTTTGCTTGTTGAGAACGGCCGTTTCGGGAGATGTGTCCCTTTGTCAACTCAGACCATAACTCGGTCAGAGTTATGGTCTGAGTTGACAAAGGGACACATCTCCCGAAACGGCCGTCCTCAACAAGCAAAGTAAGTGCTACTATAGGAAAGTTAAAACATTTTTTAAAGTGTAAGTGATTACTAGTAGCTCACGCGAAGATGGATTCAACAAATGTTAATATTGCAAGCCGGACTTATATAAAATTACATTTAAATCTTAAGTATATTAGAGTTTATTTTTATAAACAAAATTATCTCAAATTACATCTCTGCCCACAGAACCAAGACTGCAATTATTTTACAGTTTAATGGTTTTGCAAACATGACTTTATCAGGTAGAATTGTTGACTTCAGAGGTACAAGGTGCATGATACTCTATTTTAATAGAATATTAATTAATCACTTTAACAATAGTTTATGTCTATCCGAACTTTAAAGTGCGTATAGTCATAAGCTATTGTTAAAGTGATTAATTAAGATTCACCGAACATAATGGACTGCAAAATTCAAGAATATTAATGCTACTTTTATGAAGCCCAGTCAGTTCTGATAATTGCACCTTCTAAAGAATAAGCTAGAGGATTGTAAATGGATACAATAATATAGCAAGATAGTGAGTAGTCTACCTGAAGCACCTCTATAGCAAGAGGATTTCCCACCTGCAATATTCTTTACATCATTTTGATATTTCCTAAATCATTTTCTCTATTGCTGGCCATGTTAAGGTTGTGTTGGGTTTCTTATAGTTTGTTTTCCCTTCCACATTAAAATCACTTTATTCACCTAATTATATTCGTCCATGCTTACTGTATAAATGAGACCTTGAAACAAAAGTAAAAATCAAACCAGTTTCATTCAGATTGGTTTTGCCGACTTATTTCACCTCAAGTATGATTCAGCTTATTTTTCCAACCCCATTCCAGATCTGTAACTTGTCACTAATCAATCAGAAGTAAAATATCTACTGAGTGAAATGTATCAGGTTCCTACAACCATCCTTTGTCCACACATGTTCACTCCCACTATTGTGTAACTTGTCACTAATCAATCAGAAGTAAAATATCTACTGAGTTAAATGTATCAGGTTCCTACAACCATCCTTTGTCCACAATTATTTACTCCCACTATTGTGTAACTTGTCACTAATCAATCAGAAGTAAAATATCTACTGAGTTAAATGTATCAGGTTCCTACAACCATCCTTTGTCCACACATGTTCACTCCCACTATTGTGTAACTTGTCACTAATCAATCAGAAGTAAAATATCTACTGAGTTAAATGTATCAGGTTCCTACAACCATCCTTTGTCCACACATGTTCACTCCCACTATTGTGTAACTTGTCACTAATCAATCAGAAGTAAAATATCTACTGAGTTAAATGTATCAGGTTCCTACAACCATCCTTTGTCCACACATGTTCACTCCCACTATTGTGTAACTTGTCACTAATCAATCAGAAGTATAATATCTACTGAGTTAAATGTATCAGGTTCCTACAACCATCCTTTGTCCACACATGTTCACTCCCACTATTGTGTAACTTGTCACTAATCAATCAGAAGTAAAATATCTACTGAGTTAAATGTATGAGGTTCCTACAACCATCCTTTGTCCACACAAATTCACTCCCATTATTGTGTAGCTTGTCACTAATCAATCAGAAGTAAAATATCTACTGAGTTAAATGTATCAGGTTCCTACAACCATCCTTTGTCCACAATTATTTACTCCCACTATTGTGTAACTTGTCACTAATCAATCAGAAGTAAAATATCTACTGAGTTAAATGTATCAGGTTCCTACAACCATCCTTTGTCCACACATGTTCACTCCCACTATTGTGTAACTTGTCACTAATCAATCAGAAGTAAAATATCTACTGAGTTAAATGTATCAGGTTCCTACAACCATCCTTTGTCCACACATGTTCACTCCCACTATTGTGTAACTTGTCACTAATCAATCAGAAGTAAAATATCTACTGAGTTAAATGTATCAGGTTCCTACAACCATCCTTTGTCCACACATGTTCACTCCCACTATTGTGTAACTTGTCACTAATCAATCAGAAGTATAATATCTACTGAGTTAAATGTATCAGGTTCCTACAACCATCCTTTGTCCACACATGTTCACTCCCACTATTGTGTAACTTGTCACTAATCAATCAGAAGTAAAATATCTACTGAGTTAAATGTATGAGGTTCCTACAACCATCCTTTGTCCACACAAATTCACTCCCATTATTGTGTAGCTTGTCACTAATCAATCAGAAGTAAAATATCTACTGAGTTAAATGTATCAGGTTCCTACAACCATCCTTTGTCCACACATATTCACTCCCACTATTGTGTAACTTGTCACTAATCAATCAGAAGTAAAATATCTACTGAGTGAAATGTATCAGGTTCCTACAACCATCCTATGTCCACACATGTTCACTCCCACTATTGTGTAACTTGTCACTAATCAATCAGAAGTAAAATATCTACTGAGTTAAATGTATCAGGTTCCTACAACCATCCTTTGTCCACACACATTTACTCCCACTATTGTGTAACTTGTCACTAATCAATCAGAAGTAAAATATCTACTGAGTTAAATGTATCAGGTTCCTACAACCATCCTTTGTCCACACATATTCACTCCCACTATTGTGTAACTTGTCACTAATCAATCAGAAGTATAATATCTACTGAGTTAAATGTATCAGGTTCCTACAACCATCCTTTGTCCACACATATTCACTCCCACTATTGTGTAACTTGTCACTAATCAATCAGAAGCAAAATATCTACTGAGTTAAATGTATCAGGTTCCTACAACCATCCTTTTTCCACACATGTTCACTCCCACTATTGTGTAACTTGTCACTAATCAATCAGAAGTAAAATATCTACTGAGTTAAATGTATCAGGTTCCTACAACCATCCTTTGTCCACACATATTCACTCCCACTGTTGTGTAACTTGTCACTAATCAATCAGAAGTATAATACCTACTGAGTTAAATGTATCAGGTTCCTACAACCATCCTTTGTCCACACATATTCACTCCCACTATTGTGTAACTTGTCACTAATCAATCAGAAGCAAAATATCTACTGAGTTAAATGTATCAGGTTCCTACAACCATCCTTTTTCCACACATGTTCACTCCCACTATTGTGTAACTTGTCACTAATCAATCAGAAGTAAAATATCTACTGAGTTAAATGTATCAGGTTCCTACAACCATCCTTTGTTTACACATGTTCACTCCCACTATTGTGTAACTTGTCACTAATCAATCAGAAGTAAAATATCTACTGAGTTAAATGTATCAGGTTCCTACAACCATCCTTTGTCCACACATGTTCACTCCCACTATTGTGTAACTTGTCACTAATCAATCAGAAGTAAAATATCTACTGAGTTAAATGTATGAGGTTCCTACAACCATCCTTTGTCCACACAAATTCACTCCCATTATTGTGTAACTTGTCACTAATCAATCAGAAGTAAAATATCTACTGAGTTAAATGTATAAGGTTCCTACAACCATCCTTTGTCCACACATGTTCACTCCCACTATTGTGTAACTTGTCACTAATCAATCAGAAGTAAAATATCTACTGAGTTAAATGTATCAGGCTCCTACAACCATCCTTTGTCCACACATATTTACTCCCACTATTGAATGTTAAACAATAAAAACAAAACAAGCTTTCCTTTTCCACCTAAAATTTAACTGAAACATTTTAACAAATCAACTAATTTAATTTTTTTCTCACCATGAATATCTTTTAGAAAATGCATATCTAACTTTTTAACTATTAATTTTCCATCAAATTTTAAATTATAAAACAGTTTTGATTTATTTGTAATAATTAATCACATAAAAGTAGAGTACTTCTAAAGTAAAGTAATACATCGATAGTTTACTCCCCATAGCAAGGTTAATATTGAATGCCTGGCTAGTTAAAACAGGCCCATTCATTATGTATACTCTGTGAACTAGAAATTGCTTAGAGTAGGCAGGTAGTGAATGACTTCTGCAACAAAAGGCAGTGTAAGAGTGGCTAATTAAACTCAGTCTCTGTGATGTCTCCATTCTTGTTTAGTTGTGCATGCATATAGGCCTACAATATGTTACTATTGCTTAGCAACCACAAAACTACCTTTCCCTTGAAATTTATACTTTGGTCTTTCTTAATTATTAAAGTTCTTCTTTTCCCCATTATTGGTGTGGCTGGTCCATTGGGCCCTTATTTGACAACTACTGTCCAATACCCTACCCTATCCGAAGACATACTTCTTAACAATAATTCAAATTTACATACTGCAAATACAATCCAATTTGAAACTTGAACATCTCTAAAAAAAAGTCACCCTTTTGCAATTAAAAATTTAGTGTTACTTTTAAGATATTTTATATATGTTACAAACACTCAATAGTTAGTGATCAAGTTATAAAAAAAATATATTAAATAAGTAAGGTTACCTTTTTATAAAACTTTGAAGTGTTTATTTCTATTGTACAGGAAAGATAATCTGAAACGAAAGAAAAAAAAATTATTAGGCAGCGAAGAAAAGCCATTACCCATTACAGCCACAAGTGATAAAATGTATATTTTGTTATTGGATTGTTAACTTTTAAATTCTTACAAAATGATTCAATTAATTTGCTACTCTTCAAAAACGTTCTACTTTAACTTTCATCCCTTAATACATTTTTGTTACGTCAAATCAGCCTAAACTATCAGTTTTGCATGTTGGGCTAACTGAAGAGAAAAACTCTTTAATTTTTAAGATATGGTATCAATGAGTTTTAAAACTTTTGTTATTTAAAGTTTCTGTACAAACTCAGATAAAGGTACATTTCAAATATTTCCAAAAACATTTTAGGTTTGCAGGCAGAATTAATTTCTGCACACAAAGAATCAGAAATTGTAAAGAGGAAGTTACGAAAACTTGAACAAGACATAGATGATATCAAACAGAGGAATTCAGACCTAACAGAAGAAATTCTTAGAAGTGATGGTAATAGCTTAAACCTATTTGAAATGAAATTATTAGATAGATTTCAGCAAAAAAGGTTATGATGAGCCCTTGCAGTTGACCTTGTGGGTGTTTTTGCATGAGCTGTAAAACCTGCATGCATAGACGTTGACACCATTAGAGCATTATATAACTTTGAAGGAAACATGCAATATTAGGGTATAATTGTAGTACTCGCATGTGAGTTTTTAAAGTTGACTTATAAAAACTATCTGCAAAAAATTCAACATTAAAAGTAAAATTAAAGCATAAAAATATGGTACAACTCACAAATATAAATGTTTTTTTTATTTATTTATTTTTTTTCATTTCATACACGTTTCAACGACTAATTTGTCGTCATCCTCAGTGAAGCTACACAAATCAAATTAACTATAAAAAAAATATAATATTAAACATAACCTATAAAGTTTTAACAAAAGTAAAAGCATATACCGAAAACCCACCAGCACTAACACGACCATACACAGTTCCTCAAACCACCCACACCAACACAAACTAGCTGCTTACAATACCATGATATACCGCCTCCTTAAAACACCATTAGACAAAGATGAACACTACCAGGAGCTAAACACCATAAAATATATAGCACAAACAAACAGATACAACCCAACAATGATAGACAAATTATACAACCGCCTAAAAAACAAACATAATAACCCAAATACAAACACACAAGATGACAATCCCATAAAATACTTATCAATACCTTACAGATCATCCAAAACCCACAATCTAACCAACACATTACGAAAATACAACTACAAAATAGCTTACTCCACACACAACACTCTCAACAAACAATTTAAACCCAACAGCAAAATCAACGACATTTACAACACCACTGGAGTTTACAAACTAACTTGCAGTTCATGCCCCAGTTTTTACATAGGCCAGACAGGGAGGTCATTTCACACACGTTACCAAGAACATATAAAAGCACTAAAAAACAATAACTACCAATCAAACTTCGCCGATCATCTCAACTCCACAAAACACGACTACACAGACATAACATCTAACTTACAAATTCTTCATAAACAACACAGAAATAACCAACGCTACACAACCGAACAATACGAAATATATAGGCACTTCAAACTACACCCTACACACATACTCAATACACAATTACATTACAACTCACACGCACTTTTTGACATCATAACTCCTAATACACACAAAATACACCCACACCACCAAAATATCCCACCCCCACCCTAACCTACGTAAACATTGAGATCAGTTACGGTCTGAGTTGAAAAAGGGACACATCTCCCGAAACGGCCGTCCTCAACACAAAAAAGTAAGTGCTACTATAGGCAAGTTAAAACATTTTTTAAAAAAAGTTGTAAGTGATTACTAGTAGCTCACGCGAAGATGGAATCAACAAAGGCAAATGGTAAAAGTAAAAACGAAAGTAAAAATCAAAAAAATTGATTATATTTGTGAGTTGTACCATATTTTTATTCTTTAATTATAACGTTCACTCACAAGTCAGCTCGAATATTATTTATTAAAGGTAAAATTAGAAAATATTAAACGGTATTCCTGTTTATTAAAATGGGAAAATTATAATATTCTAAACATAAATAGTAAATTTCAAATTGGAATAGAATTTTTAAAAATGCATCCACACCAACAAAATCATAGATATATACATTAACTAATAATTAATTGCAAATCTAGCATTTTTTAAATACAAATTATTACAACAAAACAGACAGAATAATATAGCAAAAGTCTTGCCTGTAATAAGAGGCTCTACCAATACTGATGATTATGACCTATATCAGTGTGGAGTTGTGGTCTGTTTTGAGGTCATGCTTATTCATTATTGTTATTAAAAGAGGCAATGTTAAAATATTTATGCTTAAACTTAGTAAAATTGCTCAAATTTATAATTAATGTGAATTTTCTAAAACTTACTGAGACAAAATGTTTTTGATTGTATTAAGTAGGTAATCATCCTCAATTTCTAGTGCTGGCAAGGATGTTTTTTTTGGGGGGGGGGCATACCAGTACCTTCTAAAGTAGCATTAGTAGGCACTGGCAAAAGCAGGTGTATAAAATTTGGTCAATTAATTTGTGTGTGATTTGTACTAGGTTTATTCATTTAATATGTTTTTATTCTGTATTATAGTATATTTGTAAATTTCATAATAGTCTGTTGCATTTAAATGTGGCTCTTTTTATGTATCTAAAAACTTAACACAACTCTAATTTAACAAAACAAACCCATTTACCAATACTCCTATAACTGTAACTAAAATTCCATTTCATCACAGAGCTTGAGTCAGATTGATCCTTAAATTTTGTTACCTTAAAATAACAAAATACTCTATCCGCAAATAATCTAAAAATCTATAAAAAACCTGCATTGACAGACATATTGTTAATTTATTTTATTATTTTTTAAATTAGATTAGTATTATTATTATTAGATTCAGTAGATTTGTTATTATTATTAATTAATATGAAATATTATTTGTTGTAATTATTAACTAATAATTGAGTATTAGAAGTTTCTAGAATTAACCAATTTTGATTTATTAACTTATTAAGTTTTATACAGGATACAAATGATAAATTAATACAAGATCCAGACAACTTAGTTATTTAGGTAAGCTTATTGGATCTTTTTCTCTGGCTATCAAGCCTTGCTAAAAGATTTTGCTAATTATAAACTTAAACTAACTAACTAGCTCTGGCTTAGTTTCATTTAAGTAATGGAATAATAAATAATATAGGTCTCTCACTTTCTTAATTATTCTACACAATTTTTGATTCATTAAATATTTTTTTTCTTTCTTAGTTCTGCTTCCATGCAACAGAATCAAACAGTGTTAGTTCACAGGACACCATAGTTTTTTTTCAGATAGCATAGCTACCAATCAACACTTGACAATTCCAATTGTTTAACTTCAAACCTTATTGTATTTAATTAACCTATACAGATATACTACATAATCTATACTTTTATGTTATACTACTTGAATAATAAACTTAATGTATAAAAATGAATTGTCATATTAAATGTTTAATACAAAATAAATACTAATATCACATTTTTATAAAAATATATTGCAGTTGTTTTATGTTCATCGGAATTAAGTTTTGTAACCTCAGTTTATTGATTTATTTTATTAATAAAAAATATTGAAATTACGGTTAGTTAATATTTGTTGATTCCATCTTCAAATGAGCTACTAGTTTTTACTGAAACACTTGTAAATATTTTACAAACTTGCCTATAGTAGCACTTACTCATATTTGTTTAGGACGGCAGTTTCAGAAGATGTGTCTTATTGTCAACTCAGACCTTAACTGAATCGGTCTGAGTTGATTGGTCGGTGTGTTACGGTCTGAGTTGAAAATGGGACACACCTCCCGAAACGGACGTCCTCAACAAATATAAGTAAGTGCTACTATAGGCAAGTTTGTAAAATATTTACAACTGTTTTGGTTAATTAATATTTTAATTAATTACTCATCACTATTGTATGAATAAGGGTTTGTATGTTTACTCTTCAAATTAACCAATCCAACATAGCAGGCTAACTTTACATACATTTAAGAAGTACCAATATCCACTGAAAGGACCGACCAAGAAATCAACATATTTTAATACCTAGCATGATAAACTATGGCAATAAATACAAAATTCCAACAAATATAACATAAAAGTGAAAAAATAAATTCATCTCCCTTGAATACATAAACATGCCTTTATATATTACCTCTGAAAAACTCCAAAAACAATGTTCAAGATATTATTTAAAACAATCATGAATTGTAGCTTACAATGCAGAACAAATAAAAACGAAAAAATATAGGACCTGGTATAATAAAACTATATTATACTGACAAATAATTCTGTACTGGGGCAACAGGTCTCAAAGATTCAAAGGACAAATACACTCTATTAAACATGACACCAACCCACATAATAGAGACTGGCCATACTTACACTGGCAGCAACAATAGCCTAGAAATTCTTTATCCACAATCACAATAAAAGACCTTATCTCAGTTTACTAGTTAAATGGACAAATCAAAACACAAAATCAATACATATTAAATATATAAACCCATTACAAATAATAAATAGTCTTTGATGACGCTAAACTTTATAGTTCACGCCACATAGCTTAGCTATGGTAGCTTAGATATTGTTTTTTAGTACATATAACTTTAGAACATATAAAAGCACTAAAAAACAATAACTACCAATCAAACTTCGTCGATCATCTTAACTTTACAAAAAATGACTACATAGACATAACATCTAACCTACAAATTCTTCATAAACAACACAGAAATAACCAACGCTACACAACCGAACAATACGAAATATACAGACACTTCAAACTAAACCCTACATACATACTCAATACACAATTACATTACAACTCGCACGCACTTTTTGACATCATAACTCCTAATACTCACAAAATACACCTACACCATCATAACATACCACCCCCACCCTAACCCACGTAAACCTTGGTATCAGTTACGGTCTGAGTTGACAATGGGACACATCTCCCGAAACGGCCGTCCTCAAAAAACATAAGTAAGTGCTACTATAGGCAAGTTTATAAACATTTAAAAGTGTTTAGTGATAACTAGTAGCTCACGTGAAGATGGAATCAACAAATATTAATTATTTTAATTACAAGTTTATAATTGTAGTAATATTACTAAGTTTTAAAATAAAAGGTTTGCTGAATTTTGGAGAACAAAAACCATGAGTTTAAATATTGCATTCAGTTAGCAATAAATAGGGTTTGAGTTGTTATATTAGTATTAATTTAATTTTTAGATTTAAATAAATAAAAGCTGACTTTACGTAAGAGTGAATTTGATGGTTGTGAGTCTGTGATGTTTAAATGTATCCTCGGATGAACCGGGATATCTATTACTATTTCTGAGAACAGTAATTGTTGTTTTATCTGGTGCTGTTAACATTAGTTACAACACTACTAGTAGAGACATTAGTTACAATATTACCAACATAAAAGTTCTGGTAGGGAATTATTCTCTGACACTATCAGAGTTCAAGAATATTAAATCGCACATTTCAGCATTGTTTCAAGTGGTGCATAATGTATTTACAATCCAAACCTCTGAGATAGGCTTAGCATGGTTTCATAATTTCTTTAAAGTATTTGTGTATTTAGCATAGCATGACATTGTTAAACCAATTCAAATAAACAAGATGATACATATTTAAGAAGAAGGAATTTAACATTTTTCAACATTAAATTAAAATAAATATTCAACTCATATTATGAGAATTCTAAGTTATAGTACATCATTTAAAACTGATAAAGCATAGTTAAACTGAATTATCACCTTATTAGCTTAGTACTGGTTTAAAGTTATGTCTTGACTCTATTATTTTGTGTTATCATTCCAACTATTTATCACTAAAAAAAAAAAATTGGATAGTTTTAAGGTGTACTTTAAATTTTTTTATAAAGCCAATAGTGTGTTAGGTACATGTTGAATTAGGAGGCCAGTTTTTTTGTACTTTCAACTTCTCATAACATGAATGGACACCAACAATATATATTTTTAAAATCTTTTATAATTTACATTGTATATGGATTATTTCTGATTAAACAGGAGAACCTTCCGATAACAACTATACTAGAATAATGGAGTTAGAAGATAAAATTAAGGAAATGGCTGACAGAATAAAAGACCTTGAATCACAACTACAGACCGTAAAAGAAGAACGAGACCGGCTTTATCAGGAATCAACAGAAATGAAAAATGAAAGAGAAGAAGAAAGAAAAATAGTACAAGAAGTAAGTAGATTTCATACAATTGTTATTCAATAGAAGTATTTTTGTAATTCTGTCATAAATGTGCAGGGCATAAACACACACACACACACAAATATCATATATAACAATAATTTGTATACCTATGTACAAACATATACACAATTTGTGTTCAGGATAATAAATATTGACTAAACATAGAAATTGCTGTGAAGGAATATATTATTGTCCACCACAAAACTTTTGATTAACTGACACAGAATCTGATATCAAGCCATCTTCAATAAGATTAAATCATACTCACAATGAAGCAGGAAACATCTCACAGGTTTCTAAAATCAATTATAAAAGCTGAATACAATTAGCTGTCTTTTCATTCTTTCAACTTAATTCAACATACTTTAAACTGATGCTAAATTTTATTTTGGATCATAGGAAGCTCAAATATATACTATGTATTTCCTCCAAGACATAATAGTTTTCTCCTTTGAGCTCTGTGCTTATTTAGTGTAATAATTTATCATAATACTTTTAGATTATTTAATAGGATAAACTTTTATTCATTTAAAAAGTTATGCTAATCCTTCCAATATTAAAAATAATTTAATTTTATATTTGTTGATTCCATCTTTACGTGAGCTACTAGTTTTCACTAAAACACTTGTAAATATTTACAAACTTGCCTAAAGAAGCACTTACTTAAATTTGTTGAGGACAGCCATTTTGGGAGATGTGTCCCATTGTCAACTTAGACTAACATTTCATTGTTTGATTGAGTTACGGTCTGAGTTGACAATGCGACACATCTCCCGAAACGGCCATCCTCAACAAATTTAAGTAAGTGTTACTTTAGGCAAGTTTTTAAATATTTGCAAATGTTTCGTGAATTTAATTTTACTCCATCATTATTTTCTAATATATAAATTTCTTTACCTTTTCTACATTTCTACTCATCTTTTAAGAAAGACATTGTATCTTTGTATACACTATATGAAACATTACATCTCAAAAGTAATGAATTGTTTCATTAAATTACTTCACACATACTAAAAAAATAAATGTAAAACTGAAAATACCATCTGTGTGGTATGAAATAAATATAGACAATGTGAATGATATTTATAAACACACTTTATTACAGATGAAAAGGTTTAATTTCTAATAGAAGTAAAATCAGACTTGATCTATTGTTAATAATAGATCTATTGTCATAATATCTATGATCTATAATAAAAAAAATGCCTTATAAAAACTTACTATATTGTTAAATTTGAATTTGTATTCATCAATATACAGTAATATATTGTAATTATAACCGAAATTTTTGTGTTCTAAAAAAATATATTTTATTTGTAGGCTCTGGATGAAGCATTAACAGAAAAAGAAACAATTCAAAGGCGATTTGAACAAGACTTTGAAAAATTAAGAACAGTAAATACAGATAGAGAACAACAACTATTAGATGATTTTGAGTGGAAATTACGTGAAGTGGAACAAGCATGTAAAAAAAGACTGGATGAAAAAGAACGAACCGTCAAACAAAGGATAAAAGAAGTAGAAGACAAACTAAGAGAAGCAGAAAAAGACTTAGCTAGGGTGAGTTTTTTTAATACATAGAAGTTTTTTCCCTACTTATAACTTAGTAACAAATTTCAAGTTTTAATTGAAACTAAACAAGTAGGTATAAATGTTTATTTAATAATATAATTTTTATTAGGTGTAAAATGAAAATGTCCTATTTCCAACCTTTTTTTAATAAAAAAATTACTTAATTAAAAAAATAATAATAAACTCTTTTACAAACCAGATATTCCTAATTTGAAAATATTTTTTAAATTTAATGACTGTATACCAGTATTTGATCACAAATGGCAAGGGTTTTAATTTTATTAGTTTCTGTTTTAACAAATCATATCATAGGGAAAAGTCGTCTAGCATCGGACAGGGGTGGTATTGGACAAATCATGTTTAACCAGCAAACGACTAATGGCAGCAACTGTCATGTCATCAGATTGTTTCTTTAAGGAAAACGGGGCCATTGTCACCATATTGGATGATAATGCTGCATCGTTTAGTTGTAGTGTCATGTTTTGTTGTTTATTCGTGTTTGTTGCAGTAAAAAGTTAGGTCTGGGAGATTATAACTTCAGTAAATGTGAGTATTCATATGTATTTTGTTTACCATCATAAGCATACTATGTTCCTCTATAACCTGGGTCTCCAACATTTTTTACTTAAAGGCCACATCGAAAACCTTTGGAGGACAAGAGGGCCAGCAATATTTCAGGGCAGAAAGTCTAGAATACACTCACAACGTTACTCACAAATGGGATAGGAAACAAGCTGCTACAGGAAAGCAATTGGAAAAGATCATCCAATCAAGCATACCACTGGATCTTCTGAGAGGCGTAGCAGTGGCTTTGTTTAGGATGACCACTGGTCATGACTACCTGCAGAGACAACTGCATCGCTTGAAGGTGGTAGACACACCAATCTGCCCACTCTGGTCCGACAACGAAGGGATGGCAGAGCATCTTACCACTTGTGACGGCCTGAAGGATATCTTTCACGAGGAGTCCAGGGAAGGACTTGCTACATTATACTGGGAGGCACGGCGTCGGATGGCTGAGAGGCCAAGGACAGGCGTTAGCTGAAGTAAGAAGAAGTAACGATACCAAATCTTTACAGTACTTTTCTTAGTTTGATTTTTTCAGGATCTAATGTGGATATTTGAATATAGATCACATTTAGTCGCATAAAGAGATATGACAGAAATATAGACATTAGCTTTCAAATTTAGGAGGACTGACCATTAGAATCTTTAAAACTAGATAACAAATTACCAGTCTTTGGCTGTTCATCTACCTTCCGACGCTAATAAATGTTGCTTGTTGTAATCATCTTGAATTCACTGATTAAACTATAATTAAAAGTTACTTGACTAAGTGAATACTTTGTAAAAGGCTTTGCTTCGTAAAAGGAACGGTCGTTTCAAAACGTGTCAGCAAATAAGCTTTACGTATTCACTTAGTCAAGTATCTTTTAATTATAGGCTAGTAAATGAATTATAGTATTGTCATTTAGCAGATATAAGTTAAGTTCCGATATAATACACTTAAGAAGACGTCGTTAGGAGTTGCAAATTGTTGAAGCCCACAAAAAGAGATGAGTATTAAATCCCACACCAATAAAATTAAGCTAGTAATTGGTTTACTAATTGTGAAAGATCATTAGGAGTTAGGGGTTGAGACCTTGTGGTATATATATATATATATATATATATATATATATATATATATATATATAAACTTAAATAGGACAGCTCTCTGAAAATTCTACTTGTAAGGGAGTTGAAAGATACAATATAGTTTGAGAGAGAATCTTGTGATTAAATCAAATATAAAGAAACACAATTTCACCCAAGGTTCAAACTATCCCTAAAATACAAGCTAATCTTATAGAAATTAACAATGTACTGAACAATACAAATGTCTGTTGAGAGTTTTCAGTAATAGTTGTTACTGAAGAGTATTCGTTTGTTGGTTTTTAGTGAAGTAATTGAATCGTAAAAATGAGTTTATTGGTATTGTATGTTTCTTTGTGTACTATAAATTTTATAGCTGTTTAGTATATTACAACTATACAACAAATAGTACAGCTATTAGTTGTATGATTCCTTATAAACAGATTTTAAAATATGATTGGTTCTTTATAGGTATTTCAGAGATTAACTGTCAGACAATACGAAAGAAACTAAGGATGATCTTCTGCAAAACTCTATAAATTGTGTTCGGAATTACATTCTTCTTCACGCTAATGCTAACATACAAAATAATACTGTATTTAAAACTTACCAACAGTTTACAGTTTTGTTAACAGTCCTCCCCATTTAACATTTAAAGTACTAATACAAGAGTTGTACATATTTTATAAATATTATTATGTATACGTGTAAAATAATGCAAATTCTGAATTAAGGGCACTCTCCCTAAGAAAGGTGATAGCAAAATTTTTGAAATATCATCTTTTTACATTTAAAACTAATTTTTCAAAATGGCAGGGCACCTTTTGCAGTAAAATTTTCTGCAAAAGCCTGAAATTGTTTTTAAAATGTCAATAAAATAGATTAACAACTATAACAAAGAAGTAAACAAGTTTAGCATAATTCTAAACCCATTTAATCCCATTTATACTGTTGCATAAACTGTTGTGTTTATTGCATCAGATTATCAGAGATTAACCACAATGGGTGCATAATTTATAGTTTAAAAGAGGATTTTAAAATGCAAACAAATTTTTTTAAGTGAAATTTAAGGTTGTCAAAATTGTGGAGATCATACAAAATATCAAATTTTCACTATAATTAAACATACGGATTGTAATTTTAATCACACTACAATTTTAATTGTATGTACATATATGCAAACTAAAAACACTTAATATACAAAAGATTTACACTATGTATTCAATTGAATAAAATTTAGCAATAAATAAGTTGACTTATCTCCAATAAAAACAAGAAAAACAAGAAAAACTTATATTCTGAAAAAATCAGTTACTAAGTTGTTTTGGTGAGATTTATTCAATTAAATATACAGTGGTATAAAATACTTAACATGAACAACACAACAATAAAATCAAAAGCTTTTCCAACATAATTCAAATAACTTTCTTGTGAATAAAATTATTAATTTGATGAAACAATAATAAGGTAGATCATGTAAAGAAAGGTATAAAAAGAAATAAAATATTAATTTTTTTCATTATTATGAATTTCCTTCCAGATAGAAACATTAAAACAGTATGAAGCAGAAGCAATACAACTACGTGGTGTAAACTCAGAACAGCAGAAAGCTCTAAAAGTTGCAAGTAAATCCTCAGAGCAATTACAAATAAGTGAAAAAGCCCTTACAGAAGAGGTACAACGACTGAAAACTTTGCTTGAACGAGAAAAGAAAAATCTTACTACAGTTCAGGTTAGGAAAATTACTTCCATTTCTATTGTATGAATACATTTTTTTCAGATATTTTATAATGTGAACATTATTACCTAATATATTTATGTTATATTCTAACTTTCAACTTGAGCTATTAGTTTTACATTAAAACACTTAAAAAATAAGTCATACTCCCTCTAGTAGCACTTACTTTTTTTGTTAATGAGGACGGCAGTTTTGAGAAATGAATCCCAAACTCAACTCGGACTGGACTAAAAAAGATAGATTTTTTGGAAATATTTGAAAATAAAGCAATTGTTTTATTAATACATTAATTACTGACCAAAAAGGAATGCAGTGGCACTAACTTTGTTTAACTGGCATTTTTAAGATTTTTATTAAAAACTCATGTGATAACATATGTACAGTAGAATCTTGAAATTCCAAGTCCCAATTTTTCGAGCTTCTGTTAAATTTGAGCCTATTTCTATTTGAGCCTATATTATATATTTAAAAGAAGGTGTTTATAGCCACACGGTATGCAAAAGAAATGAGTTAAGTTAGCAAGAAATGTTCTTATAAAGTTCTGTAAACTTATTTTGTGCGTTTTTGTTATAGTACTGTATTAGGGTTTATTAAACTTTTTTTTCTAATACACAGGAACGTATTACCCTTGTAATCCGAGTTTTCGGTAGTCCGACAGGGTCTCGGTCCCATTTACCTTGCATTATTGACACTCTAATGTAGTTAGTTTATTGTTCAAACAAAATAAATAATATTGTAAATTAAGGGAAATGAAATGAGATTTCATAAAATAAATACTTTTATACTTAGTCTACTTAGGAAAATTACACAATGTTTTAAAAATGAAACAAAAATGAAGGCAACAAAAATAGCAGCATAATGTAACAGTTCCCTCTCCTACTTGTTTCACCCTATATATAACTTTGAATTATACTTAAAGAAACTATAAATAACGTAACATAAATAAAACATCACTAGTATTCCTATAAAGTTGTAGTAATAAGTTTTGTAAAGGACAAATTAATATGCTTATAAACACATAAGTAAGAAACAACTAGCTATGCAACAAGTTTGAAACTGTGTTGTAACTTTTATACAAGAAATGAACAGAAATGGTTTAAAAAAGATTGTGAAACATTGATGTCAATATTTTTAAATTCCTTTCATTGGCTTACATTCTCCTTATATATATATATATATATATATATATATATATATATATATATATATATATATATATATATATATATATTTATAGGTTAGTTTTGGTTGGTAAAGATTATTTAGATTTTTTGGACCAGGAGACTGACAGACTTACTTTGGTAAGAGTCCATTCTGTAGTCTTGAATTAGATACTTTTATGACAAAGACCACTGTGTGGTTGAAATATATCATTGTTTAAGTGCTTTTATGTATTTCTATTTCAAGACTACAGAGTGGACTCTTATCAAGGTAAGTCTGTCAGTCTCCTAGTCCAAAAAATCTATATATATATATCTTGTAGAAATTTTCAATCAATAATAAAATGAGTTTTCATTCATCCAATCAAGTTCAAATATTTTTTCTAAACCATAGTGTACGACAATTGATGATAATATACTTTTTTCAAATATTTATTCATTCATTTAAATTTAAAAATTAGATGTCCCAGTCAGACTTGAACTGTGGATTTACATATTTGAAACCAGCAATTTTACCACTGATCTAACTTTCCCAGAGTTAAAAATTACTTAAAAATGTACTCTATGAAATTATAAGAAAAAGGTTATTTGCAATAGTGAAGAATGAACCTCTTCTTTATAAAAGGTGGATAGAATTAGAAATTATAAACCACTATCAGCTTCTTAAATTATGAAAAAAAAGAAAGCAAATATATAGTAACAAACAAAAATCATAGTCCAACACTATATATTGTATAAAGAGGAAAATGGAAAATTTTAAGGAAATTCGCTTTATAATTTACCACTTAATATTGTGATTCTGTCATACAGTCATGTAATACAGTAATACCCCGTACTTACATGATAGGTGGGACCGAGCGATAACCGTGTACAATTTTACACACAATCAGGAATCATGTTTAATTGGGACCAAAGACTAAATAAACTAATAATTTAGAAGAAAAATGTATATATATTAGGATGTTAAATAGATAATACAACAAAAAATTATATTATATTCATACATATTGCAAGAAGTAAGTAAAAAGAGGTTATTTTGACATAGAAGGCTTCATAAAATCCTAGTAAATTCGTTTGAAGAATTGAAGATTTTTTTCTTTTTTCACACAGAATTTCCTCGTAACTCGCTATTTTTTTGTTTTGTGGCAGAAATACACTCATCGTTGGAATGTATGTTTTCCAAAATTTGTAAGCCTTGCTCAATTAAAGTAAGGCCTTTTGTCAAATTTTTAATCGCCATTTCATCTTCTACGTCAACTGGGTCTAAAGAATCTGCATTTATAAGGTCATGCTTTTGCTCACGTATTTCTATGAGCTCATCAATTAATTATCAACTCATAGTTGTGTAAATCCAGCAGTTCTTGAACGTCATTATCCACTTCTAAATTTAGTTGTCTGACAAAACCGACAACTTCTTTAATCACATCAGCAATTTCATCAGACTCTGGCACCGATTCCACTTGACTTTCAGTAGCGAAAAAAATAGAGACAGCTTTATTTAAACGCCATTTAAAATTTTTTGTGAAATTTCATTCCTAGATTGTCCAATGACTCTCAAAGCATCTAAAACATTGAGTTGTTTCAAAAATTCTTCCACAGAGAGCTTGTTGTTTTGTCTCATAGCTTCATGGAGAAGCGCAAATGATCTTGTGTTATAAGCTTTAAATGTTTTAATGACTCCCTGATCCATCAACTGAAACAAATTATTTCTGTTTGGTGGCAAAAATATCACTTTCACACGTGTGTTGAAATTATTTACATGGACTCTTGAATGAACTAGTGTTCTGGTAGCAACACAATCATATTATAACTGAGTTATATCATACAAGAAAAACCTTTTTAGTTGAGGCTATACACAACAGAACTTCTTAATCTAAATCTTTGATGTCATAATCATGCCATGTCTTATTTCTGCAGGTTGTTTCCGCAGTATGTATTTCAGTAAGAGTGTTTCATTCAAAAAACAAATTTCTTTTTTCAGCGTTGTAAACTTTTTTTATTTCACAGTAAGGAGGGTTTTTAGTTGAATGAAAATAGTTCTCTGGCCTTCCGACAAACAAATATTGAAATTCATATAATATTGTACAATATTGTTAAACCACTTCATTTACTAATGTTTTATTATCATAATATTTCTTTGTCAAAATGCTAATGATTTTTCTAAAATAATAACAGGATTGTAGGTAAAATAATAAATAGCAATCTTATCATTATCAAATGTCAAATATTTATATATCTACCTCATTCTGAAAAATAATGTTTGAGTCCCTGTAAACTTGAAGTTTTTTTTACGGTTAATTATTACTCTGTAATTAGTTCACTTATTAAAAACATAGAAATGTTATGGTCTGAGTTGATAATGGGACACATCTCCCGAAACAGCCGTCCTCAACAATTATAAAGTAAGTGCTACTATAGGCAAGTGAAACATATTTAAAAGTGTTTTTAGTTGAAATACTCTATTTCATTTAAAATGTCACTTACAACTTTTTTAAAAAAATGTTTTAACTTGTAACACTGTAGAGTTACGGTCTGAGTTGACAAAGGGACACATCTCCCGAAACGGCCGTCCTCAACAACAAAAAAAGTAAGTGCTACGATAGGCAAGTTAAAACATTTTTTTAAAAAAGTTGTAAGTGATTACTAGTAGCTCACGCGAAGATGGAATCAACAAATGTTAAAATATGTATCAATTTTTTGTACAATAACTTAATATTTTCTTAACTAATAACTCAACATTATCAATGGAGGGTAAAGTAATAGTGAAAGAATCTGAATTAGTTATCCACAATATCAAAGTCAGAAACGTTTCTTTAACTACTTTTAAAATTATATGTACATGTACAAGTATGTACCTATGGTAACTGTCACCTATGGTGTACAGTTAACTTGAAATAATTAAACGTGTATGTATACATTCAAGATAGCTTCAACAATCAGAGTGATACTGTACCCCACAAGAGTTAGCTAATAGCAGATTATTTATATGGACAATTAGTAATCAATTCAGAGACTTTGTTTTCCTTGGTGATTGGTAAAACTTTCACATTTGATCAAAGTGACACTAATAAAGATCACAGTACAGTCAATAACATTATGTTCCAGTTGATTTTACATAAATTCAGTTTAGTTATAAATTCAGAAAACCGCTATTTTGCTTATTTCAAATCTAATTCAGATTCAAGAAATATTAAAAAATTAAAAATTTACTATATAAATAAAAAGGTGAAATTATAAAACAATAAGAAATTCAACAAAAACATAATTTTTTGCTATTCAGCAAGACTTATATGCCATAATTATTTTTCAGGGTATACATAACAGAGAAATAGCCGAAAAAGAGAGAAAAATGTTATTTAAACTAGAACAACAAAAGAATGACTTAAACTCTGAGGTAAGTTAAGTAATGTGTTTTTCCGCAATAATTTTTATTTAACAGATTCATTTGTTGTTTCTTGTATTTGGTATATAAATTTGGGTTCTTTAGTCTATACTTTAGGTATATTCTAATGTGGTGAAAATTTTATTTTGTTTCAATAAATATGCAATATTTGGTTATATTCATTATTTAGTAGTTTTGCTTGTCACTTGTTTCTTATCTATCAACATTGTATAATTTTTTAGAACTCAAATTATTGTAAATACCTGAGAAAAATAAATTAAATTGGGTTTAGTAATTTTAAATCCAAAATGGAAGTAAGTATTCGAAACCAATTAAAAACTAAAATTAAATTTTCCAATTGCTAAATTAAAGTGAAAACAATAATTTTTAAATTCTGTAATAAAAAACTGGCTTAGAAAAATTGTTTAATTCAGATATATCTTATATAAAAAATATTCATACCACTTATTTTCATTCATAAATAACTTTGAATGCTATACTCCCCACTTTATTATTATTATGTTATCTTTTATGCAAAAAGTACTTAAACTGGTATTGTAATAATTACTACTAATTATCCTCATTAAGACTGAAATACAAAGCAGCAATTTATTTTTACAATTATGTCAGCAAGAAAAATGTATCGATTATATTAAAGAACTACATGAACATTATAAAATAAAGTTGATTGTTGTAATCATCATATATTCACTGACTAAACTATAATTAAATAATACTTAACTAAATGAATACATAAGAGCTTACTTGCTCATGCGTTTCGAAACAATCGTTTCTTTTTAGGAACCTTCCTGTTTTGAAATGCGTTAGCAACTAAGCCCTTATGTATTCATTTAGTTAAATATTACTTAATTATAGTTTAATAAGAAATAATTAGCTCTTTGTAATAACTGCTGTCTTTAAAGTTGTTGTTTAAAGGATATTTTAAAGTTGTTGTAGGGGTTTGTTTATTATCTTTTAGCCCCCCCCCCCCTAGTTTTTGTGTCGAGACATGTTCATTGTTCCAAGACTGAGTCAATAAAAATTTATCAATTTTAGAAATGATTTTACTGAAACCTTTTTAAATATTTCCACTAAATTTTTCAAATTTTGTTTTCCTTTTGTTTCCCAGTAGATTCTTTTCAAAACTAATAGGAGCTGGTTGAAATGGTTACCATGCCTAACCACTTTTATTTCAGTAATGATCAATCTGCTTTAAAAAATATTAAACTGTTTATGTGTGTTTTAACAGATGAAAGATTTTGAGATTATACTTTGTCAATAGTATTTCATATTTTCAAATGATATTTTTAATGACAGATACTTAATATGACATTTTACATAATATAACCTTCACTTTGGATGTGTACAGGTTTAAAAATCGAATAGTATTGTTATAGGCACAGCTGCTAGATACTAGTTCTGATCAGTAATGTATTCACTTGCTTATCAATCTTTAAGCTTTAAAAGATAGAAAACATTTTTTTAATGGACACTAGACATTGCTTTTTCTTATAACCATAATGAATACCGTCTTTATAACAAAGTATCAAATTTAGGTAAAATAATGTTTAAAATTTGTAATTTTATTGTTAAAACCATGGTTTACAACATTTATATACAGGGTTTCATAAAAGAATGGTGGGATTTCAATAACTCATGTAAAGGGAGTTCAGAAATTTTGAAATGTATTGATACCTCTGTTAGCTTTCAACTCAAAATTTTGTTTTTGTAGCAGCTGCTAGCTCAATAGCTTGTAACAGCTGTTATAGCCTCAACATTTTTTCTTATGTGTCTAGTCCATACCTATATTTTTTGGTAAAGATAAAACAATGTGTTTTGTTGCTAGTGAATGTAAATCTGTAATTTCAGTTCAATGCGTATTTTGACACTAATACAGAAAACAACTACCTCATGAAAATAACATGGCATTGGTTCAAACAATTCGAAGATACTGGATCAGTTCTGAAGCAGAAATCACCTGGTAGAGCAAGAGTATCAGACAGAACGGTTGAACTAATTAGACAAACTGCACTCAGAAGCCTAAGTCCATACCTTGATGAAGCCAAGTTAAATATGCTAAAAACCACAATTCAGAAAGTTTTAAACAAATGACTGAAATTACATGCAGATAAGATTCAACTGTTGCTGGAATTGAAACCTGATGATGGTGTAAAACTGATGGTGGTGGAAAATCAATCATAGCTACTAATAGCACTCATGTAGAAATTCATTAGTTATATTAAAAAACTGAGATGAGGATTTCAATGAATTATAACATTACCTCGGGTAAACATTACAACATTAACATGAGTAAATCAGTTTTCATTCAAATCATGTTCAAAACTCCTCCATTCTCTTATGATAATCCTTTTTAACTTTACAAAGGAGTAAACTGAGAACCTAAGAGGTGATGAATATACATTCATAAGTGAATAGGTGTGTATTGATGTACATGTATAAGAATAAATAAAAAAGGCTAACATTTTATTTATCAGTTAGGATACCAAAAATAAATTTTAAGGACAGTTTTGGATATTGCTATAAAAGCCCTGGTTAATATATTTAACTAACTAAATATATATTTAGTGAATAAAAACACAGATTTTCATATAATGTAGGCAGATAATTATCAGACATGATCCAAGAACATACTAATGAAGAAGTCAAATGTCAACTGTAAACAAATTATCTATGAATTTAAAAAAAGTATAAGCTACTTAAAACAAAAAATATAACTTTTCAGTATATATTTTTCTTTATTTGAAAAAATTATAAGTTTATAAATTTTGTATTTATAATATCTAGAGACACAAACATAACACAAGAAGTAGAGTTAAATTAATTAAAATTTGATTGAATAACAATAGAATGATTGTTTTCTTTAGTGGGAAGAAAAACTAAGAAAAGAAACAGTCCGAATAAGATCAGAAGTAGAAAAGCAATACAGAGACGAGAAAAGAAATACTTTAGATAAGTTCAAGGAAGAAAAAGAAGAAGAAATGAGATTGGCGAAACTGAAATGGACTACCAAACAACAGGATAGCCTCAAAGAGGTAAATACATTTTTAATTCTCACAGTTGTTCAGATTTATTTGTAGTTAGTTTTTAACTAAACAACTATAAATATTTATAATGGATGATGGAATCAACAAATACTAGTTTTTAAATTTCAAATATTTTCATTGTTTGATTAATTATATTAAATTATAATTTCTGGTCATGGATTTTATTATTCATTTGTTTTGTGACTTCCCTGTGGGGGTTTAAGCTATTTCCTCCATGGTATGTGGTCAATAACACAGTTCTAGGGAAAGTATTTGTATTAAAAATTATAACAGAAACACTAGTATGTTACCGTTGTATCCTGCTACGTTCCTTGAGTCAGACCTGTCAGGGATATTACCGTATCTCAGGTAAAACAAACTGCAGCAAACATATGAGTAATTAAATTTTCTTAGGTTAGCAATAAAAGTTCATTACATTCAATTTAATAATCTACAATGTCTCTTTGATTTGAAACAGGATGAATTACAATACAACACATAAAGCTCTTAAAATAAATTCTCAAATATAGTTAAAATTTTAAATAGTAACTTCATTAAATTTATCAAACAGATTGTCTCGACCGTCGATGATCTGTAGAACCTTTTCTACACTGGAGGCTTGGATCCAATTCGACCAGTAAAAGAAATAAGGAAATGAACTTTAAGTAAAAACCTAGTATAGATTACATTATGCTATGGATAAATATACTCAATTAATGAATTCTATAGGGCGCTGGAACAAACAGAGTGCAATAGGATCGTACAGAGTTGTCTAATTATTAATGTTTTTTGTTTTGCTCTAGATCTCGGATTTAACTATGTATCCTCAGTATCTTAGGTCTGTATCTTGGACTCAGATCTACTGATGTATACAAATAACAAATATATAAATAATTACAGAACTATGTTAACAGTTAGCTTACAGAGTTATTTTTTAAAAAGTGTTCAGAATCCAGCGAATAGTCAAGTCTCTGAAGGCAATCGATTCTACAACTAGTTCAATATAATGCATATAATATTATAAATTCCTTTACATGAGTTTTTGTAAATCATGTCGTTTTTAAATGAATGTAATTACTGCAATCTATATATACTTTTATAAGAACTTCATCTCACGAACGTGGTTACAAAAAATACTGGATGGGTACGAGCCTCATATGTTTCAAATTACACTTTTGTTATTACTTGCGACCAGACATTTGTTAACTAAAAGTTGTTTACTTACACTTGGAGGAAACGTTTTCGCCTTCAGCCTCGTATTTTTGCCGTTAGGAATGCTGCTGTTGTGCTTCCTCGGTACCACTTTTTTGAAAGTTAGAAGTGATGTGATCGAAAAGTATTGTGATCTGTGCCATGTTTGTTCATTTAAGATGTCATTTTTATGTGTGTTGCTATGTCTATATATTTCAAACTGTTCTAGTGTGTTTAATTTATGGCCTTTGTTGCATGTGTGGAGGATGCTCATGTTATTTTCCATACTTTTGCATGAGTGTTTAGTGTCCATGAGGTGATTTGCGAAGGTGGATTCAATAGTAGTGTGCAATGCCCTTTTGTGTTCTTTATATCTTTCGGCAAAAGATCTGCCTGTTTGTCCAATATAGAACTTATTGCAGTTGTTGCATTTTAGTTTGTATACTCCTGGGTTATTGTATGTGTTGGTATTGTTATTAATGCTGTAACTGATAGCTGTTTGGCTTTTATTTGTTGTTCTGTAAGCTACATTGTATCCTGCTTTTTTGAATTGGTGTGCTATCTTATTTGTGAGTTTGTTTATGTATGTGAGGGTGATGAATTTGTTTGTGTTCGTGTTTTTGTTGTTACTGTTTTTGTTGAGTATTTTTCTGTGTAGTTTGTCTATTAAATAATTGTCATATCCATTTTTGGCAGCTAAATATTTTATTGGGTTTAGTTCCTCTGTGTAGTTAGTTGTGGACATAGGTATTTTATTTAGTCTGTGTAGTAAATGTTTGAATGATGCGTGTTTATGTTGTATTGGGTGGTTCGATGAATTATGTATCAATGTGTCTGTCATGGATGGCTTGCGGTATATGTTGAATTCATGTTTGTTTTGATTTTTTGTTATGGTGATGTCTAAGAAATCAATGTTTTGTTGTTTTCAAATTCTGCAGTGAACTGGATATTTTTGTGTATTTTGTTTATATGTGTTTGGAGTTGTTGGCATTGTCTTATGTTTCCTCGGTATAGTATTATAACATCATCTACATATCTGTGCCAATATATTATCTTATTTGCGTGTTTGTTGTTATTTATGATTTTATTTGTTTAGTTGTTTAATTGACTGTTTAACAATTAACAACTTTTAGTTAACAAATGTCTGGTCGCAAGTAATAACAAAAGTGTAATTTGTAATTTACAACCAGCTCGTCAAGAACAGCAACAAGATTTCGATACTCATATGTTTCTCATCCAGCTGCTCATAAATATCTGATCTGATCTATCTATTCTCAAACAACTGGTAACTTACTTCCTGCGAGGTGCTGCGCTCTTGCATAGCTATCGGAACTAGTTCTAATTATTGCAGATAACTTTGATTATTATTGCAACAAAAACAAATAAATATATCAAATTCACAATCAAAAGGAGTGATTTCTATTCATTTGTGCAACCTTGAAGCTCCACAAACTCTGCCAAAACTCAAGAAGAATTTCATTGAATTTGTAAGAAACCTAGTCAAATTTTTTAGAGGCTCTGAGCAGAAAAAATTACAGTCTGTAGAAATTACATATGTTTAAAATCCTTAGAGAGTAACATAAATTAACAAAGTTTAATATAATTAAATTATGGTTAAAAACAAATTTAAAGTCATGGATGTAACAGAATTGTTGAAATGAGGATGGCTTAATAAAAGCTGTTCTGGTATTCAGACTAATAATGCACTCATTAAGGAAGAATGAAAAAAACAAGACTTAGCTTATAGGTGCAAACAAATTTTAATAATGAATGTAAGATATAAAATTTTTGATTTGTGTGAATAATGATATAATCAGGGATATTTGATATTCCCTGATTTTTAAATAATAAGTATTCATAAGGTAAATTATAATATCTTTGTGTATAGATACCCAGGATATGCACACAAATTTCAGAAACAATACTTTGTGTAATATAAGATCTAATTAAATTTTGAAAAAAACGTAGATGAAATAAACTTGGAATATCATATAGAAAAGTCAAAGAGTCTATCTTAAGAAAATATTTTTGAATTAGACTGAAAAGTTAAAATTGACATATATATATAAATTTGATATACAGTAAACTCTCGATTATCCGTGGGCGGATTAACCGGATTGCGGATTATCCGGGATCTGCCATTGTTTTACAAATATCCAATTTTTTTCCAGTCAGATTCATGTGTTTAAATTTCCAAACGGTGAATTACTACATAAATATATATAAGGCTTAATAGAAGTTAAGATGAAGGGAATAGATATGTAAATATGTACGTATAATTTTTACATATAAAGAGAAGCATCCCGACGCGGGCCAGCGAAATAAAAGGGGCGAGCAGACTACTGCATATAAGAGACAATGACAAAATGCTTGGACACCCGAAAACCTAATGTGTATCATAGGATTGTAAACAAAAGTCAGCTAATCTCGGCTATAAATAGTCTAGGACGTGACATATGCATTATCCATGTCTATCATATACATTATCGATCTTTATGGCTTTGTGACACACGTGACACAAGTAGACACTGTGCGACAAAATGGTTCTCAAGAAACGTAGATCGCACATTAAAGCTAAATCAATGCTCACAAAAAAAAAAACAGACGAAAGTGACAGATTTTTTTTGTTAAAAAGTGAAAGTATTATGTGTAAAGGAAATTACATATGTACATACATACTTACTTTTGACATATACTTATGTAAATAGACATATAAATTTACATGTTATAATCCGTCAAATACATCGACATTTTAAATTATTTTCTGTATTTATTTTGTCCTCTGAAGATTATTTGTGAATTGCATTAACCGGGGTCATTATTTGTGTAACTTATGGTAACCTATAATTATCGATTATCGATCGTTTTGCGTATTCTTTGTTCGTAGCGGATTATCCAGGGAATTCGTTATCCGGCGTTGCCGGGCCACCCTATTCCACGGATAATCGGTAGTTTACTGTATATATATATCTTACCTAATAATGGTAAAATTTGAAGTAAAGTCATTACCTGGTTTCTATTACCAAATATTGTGAAGTTTTTAAGGCTTCATAATATCTCAGTTTTGGCTTATTATTAATGCCACATGATTATGAATTTTAAATAAATAAAAGGTTGTCTTTAATATCCAATATAAGATACTGTTTAGGAAACTTAAATCATTGTCTGTTACAAATCCCTTTAGTAAGGCTGTTGAGTGATGTATTTACCAGAACAAAAAAGCCTGTTCAGGCATTATCACACATATCTCATGCCATGTGATGTTTTATAAATGGCAAAGCTATTGGAGAGGAATTTGTAAACTGTAGAAGTGAGACATTTGTTTTTCGACAGCATCTAAAGGTGCTAGGACCAATTAGGAGGATGGTCATCCTTTGGTATTTCAGGGTTCTTGGTTCATAGTCATTTAACTCAATTGAGAAAAAGTGTACTGTTTTCAAATACTTGAAAAATTAATTCACTGTCAGTTTTTCAATTTCAGGAAACCTAATACTGTGAATAAATCTACAATATAAAGAGTGTGACTCATGGGAATCAAAAGCTTTTAAAATAATACTTATTTATTGATTAGATTTGGAAAAAAACACTAATTACTGATGACTTTTAGCATTTTTTACCAAGTGTAATCAGTAAGTACAGTAGAGTCTCTCTAATCTGTCATAAACTTGGTGATATGACGTTTGATAAGCTAACATGTCAGATTATTGGGAGACGTAAAAAAAGCAGGTAAAACAAAAAAGTTTTACAAATTTTTATGGATTAAATTGATAATGTACAGGATTTAAAACCCCTTGTTTAAGTTTTGACTGGTTCAGTAGATATTAAAATAATGTACATACTTTATGAAGATGTAAAAAGTTTTTGATCTTCATCTGTGTCACTGATGTTTACCATTTTTTGCTGCCAAGAGCAGAGCATTTTTTTATTTTTGCCCAAGTTGGGAATTTTAGATCATGAGGGTCGGATAAGAGAAACTTTACTGTTTATAGTACTAAAAAAAACCTCAGGGTATACATCTTGAAATAATCTAGCCTGGAAACAGTCAATTAAATGTAGCCATTTCTGTATGGACTGTAGCCCTATTTCTTATTACTATACTTTTGTGTACCTGAAGTGCTACTGAATGCTTCTGAACAGAGTGTCATGGGCTAAGAAAGTCTTCTCTCACTGAATCGAAGTTATCTGGAGAGTGAGTCGTTATATTGTGTACTCAGGAGTTTTATTTTCAACTACTTCTTTAAAGGTTTTTACCCACTGCAATATTGTGTTATGCGAGGGAACACTTTCATTTCGATGGATTTTAAACTAACGGCAGATATCATACTTAACAGAAGTTATGAACTTCTCATTACATATAAAATTATCATATGTGTATAAGCATTGGTCTAGCGTCCATGGAACCTTCTCAATGGCTGTAGGTGAAATGCTATAATCAAAGGAAACAACAGATGTCTGCAATGTGACCCATCCATGACAAATGCCCAAAAAAGACCCATTTCAAATACATTTGCTTCCTGTGTGCCTCCTTGTAGATTTAAGCTTATTTGCTTTTTAAAAATTACAAAAAAGATCTAGGAAGATTAATAAGTTGCTGGTAATTTTTAGATGGCACACTAATGCTCATTTGTATAGAATTTAGATAGAAATTCCAGATGAAGCCCTTGAGTATAAGATAGGCTGCATGCAGAAGTAATATGTACTTGGTTCTGTTGTAAGTTTTTAAACCTGAGAAGAATGAGAGATAGGTTTTAGTTAGTAGTTCAATGGGAGAATCTGACACTCTACGCTTAGATTTATTTCAAAGCCTCAATACAAAAAAAAACTATTTGCAAAATAAAGCTATTTAAAGAGATTAAATATTTAATTAAATAAATATGTAACTAAAGTGACAAATATCCCAAATATTTATAAATGTATAACTCTGTAAATCTGTTACTATTCAACATTCATCAAAATCACAAAAGGTGGCATCTCAACCACAAATCAACGATTCTTGAGGCACTTCTGCAGGTATACTGAGTGGTCTAGTTTGGTGAGGAATGGCCTCTTTCATTGGTAAACTCGAGCTATCCAAAAAATTACCCAATGAAAATAATTAAAAATTAATACATCTTTTGGAATAATTTCTCAGCATTTTCTTGTATTATTATTTTTTCTAAGTCTACTTACAAGTAGACTTCTAAGTCCTTACTTTGTCTACTTATGAATTTAAAAGTGAATTATTATAAGGTTTCTTCTCTTTTATTCTATTCTTCCAAGTGTAAATTTTTTGTTTTTGTAATAGTTTTAAAATTTTATTTCCATTAAACAGGTTGAACTACTAAAAGAGAAATTAATGGAACAAGCTCACAGACACCATAAAGAACTCTCAGATGCTCAGACTAGTTCAGATCGAGATATTTTTGATTTAAGAAGAAAGCTGGATAAAATTGACATAACCTATCAAGAAGAAATCGAGAAAATGCAAGAGAAACATGAACAAGAGATAGGTAAATAACTTTTTTAAATTTTTACCAACCCAATTTTAAAGTATATTTTTAAGATGGGTGATTAATGGTTAAAAATAGGAGGATAGAGTTTCAATCAATGAATAGGGCTCTATAATTATTAATTGCAACGGTGTATATACAGTGATTTTTACCAAATCACAAAATATACCATCAAAGGAATATTTTATTTATTTTCTGCTTAGAGTTTTGATCTATTACGTCTTCAATATTAGAGGTCTAATAAAATGACAGAGGTAGAAATTAATTTTTTAAATGTCTTTAAAAAATACAATATTCACATTAAAGACAAAATTCTTGTATAAACATGTTTACCTTCTAACATGAATATTCAATATTAACATACATTGTTGCTTGAGATATAATTTATTATAGATTTTAATTTGGTTTTTAATCCAAATATTTTGACACATTTTCTTCATAAGCAAAAACAAAAAAAATCAAAAAAACAAACAAAAATTTTGTACCCAAAAAGTAATAATTCAAACACACGGAATCCAGAAAAATCATTCCATATTTTATATATAGTAAAACTAAAACACTCTACTTATAATTATCACTAAAATATTTACATATTGAAAAGATGGGAAAAGGAAAGACCGTTGGATTTTGTCTTCAATGATATCACAATATCTTACATTTGTACTAGGTTCATTATAAATATATTGAGTTCGAAATTTTTCTGCCATGCTTAGTTCAAATTCTTAATTGTGAACATATTTCAGTGAAAACCCATCTATCATAACATATTATATATTAACTTGCCGAGCTTATAGTTAAAGTGAAGATTATCTACTGACATTGATGAAAATTGCCTACTATACACTAAAATATTTTAACTTCATAAGTTTTCTATAAATTTACTTCAATTTCAAGTTCAGGAAATCATAATATCACTACTTAAACAATGTCATCACTGTTTGTGATCAATCTTCCATCCTGTTGCTTTAGGGCAATGGCTGGCAACAAAATGGAATTATCACAAACGGAACTTAATTTCCTTCATACTGTGGAGGATGGAGTTAATCGTCTTATTGTGCTAATGTAATGTGGCCAAGAGTTCTTTCTACTCCCTCCAAATATCCTCCATGATGCTTTCCCACGGAGTATTTTATATTTCTGAAGGTTTTCACTTGTTGGGTGTCGCTTGAATCTCTTTTAGTCATAAACAGAGGATATCTGAGCATTTATCATTCCACCATGGGACAGGCCGACGGTGTGGATGCACAGAGGTTTTCAGAATGGTTTTTACACCAGCATTTAAAATTGTCTTTGTAAAATTATCAATTGTTTCATCAATGGGTGTCATATAATCTATGTCAAGTGATCCAAGGTAAGTGGAGTAGGCATCCCAGTTGCCTTTTCCCAAAATCCAACAGTGATGTCGAGCATGACAGGGAGGGGAGTTACTTAAATAGATCTTAATTGGAACATGGTCGCTTCCATACAAATTGTTGAGTATCGATCATGTGCACTTTGTAGCTAGAAGAAGACGATAAATCAACAGCTGTCCATCTACCAGTAGACACTGCTAAATGAGTGGCAGACCTGTTATTTAGGGGACATAAATATAGTTCCGTTTTTATATACGCCACAAGTTGTCTTCGAGGGTTGGAGGTCGGAGATCCCCAAGTCAAATGGTGTGCATTAATATTTCCTAACAATAAGAACAGAGTCAGTAACTGTCATATCAAATCGACTAAATCACTATGTTGAAGGTTGTTATTAGGTGGTAGGAAGACACAACAGACAGTGAACTTATACAGGACAGCTGTTTGAATGGCTACTGCTTGTAAAGTAGTTATTAAGTTTAAAGATACCATTGGTAAAGTCGCAGGTTAGGATTGTTACGCCACCTCTAGCACGATCTTCTGTAACAAGGTCGGATTGAAAAACCGAATATAACTCCCTAAAATGAACATTTTGTGATCCGTGATGTGTCTCTTGTAGAAATAAGAACATTGGACAAACAACTCGCACAAGTACCTTTAGATCTTTCATGTGACTCCTAATGCCGTTTATGTTCCATTGTATCACTGATTTTCTAATTGGATTCATATGGTAATCCATTGCTAATTCAATTTGACACCCATTGGTGCTTTCTTTTCTCTTACCTGTGATGTTCCTAGACATCTCAGGCTTAGAATCCTCAGATTCCATATCCACCTGCTCGGGGATAGAATCTTAAGATGTTTTTAATTTGAGAGGGGTGGATATACACTGTCCTCCTTTGGTAGTAGTTTTTATGGCACCTGTTACTTTACAGTGCCGATTTGCTTTGTTGTATTATTGAATTTTGTTTTTCGGCAACTTTTCTATTTATAGGCTTTGGCGCAATATGTTTATTACCTATTGGCAGCTTCTTTTGAGTAGAGATACCTGTGTTGGTTAATTATTCACTTCATACAAGCAAATCACTCTCCATGGTCGCTGGTTGTACCAAATTTAATGAATGGCCATTTGTTACTGAAGACAGAAGGTGAGTAGTTTCATCAGTTAAAACTTCTACTTTTTTGGTCGGCAGCGCAGTTGGGAACAGGACGACATTGTAGCAGTCACAAAAGCAGCATATGATTTACCGTCAACCTTTGGTTGGGTAGTTCTAAAGATCTTCTTGGCTTCTGTAAATGATATCCTCTGCTTAGCCATATTTCCTAGGATTGCCTTCTATTTCTTAATGTGAGGACAGTTATAGGGTGATTGCTACCACACTTGGCGCACTTCAGAGTATTAACACAACCCTTTTCATCAAGGCCTTCCAAGTTACAATGGCAGCATACACCCTGTTTAGAACAAGCAGAACTAATGTGCCCAAAACGCTGACACTTGAAGCATTGCCGAGAGTTAGCTACATAAGGCCTCACTGACACCCTTTAGTATCCCACATTTAGGTATTCAGGTATCTCCAGTTTTCCAAAAGCGAGAATAAATCAAGCGGTGCAACTTTCTCACCTTTTTCCGATTTCATAGTAGCCACAACATCTGTAATGGACTGTGATGAGAGTTTGGACTTTATTTCAATTATTGGAACATACGTCAAGTTCCAACATGTGATGGCTCCCTTTGAAAGGTTCAAGGATCTATGGGAAGCCACAGATACCTTGACCTGATCAAAGAAAGAGATCGTTTTTAAGAGAGACCGCATCTGTTTCTCATTACTGGTTGCAGCAACGAGTGATCCATTCCTCAATTTCTTGATCAATCAGACAGGACCTCCAGTAATGGTCTTATTTATAAGAAAAGGAGAAACTCAAGATGCCTTTTCGGCACTACAAAATATTTAAAAGTTTGGTGATAGCAACGCCGGTGACTTTGCCACTATCAACTTCTTGCTCCCATCATCAACTATAGACTAGTCAGGTGAATCCTGACGTGTCCTCTTTAGACTAAAACCATTTGATGTATTTTTAGGATCTATACATTTTTTAAAAACCAGCCATAGTGTCAGGCGTTACGAGTGGGACCATAGAAACGGGTACACCCATAGATCACATTAGTTCGGACCTCCCGGCGGGTAAATGTGGTACAGATGTAAACAAAAAGGCATTTATAAATAAATATAAGGTTCCAATTAATTTTTGTTACAATCATCCTAATATCCTAAACTATAAATTGTATAATAAACATAATCTTTGGAAAAATTGTTTTTATACTAAAATGTTTTTATTATATAGCAAGAATAACTGAAGAGCATGAAAAGAGACTACAACAATGTGAACAAAACTGGCAGCTCCAAATTGGTACAACAAGAACAACATTGGAATTAGTAAAAGAACAATTACAAAGAGAAGCTCAAGATAAACTGCAAGCATTGAGTGAACAGCACAGGCGACAACTTGGTAAGAAAATAACACATCTGTGTATGTGTGGATTTTATCATTGAAAATATAGAACAATAATCAGTTTGTTGTAAAAAAGAGACTTTAAAACAATATATTAAATATATATTTATATGACATTGAATAATCTAGAAATGTTAAAATTTTTACAATTATAATTAATTTTACAATATAAATACAATTATAAGACAAATACAATTTTTTTTCATAAACAATATGAGAATAAAGAGTTAAGAGAGGCTTCTCAATGTTAGCGTTCTCCATACAGGTACTCATTCTATCTCTTTATTGTCCAATACTACAATGGCATTAAGGACTCAGTAAAAAGTATAACTGCTTTTGTACACAGACGTTTTTGTAACAGAAACTTTAAGACAAAATGAAAGCTTGATAAAAAGATCTCAGACATATATCAGGCAACCAACACACTTAAGCACAAAGTGTAAGAATGGTAAAATCAGTTTTGGAGAAGGCAAAGAACAGAAGAATTTGTACAGACCATTAATTGTGGACTGAAAAGTTTCTTCAATAAAATTATTGGAAATAATTGATTATTTTTACAAATCAATTTTATTGTAAATATTATACTCAAAACAATAAATATGCATAACAAAATTTTGCTTGAACTTTAAAAAATCTTTGAAAAATGCTTAAATTTTAAAGTGAGATATGCCTATATTCTTCTACACAGCACTGTCTCTACCATACTGTCAAAAAACTAAGGATTCTCTTTGAACTACCCTGCCCTAATTTTCACAAAAGGACAAAGATTTGATCACATTACCATTAAAACATTCCTCCACATTTTTTGGTTTTATAAACAATGTTCAGATAGTTTTACCATTTACAAGAAGACAATTACAGTACTTTCTTATGGGAACAATATTTTACAAGTCAGGAAACCACATAAAACTATAAATTTTTACTCTTTGATGATAATAGAAAAAAAATCTATATTACATATATAATTTATCTCTATATGTTTTGTTTCTTTTCTTTCTTCCAATACTATGTTGAAAAATCATGGATACATTTATTTCACAACCTAAAGTAAAATCCTTTAAAAACACTGTTTAACATTGCAGAAGAACAGTGGGAACAGCTTGTACAAGAGAGAGATGAGACTGTAGCAGAATTAGAACAAAGACATCGATTGGAAATGGAGAAACTGCGTGATGAACTAGACTCAATCTACAAGGCTCGGGATGCACGTCAGAATGAGGTCAACCCATTACCTACTCAAAATCATGTAGCAAATATGTTTAGTAAAACTTTAAATTATATTAATAAATTCGCAGGATAATTTTAAAGTTTGATTTATATTTTGTTTGCATTTTTAAAAAAATGTTTCTAATTTTTTTATTCCCTTAAGGTTTAGCAATATTATTGGATGGTTTTATCTTTTTTGTTTGGCGAATAATCATATTGAAACAACTAACACTGATTTATTTGTAATAGCATAACCTAAACTAACTGTAAAAGACTTGATAATTGCTATCAATAAAAGGTTGAAGCAATGAGTAAAAGTTTTGATTCATGATATTTTCCCTTAACAGGTGTCTTTTTACCATTAGACTCTGGCGACTTCAAAGGTGATTGATCTCTATCACGAAAAAGGGATTGGGCAGGGGGGTATGAAGCAGAAGGGGTGGAATATTTTAAAGTTACTAAGGTTGTGTAGTAAAGTTGTGACAACTATGAAAACAACTAAATTATATCAAACAGTAAAATTTTATTAAAATTCAGTGCAAATATTAGTTATAGTGATGGAAATTATATGTGGCTATTATTTTTCATTTTAAACAAAGAGTTTAACAAGAATTCAAGAATGCATTGAACGTAAGTAATTATTGTTGTTTTTGTGTTGAAGCATGTCATTAATTGGAAAAGCTAGTGTAGGCTCTAGAGTAGATGTAACAAAACTTCTCACAATGTAAAAAGCTAATAAACAAAACATTAAATTAGTCAGGTTGAGACCAGAGTTTCAATATTATCAATTACAGACTGTTTAACATAATGCCAATAAATTTGAAACCAATCAAATTATAACTTTCTATATAACAAAAGTCTTTTTAAAATATCGTTACTTTTCCAGTATCATACGCTTTTGATAGGAAGGATCTTTCTCCTTTAGAAAGTCTGTTTAAAATTTGAAGGGAGTAACAACTGATGAAAATGCTTGAATGGTTTACAGCTATGAGATCTTATTGGGAAAAAATTTACGAAATTATATAAACAAGAAATAGAAACTAGCAGTATCAAAAGACAACTGCTCACAATACACCCTTTTAACACATTCATTGCCAAGCTGGAAATTGGTATTTTGTGTGGTGGCCAAATTTTTTTTGTTTAATTTAGTTATATAGTGCTCAAAATAAGTAAATATAATATTTACAAACTTTTATTAATATGTACTTAGAAATTATGGTCTCTAATCATCCGATATAGCGTGATTGGCTATACATAATGCAATGTTTGCCCAAATGGCTAAAAAACGCGATATCGCGTGATATATAATTCAGCCAAAAAGGGCACAAAGTTTACAAATAAAAGCCATCTAAACGTATTAATTGTAATGACTTTAATTAGCTGACATTTATATTCAGGCAAATTTTGAAAAACTCTAGATTGTAATTCACTTATACATTCAAAATTTACAAAATGGTTTCGAAATCGAAAATTATTTAGCATTGCAATCATGCAATTCCAAAAAAACAGTCAACACATAATGGTGGAGCACTTGGACAGTTTTTACACAAAGTTGTGGTGTTTATCCTCTTTTTATTTTTGTAGCAATTTCTGCAATCTTTTCTAGAAGTTGCATTTACTGTTTTGCTGGTGCTGAGACATCGCGGTTTGGATTTTTCAATTTTAGTTAGCTTGTGTTGAACTCGGTCTCCTCGTGTCTTTTGTGTTGTTTGTGGGTCAGAATCTAGTAATAACTCTTCCACCTTTGTAATTTAAAAATATGTTTTTTGGACGATCCGGCATTTCACTGAGCCTTCTCGAGGGTCCTGGTTGATCACTCAAAATTAAAAAATCAAAATCAACACTCAAATAAATAAAAACGGAACTTCAAAACGCTAAATCAACGAATATCTTGATAAAATTATCAGGATGTTACATTATGTGAATGCTACCACTGTGTGCACTGGCTGATAAGAACAAAACAAAATGGCTGGTGACCTTTTTTTTCCTACAAAAAGGTCAATCCCTTCCCTAGTGGCCAATATAAGTATTACGCACAATTTCGCTGTGGCCGCTATATTATATGACTTAGAATTTGGATAGCAACGTCCACGTGATAACAGGTGATCGGCCGTCCTGTGAGAACTGACATCAGACGATATCACGTGATTGGCAATGAACATGTTAAATTCAATACTTGTTTGCCACCCACTTATATCAATCACAAATTAGTAAACATGGCTACCTAAAGCATGCTTTATTAAAAGAAATTGTATTGTGAGAGGTTGTGTTTTGATACTTCTAGTGTACATTCATTGTTTATATTTAGCTTAACGAGATGACCTCTAACTTATTAGACAAATAAATTATAAATTGCATTAACTACTAAAATAAAATTCGACTTATTTATTCAAATTATCAATCAAAATACATGTTCATTTAAAGAATATCTATAAAAGATTTTCCCAAAATAATATCACTATCCATCTGATAATGTCTCGTAAAAAAATATTTACCCACTACAGAATTCCAGTGAGAGAATTTTTAGTAAGGTGTAAAGACAATAATCAACCTTTTTAAAGGGTGACACCTGTTTAAGGGAAAATAACATGAACCACAATTACTAAATTAACATATTGTTTAACAGTGATGTAATTTACAATGATGTAATTTGATTTACTAAAATTGTAGGGAAGAAATAGTTAGTACTTGTAATAACTAACTCAAATATATATACTTGTGGTTAGGAATCTGTATTTTCTCTAGTTCTATAAACATTATGCTAATCAATATTAATAACCTCAAAAAAAAACAATTTATTCTTTCATATTTCCTAATTTTATGTAAGCGGAATATATTGTAAAACTAACCGTAATATTTTCTGTAAATATTATACTTGTTAATGTTTTAATTATAAAGGCTTTTAAAACTAATAAGCATGAAATTTAAAATAAATGAATATTCACCCAAAACTGTTAGCTTGGTAAAAATGCATTTTGTAACCAATAATGCAATTACAAATAAAATAATGTGCCATAAGACTATCACTATGCATTCTTCTAAGGAATGGCCTAAATAGATAAACTGCCTTAATTTTATATTTCAATACTAAAACTACAAGGTATTTCTTCAATTTTAAAATTTAAACTTCAACCTTGAAAGACTTAGATTACACTGTAAAATCTGATGAAATAAATAATTAAATATTAGGCTTACTTTTTTAAATAAGCACACAATTTTAACTTTATTTAAAAACTAATTTTTATCTTACGACATTCTCAATTATTGTTACTGAAAAAATCTTGAAATAATGTTATGTACAATTTAACTGTCAAAATTTAAATATTTACTATTCATACTAAAAACCTGCTATGAAAGGCCATGCAGCTCTGGAATAGCACTGCATTGTGAATATGTAAGGTTTCACAGTCTTTGATGTGTCAGTATTTCAATTGTTTCATTGTCTGTTGAGTTTATTATTGTTATTCTAAACAGTTGTATGTTTTTACCCTGCTAAAAGTGACAAAACTATTTTTAAATTGCCTTGGCAGGACACTACTTTAGTAGGATGTTATAAACCTCAATTCAAAACTGAAAACTAATTCAAAAGTTATTTAGAACTGATTCATCCCCCTTGTAGAGCTAGTTTTGTAAAATCTGCATTGCTTGGTTAGTGTGTTGCATTTATAGCCTTTCTAGGATAACAAAGATGCCTTTCTAGGACAAAAATAGCATGACTAGTTACAAACATTGCAAGTTGTGTTTTTCTAAAGTAAAGGATTAAGGTCATAAATCATTTCTTCATTCAGATGTGTCATATATAAACTGCTTGCTAAAAAGCACATTGGCAAAAAAATAAAGAAGAAAGGTTCTGGACTGAAAAAATCACATGAAATATGACAGGAAAATTGAAAAAATAAATCAATGAGAAAATATGCCAAAAGAATGAGGAAATAAAAAATAGTATTGTTTCATTACAAAATATATTTAAACTGTAATGAAAAACCTTTTGGGACTGAATATTAATAAATGAATCTTCTTTCACCAGTTCATTTGACCTATCATAATGACTAATGAAACACAAATAACATTATGATCATAGAGCACAATATTAAAATTTTAAAATAAAGCAACCCATGGTGTAAAATTTCTTTGAGACATATTTGCTACAACTTTTCAAGCCATGTATTTCATTTAAAATTTCCAAATTTATTTCTCTCTTGATACAAAATAGTCTACTACCATCTCTGCAACAATCGAAATATAATTGGTAGAATACTAATTTTTTTAGTTTACCTGAGTGACAAAATAAAACTAAGTGGAACGTTTTGGGTAATGTTTTTTGTTTGTTTTTCTATCTCATTTATATGCATATTATTTTTAATATTATTTGTTTATTGTGGCTAAACTTAGTCATGCCTATTTTTTTTCATTTTTTCTTAACATGAACATAGTGAGGCTCGAGTTTTTCTTAATAATTTACACACAACTTTCATTGTTTTATTTAACAACATGAGTTGTTTTATTCAATAAAATATCATGTAATTGTTTGTTTGACACAATTGATACCAAAGTCCAATAAAATTCTAAATCAAAATAATAAATCATCAAATATATAAAGTAATAACACATCAATAATCTTAAATGGTGTTGCAATATCATAGTATTATTTGTTTACTGCTCCTTAATGTTCTACAAACATAACCAGTAATAAACATCAATCATGCAAATGAGATTAAGGAAATTCATCGTAAGATTGTTTTACATCAAGTAATGTTGTTCTTTGTGGATGTAGACTATATAAGAAAAACATTTGGCTGAAAATAATGTTAATGCCATTACTATTAAACCCATGATATTTATGGAATACTTGTCCGTTGGCCGAGATGGAGCGACTAGCTAAAACTTAATGGGAACATTTGTTGATTCCATCTTCGCGTGAGCTACTAGTAATCACTAAACACTTTTAAATGTTTTAAACTTGCCTATAGTATCACTTACTTTGCTTGTTGAGGACGGCCGGTTCGGGAGTTGTGTCCCTTTGTCAACTCAGACCATAACTGATTTCAAGGTTTACGTAGGTTAGAGTGGGGGTGGGATATTTTGGTGGTGTGGGTGTATTTTGTGTGTATTAGGAGTTATGATGTCAAAAAGTGCGTGTGAGTTGTAATGTAATTGTGTATTGACTATGTGTGTAGGGTGTAGTTTGAAGTGCCTGTATATTTAGTATTGTTCGGTTGTGTAGCGTTGGTTATTTTTGTGTTGTTTATGAAGAATTTGTTGTGCCCCAGTTTTTACATAGGCCAGACAGGGAGGTCATTCTACACACGTTAACAAGAACATATAAAAGCACTAAAAAACAATAACTACCAATCAAACTTCGCTGATCATCTCAACTCCACAAAACATGACTACATAGACATAACATTTAACCTACAAATTCTTCATAAACAACTCAATAGTCAATTACATTACAACTCGCACGCACTTTTTGATATCATAACTCCTAATACACACAAAATACACCCACACCACCAAAATATCCCAACCCCACCCTAACCTACGTAAACCTTGAGAGCAGTTACAGTCTGAGTTGACAAAGGGACACATCTCCCGAAACGGCCGTCCTCAACAAGCAAAGTAAGTGCTACTATAGGCAAGTTTAAAACATTTAAAAGTGTTTAGTATTTAATAGGATATACAGATCTGTTTGGAAATTACTAGATAAATTTACACTACCCTAATTCTAAACATTTCTCTCATTTATACACTGAACTACTTTGTAGATTAAAAGAAACTCTGAAATATACCATCTTCTTATCTTTCCAGATTGTATGATGATACAATAATTCTTTGAAATAGCCTTCAAAGTTATTTTTCTGACAAACAAAATATTTGAGATGGAACTAGCCCCAAACTAGGAGGATTGTGGAAGGCTCTGAAACTTGATATAAAAGTAAAAAACGAAATACTGTATATTTCCAGATATGCAAACAATCTTTAGCCTGGATAAATTTTCACTCAGTTTGTTATAGATAGTGTTCTAAAACATCTTCATCCTCTTCTAGCCAGGAAGCTTTGACCACAATTAGTTTGTATGAATTTAGCCAGGTAGATGAAAAAATTTTTTATTAAAAACATGTAATATAACAAAAAAGATATAATGTGGATTCCTGACCAAAAAATGTAAGAAAGTAATGAAACCCTACAAGGGCTAGAGAAAAAAGCTTTACTTAAAATGTAGATAGTGTGTCTAGAAGCCTTGCAATGTATTTTTACACTGCACGACAAGCAGTGTAATCAATACATGTTTGTTGTAAGACCTTTTGAGCATTTTCAGAAATTTTCAAATGTTCAGGCTTTTAAAAGGATTGCCATGATTTGGTTGACAGCAACCGAGAGTAGTTAAAAACCATAGGTAAATTTATCACTGACCACTGTAGACTATATGAACATCAATTTTACATGGATCTTTAAATAGGAAATCATTAATGTATATTATGTGAGTAGATAGAACAAACGGAATTTAGTGTTACTCTATTAGGCCTTGAAGTGAAGAAAAAGGAGTTTTGTATTCATCGTAGTTGGAAATCTCAGAAAGAAATATGCGAAACAAGGGTAATAATTTTTCAGGGCGGTAAAACATGAAAAACAGGGCATTTTTTTAAAAAACATGGAATGCAACAGAGGAAGTAAAATGTAGTTCCATGAAGATGAGAAGGGTCAGGATTAGGTTTAAGAAGTTTCTGTAGACCTTTCTTGTCAACTAATTTTATCTAAATAGAGTAACCAAGATATTGATGAATTTAGATTGTGAAACCTTACCAAAACATTCCCACAATGCTGTCAAAAGTATCCCAACAGTAACATAAATACAACTACCAGATCTTGTACTGGTGATACCACGTTAAAAAAGTCAACTTATTAACATATCACTTACCATTTTTTCCATGGAATATTTTTTCTTTAACAGGTATAATTTAAGAAAGAGTGTGGATTCTTTTTGGACACAAGTAGAAGTCACATTCAGCATCAAACATCATGAATGGACAAACATTATTTAAAAACACAATAACACTGACTAAAATATAAAAGGTAAAACTTATACAAAATAAATCGTGAAACATGTGTGTAACAAACACAAAATAAAGAATACAGTTACTAAAACACACTGTAATAGATATATTCCCATAATATAAAATGCATTGTACAGAACATTTAAAAAAATGTTAACATTGTTAGTAAAATTTATGGGCTCATGAAAATTATTTTAACCATTAACACTTCTAATTGTAAATATTTTTCAAGCATCCATCACTAATTAAGAACATCAAAATATTTTTGAAACTAGATTTGTTAACATATTAATAATATTTGTTCCTATCTAAGTGGTGTAAGTACCTATCTCATTATACTTAGAAATAACTTGAAACGTTTGTATAGTATTGTTTATTTTATCCTCAAGATTTTAGTAATCATGAAAACTTTCAGTCATGTAAGTAAAAGTTCTACTTTACTCATTTTTTATTTTATTCTGTTGCAGCATTACATCTTTATTCTAAATTGTAAAAATTAAATTTAATTCATTTATAATTTTATCTTGCCATGTTTATATAATGATATCGTAGGTATTTCTGAAATGTTTCTCCAGTAGTAAACATATTAATCTTTTACATAATCCCTTTATTGCTAAAAATATGTTACAGTTCATAGAAATTGGTATTTTAATCAGTTACATACATGTTATTGACTCCTTTAATTATGCTTTAATATTTATTTTGTTTAAATTTTATTAGTTGGCCTATAAAATAACAGTAGAAATTAATTCTATTTTCTTTGAGAACTGTTTACAGAAAATATATTGTTCTGTTAAAATTAGGTTTTAATATATGTTTGTATTTATATTTGTTGATTCCATCTTCACGTGAGCTACTAGTTTTCACTAAACACTTGTAAACATTTACAAACTTGCCTATAGTAGCACTTACTTATATTTGTTTAGGACGGCCGTTTCGAGAGATATGTCTCATTGTCAACTTAAACCATTACAGTTACGATCTGAGTTGACAATGGGACACATCTCCCAAAACAGCTGTCCTCAACAAAAATAAGCAAGTGCTACTAGAGGCAAGTTTGTAAATATTTACAAGTGTTTAGTGATATTTTTGTACTTATATAGAAAATATTTTTATGTTTTAATAATAAAAGACATTGATAAACCCAATAAAATACAAAAAATGTATAGTTTATCTGAAAACAAAAATACTTATTCGACCCTACATATTATATATTTTTTTAAAAATTTGTTTCTTTCATTTAAATTATGCATAAATGTTTCAATCTAAAAATACTCTTTTTTTAAATATTGTGAACCTCCATTATTAGCAAAATATTTTTTTTAACTTTGACCATTTTGATAAAAATCTATTTACTGTATATAAACTGCTAATTTGTAGGAACATCATTTTAATATTAGGTTTCTTTGAAAATATATTTTTTACTATTTTTTTTTATTACAAACTTGACTTGAAGCACTATCTTACAGAAATGTTTAACAGATGCATTTCATACTGTCAAGTGCATTTTTCAAATCGAGCTCATGGAAATTTCAGTAAGTTAGTCGTTGTACATAAGTTACATTTGTCTGTAGTAGCACATACTTTTATGATTGTTGAGGATGGCGTTTTGGGAGATGTGTCCCATTGTCAACTCAGACCGTAACTGACCTCCTGGTTATTAAAGGTTAGGGTAGGGTGGGAATTAGGGTAGGTACGTAGATGTATTTTGGAGAGTATTGGGGGTTATAATGTCAAAGAGTGTATGTGAACATGGGTGTTGAGTGTAGTTTGAAATATTTGTATATCTTGTATTGTTCAGTTTTGTATCGTTGGTTAATTTTTGTTTTGTTTGTGAAGAATTTTTAAGTTAGATGTTATGTTTATTCAGTTGGGGTTTGTGTATATTAGATGTTGTGTGAAAATCCCCAGTCAAACCTTGCCGAACATCTAATATCCACAAACCATAACTAACCATCTAACCTACAAATTCTTCTCAAACAAAACAAAAATAACCGATGATACAGAATTAAACACTACAAAAAATACGAACATTTCAAACTACACTCCACAAAGATACTCAACTCCCAATTACAATTAACTCACACACACTCTTTGACATTATAACCCACAATACTCTCCAAAATACATTTACATCACTACCCCCAACATCCCACCCCCACCTTAAGTTATAATAATCATGAGGTCAGTTATGGTATGAGTTGACAATGGGACACATCTCCCGAAATGCCCGTCCTCAATTATCATAAAAGTAAGTGCTACTTTAGGAAAGTGTAACATATGTAAAGGTGTTTTTAGTTAAAAACTAGTAGTTAATGTGAAGATGGAATCAATTAATATATATAACTGAAATTTAAATATTAAATTTTGACAAAAACTTTCAAAGTTTCAGGAAGATTCATTATATGTATCCTATTTCAAATTAAGGATAAAAATTGATAGTAAAAAAATATAGTAACAAATGGACTGTATTAGTAATTGAAAAAAGTAAAATATTGTAAAAAATCGTTAGTAAGCTTTTAGTTTGATTGCAAAAAACTAGATTTGATTAATTCCAACAATAAACAACTTTTTTACACATGCTTAATTAAAATCAATTATTTGTTTACAGCTTTTGGAAACAATTATGTCACTGAGACAGGAATTGTCTGGTAAAAGTAACATTATAAGTGAACTACAAAATAATGTTGATTCTTTAGAAGATGGTGTTGAAGTACTTAACCAGGAAGTAATTACACATAAAGAACAAATTGTAAAGGTTAAACAAGAAGGTGAAGCAATGCTAAGGTACATATGATATAAACGTGCATGCAGAAATAGCTTACAGGTTATTTTGTTATGTAGCATTATGTGAAAAAAAGTAATTACGGTGATTGGTGATAAAAATGTATAAAGCTGTAGGATGGTACTTTTGAAAATAACGGAATTTATTTAGTTATTACTTTGATTTAATATTTTTATAATAACATACTAATGCAGTTTAAATATAAAAACATATTTATACAGCCAATCTGAAATTTGGTTCTATAAAACCTGATTTTTAAACTTTGCAGTTTACTCACTTTTAATGTAGGCTCACATATACACAACGAATTCAGAAGTTATTCTACTACAGAAGACTTTATTAAACTTTTTTGGTTTCTACTAGAACAACTAATTAGGGCTTACTTAGGAAATACTTGGGGCTTACTTGCAGACGTGTTTCAAAACAATCGTTCCCTTTATGAAGCAACTCTATTGTCGACATACACGTTAGGTATAAAGGATGTCAGAGTGGATTTATGACTGTGGAAGGGGAGGGTTATTTTGGTTGTACGCTATGTAATGGAAAAGGAAGTTGGCCACAAAATGTATGTGATCGCTAAATATGTTTTCTTTATCTGTTTCGTAGTGTTTGTACATCTCGTATTTTTCTAAAGTTTTTAGTTTTGTACTTTGTTGTAATGTGTGGAGTATCTTTAAATTAGTATGTATGTCTGTGTGTGTGTGCTGCGTGTTTTTTAGATGTATTGCGTAGCTGGATTTTGGGATTGTTTGGTTTCTTTGGACAATGTGTTCTTCGAAGCGTGTATAAAATAACCTACCGGTTTGGCCGATATAATAGCTGGGACAACCATTACATGTTAAATTGTAAATATTTGTAATTTATATTTGTCTGTTTGTTTTTGTAAGGGCTGTATATACTGTCTTGAAGGGTTTGTTGTTTTGTAAGATATTTGGTAGCGAAGGTTTTTGAATGTGGAGGCTATTTTGTGTGGTAGGTGAAGGATATGTATTTGTTGTTTTTTGTGTGGTTTGTCTGTTTAGCTGTTTGTGTTTAATTTTCATGAGTATGTTGTCTATGATTGTGTGTTGGTAGCCGTTTATACAATAAAATATATTGTAAAAAAAACGGCTACCAACACACAATCATAGACAACATACTCACCATCAGTCACAACAAAAATCATCAAACAGACACACAGAAAAACCACACAAAAAATAACAAATACATATCCCTCACCTACAACAACAAAAACACACAAATTAGCCTACACAAATTAGCCTACACATTCAAAAACCTTCACTACCAAATATCTTACATAACAACAAACACTTTAAGACAGCATATACAACCCTTTCAAAAACAAACAGACAAATATAAATTATCCGATATTTACAAACTAACATGTAATGGTTGTACCAGCTATTATATCGGTCAATCTGGTAGGTCATTTTATACATGCTTCAAAGAACACATTGCCCAAAGAAACCAAACAATCCCAAAATCCAGCTACGCAATACACCTAAAAAGCATGCAACACTCACACACGGACATACATACTAGTTTAAAGATACTCCACACATTACAATAAAGTGAAAAACTTATAACTTTTGAAAAATATGAGATATACAAACACTACACAACAGATAAAGAAAACATATTAAACGATTACACACATTTTGAGGCCAACTCCCTTTTCCATTACATAGCGCACAACCAAAATAATCCACTCCTTCCACAGTTATAAATCCACCCTGACATCGTTTATACCTAACGTGTTTGCCAACAGTAGAGGATTTGCTTCATAGAAGGAACGATTGTTTCAAAACGCATCAGCAAGTAAGCCCTATGTATTCACTTAGTTAAGTAATTTTTAATTATAGGTTGGTTATATTGTTTATAGAGTGGACTTCTTGAAGTCCAGGTGAGATCACCAAGTTGGAATGAGGTCTTTATGTTTTTAAAGGTTCATATTTAAAGTAAAAATATCATTAAAAAGGGGTGCTACCAAACACATACATATACATTAAGTTTTATATATTTTGTGATTTTACTCATGCACAATTATTACTAGATGATATTTGTATAGAATAACAGAATTGAAACCTACATAAGAAAGAGAGAATTAATGTTAAATTCCCACAAAGGAAAAAAAATAAGACAAGCCAGCACAGAGTGTAAAATGTATAAACAAGAAACTAGTAATTACTGCCTTTAAAAGAAAGAATTATTTTCTTAATAATATATCAAGTGGGACAATTAACAAACCACTAGTATTTTAACATGGGCTTAATGGGACGAAGAAAAGTAATGAAAAGTAGAACAATCAGATTGAAAAGTTGCCTGAATTATAATTCAACATAGTGAGGTTCTAAGTAATTCAAAAATAAGTGAAGAAAGAATAACTGTTTGGCTTGACAAAACTGGGTCAAAGGCACTACTTAAGCGTTTCCCATTAACCTGTTTTTAACAAAAAAAATAACAGTTACGGTCTGAGTTGACAATGGGACACATCTCCCGAATCGGAGAATCCAACAAAAAAAGTAAGTGTTACTATAGCCAAGAAAATTTTTTAGTTGAAATACACTTTACGGCAGGAGCACACACAATTTATCGTTGTAAAACCCTTTTAGGCAAAATCCCAGACAAATGGTTAAATGACATTGGCTGTTAGACTACAATGCTGTAGAACAGCCAAAGGGTTAAATAGTAGGGTTCCATATTGTCAAGTAATGTATTATAATTCAAATAAAAACGATCCTGATACAATAATGAGGCAGACCTTATTTTTAAAAGACGTTTTTATTTCTAATAATAATATCAAAGATAATTGTCACTTTTTTTAAAGATAACTAATGGAAATTAGTGTTTCTTTAATCTTTGGTATTTCATTGCTGTTAATGAGAAATTAATGTTTACAAATTAGAACAAGAAGGCAGCTAGTTAAAACTTTTCTTTTAACCTATTACTTTATGTACTGTTATATTTGATTAACTACCAGCTTTGTTTATTTATATATTTATCCCTTCGAATATATTTTCACTAACACTTGTAAAGATTTACACCCACCCAATATTTACTAGTAATATCCCACCCCCACCCTAATACCCTAACCTACGTAAACCTTAAGATCAGTTACGGTCTGAGTTGACAATGGGACACATCTCCCGAAAGGACCGTCCTCAACAAATATAAGTAAGTGCTACTATAGGCAAGTTTGTAAATATTTACAAGTGTTTAGTGAAAACTAGAAGCTCACGTGAAGATGGAATCAACAAATATGAATATATTTTCATTAAACCATTTAAAAAATTATAAAAATTAAGTAAAGTTACATATCTGCCCCTTAGTTATAAAGAACTATTTACAAAAATGATGTTTTCTCACAGTTAAAAAATATATAAACCTTTTTTTTAATGAAACTAATTAGAATTTTGATTTATTAGATATTTTTATCATATTAATTTATTTTTCTTAATAAATTTCGTCTTAACATTTTAATTCACATACTTGTCTTTTAACATGTAGATGCAATACCTTGCAATAAAGGGCAAGGGAGGCCCTGTGTTGCACTAGCATGCTTTTGAAGAAAGAAATATTACCTAAAGTTATTTTATAATTGCTGCTTCTTAGCTTTTTGTAAACATATTTTTAAAAATTGAAACAATGCTGTACTGCATTTGAATTTAAAAGGTTTTGGAGAAAGAAACATAAAAAAATATTGTTAAGAATTTTTTCTATTTATAAAGAGAATGGTGATTTTCAGGTAGTCTTTTTGAAATAATCACATATTAAAAGATTAATTTTTTTCATGGATCTTAAATATTTTTTCAAAATCATTCCTCAAAGGGTCAATGTCAAATATAATGTAGTTACTTCTTAAAAAACTCAATTATCTCAATGCTGAAGCTATCAGCCCACAATTTTGTCAAAATTGTATTTGTTAAACTAACATGCCTAACAGTATATTAAACCATTTGTTGATTCCATCTTCGCGTGAGCTACTAGTAATCACTTACAACTTTTTTAAAAAAATGTTTTAACTTGCCTATAGTAGCACTTACTTTTTTTGTGTTGAGGACGGCCGTTTCGGGAGATGTGTCCCTTTGTCAACTCAGACCGTAACTGATCTCAAGGTTTACGTAGGTTAGGGTGGGGGTGGGATATTTTGGTGGTGTGGGTGTATTTTGTGTGTATTAGGAGTTATGATGTCAAAAAGTGCGTGTTAGTTGTAATGTGATTGTGTATTGAGTATGTGTGTAGGGTGTAGTTTGAAGTGCCTATATATTTCGTATTGTTCGGTTGTGTAGCGTTGGTTATTTCTGTGTTGTTTATGAAGAATTTGTAAGTTAGATGTTATGTCTGTGTAGTCGTGTTTTGTGGAGTTGAGATGATCGGCGAAGTTTGATTGGTAGTTATTGTTTTTTAGTGCTTTTATATGTTCTTGGTAACGTGTACTACAAAATAGCTTACTCCATACACAACACTCTCAACAAACAATTTAAACCCAACAGCAAAATCAACGACATTTACAACACCACTGGAGTTTATAAACTAACTTGCAGTTCATGCCCCAGTTTTTACATAGGCCAGACAGGGAGGTCATTTCACACACGTTACCAAGAACATATAAAAGCATTAAAAAACAATAACTACCAATCAAACTTCGCCGATCATCTCAACTCCACAAAACACGACTACACAGACATAACATCTAACTTACAAATTCTTCATAAACAACACAGAAATAACCAACGCTACACAACCGAACAATACGAAATATATAGGCACTTCAAACTACACCCTACACACATACTCAATACACAATTACATTACAACTCACACGCACTTTTTGACATCATAACTGCTAATACACACAAAATACACCCACACCACCAAAATATCCCACCCCCACCCTAACCTACGTAAACCTTGAGATCAGTTACGGTCTGAGTTGACAAAGGGACACATCTCCCGAAACGGCCATCCTCAACACAAAAAAAGTAAGTGCTACTATAGGCAAGTTAAAACATTTTTTTAAAAAAGTTGTAAGTGAGTATATTAAAATCTCTTTTTCTTTGCAAGTACTTAATTCATCACTTGAAACACTAAAAGTTTTTAAAAATCATGTAGTAAACATATTTGTTTTTAAACAAATTGGAAATTACGAATTTAAGGAAAAAATTGCTTTCATTAATGATGAATGGAATCCATGATAATATAGAATCACCTATGTGAAACAATTTTTTATATTAGCCAAAACAATATTACATGTAAACTCGAGTGTAAACCTTTTACACTCGAATTAAACTACAAGTTTGATCTAGCATTTTGCTTGTTTTTTTAAATTTTCCACTATTCTTGAAAATATATTTCTTACATTTTTAACAATTACAATTTTAACAATTGTAACAATTACAAACAGTAACAAATGGCAAATTGTTAAATTAGGATTTTAACAATTACAACTTGTTTTTTAACAATTAGTTATAATTTTGTATTCCTTAGGTTAAAAAATATATTTATGTTTTGGTGAATGCAAAAACTTACATTCTAAGTTGAACTTTAAAAGAATAAGTTTGGTTATAATAGCTTTGAATAGAATATGTTAGAATAATATTAACAGTAATATACATTATAGTTTTGTATTGTATAATTGCATGACTCTAACTTCATTTTATTGGTGTTTTAGCTACTCTTGGTATCCTACTATCCTTTTTATTCTCTTATTCCCTTGTTTTTCCTGGTTCTACTTTAGTTCCTATTCCATTACGATTACTACTTTTGTCCTGGGTTTGGCTGTTTTGCTTTATCTCATTATTTAACAATTAAGACATTCCTGATTAAGTAAAACCCTTTTAACACATTGCATGATCCTTGTATGTAGTCTACTACACATAAAAGTATTGGTGTTAATAATTCATTTGCATGGTTGAATTTTTTTCAATAACAAGCATTTAAAATTATTTTAATTGTGTATTTGTCTTGTTTAGAATTAAATTAGTAAAATGTATATAAATTTTTATAATTTTTCCAAAAGATAATTATTAAAAGTAAGTTAATTTTATACTTCTTTTTTATGTTTTTAATTTTGTTACAAAGTTTAAATTACGCCTTTCATTCAAGTAGTTATAAAATCGTTAAAATAAATTATTATTACTATAGGTAAAAATGTGAATAGAAAATAAAAGCTGTTGCAACAGCAAATATATGAAAAGTACAGTACATACCCAATTGCTTGCTTAAGACCAAGTTTTGTTACATATTGAGATGTATAAAAGCCTTTGCTTCCTTATCCTTTACTAAACCTTCTATCTCACTCTACCTGGTCCAGAGAAAAAGAAGCTGAGCTGGAGGAAGCACGAAAGAAACAACTGACAGATGTGCAGGAGAAGTACCAGAAAGAATGCAATAAATGGAAGACAATAGTTGAACAAATGCAGAAGAAGTTGGAGGCTATGAACAAACAGTAAGCAGCTCTTTACAATTCTTAGGTTTACTAGATAACTAATACAGTAAACTCCCGATTATCCGTGAGCGATTATCCCGATTGGGAGCTACTCCCGATTAACCGGTTTGTAGATTATCTGGGGTCTGCCATTGTTTTACAAATATCCGACTTTTATTCCAATCAGATTCATTATTGTTTTTTTTTTTTTAACCACTCAACGCGGCACAATATCCGGTAAAAACGACGATCATAAAAATAAACTAAGCTTTCTCAAATAACACAAGGATAAAGGATAACTGTCCTGTTAGAGTGAATGAACCAACTCGAGGTGGGAACAGACTACTGTATATAAGAGACAATGACAAAATGCTTAGACGCCCGAAAACCTAATGTGTATCATAAGATTGTAAACAAATATCAGCTAATCTCGGCTATAAATAGTCTAGGACATGACATATGCATTATCCATGTCTGTCATATACATTATCGATCTTTATCGCTTTGTGACACAAGTAGAAACAAACATTCCGAGTTGAATATTGAGTGGTTATTTTAGTAGTAGGTAGTTTGAATTTTTATTCGTTATTTTTATTTCTCTATCTTTTTTATTGAATTTTATTTTTTGTCATGCAGTATTTTATCATTTGTATTAGTTGATATTTTATGTAAATTTCCTTTTTTTTTATTGTAAACCGATAAATAAAACAACATTTTAATGTCTAATACACTGTTTTAATGTCCCAAATAAACCTGTATATGGAAGAAATAAAATTTTTGAGATGAAAACAATGGACCCAATAGTTAGAGTAAGACGACTCTTCACTGTGAGACAAAATGGTTCTCAAGAAACTTAGATGGTACATTAAAGCTAAATCAATGCTCACAAAAAAACAGACAAAAGTGACAGATTTGTTTGTTAAAACATGAAAGTGTTATGTGTAAAGGAAATTACATATGTACATACATACATTTGACATATACTTATGTATGTATTGTAAATAGTTAGACATATAAATGTACATGCTATTATCTGTCAAATACATCGACATTTTAAATTATTTTCTGTATTTATTTTGTCCTCTGAAGATTATTTGTGAATTGCATTAACCGGGGTCATTATTTGTGTAACTTATGGTATAATAATCGATTATCGATCGTTTTGCGTATTCTTTCTTCATAGCGGATTATCTGGGGAATTCGGTTATCCGGCGTTGCCGGGCTACCCTATTCCACGGAAAATCTGGAGTTTACTGTATTAACTAAAATATCTTGTTTGTCTAATAACTTACTTGAATTTATGAACGTAAATGGTACTTTAATAAAAACTTCATACGAAGCTTTATTTATACCAAAAAATTACAATTATAAAACAAGTTATATATTACAAAAACATATTTCCATCAATTTGTAGTTTTCTGTCCATAATTATAAAAAAAAATAACTTCCATAACCCTGTTTCTCATTTCTCTGCTTTTCACTCTAACACTATATAATATTTTTAACCCCATTTCTTCTATAATTTTATGCTCTGTACCTAAAACTTGCTTCTGTTCACCATTCTTTTCAGTGTTTCATTTATCAAAAAATTCCCAAGACAGTTCCTATAATAGTTTCTTGTTTTTAGTGCTGACTGATTTAAATTTATAGTTTTTCAACATATTAACATTCTTGATTTTACTCGAATTAAATATTATATCTCAAAATACATTTCTATTACCACTGTACAGTGCCGGCAACAAGTTTAGGGACACCCCTACATTTTATATGTTTTTGCTATTGTCCTAAAACTTTCTGCCAATCATATATTAGTAACTTAATACTTAAGTATTAAGTACTAATACTTCATTAATTAATGAATTAAGCATGAAAAGTTACGATTTTCCTGAAATTTTCATTCATTTATAAGTAAAGGTTGGCAAATTATAAATTTTTTTCCCATTTTAAAATTTTTGAGGAAACCCTTGTTTTTTTCTAATTAAAAATGTATAATAAAAAAAATACACATCTGATTAAAATGATACTTTGTACAAATGTTTAGCATAACATTTAGAATGTAAATATGCATTATTTATTATTTACAAAAAATCACCTCTCATTTGGTACCAGGTTAACTTTGCTTTAGATTTTTCAGCATAAAATTCTCACATTTCAATAGCGAATATCTAGTGAACGGAGCCACTTGGAGCGGAACTGACTGTACCCCCGACCCGCCATGATGCGAGGAACACAACGGTACAGTCAGTTCCGCTCCAAGTGGCTCCGTTCACTAGATATTCGCTATTGAAATGTGAGAATTTTATGCTGAAAAATCTGAAAATCTAAAGCAAAGTTAACCTGGTACCAAATGAGAGGTGATTTTTTGTAAATAATAAATAATGCATATTTACATTCTAAATGTTATGCTAAACATTTGTACAAAGTATCATTTTAATCAGATGTGTATTTTTTTTATTATACATTTTTAATTAGAAAAAAACAGGGGTTTCCTCAAAAATTTTAAAATGGGAAAAAAATTTATAATTTGCCAACCATTACTTATAAATGAATGAAAATTTCAGGAAAATCGTAACTTTTCATGCCCAATTCATTGATAAGTTACTAATATATGATTGGCAGAAAGTTTTAGGACAATAGCAAAAACATATAAATGTAGGGGTGTCCCTAAATCTTTTTGCCGGCACTGTATTTCTTGCGCTAATATATTCTTTTCTTGACTTCTATCTATATTCTTTTTCAATGTATTTCAGTTTTATTGTTTAAACGTACTAAATATTTATTAAATTTTTTTTTGAAATAATAATAATTTCACCTCATAATGGGAGTATTACATTCTCTGACTCAAATACTGACCAAGTAAATAATATCTATTATTAATTTTTTTTTGTTTTTAACCCTCTTTATATCTTATTCTTAGAATTAGATAGATAGTGGTAATAAACTTGAATAAAACATTTAATTTTTATTTTTATATACCTGGTTATTTATTTATTAATTAATACGGCACTTTCTCTGTACTTTAAGCTCTTGTACTGACTGAACCACTTGACTTCGACAATTTCAGCACAGACGCTTTTCATGTACAGTAATTTTGTAAGCTTTCTCTTTTAATGAATTAATATTTGTCAGCATTATTAACTAAGGTTTTATTTTCATTTCTTTAAAAATAGTGAGAATTATCTGGTCCGTACCATGCTAGCAATTTAACTTTGGCCAGTTTCCAAACTATTCTTTTTATCTGAATAACTTGAAAATTTAATGATTGTAATATGTAACTTGAAAACATAATATGTTTTATTCCTGTCAAAGATTACCACGTATGCAAAGCTATTATCTTGATACCTAATAATGGAAAAATTGTACTCTTTTCTACTGAAAGTATAAAATTATTAATTGGTAATTTTAATGGATAATTCCATTTAAGCTCACCACTTATATGCTTACACGCATTCACACACACACACACACAGAAATCAGATATTTCAAATCATTTCATCAGTCATTTTATATTTCTTTACGTATTAGAATATAAAATTTTAAAAAGGCAATTAAGATCGCATATTTATCATTGTTGATTGGTTTATCAATCTTTAATAAATATAACTATAGCAGGTAGTTAAATAAAAAATGAGAAATAAAGTACTGTATATAGGTTTGACCACTGCTAACTTCAATAATATCTTCAATTCTTTTGACACTCTTAAGCTTGAATCTTAAATCACTCTTAGCAATCTAAAATTAATATACAAGTAACTCAAAATTTTCCTTCTGAAAAAATTTATAGCTGTTGTAATTATAAAAACAAGAGTTTAAACAGAAAATGTTGACTGATTTCAGGGTTGAAGAAAATAAGCAAACAAATAATGATTCAAAACTTATTAATGACCTTCGCCGAGCATTAAGTGAGAAAGAACAGCAAGTGGCTCAGTTAAGCAAAGAGAAACATTTGTACCAATTAGAACTAATGAATCGCGGATCAGTGACAGCAAACCAAAGAAGAAAAGGAGGGAAAGGACAGCCCCAAACAAATAAACCCGGCAACCAGGCTGCAAAAGGTGGTGGTAAACACAAGTGAACAAGTCTGTGATTGAACTTCTTTTAATCTAGTCATTCAGTGTTTAAGTGGTCCAAAGTATATGCTTTACAGACACAAACAATTTCAAAGCATATATTTTAAACACAGAACAAAAATCGAACTATTACCTGTCTCAGTTTAAAGAGTTTGATGTACTCTTTGATTTTGTTATATTTTTACACTTGCTTAAATAAACTAAGCTTGGTGACCCATGATGTAGGTAATGCATTCTCGTTGTGTATGGCCTATTTGTTGTTTTGTACTAATAAATAAATGGAATAATAAAATGCCATATTTTAATGTGTTTTCTATAATTCCTAGATGACATACAATTATTTTTCTTTTTGCTTATTGGAGCGATGGATGGATCAACCACCATGTTGATGTAATAACATTACATTCAGCATGCTCCAAACAGTGTCAGTGTTTTGTCTGCTTCTTTGTCCTTGAGACATGTTGAAAAGTGAGCAGCAATAGAAAATACCACTACTTGTGAGGCAAGTTCTATGTTTAGGTTTTTGTTAAGCAAAAAACACAAACCAGTTAAAATTTATCACCAGGTTTGTGATGTGTATGGAAAAGAAATAATGAATGAAAGCTGAGTGGGGCATCAGTGTATTGATTTTTAAGTCACAATTGTTATAATGAGGACAGCAGTAGTAGGTGTAACCTTGTGACAATTGAACTATTGGTGTAAGTTAACAACAATCTCCTTGAAAATCTTTGTTTCATGATCACAGAGCTTTTGGAACATTTCCCTCAAATTTCATGAAGTTTATGAGAAAAGCTTCATTGGTACAAGTTTGTACTATGTGACTTTTGAAAATCCTAACAATGATTACAAAAAACAGATTGGCTACAGCAGAAACCTTCTCCCGTGATTACATAAAATATTAATGTTATAATGACAAAAAATCCTATGGCTTGTATATATTATTATATAGGTTTGAGACTTTAATGATCTGCATACAGGGCTGTCACGTGATATGTAGGTGTCCTACATCGGTGCCCTACACCCCGAGTAAGACTCATAATTTTGTTTGTTCCAGTTTTGGTTAGGGGGGATGATATCCTATCTCTTTAAATACCCCACTCCATTATCCACCATCTATGAACCCTGTGTTCTGGACTGGAAGTTATTGTAAATAACATCATGAACCATCCACTCTCCACTACATATTTTATATACATAAATTAGGATTTGATTTATTTATATATAAAACAGTCCCTAACTTTTCATTATTTGATCTTGGTGTTCTTTTTTGTCATTGATATACTGAAAGGCATTCACCTGGCTTTTGTATGAACAAATGTCACAATTTCTCTAGTCTTTAGTTTTTTGTTGTGTCATTTTCTAAAGCTAGAAACCGTTCAACCTTTCCTGTTTTATTGTAGAGTGAAAATAAGATTTTATAAGCTTAAGCTTACTACAGCTTTGTTTAAGCAACTTTACAGCCTCTGGCGAGGGTATTGTTAGCAACACTCTTAATGCGATCCACAAGTTTGTAAACAAATCTTTACTTATGTTTAACATAGACAAGACTTTTTTTTGGTGTGACTGTTCTTTTCATGATTAAAAATGGAACTTACATATAAAAGTTCAGGATACAGTTCAATGCCGTTGAGATCAGACACTTTTGTTGTTTTGTCCTTTAAATGTCTTTCAAGATTCAAACAACTTTCTTTTAGATTTTCTTTTCTGGAATTAGAGCAACATTACAAAAAAACCCCACACTTGTTGGCGTTCGTTCAACGCAGTTCACCTCTTCTTAAGCGAGTTCAAAAGAAAACTTATCCACAAATGGATAAAAAACTTATCTCATAAACGTTTCCCCAGGTGATGATTGCACTTTCTCAGAAGATTCATAAAAAAAAAAACGCTTTTTTGTTTATGAATACTTTTCTCAGGAATAACAGATTTGATATGAAGTTTATCGGGTATGACTGTGCTCACATATTAATTGTCTCTAAACCTGTTTAAAAACTCCACACACTTACTGAACTTTTCAGAACAGTCACTGATGTCTAACTCTTTCCCTTGAATGCATTTACTGATCAAATTAACTTCCAAAAGAATGTCATTCCACAATACCAAAGTTATGATGAAGAAAAAACTCTTCCATCTGATTAGTCAAAGATTGAGCTTCAGAAGCTGTTTAGAGATCCTAAATTTTGTCGCCTAACTCAACCAATGCATCCTTAACTCCCATGTAATAGTACCTAACAACATTAACGTCACTTATGCAGTATTACCAATGCATTTTACACACTTTCTTTAAAGTTAGTGCTTTAAGTATGGTAGTTTGTTATACAATAGCCCTTTCTTGAACTAGAGAAGATAGTAAAGAGGTGTTGTAAAATACCAAATAAAGATGCAGACTAACTGCTGATTTTACACCATCAGGAATTACTATGCTTAGGCTACGACACCCACAAGAAAAGAACACAGCCAAAGGGAAGTTGGCCAGTACACCAGGTTGAACTCATTTATGAACACCTGCCATATTGGCAACGTTATCATATTCTGGATCAAGACAGTTTGTGACGTTTAAACCACACTTTTCAATTTCTTTGAACAGCAAGAGCATCTCCAGTGGTTTCTTTGACAACTCGAAAAGATATAAAACTTCCTTCTACTTTGATCCTCCCATCATCATTTTTAGTGACGTAGGGTATTGTTAATGAAACTTGCTCCTTGTGACTAATGTCTGCAATACAATCACGGATAACAAAAAAATATCTGCCTTCCTTTATTTTGCTTTATTGAATCACATACTAAATAGTTATTTGCTCATTTTGCATTGAAACACTTAACAAATACAAGTTTATACTATTTATTAGGAATATACTGTGGTTGAATTTAATAATAAATACACAAAAACTTCTTAACCACAAACTTTTTTATTTTACCTTATGTACATTTCAGTTACCAAGTAACCACCCTCAGAAGGATAAAATACAAAGTCTTTGTATGTTATCCCTCTGAGGATCAGATGAGCGTATCAGATATTAAGTTGATAAGAACACTATAAAATTTTCCAAAAGTTGCACAAGTTCAAGATAGTTTCAATTATTTTTTGTGAAAACTTTGGAAGATGGCCCATGGTCATATGTACTCTGCTTCAATTTTTTTTTCTGTTTCAAACTATGTATCTATATTTTTGAAATGGTCTGGTGGTAACTCATGGGATTTTAAACGATCTGCCAAATTTTTCCACTTGTTAAAACCTATTGCTTAACTAAAATGTGACTTTGATGAAGGATTAAACAATTTAAAACAGATACAACAGAATTTAATTTTTTGAATAAATCAACCATCTCTTTGCTATTTGGTTCCATTTTCAAAAAACCAATAACAAACTTGATTTGAAAAGTATTTATCTTTTGGGTAATCATGGTCTTCTTTAGAAACTTAAGTAGGCCCTTTTAAAACAAACTGAACATGCAGAACGTGCTAGCCATCTAGTGTAATCATCTTTAGCATCTAATGTAATCACTGGCACATGGTCAAATTTGGAAATAACTTGTTTCAGTGTCTGTTCACAGTTCTATCACTCTTTAATTGCTATTATCACTATCAAGATTACTTCACGGTATCATCAGTAGGGCAAGGTACTGGTGCAAATTCAGTATCTCTGAAATCTTGACTGGTACTTTGTGAGGAGGAACTATAGCTAGGTGCAGAGATACCGCTGCAGCATTTTGTTCTATTACTTAGTAAAGCCTCACTTACAAACCCACTTTCCTCTTTTGCGTCCCTGACAACTTTTTCAACATAATGCTTGAGTTTTTCACTAATCACTATGCACTTCAAAACAAAATTGCTCAATACTCATAAAATCATACCGCACAGAAGAATAAACTATTAACAATTGGCATAAACAGTGACGTCTATGTCAATGTCACTATAAAACCAAAACAAGTGTAATAACCTGTCTTCGACATGCACTAAGGTTGGGAAGGGGCGTAGATGTCTTTCCAATATTTTATAAAAACAATAATAATGAATAAATGTTATTATTTAATTCCATCTTCACTTGAGCTACTAGTTCTCAACTAAAAACACTTGTACACAATATGTTACATTTTTCTGTAGTACCGCTTACTGTTTTGATTACTAAAGACGTATCCCATTGTTAATTCAGACTGAATTATGTTTATACTAAATGGGATATATTTTAATATTTTGTGTTTTCTTCAAGAGGCGAAATAAATAAACAGTGACAAAATGTTCATTTACAAAGTAACGACTTAGAGTAGGTATAGTATCTCTAAAGTACAACATTCACTGTATGGACCTATGAACGGAACTGTAGTTGTATTTATAATATTATTTGATTACAGCTCCATTTGGGCTACTTAAACATAATGTTTTAGTATGTTACACTTGTCTATAGTGGCACTTACCAGTTTGATTATTGAAAACGGCAGTTTCTGGAGATTTGTCTCATTATTAACTCAGACCAAGTCATGTTTATATAGAATGGAATTTATTTTAACATTTTGTATTTTCTAATTGTACAATTTAATCTACATAATTTTTTAACGTAGTTGAACATTTATTATTGTATTTCACGTAAAAGAATTTTATATTTTTAACATTTTAATATCTCTGAATAAAGTCAGCTAGTAATATGGAAATTATTGCAAAAACAATTATAATATTTCCTGAAAAGTTTATTAAATAAAACTGTCAAGAATTGGTGATAGTTCACCTGCTTTTTTGATAAAATGTTCTCCTACTAGTTGGAGATTCCCTGTCTGTTTGAATTTCCTATGAAACTACTGCTACCGAGGTATGATGATAAAGAACTATAGTATGTTGCATATTTTTATATTTACATATTTTATAGTTACTTTGAATAATATTATTGGTCTGGGAATTCCGGCAGAAAATAAATTGAGAGTTTTTTAAACATCCTACATGATTTTACGGTGAGCACTAAATTGGTTAGTTCTAGCTGCCAGTAAGGTTCATCTTGTACCAATCTAAACTGTAGAAAATTCTAAATTGAAGAAGCCTTGATACTTTCGCAGCATGGAGTTTTATAGCTTTATAAAGTGTGATGCAATGATATCACTTTGCCAACCAATGAAAATGTCCTAAGCTTTGCTCATCTAAGTTACTGGCTAGTTGGCGATCCCGCTCCGTCATTGAACTTTTTTTTTCTACTATCTCACAATTGTCTATTACACTGGAAAAATTCTGAAATATTGTTTCTAGCTATATTTCTTTAGTGTTCTATTGCTTTCATCTTTTGATCTTGAAAATTAAGTGTAATTCAAGTTTATACAATCATTTAAAACTCTTTCTTCATTATAAGCACTTTCACATATTAGGTACACTTTTAAATTTATTTTTGTTGGTTTTACTTTACAAATAATTTTAAACAATATTTATGTCTATAATTTATTAAATACAATTATAATATAATTGTATAATATTATCTATAATAATAAACTAGACTATTATGTCTAATAAACTATAATATTATCTCTCTCTCCATGTAGGGTTTTTTAAAATTACTATTCTTCTATTACTTTTGTATTAATTATTTTATTTTTCTATAATATTACCAAAAAAACTTTTAATTTTTATTTTAGCGTATTATCAATGGTTCCTAGGCCTGATACAAATTTGTGCAACGTTAATCAAGATAATAAATACACAAAAACCTCTTAACCACAAATTTTCTTTATTTTATCCTTATGTACATTTCAGTTGCCAAGTAACCATCCTCAGAGGGTTAACATACAAAGACAGTCTTTGTATGTTATCCCTCTGAAGATGGTTACTTGGTAACCGAAATGTACATAAGGGTAAAATAAAGAAAGTTTGTAGTTAAGAGGTTTTTGTGTATTTATTATTAAATTCAACCACAGTATATTCCTAATAAATAGTTAATCAAGATGTAATACTGTAAATACAAAAAAACGTTTTTTTAAAGCACCATTTCTTCACAAGAATAATTCTTTTAAACTTTGCCGTAATTTGTAAAGAACTATTGCTTGCAAGATAAAGACTGAAATATATCCCTATTTGTTTTTTTTTTTAACTGGGGACAATTCCCTAATTAATGGCTTGATATGCGACGTCTAAACAATTTATTGGTTACATTGTTTTAAAATTTCTATTACATTTTATCTGCTAAAAAAAACTTTTTATTTACTCCTAGACCCTTTGTTGACTCACTTTCTGTCGGTATAGAAATACTTTAATTTAAAATGGTTTACATTTTAATAACAAAAATATTATTTCCACAAATTAAAATTATTTAAACACTATTTGGAAGAAGCATATTGAATTATCATGTTGGAAGAAGCAAGGAGGAAGTTTACAGGTTTTCTGTGTTAGGATCTGGTAACTTTGGATAAATTGACTAGTTTGGGGAGGGGGGGGCAAATTGAGGTAGTTCAACAAAAATGCGTTTTGTGAAGATGGAACCTAGCGGGATCTGGAAATTACCTACAAATCTAGCTGCACTACAATAAAAATTCGTATTTTAGCAACAAGTATAAAAACTATTTATTTAGAACATGAAACAACTACAACATATTGTTTGAAATTCATATAAAAGACTACAATAGATTTGTAATTCTTATCGACCATCACAAGTATGAAAGGTAAAGGAGAGGACACTCTATGAAGGGAATAAAGAAAACATCCTACATAAATGAAGAAACCCCACAACATAGTTTTAATATTTATTATGTAAACACAAGATTGTGTTATCACAGGATAGTACTTTTTGTAAAAATTTCAGTTGTTAGCCCCTGGATTCTGTACCTTCCATATTCTTCATCAATATTCTATATGAAATGGATAGTCCTTATGATCACTGATACTGAAATAAAAATTAAAGAGCATACATTACCTATAGGAAAAAATTCAAAATGTTTTAAAAAAGCTAAAAAGCTGCAATAAAACAAGACATACTAACTGATTGCTCAATCCTGTGTAATAGAACAAGTTCTGGAACCAAACCTCACAATAAAACTAAACTAAAAACTTGTATTATTTAGGTAGGCAATGGAAAAGGGGCCTTAAAGATAATAGCAAGAAGAATTAATGAGAAATGACCATAACTGGAAGTCATAAAAGTCAAAATCATTGGACATAAAGAAGTAATCTTTGGAAGTTGTTTTTCTAGTTTTTAATATATAGTGAAATTAACCTGTTTAATGGTTTTAATTGGCTGGTAGTGGGACCCAACAATTAAAGTTTACCAATTGAGATCAGACTAATCATAGCTTTCATGAGGTCATTTCTTAGAATTATTTCCAACACCCCCTAGCAACCTCACAACATTTAAAAAGCAATACAATCCCAAGCTGATCTTTTCATTACTTAAACTTTTTTCTACATATAAAAATTAAATACCTAAATTGAAGTCAAAATTTTCAACTTAGTTTCAAAAGAGTCTAAAATAAATAACTCAAGATATTTATGAAGAGATTGATTCAATTAATACATATCTACATCACAGAATAGCACATTATATATATATATATATATATATATATATATATATATATATATATATATATATATATATATATATATAGGTTAGTTTTGGTTGGTAAAGATTATTTAGATTTTTTGGACTAGGTGACTGACAGACATACCTTGGTAACAGTCCACTCTATAGTCTTGAAATAGAAACACATAAAAGCACTTTAACAATGATATATTTCAACCACACAGTGGTCTTTGTCAATCGAAGAGAAAACACAAAAAGAAATATGAGAGAATGAAATAAAATAATTGTAATCACAGATTGTGTAGAGTAGAAATCAGATGTCACAGATGCACAGATTAAAGATATATATATATAAATTGTTTCCATGAGCATATGAGTGATTATAGTTTATATAAGTCTGTCAGGGGAAAAGAGATAAGGCTATTTTGGGGGGGGGGGGAAATGAATGGATTTATCTGATGTTGAGGTTAGGGGATTCTCTGGACTTGGTATACCACTGGTATGATAGTTCCCACCTTCTCAGTTCTGAGGGATTGCAATCAGGGGGGAGTGATTTAATTATTTTTGTGGTATAGCAGTCATCAAAAGTTGCGATGTTGTGACTCGCAGCATGTTGAGCTGTTGGTCTATCCATATTCATAATTTTAACATCATGTCTGTGGCCATTCATTCTGATATTCAGACCATCCGTGGTCAGGCCTATGTACTGTGCTGAGCAAATTTTACATTGTAGCTGGTATATGACATTTTTCGATGTACAATTATGATGACCCTGTATTTTGAAGACCATTTTTGTTGTTTGGCTGTTGAAACTATTTGCTGAGGGGTGTATTGGACACGTCATGCATCTAGGTCTATTACATGGGAAGGAGCCATGAGGAGGTTTGTTTCTCTGCATCAGGGTCTGGTAGTTTAGGATGTACTAGGATGTTTTTCAAGTTGGGAGGTTGCTTGTACCAAATTTGCGGTGGATCGGTGAAAAGATTTTTGGTGTGGACGGAAGCTTGAAGAATTTTGAAGCCATCTCTCAATATCTTGTTGAGTTTATGTAGACCAGGATGGTAGTCTGTTATTAAAGACAAAGACCATGTCTTTATAGTCTCTTCGAGACCGATGTAGTCTCTTCGATTGACAAAGACCACTGTTTGGTTGAAATATATCATTGTTTAAGTGCTTTTATGTGTTTCTATTTCAAGACTACAGAGTGGACTCTTACCAAGGTAAGTCTGTCAGTCTCCTAGTCCAAAAAATCTATATATATATATTGGTTTTTTTTCTTTTTGCAACAGAATATATCCAAAATTTTCTGGTTTTTATAATTTCTTGCACATTTTAATTATTTCAGAATGGAAAATAACAGTCATGAATTCAAATAATAAATATGTTTGATTAAAACAGTATTTTCAAAATTTAGTCGCTTTATGTAAAAACAATTTTTTGCTCATCTTTTTTGGATAAGTATATTATGCTTTTGTCTTACCAACTCCAATGATTATTTGTTTAGTTTTGTGATCTATTTATTTTTTTTATCAATTATTAGGTAAAGAATAAGTTTTTAAAGGAGAACACAGTTTACATTGTATTTCAATTAAGCATTCTATTACATGGAATGTTCCTATCACATGGGACACCAAATAAATCCTCGCCCTGTACAAAATGTTTTAATGGTATTCCAATAAACAGAACAGTAACTAAACTAGACACACACGCATATATTGAAAGTATTATTTTTAAAACATTTTACCACTCTGAAATACAGACAAAAACAAAAAAATTCAATTAAATCAGTTACAATTTAAATATTTAGTAGAAGAAATGTTTCTTACTATACCAAAGTATAGTCAAAAATTTTAAATAAAAAATAATCAAACAAATTCATGATAGGAAACAATTTTTTAAAAAAGTATGAAACTATGTAATTTTTTTTATTACTTACTGAGCAAGGGCTAAAAACCTCTCGTTGGTATTCAGCGAATCCAATAGTTTAATGTCTTCAGGTTTCAGTGAAAAATTAAATACATCAATATTACTCTCAATTCTAGACTTTGTTACAGACTTAGGGATCACAATGTTTCCTCGTTCAATCTGTTAATAATAAAAACAATTAAAACCACACAATAAACATTAATAATGTTATTAAAAAATAATTATAGTTTTTACAGAATTGTATAAACTAATGCTCACATTATGCTTTTGTCACCTAGAGGTGTAAAATTTGCAAAATGTACACTTGATAATGCCATGAATGCACAGTGATCATTTATGTATACACACATATACACTCATACACACAGAAAGTAACCTTTTCATGTAGTGACGAATGCGTTTGTCTCACACAAAATGTTAGCATTGTAGAGTGACTTTGATGATCAGAGGCTGTTGTGCAGCAGTGTTCTTCGTTTAAAAATCAACAAATGTCCAAGCTGGTAATAAAATTGGATATTCTGTCTGGTGAAAAATTAACAATTTTAAAAAGTTAATATGTTTGCAAAAACATTTTACGATATCTGAGTTCTCAGATTGATTTCTACAGATTTCTAGGAGTCTCTTGAATAAGGTCACGAGTTTTGTGCTTGTTGGGTGCCATAAATTCCTACTGATAATCCATTACAATCAATTCTTATGAAAACCATGCAATGAATGAACGAATGAATGCTTCTTTTGACTTTCGTTATGATGCACAAAGAGAAGGATTACTGAACAGAGATGATGACTAGTGTCGAGACTTGGATATTCTACATAAATCGAGTAACTACTTCACAAAACAAACTGAAAAAAGCCTTTCTCACTCTATTGGCTAAAAAAGTTAATTGCTGAAGGTGTTTGAAAAAATAGCTTGGCTGCAAATGCTTTGACCCTGATGACAAACCTTAACTTTGAATGACAATGATGTCAACAGCAGAACTTTTGGGAGGTGGAATTTCTAAATTGGTTCAGATATGACAAATTTTTAAATCTGTTTGAAAAATAGTAGATGTGTATGATTTTTAAGATGTATAATTTTAAACATTGAATATAATGTGAGAAGAATTTTCACACTGGAGACAGTCTTTGATACTAAAACTTTTTAACACAAAATAAGATTCAGGGCATTTGGATTTGCCAAGTGTATTTGGCAAATCAATAACTAAAAAATAGTGTGTCCACAACCACACTGACACAAGTTATTTATCCCAATATAATTCATTATTTTAAATTTTTAAAGTGAAACTTGATATATTACACCTCAAATAGAGGTCTTAATTTGTAACGTGGCCTTATGAAAATTAGTACATGTAATATTACAAAGTTTCATCAAAACGTTTTATCAATCATTATAAGTAATAAGAAGCGCTATTTTAAAATCATTTGCAAAAGAACACATTTGAGGGGAAAACAACTATTTTACAGTTATTTAAAGCACTGATCAGAAATTTTAATTTAAAACATGGTGTTCAGTTCATTTTATATAGGTATTAAAATTTTTCAGACATAGGAAATAAAGTTGTGTAATAATTGTTTTAAAAATAGTTCTAGTGTATGAGTCAACAGAATCCTAAATTTTTAGAAGCTCAAAGTCTGTTAACCCCTTACCTTAACAAATATTTTGTAAAAAACTGTTCATTATTTTCCAATTTTTTCCATTGCTGAATTTTGAACCTTATTTTGAATATAGATTATTACAAACAATTGCAATTAATTTAAGGGTAAAAATATAGTCTTAATGACGTTGGTTTTTTTTTTTTTTAATTACTCGTTATAATGTGTAGAACACAAATATCATTTTTTCCGTAAATAATACGAAAAGTTAATTTTTTTGCACATTTTTAATAATAGTCTGTAATAGCATATATAGCATGAACCGGCCGTGCAGTAGCTACAGCGCACTTCACTACATCAAAGTAAATTCATTTCAATACTAAACTTAAAGTCTAAATATTTTACTTTTGGTTATAATTTTAAACAACATTACTATATACCTACATTAAAATACATCTATGAAGTATCAAGTCAGGATAGATTGGTTATAATTTTATTCAACATTACTATCTACCTATATTAAAGTATACCTACGAAGTATCCAGTCAGGATAGATTTGGTTGTAATTTTCTGCATCGCCAATAAGTCTAAATATTTTTCCATATATTTTAAAGGTATACTTTAATATAGGTAGATAGTAATATTGAATAAAATTATAACCAAATCTATACTGACTTGAAACTTTGTAGGTATATTTTAATATAGGTATATAGTAATGTTGTATAAAATTACAACCAAATTTAGATGTATTGCAGTGCGCTGTAGCTACTGCGAGCCCGGTTCATGCTATAGAGTTACATGCCATTACAGCCCTAACATTTAAAATGTGAAAACTTTTCCGCAGAAAAAAAGTTGATATTCGGGTTCTACACATTAAAACGAGTAATTAAAAAAAAAAAAAAAAAAATTTAAACCAATGCCATTAAGACTATATTTTTACCAATTTAAGTGGTAATGAGTCCATTTACAATAAAATATCTTAGAAATGAATATTTTAGTTATATGTCTTTTAAAACTGTATACAGTTTAAGCTCTTTTATATGGTATTCTATCATCCACAATGTTCTATTAACTGTCACATTTTCAAAACAAATAACTACAAAACAGATGTGAATATGTAAGCCATTTATAAATGGTTTTAATGCCCATGTCAGTTGCCTTCATAGAAGATTTGGTTTGTCATTTAAGTTGTATCTTTACTGTTACTGTACTTCAGTGATGGTGAACAAAAAAAAAAAAAAAAATGGTATGCAAAAACAAAAATGAGTAGTGATGACTATCAAAGAGAAAATTGAAACTTGCAACAGACTAGACAACGGAGAAAATCGGAAACAAATTCATAGAGGAATATGACATCAGATTGTATACAAAATTATAAAAAAAAAGTTGAGCTTTTAAAATTTTAAACAAATACCGAATCAAAGAAACCTGTATCTAATCACCGTGTTTTGCGTAAACATAAGTTGGGAAAGTTAGATTTAGTTACACTTTTGTTGTATCAACTTCGCAAAAAACCAAGTTAATTTGCCAAGTTATACAAAAAAAAAGTAATTTATAAAAAACTCTTTAAGACGTACAACACAAAAACTGCAGGTTTTAGATTTAGTGTTGTATGAGTGAGTCATCCTTCAATGTTCTAAGGGTGTTTCTTTGTCAGGACCAATTAGTTTATTCTATAATTAAATAATACTTCACCAACTGAATACGTAAGGGCTTACTTACTGACGCATTTTGAAACAAGTGTTATTTTTACGAAGCAAAGCCTCTATTCAGTAAAAGGAACGATTATTATATTAAAGGTTATTATTTAATTATAGTTTAATCAATGAATTCAAAATGATTACAACAAACAACTTCAAAACTTATTGTTAAAGCAAAAGACTTTTACAGAAAGATGGAGCTTACTGAAGAGTGTGGGTTTTATGATTGTCAGTTAGCCAATTTCAAAACGAGTCACAGAATAAGAAAACTATACATTTTTGGAGATCGTAAGTCTCCAGAAAAGGTTATCAATGACTTCCAAAAATCCTACACTATAAAAGATGCAACATTCGATGTAGCTATTTCATGGAATTATGTTAAAGAAAAAAACATTAAAACTTGCTTGGGAGAAATTATCACCAAATTTAGTAACAGAAGAAGTTGACAGAAGTGAAAGAGATCCAATAGAAGAGATGGCTAGCAACATAAAAAATCTTCCAACTTCAAATCCTCTAAGGGATGTTTCTCAAAACAATTTTGAAGAATGGGTAGACAGTATGAAAACACAGATGCATCACACAATTAACTGATGAAGATTTAGTAAGGGCAATCACAGAAGACAAAACAGCAGACAGTGAATCCTTAGATAAAGAAATAGTCCATGAAAAAGTAAACATTTCATGCAGTAATGCTGCAGCCACTTTTACAATGCTGCTAATGTTCGTTGAAGGTGAAAAATGATACCCAGCTCAGGAAGTTTTGCAACTGCATATGGTTCATTCAAAATTTGTTGAAGAACGGTAATCACGTATCAGGCAGACAGACATCTGTGATTATTTTTAAAATCATTAAAACATTACAAAATCATTAGTCTTTGCAAAGTTAATTGTACTGGTAGACATTTAATTTAAAATTGTATGAAAGAAAAAAGTTTTTTAGCAATAAATATCTTTTCCTTTATTCAATTTGTTTTTTTATGAGTGTTGTGTGTGTGAGGGTGCTTTTATTAATATGTATGGAAATACAGTAATTGGATACAAACAAATATGGAAGGTAAGATTTCAACACTATGTTCAATTTTCCTTAATAGACAACATAACATAATGCACAGTACATATTGTAAATAGGCTAGGTTCTATAATCTGGAAATTTTCGATAAGTGGCAACATGCCGCCCCTTAGGGTGCTGGATATTAGAGCTTTCACTGTATAATATTTTTGCTAAACAAGAAAACAAAAATACTCTTTCTCACATCAGTTCAATTTCATATGTTTGCCTCTGTATTAAAGGCTCTGAAATATGGAACAATACATAGAGTGATATCACAATCTTGACACATATATTGTGATTCCCTCCAGGTTTTCTTCTATTTGAATCCAGAACACGACTTAACATTCCACACAATCTAGAAGGCCTCTGTTGCTTTCTATTAGCCAGAATAACTATTGTGAAATATTGGCCAATTAGATGACTGGGTTTTATAGTTGTGTAAGGACGACTAGTTACTTTTGAAGAGAATTCTACCTTGTGATGTTGAGTCATCCTCTTCACCAGAAAATTTCCATTTAATCATTGTTTATGTTCTTCCAACTAATAATATTCTCATCTCTTGCTAATCAGTTACTCTCTGTGACTACAATAGTTGCTAATTCATCATCAATTATTTTATTTATATATTTTACAACATCTGGAGATTTATTTTGGGTGAAGTTCAAAGGTGTTCCAGTAAAGGGAAATCTTAGAGGTGCAAGGAGCAATGGTAGTCACGTCTATTTCCTGCCAAACTTTAATGTTAGAAAAACTAACATTGCTTGAATCATTATCTTGATAAATTTTCACTTAACTTACACACAGTCTAAAATGTCACTTTCAGATTCAATAAATTTGAAACTTTTCATAACTCTCCATTATAAATCAAAACAAAAACACTAGAATATAATACCTTTTACAAAGCAATACATGGCCACTAGTTCCTCATCTCCCTAACCTTCAAGCCTCTGGTTCACAGATAAATTCACAAATATGAATAAGACAAAAGTAGCATTGGGTGCTCTCTTGAGTCTACATTTGTAATTAACCAGACGCAACAAATATATAGTGTTTTAGGAATTTACGGATAAAAACAGGATATTTTCATGATACACAAGTATACTTAGACTTTTAAGTTTATGCAAAACTTAAAATCACAAGTCATCTAGATTTTTAAGGTATGAGGTAAAATTATAAGACTTTGATTCAATTTTTAAAAAACAATTTTATAAAAACAAGAATATTTCTACAACTATTCAAAATCCAGACCGGATTATTTCCTGAATGCTAATTGATGTACATAATGAATTAAAAATTATAACAATTATCTAATGATAAATTAGTTAAAAAGCTTCTGGATGCAAGACAAGTTCTATTTTCTATTATTACACTTACCACAAAACTTGGAATATAATTTAAAAATATATTTCCAGAACAAATAATGAAAAATCATTTAAGAAACTGATCACATTTTTAACCAGTCAAATAGTATTTCAATTCTGAGGAAATACCTGACAATGAACAAAAACACGTATTTCATCCAAACATTTAATATAAAATTCTGAATGCCTTCTCTAAACCAACCTGATAACGAATAGCAATCTGAGCAGGTGATTTTTTATACTTCTCAGCAAGTTCTTTAATCTCAGACCTCTCCAATAAAGGCAACTCATCAGGCTTGGCCCAAGGACGATCAGGAGACCCGAGAGGGCTGTAAGCTGTCAAGACAATGCCTTTGTTTTTGAGATATTCTTGAAGCTTTTTCTGATTCAAGAGAGGATGGCATTCAACCTAGAAACAAGCAGTACTGGCTAATAAATTATCAATAGCAATCATGTTCTTGACTATTTCAACTGTATACAGCTTACTTCTAATGACCTTTATATTAATTTTGAGTGAAGTGACTGTTGTGTCAGGAAAATAGCATTGAAACATATTTACCGAGAGTGTTACTAAGATGGCCAAGTTTGTTACTAAAATCGTTCTAATTTAATCTAAATTTTTGTGATTATAATTTTTTGAAGTGAAAATTTTTATATCCATGCCTACAAAAACTTATTACATAGACCTAAACATACAATTTTGAATCAGTATAATTTCCGTCAGATTAATAGCGTCAGTATAAATTCCATTAGATTACGCTATGAGTCACATGAAAGTGAATTAAATGATGTATGATTTCATATATCAGATGATTTTATGTTATACGTCATGTTGTAAAACAACTGTTTTAACACATGGGTTATGTTACATTATTTATTGAGCATTGTACAAGAAAAGGTTTTTATTAAATAGTTTTGATCAGTTTATATATATATATATATATATATATATATATATATATATATATATATATATATATATAGATTTTTTGGACTAGGAGACTGACAGACTTGCCTTGGTAAGAGTCCACACTGTAGTCTTGAAATAGAAACACATAAAAGCACTTAAACAATGATATATTTCAACCACACAATCGAAGACAAAGACCACTGTGTGGTTGAAATATATCATTGTTTAAGTGCTTTTATGTGTTTCTATTTCAAGACTACAGTGTGGACTCTTACCAAGGTAAGTCTGTCAGTCTCCTAGTCCAAAAAATCTAAATAATCTTTACCAACCAAAACTAACCTAAATATATATATATATATATATATATATATATATATATATATATATATATGTATATATATATATATATAGGAATTTTTGGACTTGATAGGAGACTGACAGACTTACCTAAAGGCAATAGTCCAAAACTGCAATCTCTTTGGAAATAAGCACATATAAAACACTTAATACACTTTTATTTGAAATATTTCGATCAACATGATCTTCTTCAGTCAAGAAAGAGAAAAACAAAAGATACAAGAGATATATAACAAAAGATATATATATATATATATATATATATATATATATATATGAAGCTAATAAATCACTGATTTTGAGTAATTTTATCCACCATTAAGTGCAATATCTTTACCTTGAGTGATGAGGTACCTTTCGGTCTTTGACCATTGTCGAATCACTGATTGTTCTCTGCTGTGGATGCTACGTCCGTGAAGTCGGTGTTTGTAGAAGTTACGCGCACTATTTCTTGATCTGTGTGTATGAGGTTTCTGTATAGTATGTCTTCTGTATATGTTGCTTGTAAATTCATTAAGTTGTTGTGTATGTTTTTATAAATGTGGTATTTTTCTAGTGAGTTTAGTTCTATTGGGTTGTTATTTATTTCCAGTATGGTTAGGTTATTTTCGTAATTTGTAATTTCGTGTTTATGGGAAATTAGGTGTGCTGCAACATTTGATACTTTAGAATTTTTATTTTTAAATGCTCTATAATGTTCTTCAAATCTTATTTTAAACGTTCTGGATGTTTTTCCTATGTAAAAAGCGTTACAGTTGTTGCAAGTGATTTTGTAGATTCCTGATAGGTTATGATTTTCTGAATTTGTTATGTGGTTTTTGTTACTAAGATATTTTATTATTTTGTTGTTTGCTTTGTAAGTTGGAGTGTAGTATTCTTTGTTGTATATATTTGTTATTTTTTCTATTTTGTTATTGGTATATTTATATTTTAGGTAGATTTTTTTATTTTTATTATAAAAAATGTAACTATGCTAAAATATAAATATACCAATAACAAAATAGAAAAAATAACAAATATATACAACAAAGAATACTACACTCCAACTTACAAAGCAAACAACAAAATAATAAAATATCTTAGTAACAAAAACCACATAACAAATTCAGAAAATCATAACCTATCAGGAATCTACAAAATCACTTGCAACAACTGTAACGCTTTTTACATAGGAAAAACATCCAGAACGTTTAAAATAAGATTTGAAGAACATTATAGAGCATTTAAAAATAAAAATTCTAAAGTATCAAATGTTGCAGCACACCTAATTTCCCATAAACACGAAATTACAAATTACGAAAATAACCTAACCATACTGGAAATAAATAACAACCCAATAGAACTAAACTCACTAGAAAAATACCACATTTATAAAAACATACACAACAACTTAATGAATTTACAAACAACATATACAGAAGACATACTATACAGAAACCTCATACACACAGATCAAGAAATAGTGCGCGTAACTTCTACAAACACCGACTTCACGGACGTAGCATCCACAGCAGAGAACAATCAGTGATTCGACAATGGTCAAAGACCGAAAGGTACCTCATCACTCAAGGTAAAGATATTGCACTTAATGGTGGATAAAATTACTCAAAATCAGTGATTTATTAGCTTCATAAAGTCAGTGCAACGGAAAAACAATGGATAATTTTAAATTTCTAGAATATATATATATATATATATATATATATATATATATATATATATATATATATATATATGAAGTTAATATATTACTATTGTAAGTAATTTTATCCACCATTAAGTGCAATTATTTTACCTTGAGTAATTTCATTTTACCAATCACTCAAGGTAAAATCATTGCACTTAATGGTGGATAAAATTACTTACAATAGTAATATATTAACTTCATAAAGTCAGTGCAACGGAAAAACAATGGATAACGTAAAATATCAAGAATATATATATATATATATATATATTAATTCATTTAAAATTTGATAAATCTTAATACAAATAATTCAATATAACGACAATAAAAAGTTATGTATTTTTAATCCATTTTTAGCAATAAAAACATTTTAAGTATATCTGATAACAAACGTTTAGGTAATAATATTCATTATTAAGTGTTTTTTTTTAATTCAAAATTTCTATAAACCTTTTCACTTCTGTCAGCTCTCTACCAAATGCCACAACCTAATTTTTTTTCCAATAATATCATGCCCTATAAATTTAAATATTTTGCCCTATAAATGATGACCTCAATTCCTTACTTACAATTCCTCAATACATAGTGATAGAGATGTAAAACATCTGTTTCTTCCCAACAATATAACTACTAAAGTTATAACAAATAAATTGCTCCCTACTTCATTCTGTGCATAATCTTCAATGTAGCAAAGATATTAATTTCATGAATATAAAGTTTAGATAAATGTTGATGACTAAAGGCTACCCCTAAAGCATAATAGATAACATAATTGTGCTTTCAGATGTAAGACACACGCATTTTTTTACTGATTTGTTAAAAATTCATTAGAGATTATTCTGTTTCAAGCCCGAGATAAGTGACCCTCATATATGTAATGAAAAATGTAAATTCCAAGTTCTGGTTTAGTGAGATATGGCAATATGGTAAATGTTTTTCAACCCGTTCAGATGTGGTTGTAACTTGACCATACACTTACCTGGACATCAGGAAAGAATTTTTATTTTGCCTACAAAATTCTATGATAAAAAATTACTGTATAACAAAACAAATCTGCTTCTGTAAAATGGAACATTATTACAGGTCTACAAATAAAGGGAGATCCCTTTACAATGACATTAACTGGAACAACTATTGTACATAGGTCAGACTTGTACATAGGTTTAGATTTTTAGAAATAATGTTTTTGACATTGTATTATATTGAGTATTAGGTTCATTCCAATCCTACAAAACATAACCTCTTTGAGGCTTATGTAAAAGTCTTAATTTATTATACTGTATTGTCTTTTTCTCCATTGCATTGTGAAAACAATGATATACATAATACAGTAGTCTCGATAATTCAAGATGAATCAGACTGAGACCCTCTCGGATTATCGAAAACTCGGACTACATAGAAATGTTCCTGAGCATTAGAAAAAATAGGAAATATGAACCCTAATACAGTAAAACCTCTCACATCCAGATCAATGTGATGACTGCCCAATCCGGATTTTTTTAATAGCGGGAAAAAAGACAGTCTAACTAATCATGAGTGTCGTCATTTTTTTGATTGATTTGCTGGCTTCAAGAGAGTTTATTTTCTGATGTCACGCACAAGACTAGACATTTGTGCTTTCGAAGGGATATTTGTCGATTGTCAAAAGTTACAGTGTAAATAAAGAAATACATTTATGGCACATTGACCTTCTGTCAGACATCTAAACATAATTGATAAGGGCATTCAAACACAATTGATGAAGTTGTGTAATACACCAATCTGTGAACTTAATGATACAACAGAATGGGGAGGAAGAAAAATACCATATTGATATAAACATTTCATGGAAACCTGACCCATTTCCTTTGCATGACGTATTGATATAATTTTTTTTTAATGCCCCCGATTCATTTTCTTTACGGCTATAAACATTTCTTGGATACACGACACATTTTCTTTCAAATAAATAAAATAGGCTTGAATAGAAAAAAGCTGGAATTTAGCGGAAGCTCAAAAAATCAGGACTTGGATTTTCGAGACTACTGTAATTTATTTGTATTATGCATTATACCTTCTTTTTACTACAGCATTAAGTGAGTCAAACTAGTAATATTTTTATATTAAATAACTTTCTATATATTCTGTAAGGTAAATCCAGGAGACATGGCGCACATTTTTAAATATTTATATTATCAGTCCCTTGATACAGACAAAATAAAACTAAGTATACTATGTACTGACTAGCTATATTTATGAAGTACTAACAAAATCTCATGCCTTAATCTTGTACCACTTGAGTGATAGATTTTTTGTTGTAAATCACTACCTCGCGACGTCTTACCCGCATGCTAAGGTTGATACTCCGCATCTGTAAGGGTGACATACCGCATTCCAAAAACAAACAAAAAACTGGCGACGCAGGTCTCTAGTTTGTGAAAACGTTTCAATACATAAAATATAGAGTGATTGCACTTATTTGGAAAAAATAAAATTTAGGTAGCTTGCAATTAATCTCACATAAATAAAAATACAAAAATATAATCAAGTTTACAGAAGTCAAAACAACTGCGCCTTTACCAGCATTTTTTTTTTAATGTCAGGTTTGGGACAGAATAGATGTCTGTTAAAAATTTTGATGAACTCTCTTCTTAATCAGGTTTAATGCTGTCTTTGCAGCAACACAGTGTAGGTCCGATGATTATCTGAGACGAGAGAATACCAGTAGCCTCTCGGTAGGATTAGACAGACGTAGTCTCCGGTTGGGTTTGAATAAGTTCCAAGTTATCTGATATGGAGAACAAGTAGTCTGGGAGACCATTTCGGTTTAGGGGAAAGATACCCGTGCCCTGAAACCACTTGTACCATTTCCTACAGAGGCAGCTTTTTCCCACATTTTAAAGTATTTATAGAATATACATGAGAAACAATAGATTTGGAACATTAAAAATTATTTTATAGATCAACTAAAATTATTATTCACTACATTTGGCAAGTATCCCATTATAGAAAAGTGCAGCATGCATACCGAAATTACCTGCGGCGACTCTCCCGTTTTGTACAGATAACAGATATGCAGATAACAGTTAGCTTCGACTGTCCAGATGGCGGAACTAGACCAAAAACATTCGGAACAAAACTTATTGTGGCTGCAAAGCTCAAACAATGATCTTAATCCTGTGATTTAACGATAGTTGTGAATGTAGTTCAAAGTGAAATAACTTTGAAGCCAAAACGACAGACTTGGCTCAGTAAAAACACTAAAAAAAGGTGTAAAATCAGAGCAACTAAAACAAAACCACTTCACTTATTCTTTGAAAACTACTGTGCGTCTACAGTGAGCATCGCTACACATTCTGTTGACATTTGTCAAAACTAGGGGGGGGATGCGCAGTCTATTCCGGATGAGGCAACTCTCCCGGGTTTACCCTTTAACGATATACTATAATAGTACTGAATAAAAGTGTATCTAGTGATTAAAGTTCACTCAATAACGTAATAATTGTTTTTTAAATTTAATTTTTAGAACTACAATACTCACTCAAGTATAATGGAATACACATAGTCATAACAAAATACTAGAGTAAAATATATTTCTAGAACTAATTGAAATACGCTACACAATCAATAATCATACATGTCCAATTTTTTAAAATAAAGAAATCAATTATAGTTTTAGTCCAAACTCTTCAACAAAGAAGGAACACAACTTCCATACTTTACTTACTTGATTTGTAACAGGCTTTATGCGTGCAATTTTTAGGATTTCTTCCACCTGCTTACTGTTGAAGTTGGACACACCAATAGATTTCACAAGACCTTTATCAACAGCTTTTTCTAATTCTTTCCATACATCTAAAAAGTTTGTTGTGCTAAATAATGTTTTGCCATTTTCTTCTGGAAAAAGAGGACCATCCTCCTATTCACAGAAATCAAATAACAATGATACTTTCAAAAAAATAATTATATTTTATAAGAATTATGTATAACTATATCCATTTAAACGTAATTAAAATTAAGGCTTTTAGATAGGACATCACTTATAGGAAACTGTGTTTTGAAGATACATCATACTATCCACCAGCATAACAAGCACTGCATAGCAAATGCTTGAGTGACGCCTATGTGACTACTGTTTTAGAGGCTTATACCTTCTGCCAAGTGACACTCCTCCTAAACGCACTAATTATGAATATAGTTCCATAGAGTTCTATATTACTATTAATTACAATACAAATTTATTTAGTATTCATAAATGATATGTTGAACAAAAATATTTAAAAACCTGAGAGAGCTTCAACCTGTAATTTCTAATTGTTACATTAAAACTCCCTCGAATGTGGTATGTAAATAGTGGAAGCATGTCAATAGTATTTTTTTATACCAACTTACCAAATCTTGACAAATACCCACCTTACCCAATAGGTCACTGGGCTGAAACATGATTCAGCATTTATAAGAATGTTTTAACCCTTACAATCTGAAAACTTCCTGAATGGAAGTAATTTCTTTTAAAAATCATTTTCCAGCACTATATCTTATATTAGAGTAGCCCAGTATATATGTTTTTAATTACATACTATTATATGTTTTAAATTAGTTTATGTCTTTTTATATATTTTTTTTCAATTTAATTTGCATATTAACTATTTAGAAAAAACCTTTTGCTAAATTTCAACAGATTTTTATTAAAACGACAATCTTTAACCACAATTAGTTAATTAAAATCAGTAAACGTCTAAATGTATGTATGCACGAACAACACGCACACGTGGGGGGGGGGACGTATTATGACATAAAGGAGGCATATTATAAAAGTAGTCATTAATTTTCAGAAATAAGTTGAAAATATTATGGAAAAAATCAACAAACAGAGCATAACTATTGAATAAATGGTTAACAGGTTGAGTATTAAATCAAATAAGTTTATTAAATAAACTTAGTCAAAGTTGCACTAATTAAATAAATTTCTTGGACTCGATACTCAACCAGTTTATGATTTATTCAATACTTAATTCAAGTGCCCAAATAAACATAAAGAGGATAACTATTGTAACGTCAGTTTATAGAGTGTTAAATCAGTTTTGAGCCTCATGCCTGAAAAATAATAGCGTAGTATCTATTTTATAAATAAACTAATTCTAAGGTATGACATCTGGAGGAATCAAAGAACTCATAAAAGTAGGGAGTAACCACTAAGTAATGAGAAAAATTCAAACAGCAAAAACCGTTGGTGAAACTTTCAAATATTTAAAAAGTTAGACTCTGATTGGCTGAAATAACATGAGGGGGGATAAAATGCTTACTATTCTAAAAAGAAGGAAAGCAAGGACTAGGTTTTGACCTTCAAGGGAATATGGAAGTGTTTGGGAAGGCTCGTAAAAGATTCAAGTTGCAAGGAATTATTTTAATAAGTGAGTTTTTTATGTAAGAAGAATAGTTTATGGAGATTATAAGTGAGTTAAGAAAAGTTGTAAGAGTTTCTTTATAATAATTTAAAAATGCGCTATGAGAGATTAAGTTAAGTTTTGTTCAAGAGATAGGGTCTTAGTAAAAGATTAAAAATATCACTGTGCAGAAGTGATAGTGCTTCAAGTTATATCGCAAGATAAAAAGGTGTGGCTGTAGTTAATATAAGTACAGTGTGTGTTGTGTGTGTATTTACATATGTAAATAACTATACACAAACTCACAAAACAATAAACTTTATTGTCATACATAATTAACAATCACTGTCAATTGTTAGGTTAAAAATGAAAAAAATATTTGAAGACAGGATTGTGATGCTGTACTACTGTATCATGCTCAAATTGTTCTATTGGTCACTCAAAATAAAATCAGTTTCCCTTTTCCATTGAACAGAAGATGTATGTAGATAAATTTTAAAATATTATGTCATCTGTGTCGGAAATTTAATGATCATTACAGACATTAAAAATACATATTTATCTTTCATTTAGAATAAATTATTGTAGCAATAAATTTAGGTAGTGTACTTAACATAGGCTTTTAAAAAAATAGTATTAATAGCTTCAAGGCACTTAAGATAATTTGCAACCAAGGTTAGATAACATTTTTTTTTTATAACAATTATAAGCAATGCTAATCAATTTACAAAAACAAAATTAAAACAAATGATATGACTAAAGAATAATTATACAATGTAAATTCATTAACATTCAGTTCATTTAAAATTCTTATCAAGGATATAAAATTATTTTTCTAGGACATATTAAATAGGTATTCATTCTTAGAGATAAAGTTTTTATTAATACTCTAAATTTGTATGGTTTTTGTTATCCTAAATATATACATTTTTAAACCTTGATATAGTATTTAATCTCTTTTGATTTAACATTGTTTTGTGACTCCAATCAATTCATCATAACGGCGTATAATAAACCTCAAACTTGGAAAGGTAAAATTTTTATTCCAGCAGTTAATTCTCTTTCTAAATTTGAAAAAACCCTTTCCTAACTGTAAATACTATCCATAAAATATTTTTCCTAAATTTTCTATAGCTTCTTACAAACCATTATTGTCTAATATAACAGATTATTAAAAAAAGGGTAGTTTGGAAGTTGGAATTGTAGTGAATGGCCTCCCTTTAAGCAGAAGATGATGAACTGAGTTCATCTTTATTACTATAACTGTGTTTAAGGTAAACAGTCAGACCTTTATTGTATACAAAGGATTGTGAAAAAAGACAAAATCACGATAAGGACAGAAATATTTGTGGCGTGGGATGTAAGATAAATGCTTATCTGTATAGGATTACATGTAAAAGACATAGTCTCTACATGATCAAGCAATGAACCTCCAAGACCACTTATCTGCAGCTGACCTGGTCTATGCCATGGTTATACCAAGGTGTCCACCCACTGACAGAAGTAATAAGTTTAATTATAAATCCCTTATTTTTAGAATTATATTTCACAATACTGAATTTTCCATATAACATTTCATTAGCCTGTATTTTATCTTTTGGAAAATTTTAACATTCCCAATGAGTTTCTTTAAAAAATGTTATGTCATGATATTTATTCTAATTTGTTTTGACTTTTTGAATAAACTTCCGTCTCATTATAAAAATGTAAGAATCAAATTTTGTTTCAGTCTGTTAAATAAAAATCCCATTTTCAATTCACTGTAATTTAATTTATTTACTCCTCCTTAACTATTATGAATTGCCTGCACCCCACATTTTTCTTTCCAAATATTACAAATATATCCTTAGCCACTAACAATTCTCCCTCAAAATTGCAGAATGGCCATGAAAATTATTTTATACTTTTTAATCCATTTTAAAAACATGGTATGTTAAAATAAAAAAATGTTAATTAATTTATTATTTATTTTCCTTTACTACTTTACTTTATTCAACTATGGATATACAGGTATATACTAAGTAAGTATATTATAAACATGTTAAACATGTTTTTTAGTTTTGGAGTTATTGGAAAAAATTACAATTAAAAGGTTTAGGTTGGAAAATTCAAATACTGCCCTCAACTTTCAGATCTTATTTGAAAAGTAAAATCTAATTTTAGAATAAAATTGTTTTCAAATTTTAACTTACTTAGATTAAAATCTGAAAAAAGTGGTTATAAAATACAAAAGAGTTTTTAACAAAGAATGTGTTTAGTTCTCTGAACAATACAAAAAATCTTGTTTCCTTTTTGTTTTTCCTTCTAATTTCTTTGCAGAGAAAAGAGACTTGGAAAATAAAGAGTTTAGAGACACAGATCATTTTGATTATGAAAATAATGATGAATCTTCTGGAAAATGAATAAAATCTAGTGCGAAAATTCTTAATACTGCAAAACAACAGGTTAATATTTAGAGGACGATTAGGTTTTAGCTCATAAAAAACAAGGTAAATGAAATAAGTATGTTTTTCAATATTATTTTAAAGCATAATTTATGGCGATAATTTTTATATCTGAAATTTTTATATCTGAACTTTATAAAACTAATTTTATTAACTTTTGTTATACTTTAACCTTGCTTGAGGATGAGGTAGTAAAAAAAAGATTCTGTTGGGCCGGGAATTTTTTTCAAAAATAATAGATTGTGGTGTTGAACTCAACCCAGTATGAACAAATTATCTTTAAGGCGCATTTGTATTTAGAAGAATATACAAAACACATCAGAATGAATTATTACTATTGATGTCAGAGTTTATATAATGTATTTTATATTTCACACTCTATTACCATGAAAAAATACTGAAGAAATCAAATCAATTTAGTGGTAATAAAACCAGAAACTACCCATGTATAAATAATATTTCAAATTATTTATTTCATATGTCTAACATTTATGAATATATTTAGTTGATTACAATCAATTATAGACAATATAAACAACTGTCTGATATTCTATGATTTTATATACGCCATTTAGGATTGTATTTGGTTGATTACAATTAATTATATAGGCAATGTAAATAATTGTTATAATTATTAGCCGTGGATAAAATTTGTGAGCTAGTGTAGGATATTATAATATAGTACCTTGACATTACATTTTTTACAAGGAGTTTTTCAGATAATTTGGTTTTTATTTTTAATTAGACTGATTTAATATCAGTGATTTTTTAAACTCTATTTGGTCGTTATTTTAAATATGTGAATTTATTTGTTATTGTTTGATATGAAATTTTAAAAAAGTTTTAAAACTAATTAAAGGTTGTTTTAATTGTTACATTTCCTATAACTGATTGTAATCAACTAAATAACTTTCTAATGGTTATTGTATAAAAGGGTGTGGATAATTTTTTTCACTTTCTTCAGCCTCTTGGTTTTTGACAGTTCTATCTAATCATCACATATTTGAGAAGATACAAAAACCATAAATTAAATTAAATACCTCCAAGAACATATGATAAGTAGGTGAATATATGATAAAGTTCAAAGGCAATGATAAGGCTTCACTAGTGGTTTCATTTAAAACCCGTGGGTAAACAACAATAAAGATTGTTGAATAATATAAAAACACAGCCTAAAGCATAGTATATTTCTGTTCATGTACATTAGTATTACTTTTAGAGATTGTAAAAGCATCTTAGCAGAAAGGGACAAATGGTTATTATTTGTTTCAAAATATCCAAATATTTCAATACAGTAATACCCCGTACTTACCCAATAGGTAGCACTGGGCGATAACCGTGTAAGTCGAATTCGCGTAAGTCAGGGTATAATTTTACATACAATCAAAGAGGCATCATGTTAAGTTGGGACCAAAGACAATACATACCAATAACCAATACAAAACCAACAACACAGCTTTTTCAAAAGTTTTTTGTGTAATTTCATTCCAAGATTGTCCAATGATTCTCACTGCATCTAAAACATTGAATTGTTTCCACTAATCTTCAACAGAGAATCTCTGACTCATAGCTCCTCGCAGATGCGTAAATGATCTTCTTGTGTAATGAGCTTTAAATATTTTGATGACTCCCTGATCCATTGGTTGAAGCAAACTAGTTGCGTTTGGTGGCAAAAATATCACTTTCATGAGTGTGTCGAAATTAGTTAAAATAGTAGGAGGATGGCCAGGTGCATTGTCAAATGATAGGAATTATTTTAAAAAGGAATTTGTTTAGACTAACAATGACATACGACTTGAGGTATGAAATGATGATCAAACCAGTCCTCAAAAAGGGGAGGTATCACCCGAGACTTATGATTCGGCATCCAAATTATGAGCAAGCTAGCTTTAGAAATATCTTTCAATGCCCTTGCATTTTCTGTGGGATAAATTATGAGAGGTTGCAACTTACAGTCACCAGCTGCATTTGCGCCAACAATCACTGGAAATGTTTTCTCTTCACCTGCTATAAAAGTTCTTTTAGGCATTTTCTTCCAGAACACGCCAGTTTCATCCACGTTGAATATGGTTTGGCTGGTATAGCACCCTTCTTCTATCATAGCTTTAAATTTTTCTGGAAACAGTGACTTAACCTCTTTATCAGCACTTGTTGTCTCTACACTTTCTGCAATATTGTGCCAGTTACGACTTTGGGTCATGACGTTTGAACGAATAGACAGATAACAGAAACACTGTATTATTCCTCCATAAATCAATTACGTTATAGACAGATATCACTCTCACAGTAATGTAATATATTTTGGAGAGAAAATTAAATAAACACGATTGTAATAGCAAATAAAACTATTCATTACATGATAAAAAGATCCGCACAGTAGCTACAAATGTGGAAACATAATGTACAGTAGTATAAACTTACAGGTGAAATAGTTCATGTAGCTTAACAAACAAAGCAAACGCGTTTCTGCACCTTAATACTTTAGTTGCCAGCCACAATATCGGCAATTTTACAGAGAATTGCCAAAATATTTTAAGTTTATTTTTAAATAATGTGTACTTATTCTTTGTTCCCCTATAATATCTAAGTACAAAAATACGTTTATTACCATAATATGTATAAAAACAAGTGTCGGGACAATTGGCCCGACATAGTTTTTTCCTACCGTAAATGATACCTAAATAATTCCCGTCAGATCAATTGGCCCAAGACTGTTTTTTATTTAATCATATTTTCCTATCTGTGCAACACTGTCTTAATATTGTTTGTTTTGTGTAAATAATAAACAACAAACCACAATTTCATGTTCTGGTTACCCACATAATAAGCTGTCTGGCGATAAAAGTGATTTGGTGCTTATCAATAAGACATGTAAACGTGTCACATGTCATTGATTTGTGAGTTTATAAAAATTTTGTTTATAAAACGGAAGTGCAAATATAAGTAATGCTTCAGATGAGTAATGCTCTCTGATAAGTAATGCTTCAGATCCCATAAATACTAGGCCTATCCAAGATTCATAAGAAGTAAAAGTTTTTAAAAAAATAATTTACTTCATAAGGAATTTACGTTATAATTTACTTCCTAGTAACAATGAGTTCAAGTGTATCAATGTTTGTACTCAACTTCAACAAAGTCTGTTTCAATGGATTATTTTACAACTAAATATTTAGTCAATATTTCCGACTTGTTTTTTATGTTTTGTGAAATTTTGAAAACAATAGTGAAAGTCAATATAACACGTCATTAAAAATTATTTATTTTACTATTAAAGTATATAAAGGTAAACTTCTATCAATGAACCATTTTTTCGGTTGGAATAATTAACTCACCTTCACTAAAATTTTTAAGAAATAAGTGTGTCGGCCCATAACTTCTGATAAAAAGCTCTTAGCATAACATGTTTTTAATGCCGTCGGCGTTTATCTATCAAACAAAAACCATCGTAATTATATCTGTAAGTATTGTGAAGCTTGTTGTATAATACAGTGCATTAATTTTTCCAAAAGACACCGGTTGAGTATTACTAATAAACATAAAATTAAACTAATTTTACACTACTTAACTAAGTGAATACGTAATTGCTTACTTGCTGACGTGTTTCAAAACATTCGTTCCCTTCTACTTGAGTAGAAGGTTAGCTTCGAAAAGGGAACAATTGTTTTGAAACACGTCAGCAAGTAAGCAATTACGTATTCACTTAGTTAAGTAGTGTAAAATTAGTTTAATCAGTGAATTCAATATGATTACATCAAGAAACTTCATAAAATGTTATTAGACAACAATGTCGGGCGTAGTGGCCCAACGGTATTTGGTTCAGCACCATGTCACATCACAACTCAATATTTTGAATTGACAAAGGGACACATCTCCCGAAACGGCCGTCCTCAATAAACAAAGTAAGTGCTACTATAGGCAAGTTTAAAACATTTAAAAGTGATTACTCGTAGCTCACGCGAAGATCGAATCAACAAATGTTACATTTTTTAAAATAAAAAAATAAATTGCCTGGAAACATCCAATTTAATTCTAATTGAGGATATTTGGGAAATTTGTAAGAAATCAATTACAAAGACTGAATTGTAAAAAACGTACATGAAGAAAATAAAGTAGGATACTATGATAAAGAAATTAAATAAATGTCTCAAAAACTTATTGCATCAATTTCATGATTTGAAACAAAAGAATTCAAGTTAGTTGCTGTAGGCCTAATTATTTTCATTACATTCATAATTATTTCATAACTAAGAGAAAAAACTAGCTCACCTTGCTACAGCATATTTGTTTACAATAGGAATATCAAGGTTATAACTATAGAATCTCCAATTAAAACTTCAAGAGATCATCGCAATTGCTTTAATAAAACCAAATTGGCTAAGAACTTAATATATCTATAGTAAACAAAAATAAAAATATTTGTCAGGATTAATGGTTTCACAAATGTTTCAGGATATAAACTCAAACAAATATATGTTTAATGAACACCATAAGAGAGGATAGATTTCCTACAATGACCTACGTACTATATAGGAAAATAACCAATAATTCAAAATCATTTTTTTAAAAGTGAAACTCTTTTATTTGATATTGTCATTAGTTTATTCTACTAAGTTCATATATATATTTGAACTAATTTAATAGTAGACCTAATATTGTTACTTAATAAATATCCTATGCATCACATGGAGGTGATTTGTACTGTTAATATGCTATGAATATCATGATTAGAAAGATGCTGTAAGGTAAAATAGATCTCATAAAATAAATTAAAATTTGAAAATCTATTTCAGAAGGTTATTTTCAAGAGATCTTTAAATTCACACCTGAGCAAATACCTTAGTATAAAAAATGTAAATAATTTTTTAATGCTGTTAAGTTTTGATAACAATATATGTTTAAAAATTAACACTGAATATCTACAAACCTTAATAGGAAAGCACCAGTTACCACTACAATTGTATACAAAACATTCCAGAATGTATTTTTAAGAATATACTAGACCACACAGTACTACTCTTATCATGAAGGATCTATCACGAAAATGTAAATTAAAATGTATCATGAAAATAAAACTACCAATCCTAAAACCTTCATCTGTGAGAAAATATACCAAACATCTAATGTAGGAAATGAATTAATTTAAACTTTTGCAAACAAAGAGAAACCATAGGTTCCATTTTGAACAATATTTGATTTATAACACTAACCTTGTATCCAAATGGCCAATGAATGAGATAAAGGTCAACATATGCTAGACCTAAATTACTTAATGATTCTTGAATAGATGGTAATACAAGGTCTACTCTGTGAAAAGTGTTCCATAACTGAAAAAAAACATATTTTAAATCATATCTTAGATTTACAAAAATATTATACAAAATTAACAAAATGAAATGACCAGAACTCTTATTAAAAATCATTTTTAAAATATGTTGGAAGCAAAATGAAGCAACAGGAAATTAATTACAAAATTAATTGTCTGTGCTGTTTATCAATGACAAAGTGTTTCTTAATTTGGTAAACATTTTTTTTTCATTTGCACTAAACATTTCTACGGCCATAACAAATATTTTACTTATACACATAAACATATTACAATAGGTAAATTCTTGCCTATAGTAGCCCTTTTAGAATATATGAAGATGGCCATTCCAGGATATCTGTGCTTTTGTCAACTCCAGCCATGGTAATGACAATATGAACATAACTGTTTATAATCTGAGTTGACAAAGTGGCAGCACATCTATTGGGAAAGCTTTTTTAGAAACATTTTTTTTTTTTGTAGCAAAGAAAAAGTAAGTGCTACTATGGCTAGTTTTTACATATTGCCTATATGGTGTGTATTTTACATAGGTATTGTTTTTAAGTTAAAATAGCAGGAAATAATTTTTTGGTATTATATGGAAGCCTTTAATTTGATCTACTTTTAGTACTTTATTTATAAATACTATTAAAGCATTTATTTAATAATATTTATATATTAATAAAGTTATACACTTACTATTTACTCATAAAAATCACAGGGAAGCAGTGTTTATATAGTGTAACCTGTTTAAGCCGGAATCCATTGGGACCGGCATTTTTTTCCGTCTAAGACAGGTTTCCGGCTTATAGTAGTGTACTGTTTATGATGGTAATACCATCACGAAACGTTTGCCGAGTCTATTTTTAGCGTTGGGGTGAGGGTAGGCCGTGGGGATTCTTATCTATAAGACTATTATTTCTACTAATAAGCTGTATGGCGCTGTACCAACACCACATAGATAACGGACAATTAATTGTCATCGTGTCTACATTTGTTCTAATACAGTATTTAATTTAATTATTTATTTCCTATTAAGTACTGACTGTATTTCCTACAGAGATAACACTTCAACATATAAAGCAAGTGTATTTAAATCACAAGAAAACTATCACATTTTAACGTCTAAATAAACGTCATTCAACAGTAATATCGGTTATCATGATTGCCTAATGACAGCCCGTAGCCTGTGCCCTGTGACGTCACAACCCCCCTTGCTTTCTAGGTGGTGTTGGCTATGGACACTACAGAAAATGTTAAAACCTACATTACATAATAAAAATCTTACCTTTTAATGCAGCATCCTTTTAACCTTCTCCACAAAACATTTTTAATAGAAAACTATAAAACTAAAACACTTACACACTTGTCAACAAAATTTATGAATTAATGATGCAATTTATTAAAAACTATATTTTTCCTCTTACTGTATTTAGACTAAATACTGTACATAGTAGGCTTACGTAAAAATAAAAGAAAATCAATTAGGCTTGAAAAAATCTAGCATTGACTTTTGTTTTAAAAGGTTAGTTTTACTTGCTTGTGTTTCAGTTATTGTTTTTAGTTCTAACAAATGGTAACGCATTTCCGGGCTGTTAATACGTATCTCAAAATCTTCTAACTCAAAAATTTTCATTAAAGCGTCGCCAAATGTTTTTATTTTGTTTTCTACGACTGGTCCGTCTTCAATTTCTTCTATTTGTGCATGTTTTTTGCCTTTTAGGATGAAGCCGTCTCTCGCCTTTCAATATGTCTGGCCGTGGATGTTTGTAAACCATTCATTGTGTTATCTTGAAGGAAACGAGTGCTGACACATAGCCTATCGTAAATTATGGATGTTTGTATACCATTGCGTTATCTTGTGCACATCAGCAATCCTTAACGTTGTTACAGAGTTCTCAGAAATAAATACGATCCGTTACCATTAAGCAGACCTATCTGTGAGTTTTGTTATGGTAAAAAAATATATTATAAACTGTATTTTATCTAAACGGAAGTCATTGTAACTTTATATTTTACAGCATGTATATGATCAAATTTTCCGGCTTATGCAGAACTAAGACGTAGTAAATACGTATCACTCATCCTTTTGCTTATTCCGCTTCCGCGTTTTGACAGTTTCCGGCTTATGGGTTACGAAGCAGGTAAATTAAATAGGCGACAGTCGGGACTTTTAAAGTTTTCCGCGATAGACGGGATTCCGCCTAACACAGGGTCCGTCTAAGACAGGTTTCAATATATATATATATATTTCTATTTTTGTAGTTATGCAACACTGTTTTCTTGTATACGCTTATCACTTTCACTTATGTACTTAAACAAGAATCTTTCTTGGTATTAATGCGAGTTAACTTTCAATGACTGGCCTTGTCATTATCTTCGGGCATACTGTATGCCTGAAGATAATGACAAGGCCAGTCATTGAAAGTTAACTCGCATAAATACCAAGCAAGATTCTTGTTTAGGTACATAAGTGAAAGTGATATATATACTCCTGTAATGATTATGTTTCACCCTTTAATTTGAATGTAATTTGTTTTGGAAAACAATTTATTTAAGGTTGTACAATATGATTCAGCATTTATTATCTTCTACCAAACTAAAAGCAACAATTACTGCCCATTCCAAAATGCAATGAACATGATTTTCACTTTAATGGAAAATCAAACATAATTGATTCTATACACTTCAGTCAATCATTTTCAGCAGTTTTATAATTAAAAACAATAAAATTTGTATCATTTCACAGCCCGTGGAACTATCAATAGTCAAAGTAAAAATGACCAAAGCTATTAAGCTGTAATGGTAACTGTAGTTGTCCAATAGATAGATTCTTGGTGCACATTTGTGGAATGCATTCGTGGGGTGCACAAGTCTGAGGCGTCTAATCATATGACTATAATTTTACATTATAGTTCTTGGTTAAAAATAAAAATTAGATATTGTTAACTCTGAAAATGATTCTTTCAAATAGAGTATAGCTTTACGATTGAAGGTAAACCTATTTTAGGTTTTGCTTAAATTTATTTCAATATTTCACATTTTTAATTCTAAGCATTTGGTTTCTCCAGAACATATATTTCACTTTCCTCCACCAGAACACCAACTACAAAAAGCAGAAAATTGGTATCTTTCATCCTCCATTGGCAGTTACATACTGATGCTTATAATATTATAGTGATTAATAGGTGGTTTCAAGCCCTTCTGTAACATTCTGGTATTTTTACTTCATTGCCAGTCAATGATTACTTTGTCTTTACATTTAGATAAAATGTAATTTCTTTACAATTGTAGTTTTTTATGTTGAAGAATGTTATCAAACTGTTTAACCAATAGCTGGAGACTGATCAACTGTTAGTTACTGGTTATCCTTTACAATCAGTTATTTCTATGACATCTACTTGACAATTGTCATCCACTATAAAACCTCTTGAGAACAAAATCAGGATAGAATTTAATAGGTTTTTCTGTTGAAAAAGGCTTGTATAAATCTATTTTGTTTATTATAGTGTCAATAAGTCTTATTAGGTAATTTTTTGTCAACTAGTATCATGGTGTATGTACTTTAGTTTGAATTTAACTAGAATAGTATAAAGTTAGTTACATTTTACAAAATGAGGTTGTTTGAAATTATATATTAAAAGTACAACATAAAGGTATATAATAAACTAGAAGATTTATTGTTAAATGAAAAATACATTAAAAGGTTTCAAAGACTAAAAGTTATTTTAGCCCCAAATTGCAAATAATGTTATGATGAAAATCTTCTACAGAAACCATATGTTCCAGAGACCATCAGGAAAAAATGTGATACAAATCTATAAACTTAGAGATTTCAGATAGACAATCTCATGGCAATTTGGGTTTTGTGTTACAAAATATATAGATGTAATTATACACATAAAAGCTAAAAACTTTCTATTTGCTACAGGGAGATGTACTTTTACCATCATAAACAAAGTAAAACGTCTAAACATATATTAATAAGATATTCAACAAACAGTGAAATTTAAATGTCATCATTTGTTAAACTTTTAAAATTTTATTAATATTCACCTGATTTTTGTTTTAATAATTCAATCCTAGATACTACTTTTCTCACCTTTGTAGTTATGTAAAGGTCTTCTCTCTTGACAGTTTTGTCATCAATCTTTGCTTTAATTCCTAAGCCAACTTCTTTCTCATTGCCATATACCAAAGCTGTGTCAATGTGCCTATAACCAGCATCAATTGCATATTTCACTGCATCGGTGACTTCACCAGGTTTTGACTAAAAAAATGTGACTTATTTTTAAATTAATTGAAAATTTTTTTATCATAAACTATATAATATTAATTTTCGAATTATTCTGGACTAAAAAACCAAATATATATATATAAACATCTCTCGATGTATATAATATTGATTCCATAAATACAAATGAAAATAACTACTGTACATAAAGATAAAATATACTCAATAGAAAAACTAGAAGTTATGGGGTTTGTTTTGTACATAAACACAATAAATTCAAAACTATTAAATATTTTTAGAATTTAAAGACACTATGAATATAGTATAGTGGTTAAATACAGATGAAAATAATTACTATACTTTAAAGACTAATTACATTCAACATAAAATAAAATGGCAAGTTAAGTACTGTAGATTGTACAAAAGGACAATAAATTCAAAACTGAATTAAATAATATTAGAACTTGAGAAAATTATGAATATAATTTTCCTGAAAAGTTATGAATATATTTACAGCTAACAACTATACAAGCCACCAATAGTTAGTGGTAGTTATTAAAAGTTAGCTTGGTAACTAGAAAAGACAAGGTGTCAGCAAAATAATTGTTGGAAGGAACAATATAGAAATGTAAGTAAATGCATACACAAATACTTTTAATATTTTGAACTTGAGCAAATGAAGTTGAGCTTATATTACTTAAGCCAAAAGTAGAGAAACTGAATAAAGTTGACAGTGGTGGATATGTTGCTGACCAAGATACAATTATACTATGATTTAAAGTAGAATAGGAATGGGTCTGTGGCAGGGTAGGAATGCAGTGTTGTCAGTTCGAACACTGTGACAGTCAACCTGCCATTGCCAGAGGCTAATACCGTCAAGAGTAGCTAGTTGGAAAAATCATTCATTAACTTACAGTTTACTTTCCCAAAAAAAAAATCATATTTCTTTTATTCTGAATTTAATCCTCTCTATAAGAACTCCCTTCATTATTGCAAAACTGTTTTTTAAATAAATGAGGCGTGAAGTAGCGTCATAGAGGCTACCACTATCCTAGGTATTTATCTCTCATAAATACCATTTAATTATTAACCGGAGTTAATTCGGAAATTGAAAAAAGTATGTAATTAATAATACATAACATGCAACAATTATTTAATTACCATCTTATTTAATAAAATGTTCTTCATGCATATAGGTTAGAGCTTTGAAGTGATTGTACAAAGAAAAATTTAGATTGATAGTAATACTATGAGTGTTTCTCTTTCACTTAAACAAATTTAATTTATTTACACACAAAAATATCACCATTAAATATCTACATAAATTTACAAAAAATGTGAATTTTATTACATAAATACATAATGGCATTATATAATTAATGGGTAGATATATCATATATATATATATAATATAACACATGGATAAACGATAACTGTCAATAAAAGCAAATAACGGACTAATAAAAATAAGAGACAATGACCAAAATGCATAGACATCGGAATGAGTAGTCTGTCATAATAATGTAAACAAATGTCAGCTAATCATGGCTATAAATAGATAAGGATATGACATAAACATTAACATGACACAAAAAAATAAGTCAATAGTAATATAAAATTTTTTAAAAAGTAAATTCCTACTTAAATCAACAGAGAAAAACGTTACTTTAGTTTCTATTTATTTTATAATTACAATTAATATAAATATGTATACACATATGTCACAATAAGGATATTAAGTTGTAAATTAGAAGGCGAATTTCTTTGCAATTTTTGATTTCTTTTTTTTTCATGTATGGTATTGGACTATTATTTTCATTTGTTACTATTTATACGCTTTCTTTTATTTCGTTGCTTGCATTGTTGTAGTTTCTTTTCACATTGTTTGTTTGTGAAGCAAGGTTTGTTAACGTTAATCCAGTTTGTTTGTTAGTTTTAATCTTTTCGTTCATTATTGATAATGTGTGGTAACCATGGCAACAATTTAAGGTTACAAAATGAAGATTTTCATATAAATCTTTGAGATGTTCATTTCTATCTATGGAAAGTTGGCTCAGTGCCAAAAAGCGCTAGACTTTGATGAACATGAGATACACAGTTCAAAAGTGACTTAAGCCCCAAAATTTTTATAATTCTATTATTGAATAAATATTTAAAAACCTCTATTAAAATCAATTGTCATCAACTATAGGTTTAAAAAAATGTATTTAAGCTTAATTGGATTAATAAAAATGTATTTTATTAACAATAGAAAATTTATACAAGATATATATAAGGAGAGTGTGAAGTTATAGAAGGAATTTTATAACATTCTGAGTTAACTGTCTACATAGATCGAGACTGTAATCCCCACTCCCTCTGGTCACCTACGTAGAATACTATTCTTTTTTAAATCAAACTATACACAAGATATTGAAATTTAGTAACACAAATATAATTATAACGAGTTTTAACAAATCAACTATCTAGTGACAATATTCTGAAAGCTTTAGACTGTTTTCCACATCAGAGGAAGCTAGACTTTAGTCATTTAAGTTGCTTGTAATATCATGAATTCACTGAATAATTCATAAGTAATTATTTGAGGAACTAAGTGTAAACTAATAACACACTTGCTGGCACATATTAAAACCGTCATATCACTGACAATGCTACATTAAGTAATGAGCATTAATAGAATGCTTTATTAATAGAATGACAATTTCGAAACGTGTCAGTAAGTAAGTTAATAGTTTTCACTTAGTTCCTCAAATAATTACTTACGATTCAGTAATATGTTTATAATTAAAAAAGATAAATAATCTTTGGCACTCCCAAAGATGACTAAGATAAACTTAAGTGGTATTCTTAAGTAAGTCATTAAGAAAATTTAGCAGTATATTTGTATGGCAGTGGGATAAATTTTCCACATATAGAGCTATTTTGTTGAATACCGTAGGGGGGTATTCTTAAGTAAGTTATTAAGAAAATTTAGCAGTATATTTGTATGGCAGTGGGATAAATTTTCCACATATAGAGCTATTTTGTTGAATACCGTAGGGGGGTATTCTTAAGTAAGTTATTAAGAAAATTTAGCAGTATATTTGTATGGCAGTGGGATAAATTTTCCACATATAGAGCTATTTTGTTGAATACCGTAGGAGGAAATTACAGAAAATGAATAAGAGATAAAGATGATCTTTGTTGTCATAAAAGATGAATATTTTAAAGCTATTTGTTTAGTTATGTCAGACGAAACATTATTTTCCTGCATAAAAGGTTTGCAGCTGTGAAAAGAGGCTGCATGTTGCACTATCCATACTTTATAAGTGTTTTAATGCTCATAGAATGAATTTCCTCTCCTTATCTACTACTAGCCACACAAAAACACTGTTTCTAAAGTTGAATAATGCGATGAAAGAGCATTATTTTGAAAATTCAAGTTATTTCACCTTCACTATGAAGTAAATAAGACTAGTGACATAAATAAGACATAAATTATTTAATAAAATGTAACTAGAATAAAATTTGTCTTTGTTGACGTAAGTAGGAATTGGCTTTACAATTTTTTTTAAATACTTGTTTTACCTTCCAGGTCATAATAGTTTAGCAGGATTAGGGTAAAATAATTAATTTCTTACTTTTACAATAGCGTGTTCATTAAAATAAAGGTTTTTTTCATATAACTAAGGTTATTCTGGTTTTTATCCCGGTTTAATTTTACTTTCTGTTGGCTGTATTTTATCAATCAATCTCTTTAGTGGTCTACCAGCAGAATTTGCTTAGATGAAGTTCTAGTTTTGTCTTTTTTACTTTTATCCATTTAAGTTGTACTGCTTTTGTAAGCTCTGGATTCTTTTTTAAGTCTTTCAATGTTATAGCTTTAATAAATTTTGATGTAGTGATAGCAATAAACCAGATATTTTGCACAATTGTTTTTGAAAACAAAAATTATTAACATTTAAAAAAATATAATTACTACTATTTTGACACAATAGTGCAGTTGAAACTAGAATTACAATAAATATCTAAACTTGATCATTATTTAAAAAATGAAAACTATAGTAAAAATATTTAATGTTTTACATTAATTAAAAAATATAACTATTTAAATTTATTTCTTTAAATAATTACTGAAAAAATTGTACAAAAAACTGGTGTTACTTATTACACAACTTAATAATGATATTAATTTCATATATCTTGCATGTTAAAGCAAATTAAATCCTTGTGAAATGAATTGCTAATTAATAATTATCTATATCACGAGAAATTTTTTTTTCTAAATTTGTATTGACCTTCTCATTAAAAGAAACATTGATTTCCATTACGCAAATGTTTAAATATTATTTTATAATATTTCAACCTATTTACTAATTTTTTTAAATTTAAATTTTAAAATGATTAAAATACTAAGACTATTTTGCAAATGCTGTATATTAATAAATATTTTTCATACAATTTACCTCTGCAGTACCACACACAAAAAATAGACATATATTATTTATCACTGATTTATTTTCTTACTACCGTATATAAAGCCCAAATAAACAGACATATATAAAATAATGTAATTCCTAAATGTAAACAAAATTGTAGGAAAATGTATGGTGGAGAGCAAATGATTTAACAGCAATCAGTAGAATTTATAACATTACACGCCTTTTAAATGTTATTTATACATAATAAAATTTCTACTGAATTAATTGAGCTATGTAATTGTACTTATTTTAATCCTGATATATTTAAAAATATTTTAATTGATAAGTATTTGTGGATTTTGTTACTCCATGATGGTTGCTGTAATTTTTGTTTAAACTTAGTAAAATTATGAATTACAATTAATTATTTAATTGATTATTACAATTAAAGTATATTTATTAAAAAACTTATTGAAACATAAAATTTTTGATTGCACTCAGCAATAAGGTATTTATTAGTGTCTGGGTTAACCCTATACGGCATTGTTGAATTGAGCAGCAACGGTTTTAAGGTCAGGTGTCTAATATGTGTTTAAAGAGTGTGACTTGTATTTGCTTTGTTCTTTTCATCTTTTTATTTTTAGTATGTTTTAAATTTCATTTTGCACTATTGTATTGAGATATCTGTCCATGTAAGTCCTGTTTCTATTATATGCTTAGCAAAAGATCTGACATTTAGAGATATGTCATCTAAATAAGATTAAAAATATCAGTTGTGTTATCTAAGTAGTGTATGAGGTGTGGTTATTAAGTAACGAGACTAACGCTGCTGTGATCAAGGATTCAAATGTCAGCTGCCACTGTTTAATACCTGTTTAATGAAAACCTTTCTCTTAGTATGCAGTTAGTCTTGATTCTGTACACAAAGCATTGTGTTTAGTCAAAGCTTAAGTTAAGTATATTGTTGTTGTTGTTTTTTTTTTAATTCAAAATATACAGGAAACCTACTACAGCAAACACAAAAGATCAACCTCCCAATTAAAAGAAAACATACTAAGTTCTACTTCATGTTGCACAAATTTATAAACCAACTCAAATATAAAGTAGCAATCAAAACCTGAACCAGAAAATACTGTTAAAACATAACAGGACCAAACACGTGAGTACACAAAATCAATGTGACGATTGTCTCAGCTTCAACAAATGAACAAACAGGAAGAAACTTTAACATTCAATACAGGTGTTAAAAATATTAAAAACATACAACTAACATTATGATTCGTTAATAAATATTACATTAACCAATATTAATCCCAAATCACTATTTATCTGTAATTAACTTTGGTTATATAAAAATAAGCAATACTCAAAAATCTCTAACCAGAAATATTTTTATTTTTACCTGATGTACACGTAAACCTTATCAGAGACATAACCACCAAGACTAACAACTCTGGTGTACAGGGGGGTAAGTATTTTGGTATATAATATAAATAAGAAAACTATGTAGAGCTAGTCGGTTTTGGTTGTTATTGGCTCTGAGGATGGTTACTTGGTGTCCGAAATCTACATCACATAAAAGTAAAAATATATGAATATTATTTATTAGCCACAAAACTATGAATTTTGCAGAAAATAAATAACAGCAAAAAACATAATGCAACACAGTATATTTTAATATTGTGTAATGATTGTTTATAACAGTTTGTCGATCTATACAAATAATCAAACCTCCTTTATTTATATTCAAATATTTTTTTGTTAGACATTTAATTTTGTCTATTCTTGTACATTTATAGTATACCTTTTGGTGGAAAATTTTCAAATAATTTTTTTTTATTTAAAAATCTTTAAAAATAAATATATTGTATTTATCTCAAAGATAAAAATTATCTGTGTGTGTGTGTGAGAGAGAGAGAGGAGAGAGAGAAAGATATACAAAACAATACACACACAAGTGGTTATGTGAGGCCATAGTGATGTAGAAAACCATTATAAAACAGACACCAACTCAGCATTTTACAATCATATGAAAGAAACAGGACACAAATTTATTTACCATAACCTAGAAATCTTAAACATCAACAAAAATGGACCACATCTCAACACACTAGAACAATATGAAATTTACAAATATAAAAACACAAAGTACAAACATATTAAACGAACTAACCCAAAACAAATCACACATATTCTTTGATACTATTAAAAACCTGCCTTTAAAACCATCACAGCTTAACCTAACAACTCCAAGCAGAAGACACTGATGAAGATCGCCACGGATCGATCGAAAATGTCTAAGTAAGTTTTTACAAAATTTAAAGTTTGGATAGTCATAAACTAATGTATAAGTGATTTATATGTATATATATGGTTTGAGGTGTTATGACAAAAACAACCTCACAACACACAAAAAAACATAACAAACACAAGGTTTCCTAACATAAGGATTTACAAAAGCCTTGTTTGTATTGAAATTGCAGAAGATATAATAAAGTACAATACAGCTACAAAATATTAGGTTAGGATAGATTTTATTATAAAAGAAGTAAAATTTTTATTACCACAAGTACAACCTCCATTTTGATATATTTCATTGCACTCCCAAACACAAGATGGAAGTTATCTTTTATTTAATTCCAAACAAAAATTGGATGGCTTGCACTAACTAGTAAATTTAATTTTTTGTTTTAAAACCCAAACTTAACAGGATATTATGTACCTATAATATAGTGCTAAGTTTTATAAAGAAACCTAGACTTTATAAAGTTTAAGTCATAAAGTGTTGTCAAGTAGTGTTAAAAATCTTCTTTTTAAAATGTTAAAATTTTCACTAAGTATTATTATAATAGGAACTTCTATATAACCAGTGTAATACTTGATAATGTGTCCACCCCCTTTTATTTTTATAATTCTTATATATTACTCAAGAATATATGATAAACAAGAATACAGTGATTTTAAATATCTCAAACTATGAATAGTGATCTAAATTTGAAAAAAAATATTAGCAATACCTTAATATACAAACATACATCAAACTATGTAACCTGAATGTTTATTTATAAAATATAAACTATTTATACTAGTAATCTTATTTTATAATACATTCAATTATTGTAAATGAATAACTACACCGATTTCATAATCTAGCAATAAAGTATCTGATTTAGTTAGGTTAGTTGAAAATTATAACTCTGTTACTCTGAGTGCTTCCTTTACATTAGAAAAGGGTAAAAATATAGTCTTAATGACGTTTGACTTTTTAATTACTCTTTTAATGTGTAAAACACGAATATCAACTTTTTTCCGTGGAAAATACGGAAAGTTACTTTTTCACATTTTAAATGTTAGTTTATAATGACATATGTAGCATAAACAATTCGTGTTCTATATATAAAAACAAGTCATTTACAAAATAAACAATTTTAAAAAAACCAATGTCATTAATACTATATGTTTACCTAGAAAAGTTCATTTTTTTATAATCAAACCTAATCCTAACCAGATACTTAGTAGTATAAAGCTATTTTAACATAGCTATATAGTATACAGTTACAGTTGGTGTAAAAGATAGTGTGGTAATTCTTGACAAATTGCTTGATAAAATAGTCCTTTTAAAAATAAGGTTATATATCTACAGTAAACATTTATAAAAGTTTCAAATAATATTTATAGTTTACAACTAATAAAGATCTTTTATAAAGTATGCTACTTTTGAGTAACATGTGTAAGAATTTTAAAAACTCAAGTTGGTGGATATAGATATTACCTTTTTTTACAATACTGATAATGTATTTTGAAGTAAGTTGTTAATATAATTGTAGTTTTCAAAGAGCAGCCTATACCTGTAGCTCATGTTCAAGATGATAACATACAGTAATATTAAATAAGAATTCAAACTAATAATGATTATTAGAAATATTCATTTCGAAAAGTGTAGGTTATTGAGGTTGGTTACTCCTCTAATTCAATACTTATTTTTATTGTGAATTTCTATTGACTCCCAGACACTATCAAAGGGTAAATAAGTTAGTTCTTTTGGTTGAAATGCAGTACTCCGGCACTATACGATATTTTGGGAAATTGTTCAACACCACCAAATTGGATGATATCCACAAGAAATTAATTTTTTTGACCTTGGAAAGTTACTTTTTTTCAATTTAAAGTAGGGTAAAAAATATTTGTGTTATACCACATAAATAAATAATTACTTTTAAATTAAATATTGATTTTGTATATCAATTTTTCCATTACTGAAATAAATTAAAAACAATATACAAACTAAGACTATTTTGTTAACGCTGTGAAAAGGTCTTGAACTTAGCTAAATATTAAGTCAAGTCCAACACAAGTACTAATTTTTACAATCTTGAATTAAAATTTTGTATAAGCCTATGTATATTGACACAAAATTAAGAAAAGATTATTTATTACCTTCCATGTACCAAGACCAAAAATTGGGTACTTCAAGCCGTTATTGAATGTAACAAAAGGAACGTTTGAAGTCATTGCTGAGAACTGTTTATGTTTACTTATTCCGAATTCAACAAATTTAAAGTGACAATATTTAGTATAGCGGCAATAAGAACACAAGCGATACAGCATTAATAATTGTTCAGAGTAAAATATTTATACAACCTTCATACGTTAACACTCTTGACTTCTGCTCCACCTACTTTGAAGTGATTGCCGGTAGATATTTTGACATTATCCAATCACAATATTGTATGAAAAAATTGAAGCCTGGAGGTGGTACTACTGTTTCTTTTATAGCGGGAATATTCCTTTAGATCCAATAACTAATTGAAAAGGAGCAATGATAATATTTAATAATCTTTTTAAATGTTTTTACTAACTTTTGTAATAAAAACATGACTGTAAATGTTTCTGTTATTATTAGGAGATAATTTTAATTATAGTAAAAATATTTATGCTCTGGAAATCTTGACCAAATACTAACCACTTCCATTTCTTCTTTTTCACAAATGCAACTCATATATAAATTCTAAATACGAAACAGATAATTTGAAATGTTAAACTAAAAATACAGGTTAAAATTTGAAACATAACCTGAAAACAGGGTAAAGTGAATGTTTCTTTATTTTGCTACATATATTATATACTGTATATACGTATATATATTATATACTGTATATACGTATATATATTATATACTGTATATACTGTATATTATATACTGTATATATATATCCCTTGTAATATAGTTAATAAATTAAAAATATTTCAAAAACAAAAATATTTTTTATTGCATATATTATTCAAAGCTTTTCGCTGATAAAACGGTACCATCATCTTAAGGAAAAAAATTATCTAACAAAATATTTTTACCTTAATATTTTGTTAAGGTAATATTATTACCTATAATATTACCTAAGGTAAAAATATTTTGTTAGATAATTTTTTTCCTTAAGATGCTGGTACTGTTTTATCAGCGAAAAGCTTTGAATAATATATGCAATAAAAGTATTCTTGTTTTTGAAATATTTTTAATTTAATAATTATTTTATATATGTGTGTGTGCGTACGCGTGTGCGTGCGCGTGTGCGTGCGCGTGCGCGTGTGCGTGCGCGTGTGCGCGTGCGTGCGTGTGTAATACCAAGATAGCTACAAAGTATCCAGTTAGGATGGATTTGGTTATAAAAAATAATAACTCAACTAGGTAACATTAAAATTAGGAAAATTATTAATAATAGTTTAATGTAAAATACCTTTTAGATAAATAAGTTAATAGATGAACTTTCATCATGGCTACTTGAATGTAGGACATTTTATAAACAAAATGTAAATCCAGTAGTGTCCACTAGTGTACACTTGAGCCACTAGTTTTCAACTCAAAATACTTGTAATATGTTAGTAGGTATGTTACACTTTTTTATAGCAACACTTAATTTCTTGATTATTGAGAACAGCTGTTTCGGATGATGTGACTCTAATTCAAAAGTTGATAATGGGACACATCTCCTAAAACAACCATCCTCAGTAACCAAAAAAGTAAGTTCTAATATACACAAGTGTAACATACTAAAAATTAATCACTTAAACAATAGTTTATGACTATCCGAACTTTAAATTTAGTAAATTTGTTAAAACTTTGAGACAGAACGTTTTCGATCGCTATGTGCCGATCTTCATCAGTGTCTTCTGCTTGGAGATGTTCGGTCAAGCGGTGACGGTTTTAAAGCAACATCTCCAAGCAGAAGACATTAATGAAGATCGGCACATAGCGATCGAAAACGTTCTGTCTCAGTAAGTTTTAACAAATTTACTAAATTTAAAGTTCGGATAGTCATAAACTATTGTTTAAGTGATTAATAAGATTCACCGAACGTAATGGACTACAAAATTCAAGAACTTGAACATTTGTTAGTATACTTGAATTTTGTAGTCCATTACGTTCGGTGATTTTTATTAATCACTTAAACAATAGTTTATGACTATCCGAACTTTATATTTAGTAAATTTGTTAAAACTTACTGAAACAGAATGTTTTCGATCGCTATGTGCCGTTCTTCATCAGTGTCTTCTGCTTGGAGATGTTGGGTCAAGCGGTGACGGTTTTAAAGGTAGGTTTTCGATAGTATCAAATAGCATGTGTGATTTGTATTGTGTTTGTTCGTTTAATATGTTTGTATTTTGTGTGTCTGTAAATTTCATATTGTTCTAGTGTGTTGAGATGTGGTCCTTTTTTGTTGATGTGTAGGATTTCTAAATTATGATAAATTTCTGTGTATTTGTGTCCTGTTTCTTTTAAGTGATTGTAAAATGTTGAGTTGATGTTATGTTTGTGTTGTTCGACTCTTTGTTTATAAAGATGGAAACAAATAATTTATTTTAAAATCTGTAGAGAGTGAAATCATATTTATCGAATATTTGGTTCTACTAATGTTATTACAGATTCCAGGTTATGTTATAGACCAAGAAAATCTTATAACAGTTGATTAATTGATACCAAATTTATTATAATTAAAAATAACCAAAATGATATTTTGAAGTTGGGGTATCCAATGCTCAGTCAATGAAGCCAAATTGATGATACAAGTATAAGCTAACTTATCTATTAACTTTTTGTTGTAAATACAATACTGGTAGTGAAAAAAAATGTACTTACTTACTAGCCAACGCCCACTCTTGGCATTTCTGCCATTTGGTGATGCGCTGACCAGTAAATCATGGAGAGTTGTTCCTCAGGTCTGAGCCCTTCCACCTGTTGTCTGACATGTTCCAGAGCAGGGCATGCTTGGAGATGGCCTGCATCAAAAAGATTGAAGGAGCACAGAGGGCACTCAGGGCTGTCCAGGATCTCATAATAAAACTGGCGTAGCGCGTTTTAGGCAAACCTATTGTTGATAGTTTAGATTACGCAGGGAGCACCACGAGCAGGCGATCAACGTCACTCCCCAGTGAAAAAAATATTGAACAGTGAATAAAATATTTTTGAGTACCTAACAAAGTATTCTATAATAATTTGCTACCAAGGAATGGAAAAAATAATTCTTACCTAAATATAGTAATTACTGTAACTGTAATGTTAGAACTTGCACAAATATATAATTAAAGTAAATTTATTTAAAACTTCCTGGAATAAAAAAAGTTTAACTGTATTGAGCAATTAACATTATTTACGTTAGTTAACAGGAGGTTTTGATAAGGTAGGTGACAATGCTCTAACATGTAGTTGTTTAATAATGTTTTCAAAGAATGTATATAATTTGTATTGAGCTAATTCACAAAAGATGTTTTTATTATTATATAAGAGTATTCAACTACTACCCAAACTTATATAAGTTACGCTAACATATCGAAATCTTGTTGCTGTTCATGACGAGCTGGTTGTAAATTACAAATTACACTTTTGTTATTACTTGCGACCAGACATTTGTTAACTAAAAGTTGTTAATTGTTAACTTAAACTTGGAGGAAACGTTTTCGTCTTACGACTTCTTCAGCCTCGTATTTTTGCCGCTAGGAATGCTGCTGTTGTGCTTCCTTGGTACCATTTTTTTTTTTAAAGTCACATCACTTCTAACTTTCAAAAAAATGGTACCGAGGAAGCACAACAGCAGCATTCCTAGCGGCAAAAATACGAGGCTGAAGAAGTCGTAAGACGAAAATGTTTCCTCCAAGTGTTAGTTAATAATTAACAACTTTTAGTTAACAAATGTCTGGTCGCAAGTAATAACAAAAGTAATTTAACATTTGTTGATTCCATCTTCGCGTGAGCTACTAGTAGTCACTTACACTTTTTAAAAAATGTTTTAACTTGCCTATAGTAGCACTTACTTTGCTTGTTGAGGACGGCCGTTTTGGGAGATGTGTCCCTTTGTCAACTCAGACCGTAACTCAGTTACGGAGTTACGGTCTGAGTTGACAAAGGGACACATCTCCCGAAACGGCCGTCCTCAACAAGCAAAGTAAGTGCTATTATAGGCAAGTTAAAACATTTTTTAAAAAGTAAAAGTAATTTGTTATGCTAACACTTTTATAACTAATATAAGTTTGGAAGTCATTAATTGATTTAATATAACAATAAAGTTTTGCTGACTAACATGAGTAATAAAATCATGGAGAGTTTTTTGTTTTGTTTTGTAATGTTTGTAAGTTTAATATTGTTTTAGTTCAATGAGTTATGTATGGTCTTTTTTTGTTAATGTCCAGAATTTGTAGGTTGTTTTTGATATTTCTGTGATTATGACCTGTTTCTAGTATGTGGGTAGGTTTAGATGTTCCATTAAAACATATATCTAGTAGATGATTAGTCGAGTGTATCTGTTTTTAAAAATATTAGTTGCCCATTATAGAATTTATTTCTACTAAGCACTTGTAAATATCGAAATCTTGTTGCTGTTCATGACGAGCTGGTTGTTAATTCTTATTACACTTTTGCTATTACTTGTGACCAGACTCTTTGTTAACTAAAAGTTGTTAAATTGTTAACTTACATTTGGAGGAAACATTTTTGTCTTACGACTTCTTCAGCCTCGTATTTTTACCGCTAGGAATGCTGCAGTTGTGCTTCCTCGGTACCATTATTTTGAAAGTTAGAAGTGATGTGATCGAAGAACATACTCTTCGAGAACTTGAAAATAGTTGAAATTGAATTAGTAATATGGGAACCCTTATTATTATTTTCCAATAATATGGAACACTCATCCTACAGAAAGGCATAAGTAATTATTTTTATAGAACTTTATGACAACTATAGCAACTTATTGTGCTGACACATTTCAAAGCCATGGTTTGTTCAAAACTATCTGCTACTCAAACTTACTAATAGTTTTCACTTAGTTCTTCTAAAATAATTATGAATGAATTAATAAGTTAAGTAAAGATGAATACAACTAACTTTCTTTTACAGTATGAGTTTACAATTGTATTCAAGGTATTTTATAGATAATTAGAAATTTTTTTTTAAAGTTACAAATATCAATATGATACAATACACACCAAACACATTATCCCCATCAAAAACTTGTGAATAATGGCTTGTAAATTTTGTTGTCCATGACTTTCAGCCAATCTTTTCTATAATTAAACAATACTTAACTAAGTGAATACGTAAGGGCTTACTTGCTGACATGTATCGAAACAGTCGTTCCTTTTACGAAGCAAAACCTCTACTTAAATTCAAGATGGCTACAACTAGCAACTTCAATCTTTTCTGTTAAAACTTTGATAATAATTTCTTGTTAGAATCAAACAGATTTTGTCTCAGTAAGTTTTTTTTTAAATTTACTTTTATTATAATATGTTCATACAATCATAATACATATTTTTGACAAATATATTACTTTAAAAAAAATTCACTTGGTTCATTATATTTTTATTCTATTACCTTGCGGAGTCTAAAGTTTTTATCACTAAAATTAAAATCAATAACATCTTCAATATTCAGTAATAAAACATGTGTTGAATTTTACATGCATCAAAACACTTCACCGTAGATAAAACTACCTGTTATGAACCATAATACTTGTTATCTTCAAATATACTCATAAAATGGCTATCAAAAGATTGGCAGTAGTAGGTTTATTCACATTTAGTTCCCTTTTATATTACCAATTTATTACACTGAAATACAGGTTATGTAAACAATGTTCCTAAGAGTAGTAATCCATAAACAACTAAAGAGTTAAATTTAGGAAAGTTCACATCTATATAATACATGGAATTTATAATGAGATTAATATTCTCTACACCATCCACGTAGAAGGAAAATTGTTTCAAGGTCAATGGTTGTCAGCTTGAAGATCTACACAGTCACTGTGTCAAGAAGTTCCTGCATGAATTGTTTGCTAAGCTCTACTGCAAAGTTATTTGAGAATAATTAGCTGAGCATTTTCTTGGCACAAACCCATCTCTTATCTCACTCACTGGATATAATTGTTAATTATTAGGTTATTAACATGAAATAAATCTTGATCAACCTTATACTCCTATAATTGTTCCTGTATTTTTGTGTTTACACTTACAATCAACAAGGTGTTCATTACAATTATATTGAACTTTGTAGTCCATTACATTCGGCGAATCTCAATTAATCACTTTAACATTAGTTTATGACTATCCCAACTTTAATTTTATAAACTTTTACAATAGGTTTTAACAAATTTACAAAATTTAAAGTTCGGATCAGTTAAAGTCATTAACTATAGTTTAGGTGATTAATTAAGAGTTACGTAATGGATTACAAAATTCAAGAAATCTTTAGTCATATTCATTACAAAATTTTAAACCAGAGCCCAAGCAACAATTCAGTGGATCACAACATACTGATCAATACTAAACTATTTGAGTTTAGAATAACAGATTCAGTTAGACTGTTATTGATATTGAAATTGGATTCTGGAATGGACTTATTTATTTTTAGAACTGATTAATTATTTTCTTAGTTCAAAAAGAGTAAATGCATAGTTTTTTTTTTAATCACATACCTGCAGAGTATATTCTAGTGTTAATTCCATAATTAATAAGTTCCATAAATTTATGAGAAGAAATTGATAATTCGAGAAAAGGTGGGCAAAATTCCTTGCTTTAAAGAAAAGTTAATAAAAATCCAAAATTTATATTTATTATACAATTTTTTCAGGGTCTTCCACATAGAAAACTTTATAATGGTTTTGCTTTTAGGGGGAAGTTTTGTCTTTTGCAATTTTAAAAATATTTTCCTGAGTGTTTGATATCCTTTTGCATCATTTGCAGAATAAACATCGTTTGTATTGCTGATATCAACAAATCTAATCCTAGTGTTTTCCAAAATTGCACCAACATATTGCTTTATAGCTGTTATCTCCTAAAACTGCTCTAATAATCAAGCTTTGTCCAACATATCAACACCAAATCTTATATTGTGGTTATCAAGTGTTTCATTCTATATTGGTGTCATTAACTTATAGTAAATCTCCTTCATCACAATTATTTATTTGTTCCTCACCTTAGGCTTCCTACACTTCATCTTTACCTTCAACTTTGATGATGCTTCCAGTTTCAGCAAACTATTCATGCAAAACTCAATCATTTTAAGAAAGGAAAAATCCATTCCAATAAATACTAAAATACATTATAAACATAGAAGAAAATGTCATATCAGAACTCTAGCGGAATGCAAAAATTACGGAATGAAAATACAAATTAACTTAATATCAATATATGTTTTAGAATGTTGTAAAGCAATATGCAACTGCTGATTTTACTGCTGATGAATGACAGCTATAGATGGTTTTTCAAAGCTATAAATTGTTGTTAAATGGTATGTATAAATGTATATATATATATATATATATATATATATATATATATATATATATATATATATATATATTATTTATTTATTAATGTACAAACATTTCAAGAAAAAAGACATTTATAAAACAATATGTTTAAAGTTTACAGATCATTTTTCATTTTATTGTAATGCACTAATCTATAAAGTTAATACCCATTGGTTAACACTAATATACTTGACCAAATGACATTCAGGTTTTATCAGTTTAGTATCATTTTGAAGCTCAATAATGAGATTCTTTCTATACTCTAAAACTATTATAAACTAGACAATGATACAGTCATTTATATCAATAATAGGTATAAAATTGAAAGGAATTCTATGCTGTTTTGAAAAAAAGTTAAATTTATAAATTTTTAAAAATTGATAATGTACTTAATGAATTTTACAATTTAGATAAACAAAAAAATTGTAAATATTAGTGAAAGAGTTAACTTAAAATATAAAGACACCACAACTGAATATCTTCATGAAAGGATTACAGACTAAAAGTTCAGAATTCAATATTGAAGGGGTAGTCTCGGTGATTCTTTGCTCTAAACAAAAAAAGAGAAATATATCAAAACATAAAAAACATTTGAACAAGTTAATTTGCATAAATTTCAAGAAAATCTTAACTTTACTTGTTTTTGATATTTTTGCATTATTGTAAAAAAATACTATTTAGAGTTTGTTAAATTCTCACAAATCCTGCATGAAGTAAAACACCATTATTTAAAATAATTTTAATAAGTAAAAGTCTGATTAAATAAAAAAAACTCTTTCCAAATTTTTCGTTTAGTTATAAAAGTTATATTTCACAAAAATATTACACTAAAAAATATTAGAAATAATGTTATATTTTCATAAAAAGCAACTAAAGTAGAAATGTTGATGTTAGAAAATAAACTCTTTATAAAATTAAAAGATAGTGCTGCTGATTAAAGATAATTTCTAGTTTTACTCTGTGGAAGTGTAGTATAAAACAGAAAGTAACATTTTTTTCTTTTTAGACTTAGTTATAAGATTATTTACAGTTTGTCCACCACTTATGCAGCATACATGACAGAATAGCAGGAGTTTAACAGTTACTTTATTTAAAACTATGTAATTTGAAAGCTATTTACATAATTTTAATAGCATTTTTCAGAAATGTAAACAAAAATAATGAGAACAACAAATAGTTACTACACTTAGCACAATAAAGTGTTGGTATTTTCTTACTATAATCTTAGTAGCATTCTACCTTAATAGCATTTTCTAAACTGAAGACAGATATTTTTTTCTCTTTTGGTGAGTAATTTTTTTAAAAGCTCATAAGTAATTATTACTTACACTTTTAAAATGTTTTAAACTTGCCTATAGTAGTACTTACTTTGCTTGTTGAGGATGGCCATTTCGAGAGATGTGTCCCTTTGTCAACTCAGACCGTAACTGATTTATTCAATGAATTAAAGATGATTACAACAAGCAACTTTAAAAAACTATTTTATAACTATACCTCTACTCCAACTCTTCCAATTGTTTTTTCAATGAAATCATATTAATCACTTAAACAATAGTTTATGACTATCCGAACTTTATATTTAGTAAATTTGTTAAAACTTACTGAGACAGAACATTTTCGATCTCTATGTGCTGATCTTACTAAATATAAAGTTTGGATAGTCATAAACGATTGTTTAAGTGATTAATAAGATTCACCGAACGTAATGGACTACAAAATTCAAGAAATCATATTAATATATGAATTCCTTTCTATTTCATATAATGTGTATTCCGATCAAGGGCAATTCTTTCTCAGTATGTGATATATCATAAACCATTTATGAATTTCAAATTAAATAACATATCTTGATTTTGTCAAAATCCGTATAGTATTTAAAAAATTAAATTATATGAATTAATTAGATAAGTGTGGGAAACTGACATTATTAGTTAGTTTTTCTTTAAGTTATCATAATCTAGTAACTGTATCTCTTAAAATTTATTATTTTATATAAGCTTGGTTTGTTATATACAAACAGTACTTTTTATTTTCTTATTAAGTTATAAATAACTTTGTTTTATTTCAATGTTATGACTTAATAATTGTTGTTCTCTAGACCGTGAATCTAACATGTGTATATACTGTAATAATTTATGTCCACTACATAATATGCTATATATTTATTTGTATTATACTATATATTTTATGGTTTTTATTCTTAGAAGTGTTCTTGTTTTTCAAACGATGTTTTTAATAGGTTTTTATAGATTATGGGGTTGTGAATTAGTTTTGGGGGCTTTTTGGTAGCTATAAAATTTATGTGTTTGATTGTCTGTAAGTATAATTGTTAGATCATGGAAATTAAGAGAATTGTATTTTTCGTTTCAATAGTGTATTTTAGTTTTGGGTGTTTGGAATTAAGATGCTTTTAAAATATATGTGTTTTGAGTTTATTTCATTTATATAGTGTGATAATGAGTAAAGGCTTTGCTTTGCAAAAGGAACGATTGTTACAAAACGCATCAGCAAGTAAGCTCTTAAGTATTCACTTAGTTAAGTATTATTTACTACACAATTATAAATATTTATAAACTTGCCTATAGTAGCACTTATTTATATTTGTTGAGGACGGCCGTTTTGAGAGATGTGTTCCATTGTCAACTCAGACCATAACTCCTGTTACAGTGTGGTGTTACGGTCTGAGTTGACAATGGGACACATCTCTCGAAACGGCCGGCCTCAACAAATATAAGTAAGTGCTACTATAGGCAAGTTTATAAATATTTATAGTTTAGTGAAAACTAGTAGCTCACGTGAAGATGGAATCAACAAATATAAGTATTATTTAATTATAGTGTAATAATGTCCTCAATGTATCTATAGCAATATATGATGTTGTTTGAGTATTTATTGTAAATGTAAAATGAGGTTCGGTTTTGTTAAGTATGGTGCATGAATATTTCTACTACATGCTATGGAGGATTCCATAAGTAGGTCATCTGTTTGGTTGTAGATGAAGTAATTTTGTGATGTGAACTATTTTGTATCAGAATCTTAATTAATAATTTTAAATAGTTATTTTGAGAATCAAAATATTTGTTAAAGTACATTTTTTAAGTTGTACTTACTCTTCAAATCGAAATGCTCTTTCATTTAAATTAAATTTTTCAATTTTTTTGATTTCCTGTTTAGTTAATTCAAAATCAAAAATATCACAATTTTCCTTAATGCGTTCTTCATCTGCAGATTTTGGAATTACCACAATTCCATTTTGTACCTACATAAGAAAATTCATAAATTAAAAAAAAAAAATCAGAATATTATTTTCTGAATAAAAGTTTCAATTTACATAATGTCATAATAATTTTGGATGTAAATACAATAATGTAACACAACATCTATCTTTTTTTTATTTCAAATAATTTTTGTTCTATAATTTTAATAAAGTCATATATTAGATTACCGGTACATATTTCAACCTTGAACTTCACTTTTTAATATGTAAAAACTTGTATAGGCATAGGCAAGCTGTAAGACGTATAGGTATATGTTATTTTTTGTATAAATTAGGATGGACGTTTCAGGAAATATAAACTGCGTCTTTTGAAAAGGGTTGCACCTCCCGAGAGCAATCATTCACATTTATATGAAATGTCAAGTGCTACTATAGGTAAGTTTTTACGAATTGCTAAAAGATGTGAAAGTTTATACGCTTGAGGATTTTGTTGTTCAATTATTAAAATTTTTATATTTGAAGTTAGTTAATATGGATTTCTCAAACTCATACTTAAAATAAATTTTAGAAAAAACTTACTTAGATATAAAATTTTTAATTGCACTAAATTACCTTTATCAGTGGGTATTAAATGCAATGCAATCAGAACTTAGAACTAATAAAGATCTACTAATATAATAAAAACATGTCTCATTAAGTTTTTCAAAAATTTACTTTATTGTATGTTCGGTAAGTTGTTATGTTAATAGTTAAAACATATCAAATATTATTATTTTTATTATGAGGAGGAATTGATGTTTTTGGCCATCTTTAAGGTAGTAAATAATTTAGGATATCAATTTGGTAATTTGTAATAAAATTCTAAAATAAAAATTTTAAAACTAAAAGAAACACAACTAATTATTTTAAACAATATCAATGAATGATTTTTCAAACTCAAAATAATGACAGAAGGTTTGTATCTCAGTATTCTTAAAGGAAAGAAGCTAATCAAATTTATCATTGTCCAATGAAGATATATAGTTGTTTGGACCACTCATCAGATTAAGCCCTAGTACTCAAAAAGTTCATGTACAGTAGATTCATCTCTTTTATTTACAATTACATGTAGAGGAGTTAGCCAGATTGAATATAAAGAGGCATTATTCTTGAAAAATTTTATTAAATCGAGTTCTAACCACAACTGTTCTATTGCTTAAAATGTATATTGATCCATGCTATATTTATACGTTTTCAAGTGTTAAGTCAATGTTTGTCTTTTTTATTATACGATTTCTAATCTGCCTCGCCCTAAACTTTCTTAAACAAAACTCTTTAAAATGGAAACATGGGAAGAATACATTGGCCTGATTTTAAACCTAGTTTATGGGGTTGCTATTCCAAGTCCCACTTTTTCGATTGGCACAATATTGTCCACCTCATCATCACAATTTAAAATTGTCAAGCATTTATATTTCCCTAGTACAAAACACTTATTGAAATAAGAATTATCACTCAATTAAAATGATTCATGACCTTGAATATGTTTGAAAATAATTTAATTTGAACTTTTATCATTATTTGATAAAAAAGAGCTTTACATTCAAGCAAGGACAGTGCTAAATACAAATAAATCATTTATTTACTCAATATTACATGTAGCAGTTATTAAAAATAAGTTGAGATTGTAGTAAAACAATGAACTCTGTAATTGATAAGCAAGAGTTACATTGTTAGTTATCAAGATAATATGACCAACCTTTCATATTTAATCTGCTTGCTCATGCTTACTGTACTTATCTTTTGTGTAAATAGAACTTATTGATAGATTATTATTATTAGAAACTAATATACCTTTTAATTATAGATAAGATTATAACCAGGAACTGTGATTAAATAACTGTAGTAATAGAAAAATCCATGAGATTATATTAGAATACAAATGTCTATAATTTATTTTAAAATATATAATTTTTGGACAATAATTTGTATACCTTATGTAAATTTGTATTGTTTCAGTTTTTTTGTTTTGATACCTAATATTCTTACAGATTTTAAATTCTCTTAACAAATTCTAATTTAAAACTCTATGTATCAATTCTTCAACGTTCAAAATTAATAAGGTCCTAATGTTATGAAGTAAAAGGCAATATAACATTTGATAATCTAAAAGAAGGAACAGCTAAGTCATGGTAACACTAGGAATGGGCTTGTATTATTTTGCCAGTGTGTAAATGAAGTTCAAGCTCATTGAAAAGAAAATGTACTACTTGTTTAAAGTAACCTGTATAAAATTTATACTTTTGTCCATGGTATATAGAGAAAGTATATTGGCTTATTCTATATACCATGCTTGGGCCTACCAATTATAAAGCTATTGATTTTTATTTTATAGTAATATTTACAAGATTTTAGTTTCAAGATCTCAACATAATATATTTACCTTACTCATAATGAAGACTACACTAAAAAAAATAAGCTTGGTTATTGAAAATTTGATATTTGTTGATTCCATCTTCACGTGAGCTACTAGTTTTCACTAAACACTTGTAAATGTTTATAAACTTGCCTATAGTAGCACTTACTTATATTTGTTGAGGACAGCCGTTTCGGGAGATGTGTCCCATTGTCAACTCAATATAACTCTGGTTACGGTCTGAGTTGACAATGGGATACATCTTCCGAAATGGCTGTCCTCAACAAATATAAGTAAGTGCTACTATAAGCAAGTTTGTAAGTATTTACAAGTGTTTAGTGAAAATTTGAGTTTAATATCATTCTAAAAGAAGTGCCATACAATCCATAACTTATTTATATATTAATAAAGTTTGTGTATATTTTCAGGCATTAAAATAATCAAATAGAAGTTTGTATATAGAAATTATTAATGTTAAATTTATCTGTATTTTAAATAAGCTATTACAAGGCCAAAGCAGTATTATCTGATTCATTAAACAATATTCTAAAATCAATGCAAACTCATCATACTATTGTCACTATAGCAAAGTTCTTCATTAATTTCAGTGTAGCTTCACTAACTATTTCCTAGTTGTATTTTTTTGTTTCTTTAGATAGTTTTAAAGAAAATACAAAAGAAAAAAAGCTTACCTATCTCTGTACCATACGTTTTAAAACGCTATTTCTTTGCTTTTCAGTCAGTCAATTCAGTACGAATTTTGTCCTTCGTATTAAACTCTGATCTCAATTGTGCATCTCACTTAATTCTGTAAAAATTCCTGGATTTCTTGAAATTTGAACTTGTCTCTAAAAGAAACTAGTGTTTTATGATTCCTGTTCTCTCTATAATTGAAATCATCAGTAGTGCCAAGCTCTGCCAAAAAAGTGCTGAGAGAGATTTTTTTCATACTGTTTGAAATGAACAATTTACTACTGAATTAGTCTATAAAATCTGGTTACTGAGAAATAGCAGTAAGTCACTGATTTCAGAAAAGTTTTTTCTTTATAAAATTTAAAAAATGAACAATAAAACAGGTTTTATATCAATACTTAGATTCAAGTGCAATGAGGGTTATGAAATGGTCAAGATCAAAATACGTAGAATAATTTAATTTATACTGATACAAAAAAGGCTTAAAAGTATTTAGAGGATCGAAATAGGTAATTGTAGTATTATGGTCTAGAAATGGCTATTGATTTGGGGGATTGGAATACAAAAAACCTTCATTTGAAATATCACAATTTCTGTTCGATAAGAAAAGAAATAATATAAATAAGAAAAAAGAAGTGTATACTTGGAGGATTGAGTAAAAATCTCTTTATACTAAGGGTAAATAATACTATGGTCAGGGAAAACAGTTGAAGGTCCTACATCCCGGTTCATTTTGCAAATTTTCTGTGATGTGTGGAAGAGGAAAATTAGCACATCCTTATGGTGCAGTAGTGAAGGTGAATAACAATAACAGTAAAAATTGGTTGTGTTTAATATTTTAAAACGTTTATAATGTATTTACTGCAGTTTAAACTTGTATATAGACAACTCCAGCAGTGATGATAACATATAGAAAGTTGTAATTTGGCTTTAACTGTGCACATTGTTTAACAATACTCAATACCCATCCTTAATATTAGTTAAAACTCCAAAATATGTGGGTTCCCAATATTCCCACACACAGGCATTTCCCCTTAACTAAGTGACAGTCATGCATACACTTAGAGGCTACCAAACCCCCTCCTTTCTGAATGACTGACTGAAAATGTAAATAATGATGGTAAAAAAAAATATTTAATCAGAGAATAAACATTATTTTTATAGATTTTCAAGTGTGATTAATGAAGTGGTTTGAATACAGAAAAACACTAGGACCTGTAATGTATTAAATCTTTGAGAAATAATTAGAAGTATTAATTTAACAGATAATATATGAAAGAATTTATGATAGAACGTGTATTTATCAAAGAATGCTGAAAAACAATATGTAATTCCCCAAATAGGCAACTTTTAAATATTTTAATATTATTATTTTTGTACCATTTTTAATATTGAAAATAATATTATATAATAATTATATTTATATTATGATATATAATATATTATTATAATAATTATATTATTGTGGTATATAACTGCAAGTTTATTATGTATATATATAAATAAAAGATATAATTATTTCACTCAACTTATTTTAAATAAATTTGTATTAAATACAAACCAAACATTTTAGAGCTATTTGTGCTATTGTTTTCTTATATTTTTCTGCTATTACATACAAACGCTGTTCATATAACAAAAATTGAGCATTATCTGGACAATGACCAGGCCTTTCTGGAGATCCAAAAGGAGCATATGCCACTACAACAATACGCTTTGAAAGACAGAACTCTATCAGCTTTTTCTGTGTCAAGTATACATGACATTCGATCTATAAAAATTAAAATAATTATTTAATATCTGCAACAGGCAACTAAAAAAAATTTGATGGCAACAATGTGATCAGCTGTTTAGCTAGTTGCAAAAAACGTTTTATAAATGGTATCTAACTATATGACACAATCAACTAAAATGATAAGCAATGAGATCAGATAAACACTGCATCTGTACTGGGTGCTTTGTACATATACAGGGTGCGGCAGCATAACTTCCTTTTTTTAAATGCTCGCCATTCAGTTAGTTGATGTCATAGCGGAGCGCTAGTGGTCTCGTTCAAGAGGGGGTACAGTAAAGTTTTGTCCCGACACGATTCAGTCGCCATCATGCGTTGGAATAGTGAGGAGCGTGCCTTTGACGTTGAGATCTACTTTTCGAGCGGATGTTCGGTTATTGCAACACAGTGTGCATTTCGGAATCGCTTTAATTTAACCCCGTTGGCTCCCATCCCAGACAGCAAATCAATTGTTACATGGGTCACTACATTCAGACAAACTGCAAGTGCGACAAAACGAAGAACTGGAGTCCCTCGGCCCGTTAGATCACCTGAGAACACTGAAGCAGTGAGAGCGTCAATGTTGAGATCACCACGGCGTTCTGCGCGCAAACACACATCTGCCCTTGGACTATCCGATCGTTCTGTGAGAAGAATTCTTCGTGATGATCTTCATTTTCATCCCTATAAGATGGCGATAGTGCAGGAACTTTCAGAACGTGACTTCAATTCTCGGATGAACGCGTGTGAGCTTCTTCTTGATGTCATTCCCGAGGGTGCTATGGGGTTTTTGAAACCCCGTGTTTATGTGAACCGTCCAAGAACCCTTTAAGATTTGAAGATCAACATCCAAGAAAAAATTGCCAACATAACACCTGCTACGCTAACAAGAGTCATGACAAACGCCAGAAATCGGTTTACACAATGTATGGAGAATGAGGGACGTCACCTAACAGATTTGATCTTCAAAACAATGTAAATAAAAACTTTAGACATGTACCTACATTATAAAAAATAAATAAATATTTTCAGATGCATACAATAGTTTTTATTGAGTTTTCAAAAAAGGAAGTTATGCTGCCGCACCCTGTATATTGAGTAATAATTAGATAGTTATTTAATTACTTAATAAATATATTTATCACTGAATGAAAAATCCATAAGTAAGCTCCATACAAATATATGATAGACAGATTATATGGTTATGGAGCTATGTGAAATGACTTGAAATGTTTGTTCATGGTTTGGATGCAACCCAGTGATAACATAACACCTTTAGTGCTAAATTTTAAATAGTCATTGGTATTTCTAATTCATACCTAATAGCACTGAAATATGATTAATTACCTTCTGGGAAAAGTTAATGTTATTATTCTTAGACACTAGAACTCTTACCCTGCTATACTGAGAGGTAGGTTACAGTTAGTAGATCAAATAACAAGGAAAAGTTTATAACATTAAAAGAGGCCGTTTTGAGTGTCTGGTTTTGCTGTAAAATACATTCCATTTTCAGATAATTATTATTTAATAGAGTAGAAAATTTTACGATATTTCTTTACCAAACATGTTGAAATCAAGTTCTTGAAATTCAGAAAATGTTTCTTTTAACCCTAGATCTGCTAAACGACTGTTGACTAGTGGTGTAATGTACCACCCTACTGGCAAACTAGTAACCACTAATAATTTAAGTAACAATGATTTTTAAATCAGATTTTTAACATTGAAAATACTATTAAATTAGATGGTTTTATAACATTTTTTTGTAAACTTCCACTGCTTAATTTGATATATAATTTGTGAAATTGAAACACGAATTGTAGCAGAGCAGAGTAAAATTAATAGTTTTAGCTTAAAAATGTAAAATGAGCCATGTGCTTGTCCAATGTGAAAGGATCTAAAAAATCTGCTTATAATTATTGTGACATAATTGTTGGGGGATTAGCTGTGAGCATGAGAAATATTGTCAGCTGTATAACCATTGTAATTCAGAGGGTGTCATTGGGTTAGGCGTTTTTTTGTTTGTTCATTGGTGTTATGATTGTGAAATTTTGCAGTTCAGAGATTTATTATTGTTTTTACTTAAAATAGTGGTTTGAAAAATGCTATATTTATGTTTATTGTGTATGTGAAATATAAATTAAAAAAAATTTTGCTATGATAAAATCACCATTTTCATATAACTTTATATGGATAATATGTAATGAAGTTGAACAAATAGTTTTTCTCATAGAAAATATTATACAACTCAATTTTATACATTATTATACAACTCAGCCTATTTTTTAATTGGTAAACTTGAAAGAAAGAAAAATAAACAAGATAAATGGAAAATCTATAATTAATTTTATCATAGTTTTATATAATAAAACATTTTTTGGCTTCTTATGTATTCAATTTTGAATAATTATTTTATTTAAAAGTTTCCAAACTCTTTACTTTTTAAATTTGAGTATAGCAATTTCTTTTTAGAAACAGGTGTATAGAAAATTAAAAATTTGTTTTTTTTTAAATTTTAATATCACAAAGTTTTTTTTTTAGAAAATAAAGGTTTTGTCCTGTCAAAATATATAATAGTACAGACCTTTCTTTAGTAGAATATCATTTATATCTCTAAAGAAGTTTACTCTGCTGGTAGTAATATGGATTTACTAGTATAGATTTTTTTGACTTACAGATGCAGGGTTAGACGTAATCAATAATCATATTTCAAGTGACCCTCAGTAAGGATTAAAGTAACTAATTAGGTGTTAAAAAAAATCTATCTTTAATGAGGTTTAATAAATACTTACAATTTCATTTAAGAATTAAGAATTTTATAAAAATAATAGATAAGTAATTTTATTTGGTAATCTATTGAACACAACCTCACAACAAATATAATAATTTGATCACACTTTTTCATTGATAAGCCATCATTATAGGTGGGTGAATTATTATTTTATATAATTCAAATCATAACTAAAATAATCATAAGATTATATATAAATTGTGTCAGTGGGTTTAAATCAATACCAAATTTTAGATGGCAGTTACCAATTATTATAAAAATTTCCAATTAAAATAAATTTAATCAAAACTAAATACAATTTTGTGATAGACATATCAGAATTACTTCAAAGTATTTATTGGTGTGAAACAGTGATATTATTTGTTGCTTACTTGATTAACAACTGGCCACACTTTGGCAGATTTCAAGAGTCGATTAATTTGCTCGCTATTAAAGTTAGAAATGCCAATGTTATGAGCCAATCCTAATTTCAAACACTTCTCCATTGCCTTCCATGTCTCTTCAATCTTTGTTGGATCTTGTTCAGATGGGTTGTCTTTCTGTAAGTAAACAAAACTTACATTTGAAAACAAAATACAATTTGACAGCAATGTGATACAATTTGCATGGAAATACCTACTTACTACCCTGATATTCAGGCAAGGCCCTGCACATGTGAGCCTTGATTCTTTTGGACATCATTGGTACCGGCGTTTTATTTAAATTTTTTAAAACTACCTATTCTTCAACACCCTTTCTACACTCATTACGACACAACTCCACAACTATTAAATCAAAAAAGAACAAATTTAAACATATTATCTTTCCTTTTGACTTAAGATTTACCAATTAGGTCATCCTAACTATAATATGATAAAGTTGGGTTTGGAAAATTAAGAGTGACAGATTTATCAATAGTAGTAATTTTTGGCATAGAGTTAATAAAGGCTAGATTTATTTTAAAACATAATAACAATCATTGAATAGCTTTGAAAATAAATTGTTAAATGCTGATCAAGGCTAATTGTTTGGTTGGTTGAGTAAAAATAATATTTTCTTTCCATAATTGTTAAATAATTTTATTTATTACATAGTTATCACATTGTAATCAAGTCAATGTGTAATAGCTAGTCAATATTTTAAGCAGTTCTGCTGGACACTTTAAAAGGATAATTCTACTCCTGAATGAATAGCTATTCTAAATACTTCATATATTGATTGGATCAACCCAGAGTTACATATTGCATAGCTCATTCTATTTTAGTATTAGAAAGAGGGCTCTTAGATTGTATACTGTCATTGTCAAGTTATCATAAATATGGATTTTAATTTACTACTATTCTAACTCAGTCTAGCTGTCATTAACATAAACAAAATCTATGATAAGTTGGGAGAACTTATCCATGGACAAAAATATATAAGTTAATATTTTGTCAAATGTTCATCTCACTCTCACCAATTCACTGGGTGCCCAAATGTCAAAAACCTTTTAAGTTATGTTGTCTTTTACTACTTCCAGTCAACAAGTAATCATAGTTAAAAAAGAAACTTTAAACACAGCTTAAAGACAAGTATTAATGAAACCGATAAATAATAAAAAGATATTTTTAGTTAGTTGTTTCCATTCGGATGCAGGATTCAGTATTTTAAGATTTTGTAGAACAAAAATTATTATAAAGATTATTGTTCAAAGTTTCATTTATATGAAAATGAAATATACTTCATTATATGAACAAATGATTAAAACAAACAAGATTTAGTTACTCATCAATATTACAAAACAAATTAAAGTTCATTTTTGTAATCAACTTGATATCATTGACTAGTTCATAAGCAAATGTTTGTATAAATTATAGTTATTCACTTAGTTTCTTAAAAACAGTTACTTATTAAATAAAATAGCATACGAGTTTCATTTTAAACTGTAAAACATTTAAATATATAATATGATAAAAAAATATAGCATAAATATTAATAAAGCATACAGAGATATTACCTTATAGCCAAAGGGCCAATTCATCAGATAAAGGTCAATATATTCAAGCCCTAACTTATCATTTGAAGTTTTACAAGCTTTAATTACGTCTTCAGGAGAATGACTATCATTCCACAACTGAAAAAAAAACATTGTAAGCTTTCAGAATACTTAAACATTCTATTTAAAATAATTCAATATTATTATAAATATAAACTTAACATATGAATGTTCCAATTTTTGTGTTGTACATCTTGACGCTTTAAAAAAAAATGTTTTTGTTGATATCACCTCAAGTTTTAAGTCACTTCATTACACAATGAACGGATCTAGTGGAAAATGCGACTGCAGAAAAATATTAGTAAGTACTATTTTTTTCCAAGTGATATCAGTAAAAACAAATGAATTTTAACATTTGTTGATTCCATCTTCGCGTGAGCTACTAGTAATCACTTACAACTTTTTTTTAAAAAAATGTTTTAACTTGCTCATCGGTCTGAGTTGACAAAGGGACACATCTCCCGAAACGGCCGTCCTCAACACAAAAAAAGTAAGTGCTACTATAGGCAAGTTAAAACATTTTTTTAAAAAAAAGTTGTAAGTGAAATGAATTTTGTTGTTCATTATATTTGGCAAATCTTTCAAGTCTAAACCTTGTAATACAATGACTTGAATAAACTTAAAATTTAGGTAAATTTTTAAAAAAATTCAAGAAAAAAGTATTCCAACTCCCCTAGTGTCCTTTTTTTTACTTCTTTTTATTTACTTCAAAGTGTTATTGGTTAATGTCATCCCAATAATATTATTTTTCTGTAAACAATCATTTTACGTTTTTTTCTATTAAATGGTTGCATTTCAATACTGACAGCCTTATCTTCAGCCCCACCATCCCTAAATTTAGCTACCTTTTCTCATATTTCCATCTAAGGCTTTATTAACAACACAAGTCTTCTGTAGTATAATTATTTTTTCACTACTAGAATTATTAATACTTTTCTCAAAATTATCACTTTTATCACCGAACTATTAACCCCCAATTACTTTGTTTTCAGTCACTTCTAATATCTAATATTTAAAATTCGTATTGTCTCTTATTGCTGTAATCACGCAATGTGCAATAAAGTAGAAACTTAAAAATATATAAAGCAGACAAATAAAAATTAAATTAAACTTTACTTACAATAACTTGTAGTGTAAGCACTCACACGGAGTAAAACTTTTCAAGTAGTTTCAATAATAACTTCAAACCATTATAAGTGAACAACTAACAAACTATATGATGTAAACAAATTGGTTAGTGAATTAGTCCATTAGAAGGTATGTACACTGTGAAACTAATCCAGGATCTATAAGATTATTATTTTCTTAAATATCATTGGGAGAAAAATTACCTTGTCTGATTCCTCTAGAGTTAACAAACAATTTTCTTTTCTTATCTTTAGTGAGACTGATGGGTAACGTTTGAAGCATTTTATTTTGAAGACAGATGGGGTTTCTGGCTGTTTTAATTCTGAGCTTGCACTGTTTACTTGTGTCATTTTCACTGTACATTTAAAGTTGCTTGTTGTAATTGTCTTGAATTCACTGAATAAATCATAAATACGAGGGTGGTCCACAAAGTAACCTCCGTTTTGAAATAAAAAATAAACCAGTTAAGATACAAAAATTTTATTATATACATGTTAAAACTACAGCTTTTCTCTACTTGTCTACATATTCACCATACAAATTCAAGCACTTATCATATCTTTTAACAGTTTTTGAAATTTCGTCTTTAAGAAAATCTGCCGCCTGAGAACGTAGCCAGCCTGTCACAGCGTTTTGAAGCTCTTCTTCACTCGCAAACCTCTGAGATGGGGTAAAAAACGACCCATTTGAATTTTTCCAAAAGTTCAGTTGTTTTTTGAGCTGTGTGAGAGCGGGCATTGTCATGGACAAACACAACTCCAGATGTCAGAAGACCACGACGCTTGTTTTAAATCGCTCGTCGTAGCCGTTTTAAGGTTAAGCTGCAGCTGTAATGGTCGTACCACGCTCCATAAATTCAACGAGCAAGATGCCCTTAGCATCCCAAAAAACTGTAACCATCAATTTTCACGCTGAAAACGATTGGCGAGCTTTTGGAATCCAACGAGCACAAAACTTGTGATAGCCTAGTTTTTCTGTCACTATCTCATGCACAAGACTTCGAGAAATTTCAGGAAAATGATCTGAAAGTTCCGAGATTGTGAAGCAACGGTTTTCGCGAATTTTCTCATCCACTTTGTTCACCAAGTCATCACTGACGAGAGATGGCCTACCACTCCAATCTTCATCGTGAACGTTCGTTCTTACATTTTTAAAAGAACAAACCCATTGACGGACTACACCTTCGCTCATAATGTTTGAGCCATACACCACACTCAATTCACGATGAATTTCAGCTGCTGTGTAAGTTTTCGACCACAGAAATCTTATTACACTTCACACTTCACACTTGGCGGGATTTTCTATCACGGCGCTCATGTTTTTACGTTATAACAAAAGAACGTGCGATCGCACGATACCCTTCATTGCACAGCTAGAAGCGTACTGAACGGCTGCGCACACCGATGTGAGAATGGCGGCGCTACCCCCACTACTTATCGCGCCACGCCCAAACGGCGGTTACTTTGTGGACCACCCTCGTAGATATTGCTACTCATTAAGTGGTTGTTTTGAAATCCGTCAGCAAGCAAGTTAAAAGTTGTCCCTTAGTTATGCAATAATTACTTATGATGTTCTAATTTTTTTTTGTATTTTGTTCTCCCTGGGTTTTTTTCTGTAAATATTGTAGTTTTTTTTATTATTTTCATTGCAAAGGATACCTCCAGTATTATCTGTGAAACGTTTTCAGTATACCCAGGTTGTGCATTGGCAAAGGCTTTAAAAAAATCACCATTCCTTGTAAGCAGAAAAAGGAACTTAATGGAAAGTGTGGGCTATAAATGTTTCTACTAATAGCTTTCTATATATAGGTTTTTGTACAAAGGTTTTTAGTCAGCGAGTTATATTATTATAACTGTAAAGATTTTGTGTGTTGAAATGTTGGCGTGAAACAATTTCCCTGATTACTGTAATACCTGTAATGGTTAAGCCATAGATGTATAAGAGACACTGGTGACCAGCAAAATTGGACAGTAATGTATAGAATAAATATCAAAAACATTTTAGAACATCAAATGTGGCACGTAGTCATTGAAGGTAAATTTTTGCATAAATAAATTTGTTCTATATATTGTGACCCTTATAACATATTTTCATACACTGAATGTGTCATTGAAGATAAATAATATGCTAGATAAGAAACAAATCAAGATTGTACACAGCAGGAGTATACAATACACTAAGACAATCTTACTGTACTGTATTTTAAATTTATTTTCTTAAAATTTTCTGTAATCAACCAATTAGGTGGTATAACTATGATCCTGTGTGTGATTTGGCAATAAATCAATGTTGAAGATTACTGTGATATGTTGGTGGTTTTTCGCATTGAGTTACAGCAGCATATAAAATGTAGGTGAGTAAAAAGTGACTAAAATTAAAGGTAGCAAATTTTTTAATTCAATGAGAACTAGAAGCCATAGAATTACATTTATTCTAAAAATCAAAATATTGAGATTTTAGGGTCATAAATTAAACTAGACCCTATATTGGAATTAAAATAAACATTAAAAAAATTAAACTTGACAAATTCTAAAACTATAATAAGTTTAATAAAAGCCTTAGCATTTTAAAATTAGAAAAGTATTTTGGAAAATGATTTCATTGATTTGTATGGCTAAATTTAAAGCAGTTTTTTCAAGCCATACTCTACTTAGAGATTCAAGAAACTGTACTTATAATATTTTAAACATCTTTTAAAAATTATATCTACTTTGACAAAATGTAAAAATTTGTAAAATTCATTTATAACACCTTGTATGTGAGATCAGCAAGATTTTATTACTTAAACTATATCTGGAATATCTTAATGACTTTGTATTTATGAAAGGTAGTGATGCTAAGAAACTGTTAGGGAGGGGTGACCAAGTCAAATTAATTTAAACTACTGATAATTAGATTATTCAAAACTTTGCTTTTCAACTTTAAACTGTTTATATCATTGAAATTGACTTTGGATCATTAAATGAAAAATATGAATCATAGAGGACATATTTGTAGATGTGATGAGTAGAAAATGAACTTATTTACATACTGGGGTAAATTACTCATTTTGCTGTAACAATGTTTATCAAGAGTGATTTATTACAGATGGAAGTAAAGATAGATTTATAGGTAATAAGTTCTTGGCACTGATAATTTCAGTTAGCTATTCCATCAAGTTTGTTTTAAGCTGTTATAAAATTACAAACATATTAACTTGGTGAAACAACATTGATAATGAACTTGAAATGTTACACAAGGCTCTTATTTTAATCCCTTATCTCTTGTGTTGATAAATTGCTTCTGTTATCTGACTGACATTATTTTCTAAACTTTATTATTATCTCCTTTATTTGTTAATGTATAAAACATATTAAAGCCTAGCAATAAGCTAGAATGCTAAAAACATTCAAGGATTTTTTAAAAATTGCAATCCAAAAGTGTATTCTCACTTTTAAGTTTTGAACACTTTGTTTTTAACTTGTCGTAGATACTTTAATAAAATAGATTTAATTCAGCTCCCTGCAAATAAGTTGGTAACATGAAGCATGTATAGAAGCATAATTGTTTCTAAGCATAATGTTTCTAAACATAATATCTGAATCTAAATTCGTATTAAGTGATTTTAGGCAATTTTTACAATATAAACTTTTATGGTATTAGTTTTATAATGTTTATACAAAATAAACAATAAAATTAGTTTATTTTATAATAATTATTTTGAAATTTCCAAATGTTCAAGACTAAATATGAAATTTGGCGATGAACATGTATTATTTAAGGATGTTTATTTGTATAATTTATTTATTTATTATTATTTATTTAGAAAACAACTTCTTTATATAGCTAATTAACAACTTGCGTCAAAATAATTTTGTCCCAATAAGTTTAAAAAATGTTTACCTAAATTATTAGATCAACAAATCTTTAATTTAGTGTAATAAGAAAGTTGAAGTTTCAGCGATTGTAATGGCTAATAAACTTTAAAAGTTTAAAATAAACATGTTGATGAAAGAAAATATAATGAGCCAGTTTATTAACTGAAATTAAAAATCATCCTCACAATCGTTCAATATACTAATCTTCTGCTAGAACATATGAGCAAAATTAGATAATATCTGGAAATGGAAGATCTAGATGCAAATTATTTATAACTTGTAAAATATCATTTGTAACAATGTATGATTCATAGACTCACAACAAAAACTATGTATTTATGAACATGACCTGACTTAATGTTTTAAATATTTTATAATTTATAAACAATTAAAGGAGAGGATCTTTTACAAACAAAAAACATTGATGACTGAATAAAGTCGAAAGGCTGCAGTTCTTTTTTATATTTCAGTGTTGTGAGAAGTTACCTACAAAATAGGAAAATTATAGCAGAAACGATATACAAACACACAAGACACTTTTCAATGAGAATAAAATTAAGATAGTAAAATTTGGAATATTTTCTTGATAATAACATTTCATAGTAATAAAAACCTAACAAGATGTGGTTGAAATCAAGCATATTGTTCTGAAATTAATGAAAGAGATAAAGAAATAATACTATAAACATTATTATAGAATATTATGTTCGTTAATAAAATTTGTGTGATTAAATTTAATTTTTAACAATGTTGCACCTGAATATATATACCTAAACACTCACAATTCCTAGAAAAAAGGGATTATTTTTATTTGATTTTTAAAATAATTTTATACTATTTAATTCAATTTGATCAAAGTAAAATTATATTTTAAGGTTCTTTAAAAACAGGTTTAATCACAATTTAACAAATCAGTCAAGTTTTTTTTATATATTCCTGTTCAATCATATACATTTCTTTACTCTTGCAAGTTAACAAAATACTCCACATTGCTTTTCAAGGATGAGGAAAGCACTAATTATTGAAAAATCAAAAACTTATGAAATGAATTGATCACTGATTTAATTATACCTTTGTTGTGATGAACATATCATCCCGATTAATAGTTCCATCTTTTATCTTTGCTCTCACAGCCCTTCCAATTTCGACTTCATTTTCATAAAAACTTGCTGTATCAATGTGTCTATAGCCGGCCTCTATTGCTATTTTCACAGCATTTTCTGCAACTTTTCCTTTAGACTAGAAAAGATGGAATGATTATATAAACAAAAAATCCACAATTTTCGACTAAATTTCTTAAGATACTGGTTAATAGCAAAGCTGTAGTTAAGTAAGTCGAAAACTATAATAATTTTAGGTTTTAGAATTTTCTACACTACCAAAAATAAATAAAGAGGAATGAGTTTGAAACGAATTTTGTAAATAAAATTAGCTAACTTACCTCTTCCAGCAGGCGTCCACCTTCAATTGTAGCCGATGGCCCGATGTTCATGATAAATTATCATCGCAGAGTTTCAATAATTTTTGTTTGTGGGTAAGGTATTGTTGTCCAAAACCTCTGCCCTTAAAAGGTCCATGGCCAGATTTGGATAACAGCTTTTGAAAAGGATGTGATCCAGGTCTTCTTCTCCCCTTTGGCATAGGGTGCATTCTGGTGATGCGGGTTAAAATGTCTCTAGTCCGAGCTATGGCCGCAAAAGTAAATAGATTTCTCTCAATTCCTCTATACAAGTCTTCTTTTGCCGTTTTTTTCCAAAGATTAAATAGGGATTGACCAACAGGACATCGTGACCACTCCTCATTCCTCTTTCTCCTGAAAAATCACTCTGCGGACTTTTGGCAATGTAAGAGGGAGTATATTTCTTGGTCAGCAGGTTGTATAACTGAGGCCAATTTCGCTACTTCATCAACTTCTTTGTTCACTTTCAACCTGCAATAGGCAGGGACACACTGGAAGATTATCCTTTTGCCTTCATTCTGCAACATCACAATTAACCTCCTCAATCCAGCAACTCTAAAGGGGTATGACGTATGGCAAAGCTGGAAGTTGGAGGGCTGATTTCAAGTCAGTGAGAATACAAATATCCGATTCGCAGATGGATTGACAGCTTACCAGTGCGGAGGTGAGCTGGTTGGTCTTCGTCCTATTCCTGGATAGCTGTTAACAGTGAACTGAACCCCAGTATCAGCTCTCCCATATGAAAGTCCCATGAGTCAACAGTCTGATTGAAACAGTCCTTTTCAGGATTTTCAACAAATCTCTTTTTGGAGACGAGAATATTCTAACCATTGAAAGTCTTATTTTGGAAGACTCAAGGACACAGTATCCAGTCAACATGTAGAACTCAAATTAGCTAACTAAATATGAGTATGTGGTGTCACTAATGATAAATTTGTCATTGAAACGACCATTTGTTGATTCAGTGTTTTTTTTTTGCAGCCTTTGTGTTAGTTTTATTTTTGAAATTTATAAGTAACTACTTGATAAACTTATAATTTATGTAATATGAAAAATATACTGAGACATAACATTTTTGGTATGACTTGTTTATATCTTCCAGTTAGCATTAAGGCCTACAACAGTGTCTTTTGATCAATGTTGTATCTCAGAACATGGTTCATATATTTACTTAGATTATAAATTTGGCAAGTCAAAATTTAAAAAGTTCAAGCATAAAACTTTTGCTGATCAAAATGAACAACAAAATCTACTAGTTAATTTTATTCTGCAGTTATTATTGTAGCCAATAATGTTTTATACAAACATATTTCAGTTCATCCCATTAGCTCACACTATATAAATATATATATATATATATATATATATATATATATATATATATATATATATATATCTTGTAAAAATTTTCAATGGTTAAAAAAATTAGTTTTTTATTTATCCAATCAAGCTCAATTACATTTTTTCCTATTGTGGATGACAATTGATGTTAATACATTTAAAAAATATTTATTCATTAATTACATTTTAAAAAATTTGATGTCCCGGTCAGATTTGAACCAAATAACGATTGTTTAAAAATCCAGCACTTTGGCACTGAGCCAACTTTTTCATAGCTAGAAATCTATTAATTTAAGATGTATATGAAATTATAAGAGAAAGATTCTTTGCAATAATAAAGCCATGCAAGAGATGGAGAGAATGAAAAATTATAGATCACCATTAGCTTCATAAATGAGAAGCAAAAAAGAGAAAGTGAATAAATAGTAATAAACAAAAATAATTAATTTTTCAATATACTGTATAGCGAGGACAATAGAAGATGGAAAATTGTAAGGAAATTTACTTTCTTATTTTGCAACTTAATATTGTGATTCTGTCATATGTATATACATATTATATTAATTGTACTTATAAAATAAAAAGTAACTAAAACCCCATCTCAGGTATCCTAACTGAAATATTCCTTCACCACATTGAACAACAATACATCCTACATAACAACAAACACTCAGTAAAAATAATACACTATCATAGGTAATTAGACAACATTTTAATTAATCACTTAAATAATAGTTTATGACTATCCGAACTTTGAATTCAGTAAATTTGTTAAAATTTACTGAGACAGAACGTTTTCGATCACTTGCTGAGTTGAATTCTTGTCAACATCTCCAAGCAGAAGACACTGATGAAGATCGGCACATAGCGATCGAAAACATTCTGTCTCAGTAAGTTTTAACAAATTTACTAAATTCAAAGTTCGGATAGTCATAAACTATTGTTTAAGTGATTAATAAGATTCACCGAACGTAATGGACTACAAAATTCAAGAACATTTTAATGTTATACAACGGCAAGTGAAAACACTACACAATTACATCCACACTATACACCAAAACCTAACATTTGCCCTTGAAAATTGATTTTTTATACCTCTCAATCACCAAACTCATTAACAAACACAACTTCAAAATATATGGGAAACCGACAACTGATAGCATCATGCGCATGTAACACAATATGCTGCATTTAACCACATGTTACACCCAATTAATTAATATACCCATGGAACAAAAAGACTATGACGAAGAGCTCAATACAATAAAATATATCGCCAAACAGCTATGAATATACTTTGATTGAGGTTGTACTCAAGAAAATTAAACATAAACAACACCTTCAAAGAGCCACACTTTTAAGGCACAAAACAAATTCATCTCCATTACTTACCATAACAAACACACACATGGGTTGTTTAACACAAAATAAAAAGAACACATCATTGATATAGGAAACATATAAACCCAAAACCCAGCTATGCAACACTCTACAAACATCTAGACTAATTTAAACACTGTCCAAGTCTTAAACATTTAAAGGGCAATTCAAAAATATGCATCCTATCGGATTCGAAATCCGCCCTTCAGTCATTGTTAAGTAATTATACAAGTTCATACTCATTCCGAATATCAGAAATAAGAAAAACCATCCTAGAACTAGTGGACTGCGGGAAGGAATTAACTCTTCAATAGGTACCTGCCCATTGCGGAATACCCGGAAACGAAAAGGCTGACAAAATTGCGAAAATAGCCTCAACCATGGGACCTACAGATGAAGGCAAACACTCCCTACTACATTGCAAAAGTGTAAGCAGGGAAGTTTTCCAAAAACTTTGGTGTGAAAATTGGGAAAAAGAGTCTACTGGTCGACACCTTTACCAGCTCCAACCAGAACCACCAGTCGAGGACAAATATAGGGAAGTAGCACGATCAACAGCATCTTTTGCTGCCAGAGCAAGAACCGGTCATCTGGTGACACAGGAGTACCTATTTCGTTTTAATCTCACAGAGTCTCCGTTGTATGCACTCTGCGGTGTGGAAAGCGAAACAATTGAACACATCCTGCTGAACTGCCCTTACCCATTACCTACAAGAGACATCCTCAGACCAACTGTGACAAAGTGGCAAGATATTCTAGTTAAGAAGAACCTGTGGGCCATAGCATCATATATATATCGTGGCCATCAGCTATAGTTAAGCTGGACGCCTGCATGAAGAAGTAAGAAGGAAGTAAGTCCAAGTCCTAAGCCATAGTAAAAAAAACTAACCACTACAGAGAAATTTGAAATATACAGACATCACATAACACAAAAACTACATATTTTAAATCACCAGACACACTTTGAATGTAACACCCATTTTCAATAATTGGGTTACAACCTGCCTATAAATCATATACCTGCCACCTCAAAATGAATGTCCCCAGTAGCAGGTCAGGCTTCATCAATAAAGCGATAGTTTTGTAGTCAGAGTAGTAATTTAATAGTTTTCAGTTAGTTCTTTCAATAACTATTTATGAATATAATTTTATTATAGTTGGGTTTCATCTTGTCTCGTATAATTTTCACTAAGACACTTCCACATATAATAATACTGTGACACTTGCCTATAGTAGCCCATACTGTTTGAATAATGAGGATGGTCATTACTGGAGATATGTCCCATTGTTAACTCAGACAATAACTCTGTGACATAGGTACGTATCTCCTGGAACAGTCATCTTTATTAAATAGCTGAGTATATAATTCTATAGGCAAGTCTTACATATTAATATATGTCCAAGTGTTAATACAGTAAATTTTTTTAATGGTTAACTACTTGCTGTTATTGATATTAATTTTAACTATAGTTATTTTTATAATACATACTTGCCAAGTTCCTAGACCTATGAGAGGTATAGGCCTTCCACTAGCAAGTCTGATAGTTGAGTTTTTTGCTGAAGGTGCTTCAGTGGGAAAGTCACCAAACATGTTTCTGTTTCTAATTTTATAAAACTTACAGTTGGGAACATTAAATAGCTATATTATATAACTTTATTGTTTATGCACTACTTTATAACTAATAAATCTGATAAAGCAGCAGTGAATGATAAACAAAAAAAAAAAAAACATAAATTTTCATACAAATTATTTATACAGAAAGGGGAATTAAAACTTCCAGATTTAAAAGTATTTTAAATATAATAATTTCTATATCTGTTTTGGACTTGAAGTGTCAAGTTCTAAATAAATATAGAAATTATTTAGCACTTATTAAAGTATTTAAAGTGCTATTATAGGCAATTGTAATAAATCAATACATGTAGGAGCGTTTTAGTGTAAAACTAGTAGCTCAAGTAAAGATGGAATCATCTAATAGTACTAATGGTTTCTATTAGGATGTATAAAATTGAATACAATCTATGACTTTCTTAGTTTATTGTTCCATATATGGTACTTTCAGCTGATGAGTTTCATATAACCTCAATTTTCAGAAGTTAAATCTACATTTACCCCTAGATATTTCTAATTTACCTAAAACAACAATGAATAAAATACAAAAATATTTTGAAAAAAGTAAGATTATATGGAATAAAATATTACGAGATTACATAGGGTCATCGAAATGTACATAAGGGTTTAATCTTAGGTAGCTTGTAATTCTTATTACACTTTTGTTATTACTTGCGACCAGACTTTTTGTTAACTAAAGTTGTTAAATTGTTAACATACATAGTTGGTACAAGTTGGTAAGTTAACAATTTAACAACTTTTAGTTAACAAAAAGTCTGGCGCAAGTAATAGCAAAAGTGTAATAAGAATTAACAACCAGCTCGTCATGAACAGCAACAAGATTTCGATATTTAACTTGTAATGTTAGTTTGTTTTTGTGGTATTTAAATTCCAACTGGTTCATGGAACCATTTTTTCAAATTTTTATTTATAGTTTATAATTTATACTTTTCAAAATCTTGTATACACAAGAAATTCAAATTTTAGCAACAAACATAAAAATTACATCCTAAATGAACAAACACGGCACAAACACACATGCTCTTCAATCACATCACTTCTAACTTTCAAAAAATTGGTACTGAAAAGCACAACTGCAGCAATCCTAGCGGCAGAAATATGAGGGTGGAGAAGTTGTAAGACAAAAGCATTTCCTCCAAGTGTAGGTTAATAATTTAACAACTTATCGCTAACAAAATGCCCGGTCACAAGTAATTTCAAAATGTAATAAATAATGTATACCATTCAAATTTCGAGAAATTGTTTCTCCTAAAGTCATTTTTGATGATTGTATAACAAGCTGTATAACAATTTTTTGGAACCTGTGTAACTGCCTTTGAATGGCTCTGATATGAATAAATTTTTTTCTTTAAAAAAAAAGTATATAAATCAGTTTGTGATGAATTTGACAGAAAAGGTTGTTAGGTAAATTTTGGAGGAAATGCTAATTTGACATGCAGGGCAAATGGGATAACAAAAGAATTCCTGTAGCATAAAAATACTCTTGGCTACCACTGGATGTGCTGGTACATAGTCATGCAAAAGTCGCAAAGACTGATTGATAATGTTATCAAACTGTCATCACTGGTTAGCTTACTAAAGCTCAGATATAAGTGAAGATGCCATTTTTGTTTTTTTTTTTGAGATTAGAAACCATTTTATAGAATTAAGTTTTGTCTTTCAGAATGAAGATTGCATCTTAAGTATCATGCTGATATAATGGAAAACAAGACCATGATTTTCAAAACCTTAAACAATGTTCCAATTAATTCTGCAAATTCTGATATCACATACATTTTAGAGGCATCAGCAATATACTTTGAATAATTTTTTTCTGTCAGTTTAGTTTGTGTCCTCTGTGTCTGGGTCTACAGTCTCTAATTATTCATTCATTTTCATTTATATGATGTAATTTGGTATATTTTCTGCTTGGATATATTATGGATATAAGAACTATTCATTTGGAAAAAAGGACATACAACTATTGTAAACATTCATATTAAATTTACTACAGTTAATATATAATTCTTACCCACCACCACACCAATGTTAGTCAATAGACAAAATATACCTAAATGCTCCAAAAACTACAATTTGGAGTATATACATCAATTATATGCATACTACATTCTAACAATTTTTGAAACATTATATTTAACACTTAAGGGATATTTAAGGATGAAAATACTTGAAGATTTCATACTTGACAGTTAAAAGAAAGGATATTATATGGTGTTGGGGAAATAAAGAAGGCATTCTATATATTAAATAAAGAACACTAACAAAAAAATGTTTAGTCATTTTAATATTTATTGTAAACACATTAATGGAAGGCATTCTATATATTAAATAAAGAACACTAACAAAAAAATGTTTAGTCATTTTAATATTTATTGTAAACACATTAATGGAAGGCATTCTATATATTAAATAAAGAACACTAACAAAAAAAATGTTTAGTAATTTTAATATTTATTGTAAACACATTAATGGGGTCACAGGATAGTGCTTTGATTAAAAATTTTAATTGTGTAGCACCAGGATTAAGTAAATTCCATGTTCAACATTAAAATTCAATATGAAATGGATAGTCCTTATGATCACTGATGCTGAAATAAAAATTAAAGAACATGCATTACCCACTGGCAAATAAACAGAAACCTTTTAAAAATCTGACAAAAAAAACTCTTTGAATGACAAGATGTACCAGCTGGTTGTTTTTAAATCGTGTGTTACAAAAGAAATTTTGAAACATCACAATAGATCAAAATTAAATACTTGAATTCAAAAGCTCAGTGTTTTAAAACAATTATTAAAATAATATTTTAGAATTTATTCAGGCAAATAAGGTAGTTGCGAGGTAATAAGAAGGAATTGACGACAAATGAAGCTCATTGGAAGTCTTGAAAGGTAGAATTTGAAGGAAAAACATAGTAGCATTTTTGAAATTGAGTTCCTTTTTCAAATATATTGTAAAATTAATGTGTTGAATGGATCAGGATTGTGTCAAGCCTAGAGTAATAATGCTGTCAGTTACCCAACAGTTTAATCAAGTTTCTTAATGTAATCATCTTGAATTCACTGATTAAACTCATTTTAAACTACTTAACTAAGTGAATAAGTAATTGCTTACTTGCTGACGCGTTTCAAAACGATCGTTCCTTTTACGAAGCTAACCCTCTACTGGCGGTTTTTGGTGTTTACAAACGGTATGACAGAGTTGGATTTATGACAGTGGGCGAGGTGTCGGCGTCTTGTGTGATGTATTGGAAAAGGCTATTGGCCTCAAAGTGTGTGTAGTCGTTTAATATGTTTTCCCTGTCTGTTGCGTAGTGTTTGTAGATTTCATATTTTTCTAAGGTTGTTAGTTTTTTACTCTGTTTTAATGTTAAATATTCTACACACATTAAAACAGAGTAAAAAACTAACAACCTTAGAAAAATATGAAATCTACAAACACTACGCAACAGACAGGGAAAACATATTAAACAACCACACACACTTTGAAGCCAATAGCCTTTTCCAATACATCACACAAGACTCCGACACCTCGCCCACTGTCATACCGTTTGTAAACACCAAAAGCCGCCAGTAGAGGGTTAGCTTCGTAAAAGGAACGATCGTTTTGAAATGCGTCAGCAAGTAAGCAGTTACGTATTCACTTAGTTAAGTAGTTTAAAATTAGTTTAAACAAGCTATTTTTGTCAAGACAAAAACTCTTTCCCAGGTGGTATTGCAGCTAATACTAATGTAGAAATTTGCAATAGGACTCGTTAGGTTCAGATTAATCATAGCTTTAAATAGTTAAGGTCCATATCTTGAAATTTTTGCCATCATCCACAAGTATATAAACTTTTTAAATTTTTTTCCATAGTTATAGTTACAATTTTAAATTAAGGATAATATTTACTACCCTGTTTTCTAAAAGGGTTAAGAAGGGGTTAATTCTGTAAATTTAATAACTCAAGGGATCTACGAATAGAATAGTTTAACAGATTGCACAGTTGGACATAAGCTTTCAACAAATACTATACTGAAAGGGTCAAAATGTAGCCTCATCATCATTATCATTAAATGTAAGGGATTTGTAATAGGTAGAGATAGAGATAGAGGAAAAGGGGCAAGACTTAGTCGTGCCCTTAGTCGCACCTAGAAACATCTTTAGTAACAATTTCAGTTTTGACGCCCATGTATTAGTATTTTGCTATTAAAACAGAACATCCAAAAATAAAAGTTTTCTTGGCTTTTTAATTATTTCTGCAGGAATCATTTCATACTGAATAAATACCAAGACTAACCGAGAACATGATAATCATTTTTACAAAAAAAAAATGTTTTTTCTTATTGATTTTGGTAAATTTTTTATTGCTTGTTCTTACCAATTCCAATTATTCTTTGTTTAGATTGTTGGTAAAAAAATATGTTTTAATCCAATTATTCTTTCTTAAATTATCAAAAGACCAATAAGCGTTTAGAGCCATGAAAAAGCAATTTACATAATACTTTAATTTAGTGTTGAGTTAGCTCCTGTGATAAGGAACTACAATCAAACCCTGGCAACCAGTGAAGTGTTAATGTTATACCAATAAATAACAGAATTGTTATCAAACTACAAATCAGTAGAACCCCTCTAATACATCACCTTAGTGACAGGGGATAAGGTCAGAATGTACAAAAGTCCCATTATTTGAAAATAGAGACAAATAGTGCAATAAACAATCTTTGAACTTGAAGCCTACACATTATTCTCGGCAATGAAAACATTACAATAAACAAGAAGTGAAAAAAGCAATACATACTGTATTATTTATTATACATACAATACAGTAAAGTTATTGAATTATAGGTTTTATTTTATCAGATACAATTCTAGACAAATATGCAATATTCCTCCATATCTTGATCCATTAAATGTCCAATTTTCAGGTTGAGTTCTGGTCGATGTACTGTAGGGCAATATAAAAAGCGTTCAATGTATGAATCCGGGGTTTCATCATCATGACCATTTACAGTTTCTTCCCCATTAATTTCCAAAAAAGCTGCAGTTACTTAGTCATCTTGAGCTCTTCATTGGCTTCACAGTCTTTGTCACATTCGGCAATCCGGTCCTCAACTTCACTGACAGGGAGACTCCGTTGCATAATTTGTAGATCTTTAACAATTTCCTGCATGCCATTTTTCTCGCTTGCAATGTTCTCAATGAAGTAACTTTTTGTCATAACTTCAAACCACAGCCTAAGGCATGATTTTTGCTGTGTGACAGATTTTAGTATCTCAAATGATTCAACAATATTTAGATAGCATCTTTGATATTAAAGGACTTCATAGCTTAAAATATGTTATAACCTTCTTCAAACTTTTCTAAGGTTAGGGGATTTATTTTCTGTGATACACCCTATTTAACCATTCTATTACGCCGTGATCCATCAGTTGAACGAATTAGCAATGTTACAATTGGTGGAAGGAAGAGAGCTGTTATGTCCCCTTTCAGTAAATCCTCCTCAGATGAATGTGAAGGTGTGATATCTGATTGATATAGAGGCATGAATAGGGAGTGGTTTTGTTTCAATTATTTTTTTACAGATGAAACAAATTTATGAAAAAAACCAAGATTTGATAAAATTGCTACCCATCCAAGCAGATTTTTTTATTGCCATCATAAATTGACAACGAGGATCAAAGTATACTTTTGAATGCCCTAGGATACTTAAACTTGCCAATAACAAATAGGGGTAGCTTGTCTATACCATCATCATTGCTGCAAGGAGCATTAATGTTTCTATCTTTAAATAGTTTGTTCCTGTTACGATTTCATTTGATACAGTAAGTGTATTGTTTGTCAACGTTTTATAGTGTAACACTATAATTATTTAAACCTATTAAATTATTTACATTTCTAGCCATCCAGAAAGTACGGATTAATTGCAAATTCAGTGGCTGCAGCAATTAAATGTTGTGCTAGTTTATTAAATTATGATTTATTAATAAAATTTTTAATTATTTTGAATAAAATTAATAAATCAACAAATTAAATGGTACTTATGTTTTGAAGCTTAGAGGCTGATATAGGAGTCCCTTAACATACAAGCAACTAATTGTTAACTTTACATTTAGAAAAATGTTATAACTAAAATTATTTCAAAAAATATTTACACACATTTGTTAGTTAACAATATGTAAAGGCAATGGAACAGATCTACTAGCGCCTGGTAGAGGATCTGATAGAGCCCCACTGATAAGGGTATATTGTCTGTACAAAGTCGACATTATCACCTAATTTCATAAGTAAACCTATGTGAACAGAATTGTTCTAAACCGTCTTTGTCACTGCACTCACTAACCCATAGCATTCGCTCCAATTCTTATGCTGTCAAGTTATCCATTGATGATCAACTGAAAAATAAAGTGATAAAGCATAGACTAAGAGTCTGACCAAAATTGCCAGCTGATAAGTAGATTATAGGCATAAAATTTCTACTTTATTTGTCGTGTTGTACGACAGCTATAAACATTTTTTAATCATTACAGATTCAAGAGGCAAATATTTGCTTTGTCATGACATAGTGTTGTACATACTCAACTTAAGCATAGAAATCATAACACATTAACAAGGAACAAATAGACTAATCATTCACCAAAAACATTAAAAAAACAACATAGTTCAACAACTCACAATACCTGTCAATATACACTCTGGCCAAAACAACGATGCCATTGTGCGCTATCATCTATGTTAGATTTGGCGAGGCAACAGTTCCTTTTCTTCGACAATTGCTATAAACTTTACCGAAAATTCCTTAGCTACCTCAGCATCAGCAGATAGTTTTCTACCAGAAATTAAAACAAACCAGAAGCCGAGATGAGTAAATCTAGCATTCACTAACTGCAACCTCACATCCAGATTTTAGTATTTTTGGGCCTAGATATTGGAGTTCCTTCTGTTTTTTCTTGTCAGAAGCACATTCACAATGCGTTGTCAAGCATTTCAAGTTTATGCTTTCTTTAATGATTTGCAATTCTTAACAGCATTTTCTTTATCTATCATCACTGTATAAGAATCAAAGCAATGATTCCAATTTCTTCTCCAATCTTTTATTGTTGTACTGCCTACATTTAGTTCTTTGGTGATATTTTGAAGGTGTTATATCCCCTATTGTTCAGTTGACTTAGCACTGACAATTTTTCATGTAATGGAAGAGTAATGTGTTTACGTTTTATTCCTGACATGTTGAAAAAACATACAACTGTATAACCATGTAAACAAATATGAAAAATGTTATATTGTAAGAAACACAGTAGCACAGGTGCCAGATGATTCGGTGTTAGTCAAACCTCCCTCAGTAATATACTAATTGGTTCATCGAAACCACTATCGATGTGATGAGCAGTGAATTCCTGAAGTTGGGGCAAGAACATTGCCAGATTAACTGGAGAAACAGAACAACCGAGAGGGGAGTAGAGGGGTTCTACTATACACACAAATGAAGAGTATGGTTGAATGTAATGGTTTAAAAGTAAATATGAAATATAGCGAGCAACTATATCCAAACAGAGGTTTAATGAATTTAGCTAATAATTTAAATATTCACCCAAACTTATTTCTTACCATATTAAACTCTACTGGGAAGTTTAATATAATAAACAAACAAATTAACTATTAGTGATGATACAATTTTAGAACAAATGTACAAAACAATGTCACATTTTTACTTACTCATCGAAGGCTAAAAATCGTTCATTAGAGTTTAGTGAATCCAATAGTTGAATGTCTTCTGGTTTAATTGAGAAATCAAACACATTAATATTACTCTCAATTCTAGACTTTGTTACAGACTTTGGTATTACAATATTTCCTCGTTCGATCTGTAAACAATAAGAACAATTTCATTTTTAATTGAAAACACTCAATTATTACTAAACTACAATACTTTTCATGTAGGAGTGCCATGTAGGCTAAGTAACACTGCCAAATTTGTTAACTCATTAAAGAAAAAAAAATTTCTCAGCAAAAATAGGGATTTAGATCAAACACATTTACCAGTAGTAAAATCTCCCTTAATGGATGTTTCTTCTTAGAGAATATTTTTTTATCTCTAGTCACAAAAAACATATATGGTTTAAAATTGTGTTACCTATTTTCTCAGAAGAAAAGAAGCCCTAGAAGTAGAGAAAATATAATTTTTACTAAAACACTTGTACATTTATTACACGTATTGATAGTAACACTTACTTTTGTGATTGTTGAGGCAATCATTTCGTGAGATGTGTCCTATTGTCAACGCAGACTGTAACTGACCTCTTGGTTGTTATAGGTTAGGGTGGGGTGGAATATAAGAGTGGGTATATAGGTGGTGTGATCTTAAAAAGTGTATGTGATTTATAATGTAATTAGGCATTAAGTATGTGTGTAGGATGTTGTTTAAAATGTTTGTATATCTCATACTGTTTGGTTGTTTATCGTTGGTTGTATTTGTTTGTGAAGAATTTGTAGGTTAGATGTTATGTTTATGTAGTTATTCTTTGAGATGTTCAGCTAAGTTTGATTGGGTGTTTTTGTTTGTGAGTGCTTTTATGTATTCTTGGTAGCATGTTAAAAAAACCTAGTAGCTCATGTGAAGATGGAATAAATTAATAGAAATATAACTTTATTATAGCATTCTGTTTATCACAATCCTAAACTATCTTTCTATTACACTTTGAAGTGTTAACTATTATCTACCTTTCTAGTTACGTTTCCATTCAGTTTCCAACTTTAATTAATTTAGGTTAAAAACTTATTGATCTTGTGAAAGTGTTTTCTTTTTAGATACTGAGTATATCTTTATCACAGTCATGAACTATTAAATAGTTTTATAGTATAAACAGTTTCAAGTTATATAGCATAGACATTGCTTTCCTCCCTAGAAAAAATTTAATAGAAATAAATTATCCTAAATAGGGGAGAATTATTTTAGATACTTTTTATTAATTCAAATAAAGAGAAACAGAATATATAATGTCATTTAGCATCTGTTTAAAATTATTAAACAACTGTGACTGACCTATGTGGTAACTGAATGCATGTAAACCAGTTTGTGACAAAAGTTTGAGCTAGCAGTTGAATCATTGAATGATTTTATAATTTTTTAAATTTAATTTAGCATTATAGATTTACGATTACTGTTAAGGAAGGTTTTATTATTCAGTTTGTAAATATTTTCCTAGTTTTAGCATTTTAGAGAAATGTATGAAGAGTAATTTTAATGTTTGTTTTCTAATTGTATATTTATTATAGTTACCTTCTATTTTTGTTTGGAGGCATATTTGATGTACTATGTCTAAATGTTGCATTTTATACACACATTTATAACTGTGCTATAAGTAGCACTAAATGTTGAGACTATGTGTCAACTCTAAAGTTCAGGCTTATGCATCTGCAAAAACTGTTGGTATTATGTACCTCTGCTAAATGTCCAAATTATGTGTCATTGTTAAATTTTGTGACAAGGCATTTTAAAAGTTAATGTCTAATTGATATGCAACTGGCACTTAAAAGTAAGGTAATTTAGGTATGCTTTATAAATTTCTGCTATACAAGATAAAGGTATTATGGATGGTTTATTATGGCCTAATAAGACAGCAGTTTGTAAGTAGGAGACAATCGTTTTTACATAAACTATTTGTAAAGATGTGTTCCTAAATACATTTATAATTATTCAAAACATTTTAACAGTTAAAACAAAAATCATAGCCAAGACTAATATAAAATATAACAAAATTAATTATAAAATTAAATAAAAAAATAAATAAATTTTAGAAAATACTATGAAATAGTAAAACTTAGGAATGAAAAGTCACTGTGTCAAAATTAACTAAGAGAAGTATTACAGGGTTAGACACTAAATTTTATCTACTTCAATTTAAGTGTTTTATTAATAATAATTCAACATATACCGAAAACCCACCAGTACTAATACGACCATACACAGTTCCTCAAACCACCCACACCAACATAAACTAGCTGCTTACAACACCATGATATATCGCCTGCTTAAAACACCGCTAGACAGAGATAAACACTACCAGGAATTAAACACCATAAAATATATAGCACAAACAGACAGATACAATCCAACAATGATTGACAAATTATACAACCGCCTAAAAAATAAACATAATAACCCAAATACAAACACACAAGATGACAATCCCATAAAATACTTATCAATACTATACAGATCATCCAAAACCCACAATCTAACCAACACATTACGAAAATACAACTACAAAATAGCTTACTACACACACAACACTCTCAACAAACAATTTAAACCCAACAACAAAATCAACGACATTTACAACACCACTGGAGTTTACAAACTAACTTGCAGTTCATGCCCCAGTTTTTACATAGGCCAGACAGGGAGGTCATTCTACACATGTTTCCAAGAACATATAAAAGCACTTAAAAAACAATAACTACCAATCAAACTTCGCTGATCATCTCAACTCCACAAAACCTGACTACATAGACATAACATCTAACCTACAAATTCTTCATAAACAACCCAAAAATAACCAACGCTACACAACAGAACAATACGAAATATACAGGCACTTCAAACTACACCCTACACACATACTCAATACACAATTACATTACAACTCACACGCACTTTTTGACATCATAACTCCTAATACACACAAAATACATCCACAACACCAACATATCCTACCCCCACCCTAACCTACGTAAACCTTGAGATCAGTTACGGTCTGAGTTGACAAAGGGACACATCTCCCGAAACGGCCGTCCTCAACAAGCAAAGTAAGTGCTACTATAGGCAAGTTTAAAACATTTAAAAAGTGTTTAGTAATAATTCATGATTTTTTTCTATAAAATTTTTCAATATACAGGTTTTGAAATGTATTTTTATATATAATTTCTTACATCATTGGAGCATATTAGATTGAAAACTAGTACAATTATCTGTTACTTCTATAGTACCTTTCTAAGGTCATTGGTTGTCTGAAAATCTCCACTTTCTGTCTCTATGCTGAACACATCCTGCCTGAATGCTCTACCAAAACACAACCTTAAAATTTAAAACTAGTATTTTTAAAACAGCATATAAAACTAAATTATTTAAATTCTTTTATTATCAACTGCAATTCAAATCTATAAAAGCCAAATACTGAAAGCGATCATTTCGGTTATATTTCTCATCATAATTTAATATAAAACTCTATATGTCTTTCCTAAACCAACCTGATACCGAATAACAATCTGTGCTGCTGTTTTGTTATACTTTTCAGCAAGCTCTTTAATTTCAGGTCTCTCCAACATAGGCAACTCATCAGGCTTAGCCCAAGGGCGATCAGGAGACCCAAGAGGGCTGTAAGCAGTCAAGATAATACCTTTACTTTTATGATGTTCCTGGAGCTTTTTTTGATTTAGTAATGGGTGGCATTCAACCTAAAAATAAGCAATATAGATTAATAACAACATAAAATACTACAACTGTTTTGAACTCTCAACTTAATGTAGGCGACTTTTAATAGTCTACCATGCAAACACTAATATGTCAAGAAAATAGTAAGCAAAAGTTATTTACTATAAGATCAAAGTTTAAATTAGTCAGTTTAACTGACAGAAATTCTAATTAGTTCTAACTTGACAGTTGGAAATTTTATTTTTTTTAAACATACACAAAAAGTTTTGAAACAATATTGTAAAGGACTAGGCTTTGAAATATAAACCTTAAATATATGCCTGGTATAAAATTTAAAAGGTATATAACAGATAAAACATTGTATGTACTTGAATGAAAGTAAAGTTAAGCTAATTGTAAGTCACTGAATTCTTGGTGACAATACTTGTTACAAAATTACAAAAGTTTCAGTTGCATATTTTTAAAGTTAAAAAAAAAAAACTTGTTAGTTTTTTTGCTTTGCAGCAATCAAACTCTCCCAGCACTAACTTATTATTAACTGTGTGTCTGTTTGATGGTAAGATGGCAGTCAGTGAAGTCATTACAAGTCAATTATGCGGTCTCAGCTGAAAACACGACATAAATACTGAACATTGACCACCATTTATCATTGTACATGATGACCACCAAAAACATTATGTAACTGTGTAAAATACGATCCTGCTTGACTTGCTTTTACAGGTTCCTCTGTTATATTTAAGCAGGATCTGCCAGAGGATCTCATTCCTGGACTTTATTTTAAAAAACCAACTAACCTATCTCCATGCTCAATATTTATTCTCAAAAGTGAGTCCTTATGGTGTTAAAAATAATCGTCAGAGCAAGTATCATATTTTAAGCATTGTTTGATAAGTGCATTACTACTGGCAAGTGCATTACCAAATGGCTCAACTGCCAAGGGTGGGCCTTGGCTAGTAAGTAAGTACAGTAATACCCCGTACTTATGCGATAGGTGGAACCGAGCGATAACAGTGTAAGTCGAATTCGCATAAGTTCGGCTATAATTTTACACACAATCACATAGGAATCATGTGTATTTGGACCAAAGACTAAATAAACTAATAATTTAAAAGAAAAATATGTAGGTATTAAAATATTAAATACATAATACAACAAAAAATTATATTATATACATACATATTGCAAAGAAGTAAGTAAACAGAAGTTATTTTGACATAGAGGCTTCATAAAATCTAGTGAATTTCTTTGAAGAATTAAAGGTTTTTTTTTCTTACGCAGAATTTCCTCGTAACTTGCTATTTTTTTGGTGGCAGAAATACGCTCATTGTTGTAGATTATGATTTCCAAAATTTGTAAGCCTTGCTCAATTAAACTAATTCCTTTTGTCAAGTTTCTAACCGTCATTTCATCTTCTACGTAAACTGGGTATAAAGAATCTGCGTTTTTAAGGTCTTGCTTTTGCTCATGCATTTCTATGAGCTCATCAACTAATTGTCAGCTCCTGGTTGTGTAAATGCAGCAGTTCTTGAACGTCATCACTATCCATTTCTAAATTTAGTTGTTTGGCAAAACTGACAACTTCTTCTATCACATCAGCAATTTCATCAGATTCTGGTACTGATTCCGCTTGAATTTCAGCGGCGAAAAAAACAGATACAGTTTTTCCAAAAGTCATTCAAAAGTTTTTGTGAAAATTCATTACGAGATTGTCCAATGTTTCTCTGAGCATTTAAAACATTAAATTGTTTCCAAAAACCTTCAACAGATAGCTCGTTGTTCTGTCTCATAGCTCCGTGAAGATGTGCAAATGATCTTCTTGTGTAATATGCTTTAAATGTTTTGATGAATCCATTGGTTGAAGCAAATTTTTTGTGTATAGTGGCAGAAATATCATTTTCACGCGTGTGTTGAAATTAGTTAAAGTAGTAGGAGGATGGCCTAGTGAATTGTCAATTAATAGGCATTGCTCTAAAAGGAATTTGTATAGACTGAGAATAACGTTGGTTTTCAGGTATGAAATAATGTCCAAAACAGTCCTCAAAAAAAAGCTGTTACCAAAGCCTTCTGATTCGACTTACAAATCACAAGCAAGCTAGCTTTAGAAATATTTTTTAATTCTCTTGGATTTTCTGAGCAATAAACTATGAGAGATTGCAACTTACAGCCAACAGCTGTATTTGCGAACAATATCACTGTCAATCGGTTTTTGGTGGTCTTAAAACCTGAAAATATTTTCATGAGCTATAAAAGTTCTCATAAGCATTTTCTACCAGAAGAAGCCAGTTTCTACATAACACGGACAGCGTGATTTAAAACCGCGTAACTTGGGAATTGCGTAAGACGGGGTAGCGTAAGTCGAGGTATTACTGTACATATAACATTTTTATCTATTTTCCAATTCCTTCTATTAACTCACACTCTCCTATTACATATCTTGTACAAATTTTCAATTGTAATTAAAATACTTTTTCGTTTATCCAATCAAGTTCAATATTTTTAACCTATACAGTTTAAAAAAATATTTAATCATTTGTTAAATTTTAAAAACTTGATGTCCTATTTGGATTTGAACTGAATAACTACATATTTAAAAATCCATCACTTTGGCACTAAGCCAACTTTCCCATAGGTAGAAATTAATTATTTAAAGATAAATATGAAATTTTAAGAGAAAGGCTCTTTGCAATAGTGAAGCAATACAAGAGATGGATAGAATGAAAAATTATAGACCACCATCAGCTTCATAATTTATAAACAAAAAAAAGAATGTGAATAAATTGTAACAAACAAAAATAATAGTCGAACACGATACACTGTATAGAAAGAAAAATGGAAAATGGCAAGGAAATTAGCTTTCTATTTTGCCACTTAATATTGTGATTCTGTCATATGTATAGACATATTTATAATAATTATAATTATTAAATAAAAAGTAAGTAAAATAAAATTTTTCTTGGTCATTGCCAGTAGGAATTGACTTTAAAAAAATTGTATCTCAATATTACTTGTTTTAACACAGGATGATTTATGTTTATTTAAAATAAATTACACAGTTGTTTAACTTGCAGATCTATTTAAAATTAGACTTAAAATGTCTTTAAAATTAATTGAACATAAATTGCTTTTTTTTCAAAAATAATATTTCGTCTTCCTTTTTTAAAACTGGAAATTATGATTTTGATCTATTTTTTTAATCAATAAACATTTAAATGTCTTATACCATTGTCTAATAAAACATTATCTAGATATGCCAATTTAATTACTGTATTTATGTACTCAGACTCACGTTACGGTCTGAGTTGACAATAGGACACATCTCCCGAAACAGCTGTCCTCAACAAACAAAGTAAGTGGTACTATAGGCAAGTTTTTTAAAAACATTTTAAAACATTTAAAAGTGTTTAGTGTGTTTTAAACTTCTGGGATTTGCATACAGTAATTTGGTGCTTTCCACAAATTACCAATAATTATGTATGGGCAGAATGTTTGGGAAATTCTTTATAACTTGTTATTACACCAGGCATATATTCTTTTCTTAATTTTAGCCAGTTGGTTAGTAGTTGTGAAAGTATTTTCTTCATTATGCTTGCACTTCCTATCCGATCTAGAGTGTAATGGTTCTAAAAATAAGCTACCAAATCTTTCCTTGACACACCTACACTAATCCATATACCCTTTCCCTCTTTTAGCCAATCAAATTAAAACCCATTTGCAATTTTCATTAAAAAATTAAACTTGGGAATAATTTTTAATTTTTACCATTTTCTCTACTGCTATTTTATCGGTTATTTTCAAAAAGTTTTACTATATGACCATCTTTATCTGAGTGTTGAACCTCTCACCGTAGAATATTTATTAATGGAGATAATACATTCCACTGGTGTTCTCCCCTACACTAATCTGTGAAGATACTGTGGGTGAGTGCAAACCATTGCTTTTCAAACAAAAATAATGAGACTTCTTTGGAATAGTGTTTGTTCAATTAACTACCATTTCTAATAGAAGGTTGATGTTTTTTCGATTCCCAAATGTTAAAACCTCTAGTCTTTTAGATTTAATGACACATTCAAAATCTTTTTTTTGCTCTACAATTTAAGACTAGGAGATATATCGGTGAATGAATTCTTTAAATGCAAAACAAATTATTCTTGGACTTATATTGCTTAACAGAAGACTACTCGAGCAAGTAATGGAGGTTAGTTTTTTTCAATAGATAAAATTACACGACGAATATAGAAAAAGGAGCAAATGGGAGGTAGCTTACAAATTTCCTCAAAATGAGGGGGCAACACCTCTTGTTTTGCAAAATTGGCGCTTGGTCTATTGTATATCACTGTAATTGCTAGATGTTAGTTTTAAAGAACTTGTAAAGGATTATGATTTTTACTCTATCGACTACGCAGATTAATAATTGGTATTTATTAAAGAATGTATATGTTATATTTTATTACTCTAAATAGATCCTGCTACTAAGGAGTAGTTTTAAGTATTCAACACTGAAACAATGGAATACTTACTTGATTTGTAACAGGTTTTATGCGTGCAATTTTCAGCACTTCTTCCACTTGCTTGCTGTTGAAGTTGGAGACACCTATAGACTTCACAAGACCTTTATCAACAGCTTTTTCTAATTCTTTCCAGACATCTAAAACGTTTGTTGTGCTATACAATATTTTGCCATTTTCTTCCGGAAAAAGTGAACCACCCTCCTACATACACAACAGAAATAATAGTGAAATTATAAAATAACTAACTTCTGAACTTATAATTTTGTAAATTTGTGGAAAACATACTGAGCAATAGCATTTTTTACTGCACTAAGCAATTTTATCAGTGTCTTCATCAGGAGATATTACTATTAAACTATTCTAAAACACCATCTCTACAAATAGGATAGTTATGACTCTTTGCAAGTATACTGTAGTTTAATTTGTATAGGTGTATTCTCTTTTTCTCCCTCTCTTCTCTTATTATTCATTGTTCAAAATTTGTTCTCTTTCTTACTTCAAATTGTATATTTTTGTATTTTTATTAATAACATTGACATAAATCTAAAACAAGAATCTTATGGCATAAAGACTTGAAGGTAATTACAAAATTTAAAATTTATCTCAAAATTGTTTGCTATGTTTACATAGTAATTGAAAAAAACAAATGATGAGATGTAAATGTTATGAGATGTTTCATCCAAAGTAAAAGATTTAATAATACCATGATTATATAAAAGCACAATTTTTAAAAAAACTGTGTTCTGATTATTAAAATATTTAAATAATTGATCTCAAAAGCAATTTGACTAGAAAACAGTATGTGATTAATAAAAAAGTAACTACTCAAAAACACTTGTATATATGTTACACTTGACTATAGTATCACTTACTTTTATAATTGTAATCTCCCGAAACAGCCGTCCTCATCTATTATAAAAGTAATTGCTACTATAATATAGGCTAGTGTAACACATTTATAAGCGCTTTAATTAACCTTCAAGTATAACACTTATTTTTTGTAACGTAACAGTAACACTGGGGTCCACCAAACCCCAAAATATGTTTTATCACTGTAGTCATATACATTGTTTTAAAAATATTTTAAAATAATTACCGGCTTTATTAGGTTATTATCTTATACAAAATTGTAGTTTAGTATTAAAACTAAGGTTTTTGTGAAGGTAAGAAAGATACATTCTCACAAAACCAAATCTTTTTTACAAAAATGCATGGTTGTACTAAATTGAAAAAAATAGTTACATTTATTTTTTATTGCATTAACAATTATACATATTCTGAGAATAGTATTGTCCTTTACCACAGTATTATTGAAAAGTTCTCAAAATTAGTACCCACCCTTACACTACCCTACAAAATCCCCTATTAATCAATATTCAAAATATATTAAAAAACTCATAATAAAGGCTTGACTTAGATTTTTTTAAAATGTTTCTGCCCCTTAAACTACACATTCGTTGCAAACCATTGCCCAGTGGTCATTATACATAGTAGCACCATAGGTTTATCAACGGAGTTTTGTTTTTCTTTCTTTTGTTCGAGGACAAAAACTATATCTTTTTTTTCTTGGTGGTCCTTCCCCTTCTCTTACTTTCGTCTTTCAGAAATACCCAAAATGTCCTAAATGGCCATTTTAAGGTTCCTGCGCAGTATTGCGGTCTCTAAATGTTTGTAGAATAAAGATTTGATTAGCGATTTTCCTAATGTTGTCAAGTACAACCTTCGGGAAATTTCTTCGGGTTTCTTAGTTTTATCATCAACTGTGGCACTGCGATGAAAGATTGAAAGCAAAACCTATTTTTTTTCTCTTTTGGGGCGAAATACACAATTGTCTTATTAAGGTTAAAGGCAAATAGAGATTGTCCTACAGGTTTTACTGATAAGAACTTTGCAGAGATCTCGGATTTGCTTGCCCTCATTGTCCCATAATTGTTAATTTACTGTCTACTAACATGTTGAACATCATTCGGATTCTTCCTCAAGTAAATCTCTTATAAAATCAGAATTATCCGCTATATTTGAGAATTTTAGTAGCACAAACACGATTACTGTACTATTGAAAAAGGTATATGTAAATATAACACTGGGGTCCACGGGACCCCATGGCCACTTATATTGTTTATTGCACCGACAGCAGTAGACAACAAGATGTCAAAACCAGTGTGCGCTCTACCTAGGAGTACCAACTGAATTTACATGGGGGCTATATATATCCCTTAAAAAAATATTACAAAATAATTACCCAGTAAAAATTGTGTGGGTGCAGTGGACCCCAGTGTTATATTTGAAGGTTAAAAACTAGTAGCTCAGGTGATGATGAAATCAACTTATATAGTAGTAGCTACTTACTCCACAAAATAGTTAACAACTTCTACAATAGACATTTGGATCTACAATAAATGTAAGAAGAATGATTTCTTATGGCTGCATAAACTATTCTTGTTTCCAGTATTTAAGATGAATTTTGCAAATAAATACCTAATTATTCATTTTAAATTTGTAAAAAAACCTGTTTAAAATATAAATATCATGAATTTTTTATGGATAATTCTGTCTGAGTAAAAAATGTTTATCACACTACAAACTTGGCTCTTCTCCTTGAACACATGGAACTTTTATGAGCCACTTGTAAGTGGTTTCTACAGGAAGCACATGTAGAATTCATCACCTGTTTAAATATAGGAGATGAAGTCTAAATCTATACTAATCATTTTTTTCATGGTCTTTGCAGCAGTTCCCCATTTTTCAGTAATTTTTTTTAATCCCTCACTGTTTGTAAAGTAAAACAAGAGTTTACCTCCCTCATTTATTTTTAAAGTGCAATGTATAATGGTGTTAATAATTTCAATAACCTACTTAATGAGTCTACTACACATAAAATTACAACTTTGAAAAACTTAAATGACTTGAGCTATAATTACTTTCCATTTATAAAAAGTTAACCTATTGATAAAAAATAGACTAGGATTTGGATTATCTTCAGTAGTTTTACCTATCATAAAATCTTAGATACCAATGAAAAACTTTAATCACTTCATTACTATTAGAAGCAGATTATGATTAAATTTCCAAATGGAATCTTGGCCAAAACACAAAAGTTCAAAACATTGAAACAACATAAGAAATAAGTTTTGTGAGGAAGAGAGAACTTATAGACAATATATCTCTATCATATAAATATTCGTATATATAAAAGTGTGCTGAGATTATCTTACATTGTATTTACCTATAACTTTCTTGTTTCTTTTTTTCAAAAAAAAATTTAGAGCCAATAGTTTTAAAGAGTATAAGGGAGTCTGGGGTCTCGGTTATAGCCAATTCAACCTCTCCCTTATCTAACTTATTAATCTTTTTTAATGTTTCTAGGACTCTTTTTACTAAAAATATTAATATCAACCTTTTCTGGTACAACACTCACAAAGTATTTTGTTGTGTTGAGCTACTAACAATAAACCAGATATTTTAAAATAGTAAGAAAACACTGTTAGGTGATTCTTTTATTCTAGGTAATTTTAACTTAGAAATTTAAATGGGTATATCGGTTACACAAAATAAAATCCTTCACTTTTCTATTTAACAGAATATGTTTTAAATTAATATTTTAAAGTGGCTTGATGTAATCATCTTGAGTTCACTGATTAAACTATATTTAAAATGTACTTAACTAAGTGAATACGTAATGGCTTACTTGCTGGTGTGTTTTAAAACATTCGTTATTTTTACAAAGTCAACTCTCTACATTACGTATTCACTTAGTTAAGTACTTTTCAAATATAGTAAAATTTTAAAATATTTAAAAAGTTTAAACCTACCATAAAGGTATTCAGTACAATATTAAAAATTAATTCGGTTTTCCTTCCAATTGTCATTTAATTATTTTTGTATACAAACACATCTTATTAGACTTAAACAACATTCTTTAATAAAACAATTGATGATTAGTAATAAGAAACGATAATGACAACCAAAGTAAATATTTTTACATGTTTAAGAGAATTTCAGCCTCACATATGTATACACAGTATATCTGTTTTCAATATAAATACCAATCTTAAATCCACTAAAGATAATTTATAATCATATCGTGTGGAATTAAAATTGAAATTATTTTAAAATATCTATCCTTATCATAAATTTATTAAATATTACATTTCAAATAATTGTGTTTATATTTTAGTCAGTTTCTATTTTATAGTACAAAGACAATATAATTTATAAGAACTAGGCAATATAGTTTTAAGCAATTAGTTGTAAGTAATAATATAATGCTAATGAAAGAAAGTAAATATTTAGTATATAACAGATTTAAGATAATTTCAGCCTTAAACATATATCCAAGGATTCAACCTTATATTCACTTAGGATAATTTGCAACCAAGGCTATTTAAGTTTTCTTTAAAACACTTTGGCTACCGGATCAATTTTACCTTACTTTCCCCCCAACCCATATAAATTTTTTCATATATTTCATTTCTATACCTGTAGTAGAGTCATAAACATTTAGGTTGAGGACTGGAAAATGTATAAATTACATACATTTTTATGTGTCCATCTGTGGTTCAGGTGGGGTAGACAAGGTTATAACTGAATTCAGTACATTTTAGGCTCATGTGTACCATACCTGGACACACTTTTGATTCAACAGTTTGAAATTATTATCACATAATAGTCAATCATCATAACAATGTTATTAGTAATTAGTATCATAACATAGAGATACTAGTATAATTCTATGGAAATGTTAGTATTTATAACAATAATAATTGTTGCTTTTACGTACTTATTATTAAGTTTATACTTTTGCCAGTGGAGATGATTCTTCTTGTGTGGTCTAATGTTTTTTCGTACATCACTTTATACACTTAATTATCACAAACAGCCGTAAAATTATAAGTTATAACTCTTTTAGCATTTTTTGATGCATAATTGCAACCAAATTGTGTAATTTTGTTGTAGTATATTGTGCACCTCCCTCATTTACCTTCCACAAGGTGTTGCGATCTGGGAATCACATCCATACCTATTTTATTCGGGCACAAACCAACTACAAGTCTTTCCCTAAGTGTTGTTATGTCCATCTGAGATTTTGTAACTTTTTTGAATATTTTGTTTGCATTTATTACATACGTATTAAACAATAATTTTATTGCCAGTGTTCTGCACCATTTTAAACCACGTCCAAGTGAAATAATGTATGATTATCTGATCCGACAAATCTGTAAATATCTTTCTGGCATTATAGTCCACAAAAGTTGATGGCTTTTGTATATCTTGAACTCGTTTGGTTGTAATGATGACCATTTGTGGAACTGCTTTAGTGGTCAAGAAGAGAACATCTCTTTTGTCATTCCACTTACTTACAATCATGTCTGTATTGGTTTGTAAACTTCATTATCAATGAATAATTCAAAAAGGTTAATGGGAGTATCATCTGATCTCTTAGAAATGAAATTATAACTTATTCCTGGCTGCCTATCAAACACTAAATAATTCAAAATGCCAGTTGGGTCACTCAAGATCAGTTGCTTAGACTGTAGTCTTATAATCTCATGATGATCAGAATTATCTGATTCATCACTGGATGAATCTGAGGTGAATGTTGTGTTCCTTCACTTAGGTCCAGACTCATCATCTTCATAATCTGGATCCTCGTCAGTATTATCAGTGAAAACGATGTCTGATTAGTAGTGACTAACACACTGAAGAAAACAGTCAATTTCACTGTCTTTTATTAATGGTGTAGATATTGTTCACGAAAAACTCATACACCTGGCTAGTTCATTATTTGAAGCTAATACCTGTTCTAATTTTCCATAAAAAATTGAATATAAAATTCCCAGTAATAAGAACAATAGTAACCTAACCCAACCCAAGATGATATTTCTACTACACGGACTACTATAGCCAGAAACATAAATATACCATTAAAGTGTGTCTATAATTTTACACAGCTGTTGAAAGCATTGCTATGTTCTGTGTCCAGGAATTGTACACATGGGCCTGACGGGAAAACCAATGTGTCCAAATTTTGTACACATGGTAGCCATGTGCAAAAAAGAGCCCCAATGACATTGAGTGTTTTTCCATTGTAACAAAAAAATAATAAATGAAACAAATTACAATCAGAATAATAATTGTAATCTATTAACATTAATTAATATCAGCATAAAATATAAATTAATTCACATTGTTTGTACATATTACCAGAGCCTATAAACCCATGAAATTTTTAAAAAGTGTTTTTTGATACCTTTGGTTTAAATTGCTTTTATCTTTCTTTCTTATTTTACTTGATTTATGATATTTCACCTGATATCATCTGTATCTGTACCAATTTAACAGAAATTACGAATAAAAACAATAAAACCAATAAAAATACGACTAACACAGTGGCATGGATCTGAAATAAAAATATAATTCACAAATAACAAGTGGTTATGCACTTTAAAACAGGCAGTGAAAACAGAATATCTTAGACATGTTTATGTTTTGAACTGAATGAATATAAAGACCATTCATAAAAGTAGCTGATCAACTACAACGGGATTAGCACTAGATATCTAAGTAGTTGATCATCTGCCATAAAAACAAACATGTTGAAGTAGACAGCCCCAAGTCACTAATTGCTAAACACTCATAAGACAAGTGTCTACCATCAGTACTATTTCATATTCAAATGATATGGCATCAATATAGGATCGTAAAATTTTGTATCTAGTAAAACCTTGTCTCTGTGATGAAATACTATAAAATTGCAGTTTTTATGTTGTACACCTTGAGGTATTTCTTATAAATTACACTTTTGGTAATTTTTAATGCCTTTAAAGCCTGTAATTACAAAATATATAGCCTATATAAACAGATACAATCACACCTTGACAGATAACATAATGCACAAAAATACAACACACATAACAACAAAAAACAACAAGAGCACCGAAATAAAAAAAAATAGCAACAACACATCACAAAAAATAGCTTCCTTGCTCTGCAAACCTAAATACAAAGTAGCATTTAAAACAGCCAACACAACTAAAGAATACCTACACGGTATACAAGATTACATGCAACGACTGCCCCAGCTTTTGTATAAGTCAACAGGGAGAAACTTTACCATATCTTACAAAGAACATGTAAAAGACATAAAAAAGATACAAACCAAATCAAATTTCACCATACATATACAAAACACACTACTCTCAAATACCAATATAGACACTAATCTAAAAATCTCACACTACATCAAAAAGCAAAAAACTAAATACAAAAGAAAACTACAAAATACACAAACACCAAAAAAAAACTATCCACAACACATGCTAAGTGACAAAACACAATCACAATCAAATACTATACCTATTTGAACACATAATTAACAACTATTCTATGAACAAAAATACACCACGGAACACCAATACACAATAGACTCTCACCAACACAACAAACCTGAGCAACAGTCTTGTTTGTGACTCACAGCATTGAACAATGCACTGAGCTAGTGCAAACCGCGTCTACTAAAATAGTGTTTTTTTGACAAGTTGAACCAAAAGTGTAAACTATAAAATTTTATTCTGTAAAATAAATCAATTAAATATGTAAAGAACAAGAATCACTGGTTTCCTATTTAACATATACGTAACAAATTCTGTTGTCCTATTTTTGTATCTTGAAGTTCTAAGTTGTTCTCAACAGTTTAAAAAATCATTAAAACTAACCTTGTATCCAAATGGCCAATGGATGAGATAAAGATCAACATAAGTTAGACCTAAATTACTTATAGACTCTTTAAGGGACGGCAGTACGAGATCTACTCTGTGAAAAGTGTTCCACAACTGTAACAAGACAAACATATTATTTACACCTGTGTTTACACATGTACAAAAAGAATAAATGCATAAAGTGATATCACAGCCCTCCATTTACTGGTACTCACAAGGGAAATGAAGTGGTAGCATGAGAGTCAAAGTCTAATAGGGGCTAGAAATATATTAAAAGAAACTCTGTTTGAACTAGTCGCAACAGGCACACATCCTAAGCCACATTTGGTTTTTAATAAGATTACAAGAGATTTAAAAGTACCTAAATCTCTAATGAAGGCATATTTTTGAAATAATTGAATTGGGAAAAAAGTTAATGTACTTCTAAAACTATAAATAAATTACAGCTTATAAAAGTTTATTAACAAACAAAAAATATCATACATTTTTCCAATCGTTTATTAAAAAGAAATATATCCGTTTAAAATACACAGATGCGCTCAACTGTACTACATACCTTAGTAGTTATGTAAAGTTCTTCTCTATTGACAGTTTTGTCTTCAATCTTTGCTTTAATTCCTAGTCCAACCTCCTTCTCATTCCCATATAAATAAGCAGTGTCAATATGCCTATATCCTGCATCAATTGCATACTTCACTGCCTCAGTCACGTCTCCAGGTTTTGACTAACAAAAGAAACTTTAAGTTACTAATTTTTTCTGTAGTTTTAAAAAGCTTTAATTTTATTATATATATATAATGAATAGTTAATATTTAGCGTACTTCCATTCATTTTGCTGTAAATATAATTGCAGTTCCAGGCGCGTATCCAGCGACTGGCTTTAGGGCGATCAATTTATTATATATATATATATAATATGTGTGTGTGCACACGTGTGCGTGTATGTAAAAGCATGTAACAAAAATGCTTAAAATTTGAAAATATTTTATGATTTTAATTTTTATAAGTATTATTTATTTAACAATAGAATCAAATATCAAATAAAAATTAAATTCATACTAAAATTAATAGTTCGTAGTTAAATAATAAACTCTAGTCGATGTTTACGTTTTCTTGCGTAAAGATCAATGACCGAATCTATAACAATTTTTTTTTCTCGATTGATATTAAGCAATGCTAATCCTGTCAAGCGGTCCTCTTCCATGGTTGATCTTAGCCATGTTTTCAATCTTCTTAAACTAGAAAAAGTTCTTTCTACGCTTGTGTTAGAAATCAGTAACGTGATTAAGATTCGTAGTAAAAAATGAATAATAGGATAGACTTGTTGATCACATTTTGTTATTAAATCCAGAGCTGAGAAAGCACCAGTTGTTGACACCCGATCCCATGGGAATACCAAGATTCCAATTCTGATTCCAGCTATTTTTTAATTATGTCCTCTGAATCGTCCAAGAAGTAAGCATACTTTTTGGAAATGTGACTTAGTGATTGCTCAAAATCATCATCACTTTTCATTTCTGGAAATAGGATGGATAAATTATATAGGTTTAGCGTTTCCTCCGAATAACGTGATTTCATATCCTAAATGACATTTTCCAGGGCTGGGATATAAATTGACTGTCTAAAGTAGTCAACTGGTTCGTTTGCAGGATAATTTTCTCTATTAATTTGTTTCTATGCTTTTCTGGGTATTTTAATTTCGACGTCTAATTCTTCTGCGAATTGACAAAAACTTCTTCAAAACTGTTTACGAATGTAGGCCGAGGGAACGCGTCACATTTTCAAATTAAAAATTAAAATTTTATTTCTTATTTACAATAAAAGACGAATTAACTTCTATTTTTGTAATTATTCAAAGAGCATTACAGTGTTACAAAATTATTATTATATTTATTACAGTTAGGATTTTATATTTGAGAATATATAATAACTTAATTATCGAAAAAAGTCCTAATTTAATAATATATTGTCGATTTTTAACCCAAACTTCTTGAAGGTTGGGGGGGCGATCTCCCCATCGCCCCCCCCCCAGATACGCGCCTTAGTTCCGATGTTTCACTAGAATCTCATCTAGCATTCATGAGGTGGACCCAACAACTGTTCAAACTTCAACTGCCATTTTGGGAAATGTGTCCCATTATCAACTCAGACCGTAACTGATCTCAAAGTTTTCGTATGTTAGGGTATTAGGGTGGGTGTGGGATATTATGGTGGGGTGGGTGTACTTTGTGAGTATTAGGAGTTATGATGTCAAAAAGTTTATGTGAGTTATAATGTAATTGTGTGTTGAGTATATGTGTAGGGTGTAGTTTGAAGTGTCTGTATATTTCGTATTGTTCGGTTGTGTAGCGTTGGTTATTTCTGTGTTGTTTTTAAAGAATTTGTAGGTTAAATGTTATGTCAATGTAGTCACGTTTTGTGGTGTTGAAATGATCGGCGAATTTTGATTGGTAATTATTGTTTGTTAGTGTGTTTATATGTTCTTGGTAGCATGCGTAGAAAGACCTCCCTGTCTGGCCTATGTAAAACCTTGGGCACGAACTGCAAGTTAGTTTGTAAACTCCAGCAGCGTTGCAAATGTTGTTAATTTTGTTATTGGGTTAAATAAACTTCTTTAATGGGTTTTAAGTAAACTTATTTACTTTTCAACATGTATCACTATGTAAATATTTGCCAAAAATAGCTCTACTTTTTTGTCTAAATAAAGATGACCATTTTGGGAGATGTATCCCATTGTCAGCTTTTACCTTGACTGACCGGTTTTTTTAAAAGTAGGATATCATACATGAGGATATTTTTTTAAGAGTAGGATACATGAATTTAGGAGAGTGTTGAGAATCGTATGACATCATTACCCTAAACCTCTCTGGAAACTAACTAATATAGATTCCTCACCTATAGTGTACACTAACCTTAAAAAAATTAGAAGTTGCTAAATAAGAAGAAAAAACAAAATGCTTTGTATCAGAAAAATCGTCATCAGCTAAATGTAGGATTGAAAGGTGATTGTGTAATACTGTATTATCAAGTGTGAAAGAACTAATTAGGGTTATCAGTAATGGAGTTGTTGCTTGATGTATGATAGAATTAGATAAGAATAAAAGATAAATTCTAAATACAAAGTATTGGATTTTCGTCATAGCACATATATAATGTAAACAGCTTATTCTGATTCAAGACATTTAAAAAGCTTTTCATTACAACATCAAGCTAACCTTCAAAGCTTAGCTATCATAGTAACAAAAAAGTAACATATTTAATGAAGTTTTTTCACTATGAAAAACGTTGAATTAAAATGAGGTAATTTTTCTCCAAAATATGTCAGTTTTTTTGAGCAGCCTATAGAGAAGCTTAGTGAAAATTGTCATGAGGGGTTTTGGTACTTGAAAGAGTCCAGAATGAACACTGAAACCTAAACTATTTTTGATATCATCTTTGATGAACCCATCAGCGTTGTCTATTCAAAAGTCATTATTTTACAGTCCAAGAAGTTATGTATGCCCAAGAGAAGAGACACATATTGTAGGATGTTGGATATTCTACCACGTTTATTTTGTTTCTGCCAGTTTTTGATTGGTTATAATATAAATGTCATGACCAACCCAAATATTTTTCAGATAATTACAATTTCTTAAATATTATTCTGTTTCCAAAAAACACCTTTAAAGGGCATTGAAATCAAAGTTCTTTTACTTTTATTGTGAACTAAACACAAGAAAACGTCGAGAGAGAAATAAACAATTGAGATAATTATATACTATTTACAAATTAAATTTGTAACGTAAGAGCTAAAATCTTGCATATTTATGAGTTTCATTCTTGTAGTTTTGTAGCCTTTGAATTTTTTATTCTGAAATTCAGCTCATTCTTTCATTTTCAATCTTCCATTTTCATTGTGAACCAAACAAAATAAAACCTATATTTAAAATCAAAATAAGTCATACAACTCAAATCAGTAATAAAACTTAATTCATTTATATGTTCATGTATGGCAGTTCATTGAACTAAGTTCAAATGAAACTTTTATTTTATGGGACAAACTGCAATCTTCTGTCCTTCTTGGAAGCGAATCCATCAACAACAGGTTCACTGTGGTTGAGAAGTTCATAGCTTGCTTCCTTTTCATTGTATAATACTCCCAACCTATTCAGTCTCTTCTCAGTCATTGTAGCCCTCAACTTGTTTTATCCTCTTCATTGTGGAGAACGTTTTTTCAGCAGTTGGTTTAGAGACGGCCAATGTGAATAAAATTGTTATATATATTGTAACTATTTAAAATTTTGTATCTCCAAACATATTCATACTACTTTTAGAATCATTAAACATTGGTTCCCCTAAAGCACAAACACTTTTAAGGTATATTTTAAAGCCATTATCTTTGCAGTGAAGTTCAACTAATCCTTCATAACTGTAATGCACGGACGTAAAAATGTTGCACTATTAAAATTCACAATCAACAAGGTTTTTAATAAATAAATATACAAAAGTAGGGTTTAGGCAGTATAAAAGTAGGGCAAAAGTAGGTATAGTAGAAGTAGGTAGGGTAGGCTCAGGCCTACCCGCTGGAGCCGCTACTGATTATAAATTTCATTCTTGTAATTTTGTAGCCTTTTCATATTTTATTCTGATATTCAGCTTATTTCCTTTTTCCTTGTTACTTTGTAGTGCAGTTTATTTTAAATGATTTACTATACAAAATACCATATGCACCAAAATAAACAGTACAGAAACTAAATCAGTTTAGTTGCCTTCTTGATCAGTTGTTCCGACTTCTGATTGTTGCTGAGTATTTGTGTTGACTTATTTCATTTGATGTTAGTTTTTGCTGACAAGATGCTAGGCTATTGCAGAGAAAACGTTTATCGAAGATCATTATTTTCGCTCATTTGGTTTTGGACGCATGGGTGGGGGATAGTTTGTCACTCACTGTATTAAATTTTCAGGAAAAATTTCTCAAAAACCCGCCTAGTAACACTGCAACTATTAGTGTTGTTGAAAAAAAAAAGATCAGGAATTGTTTTGACACAGCAGAAGGCCTTTACAGGTCGTCCTACTATTCTCTGTACAAATGAAAACCACAGAAGAGTGTTGCAGTAGGTGTTTCAATCACTGAAAAGAAGCCTAAACCGAACATCTTCGAAATTGAATATAAGCAATATGTCGATGAGAAGAATGTTCTAAAACATTGGCAGTTTTCCTTACAAGATACAAACTCTGCAACCTTCGAGCTACAAAACACCTAGAGTTCAGTACTTAGCTTTTATGTTCATCTGAGGGAAGTATGATTTTCAGATGAATGTCATGTGCACCTTAGTGGTTTCATAAACACAACACGCTTTCTTGGGTTTGAATGTCCTGACAGTGTTATGCAGAGGCCACAACAGCATAGTATGCATGACCATTTGGTGTGCTGTGTCATGGAGAGGCAAAATTTATCCATATTTTGTTGACAACAATAATGGAAATCCTCTTACTGTAAATCGGGATTGATATAGGGTCGTTCTTAGTCGTTTTATAGGAGACCTCAGGAGATTTTGTTTTGCCTTTTCATTCACAACGGCTTCAGCAAGATGGCGCAACCAGTCACATTGGCTCAGACAACATTCCTTTCCTTCAAGTAACTTTTGGCAACAGGCTCATCTCCCTTAGAACAAACGTTCCTTACCCAGCCCACTCCCCCGATATTACACCTCCTGACACCTACGTCTGAAGAATGACGAAAGAGAAGATTTTTCGTGGTGACCCACCAGCCACCATCGTCCAGGAAAAAATAACTATTTGTATAACAAACATAAAACAACCCCTCATCACCAAAATGATGCAAAACCTTCATGAACGGTACGAGTGTTGCCTCAAATTGAACGGAAGTCATATATTTTTACTCGACTCTAACCGATTTAGCTTCTTTTTACTTGTATGCGTGTGTAAAACTATGTAAATAAAATTTTACAGCTGTTTGGCCCACATGGTATTTAATTAAAATTTATTTACATTATGCAATATATTATAATAAGTAATTTTGTAATTTGATAATTAATTTTCATACTTATGGTTAGGATTTTGCAAACGTGTTAAAGTATTAAATTTTTCTACATTTCAAGCCTTAACATATTTTAATAGCGCATAAGCCTAAATATGATTACTAGAATTTGGTCGTTGAGACTTCAACTACTCGGGTATTAAGGTTAGCACTGAAGAAAACTACAGTAGGGCCTATTGGACATCAATAAAGAAATATGAAAATTATCACAAATAATAAAATATTAGCAATGAAAATATTACAGCATGTAGCACATAGCACTATGTTTTCTCCATTAAATGTTCTAATTACTAATATTACATCATATACCATAATTGTGGTAAAGTAGGCCTACTGGTAGCAGTAACATAGGCCTATACATGAAAAACTCCTATATAAACATTTTTACACCTTTTTGCAAAAAAAAACTCTAATAGGCCTATCGAAAATCTCAAAATTTGTTTTTACTGATATGATATTGGCAATGTAAAAAAACGCCAATACACAAATAGGCTATCAAGACCCCTCGAAACTTTTAAAAAACTCACATTTCCCTTTTTTTAAAATAGGGATTTTGAAAAAAATTTCTTAGTAAATCTCAACAAACACAAAAGACACACCCATTAAATTTTCAAATCCTTATCTTTAGATAGCTAATAGTTTTTGCGTCGATTGACAATTTGGCTTATTTAAATTGACAAAATAGTAAACTATCGCTAAGTATTAACTTAATTAAGATTTGAGTTCATGTCGGCCTTCCATTGAATAGTAGGCCCTAGACATAAAATACTCACATCTAGACAACAAACGAATCCAATTGGATCGTGAGATATCGTGAACATTTTTATTCTTTAGTAAGATGTAGGCTTAACTTGAGTAGATAGTGTTTTGTAGATGTAAAAGGACATTTTCAACATTCACGAATCCTTTTCACTTTGTTAATTGAAAGTACATAATTCATCACTTTACATTTACAGTAGACTAGATCTACTCATAAAAATAGGGTCTGTAATAACTTTTGTAGCCTTCGAGAGTTGCGTCATCGAATTCACTTCTATTTGCAAGGGGGTAAGTTTTTCCTCAAATTTTTCTGTTTTTAAAGATACATCTTTTTGCAAATTTGTTTCTTATTGTAGGCTACACTAACACAACAAAACGAAAGTATCTAACAAATTTCAAACCAAAATTTAAGTTGTAAGTTAGTTATGTATCTATCAGAACAACTTATATTACAGATAAAGACTGTAAGTTTCGTTAATTTTTTAAAAATTTTATTTTCACACATAAATTTGTGACATAAACTACCTATCTTAGTCACTGCTTCTGATATTATGTTTACAATGCTCCAGCAAACAATGATTTATTTACTGGTACAAGATTAAAGCAAAACTAAATCTTACTAACACAAGAACACTATACACAAACTGAAACATATCTTGTGTCACATCATACAATCCGATAAATAATTAGGCCTACCTCTGCTAAATTGGATGACCCTCCTCCTTATTGCATATTTGTATATATTTTAAACATTGCCCTATATTTATCATATTTATTCGAAGTTTAGTAAACCAATGTATATGTTTACATACAGTTTACCTTAATATATCACGTTTATTTTAACTTTTAAAAACATTGTAATGCTAAGAAATAAGTCTCTTATCCTCTTAAGTTACTATAGATTAAACCTAATCAAGAATAAAGCCTACTTAAAAGTTGAAACAATAATAAAATTTTATGTCTGAAATTTGTGTACAAAATTGTATTTACACTTTTAAATATACGCTCAGCGCTTAATTTGTTATTAAATAAGGAAAGTTTGTGACGTGTGTCACATTTAACATGATATTAGTCCCGATTTGAAAATGGAACACGTCTTCCGAAACCAAACACGTCCGAGGAATCCAAACACAATATGTAAGTGCTAATTTTAGGAAAATACATTTTACATTTCAACATGCCAAACCTATAATTAAAGTTAATTTATAACAACATTTTTCTTATAACAAGACATTTTCGAACTCACTAAACTATCTTCCTAGCAAAGCGGCAGGGAGTTTAGGCTGGTGGTCTATAATATGACCAAAAGTGTAGGCTTATGTAATTTGTATTGGGTTTGTTTAATAAATATGTGTTTAGTTTGTATATTGGTGTGTTTTTAAAATTTATTTTGATCCAGTGTTTTAAGATGGGTGTTTTTGTTGATATCAAAATGTTCTCTGTAGCCTATGTATAAGTGTGTAATTAATAATCCACAGATATTAGGCCTAATTAGTGTTTTGAAAACATTGTTCTATGTTTCGATGCTAATCTGGAATCCTCTTTGGAAGTTAATTTTAACTTTCAACCGAACTAGATTATATAGCGTAAGTATAAATAAATTATTCAAAAGATCAATAATCCGTAATTTTCGAAATCACCTTTGTTGTTACCACTCGTATGTTTTTTAACCAATTTTTTTTTCTTCAGCCTATCTATTGTATGGTTTTATAATTAGTTTACTGTGTAGGCCTATTAATATTACAAGTAATACGATTTAATTTCATTGCCGCCCAAGTCACGAATAACGTTTTTTTAACAAGTTTATTCGTTTCACAACGCAACAATGAAATAGAGTAATTTGTAGTAATGTTTAACACGTCTTTAATCAGGCGCGTATCCAAGGGGGGCGATCGCCCCCTCAACCCTCAAGAACTTTGGGTTAAAAATCGACAATATATTATTATATTAGGACTTTCTATTAAATTAGACTATTACTTAAGTTAATCCGTCTTTTATTGTAAATAAAAAATAAAATTTTAATTTGAAAAATGTGACGCGTTCCCTAGGCATACCCTCGTAAACGTCTAAACGTTTTAACAACAGATAGCGCTAGTGAAGCTTAGTCTCGAACATATGATTTACAATACGTAATTTTGCAAGCGTAATATTCGCAGTTGACTCCGGAATTGTTCGTGTTGGAAGAATAACTACTTATATTAATTATTAAACCATTTTTATAATAATAACTTATTATTAAATTAATAATATTCTCTAGCCATAAGTGTTATCGAAACTGGAATAATTATTTATTAAAAAGTCTAATTTGCTACGAATCTTTATCACGTTACCGATTTCTAACGCAAGCGTAGAAAGAACTTTTTCTGTTCTATGTTTTAGAACACACATTATAAATATATATATATATATATATATATATATATATATATATATATATATATATATATATATAGTGCATCGATCGCCGCCCCCCCCCAAAGCAAGTCTCTGGATACACGCCTGCTTTAATTATTTGTTAAATGACAACTTGAACCACTAGTTTTCACTTAAGTTCATTAACAAATAGCAATTATGTAAACAGTTTTCTGTAATACATTAACTATAAGACTTAAGCCCGAAATTGTCGTTCTTATATAAAAGTAATTGTTATTATAAGTAAGTGTTTAAATATTACTATATGTTAATTTGTATCAGTTCTGTGTTTTTATAGTTTTTAAAACCTTTTCCTATCTGTAACTGAGAACAGTTTTGTGCTCCGTAAACTGTGACTAGAAAAACACCATTGGTAACGTAATGACATACGGTGTAGCCTATTTGCCAAATTAGAAATCCCGACTTAAGAATTAACACAGAAGCTAATTATTAAAACACCATCACATAATCAGGCCTACTAAAATTTATGTGAAGTCATAAAAAAGTAGAATTAAAATATTCGTACCTTCCACGTACCAAGACCTAAAATTGGATACCTTAGGCCATTGTTGAAAGTAACAAAAGGAACGTTTGAAGCCATTTATAGAGATATGTTTGCGTTTACTTATCTTGAAATCAACAGATTAAAAAAAACAACTGCTTTTAAAGTGGCAATTCAATAGAGCCTAAACAACTGTGAGGTGTGCATTATTTGTACAGCTTATATAGGCCGACAGTCAACGCTTTGTCTCTTGCTCCGCCCACAATCACTAAATACCGATAGATGGTTTTCTTACAAAATTCATACACCTATTATTTTATTATTTTTTGTTTAATAGGCCTACTGTTAAATTTTCAGCTCTTACAAAAATTTTAAATATATCTGATTCACTCTCTGCAATTTGGACAATAAACTGAACATTTCGATCAGTAAAAGAGAAGACCGGGTTATATAAAAAAGACGTAATTTTTCGACACACGTTGGCTATCGGACCTAGGTACTGGTTCATTGGAAAATTCACTTTTACTACTACGTGATATCTATAAATTTTGTTGTATCAGAGACAGAATATGTTGACACTTTAGTTCTGCAATTAATCACTTTAACATTAGTTTATGACTATCCGAACTTTAAATTTTGTAAAAACTTACTGAGACAGAACGTTTTCGATCGCTTCGTGGCGATCTTCATCAGTATCTCCTGCTTGGAGTTGTTAAGTTAAGCGGTGACGGTTTTTGATAGTATCAAAGAGTATGTGTGATTTGTACTGGGGTGTTCGTTTAATATGTTTGTACTTTGTGTTTGTAAATTTCAACACACTGGAACAATATGAGATTTACAAACACACACATCTAAGTACAGATATATTAAACTAACAAACCCATTACAAATCACACATAGGCCCTCCTACTCTTTGATACTATCGAAAACCTGCCTTTAAAAATCGTCACCGCTTAACCTAACAAATAAAAGCAGAAATCACTGATAAAGATCGCATTGGAGCGATCGAAAACGTTCTGTCTCAGTAAGGTTTTACACATTTACAAAATTTAAAGTTTGGATAGTCATACACTAATGTTAAAGTGATTAATTAAGTTTCACCGAACGTAATTGACTACAAAATTCAAGACTTTAGTTCTATTTAAAAAATATACATACAAACCCAAGTATCATTCACGCACTTGTCTTAGGCTACACGTCTTTGCCATTAACTTCAAAACACTTTTAACGACAGCCACATTATTATGTGGGCAAGGTGAACATGTGATTGTATTTTCCCTTTAGTTTAAAACTTCTCTTCACGTGAAAATTTTCCTATTTAGCTCAAACTTACTTTTTCACAGATTAGTTTTATTCTAAAAATTAATGATTGCGCTTCTTCAGAAGTTAGTGTGATGCTGCAAATCACTGTGACCGCACCTATAGTAATGATACATTATAAGCTCTCACTCATCTTTAACAATATCAACGTCAAGAACTTTTGTTATAAATTAGATTTGTTGTTAAAAAAAACGGCATTTCAAAGTTTTCAATATTACGAATAATTAATCAGGGTTCAATACTGAATATTGCTTTTAAAAACTAAGTTAAATATATATAATTCTATGAAGGAGCCTATGGGCGGATGAAGTCAGGAAAGATGCCACAACCCTGGGAGCCATCAATTGAAAAGAGCTCTTGGCAACTCTCATAGCTTACAACAGGGCATCAAACTGAACTGTGGCGCTTTATGTACAAGGAGCACAGCGAGGGTGGGTTGTGAGGGTAACCTTCCTCAAAAGGATTATGAATTTAATTATTAACTTTTATAGGCTAAAAATAGTTGCGTTTTTAGAGGTGAATTTTGTAACAAATTTTATAACATCAAACTCTAATTACGAAATTCAAGTATTATTATAGCTTCATAATTGTGTTCGTATATAGCGAGCTAACAGAAACCGTCCTTATAATAATAAATATGTTGATAATATGTCGGTAATTTCGTTTGGGCATGGTCGAAGAAAAGTAAAATTGAAGGGTGCCTAAATGTCGATGACAGAATTGCTGCAGATGACGTTTTCAATGAACTTTCGAAAAAGTCGCATGTATTCAGGATTTCTTTATGGAATTTAATATTATAATTTACGAAAATGAACATTCAGTTTGCTTTTAAGACGTTATTTCTTGTAATCCTATAACATTAACTACCAGCCTGTCTCGTAGGATCTACTTAATTATGTTAGGAACTTGTATTAATTGTATTCATATTTGTTGTTTCCATCTTCACGAGAGCTACTAGTTTTCACTAAATACTTACAAACTTATTTATAGTAGCACTTACTTATATTTGTTGATGACGGCCGTTTCGGGAGAAGTGTCCCATTGTCAACTCGGACCATAACTCACGTAACCCCTAAGGCAACCTAGTTAACACTTAGGCTGCAGACATACAGAAGGCAACTGGTGACGGCAATGCAACGCAAACTAGAATTGCTTTTTCACAGCATAGGGGCCTATAGAGTTGAGTGCACATATTTATAGTGAAGTTATAGCAACACGACTAGCGAGTGACACAGAAACTAGAGTTTCCGGACACCACAAACTGTAAACTCGTTGCTCAGTTGCCAGCAGTATTTGTTGTATTGTGTATGCGTTTCTCAAGAGTGTTATCGTATTTAAATAATTATTATTTTTATTTGTATTTTTTGTTTCTGTTTTCTTGAATAGTGTTTTATTATACTAGCATAGTATGTCAGAAAAACAAAATATTGCTGGTTCTGGTCATGATATGTAGGCCTATATCCAAAAACCTTTAAGACGATATAAATAATTACCAACAATTTTTTCAAAATATATAAAATCGGAACTTGAACTAAAAAATTTCATTTGTTTTTAACCAATTATTATTTCATTGTAAAGTAATGTTATTTTAAGTTTTGCAGTTTTACATAAAATGAAATACATAAATGAGCAATTAACCTTTGCTGTATTTGCTGAGTGTTATTGTTAAACTTTCTCGAGCCGAAATTTATTTCTTCATTTTTCTTAAAATATAGACAAGGACGCCATCTTCTTCTCACGACGACATAACTTACAACTAAACTACCAACTTTATATGAACAATCTTGAAACCTACTAGCAACTTTACTAATAGCAACTTAAGTTTACGTTGCGTTGTGATCACCAGTTGCTTTCTGTTGTCCGCAGCCTTAGGGAGTTCTCGGTTGCCGGAGTGGGGTTGTTTAACAAGGCAGCAACAAAACTAAATTAGATGAGCTGACAATGGAGAATCCACAGGGACTCACGGTTAATTCCCGTTTTTCTTTTGACAAATTATGGATGTTTTTGCATATCTAAATAGCTTATTTTTTCATTTTCTTAAAAATATGTAAATTTAAAAAAAATCGGTTAGTCATCAGCTCAACTATACGATTGTTACTTTTGCAAGGCTTTAATTTGATTTCCTAGATAAAATGTGCCACCATGGAGGAGTACTTGAATGTTCATTTAGGCTCTAACCTGCCTGTTCATGTCATAAGCTAATAATCTTTTCTATAAGAGGTTTCTGGTTGCACTACTGGGTCGATAAGCTTTAATATAAATATGTTTAAACCGAGTATAATGAACAATAAAATCCTTAAACTTAGGTATACCTGGAACTAAAAATTTGACTTTATATCAGAGATAGACTATAAAAAGTACTAATATTTTTTTTGAGCCCTGGACTAATTTTAATTGAATAAATAAAATCCACAATACAAAAATCTTTAATTTACTTTTATGTACATTTGGATTACTATTTAGTACAAATAGCACTTCTGAAGATGATTACCATGTAATCGAAATGTACATAAAAGTAAATTAAGCAAAATAAAGATTTTTGTATTGTGGTTAGTGAGTTTTATTTATTTAGTTATAAAAAGATATAATAGATTATATTGTTTGTAATACAGTATAAAATAGCTTTTTATTCCAGGTAAACGAAATAATAGAAAATAGTCCCTTTCTTGAGCACAGGAGCTTTAAACAAAATTCCTGGTTATAGAAAGACACTAAGTAGGCCTAAGTGTAAAGTTATGTCTTATTTTCCAAAGACCCAAAGTAGACTATGAATGAACAATACTCATCCCCACTGCTTACTCTTTCTACTGTGGTCAAATGATACAATTCATTTTTTCAATGAAAATTAATAATTTAATGGTTTAAATTATGTATTTATTACAATTAAAATTATATAATACTGACAGCAATTGCCAAGTAAATGAAATCACTGTATAATAAATTTTGAAAGTGTTTACAGTTTTTAAATTAAAGAAAGGCTGGTTTCAGTAAAATAGGTTTTAGATGAAAGAGAACATATGATTTTGTATGTAGCTTATCTGTTAGGATTATTTAATGTAGATGTACAATAGGGTTAGTACCACTGGAGATGAGCAAGTTGTACATGGCATAATTTGATGCACAGCTAAATATATTTTTTTTCAATTTTAATTTTTTGTTATAAAAATGTAAAAAGCCATATTTAAATTTTTAAAATATATTGTAGCCAAAACGTAAACATTTTAGAAGAAAAAAAGCTTGCGTGAAAACTCACAACTTTGCTTTTTTTCCCAGATTGTTGTATTAATTTTTTATAGTGTCTTATAAAGTAATCTAATAAAATAGATCCTAGTATGTACAAAAATTTAGTACAAATTTGACACAAAAGTATTTTTTTAAAAACATATTGAAAAAAAATAGAAAGAATGATTCTCTATATGAAAACAAGTTGAAAATAAACTTTTTATGCAACCATTAGTTTTTTATAATTTTACAGTTACAAAGTATGATTAACATAACAGCAAATAACATATGATATGGTTTGCAATTATACCTTATAATAAACGTCTTCAGGGACATGCAAAAGGTCTCTAAATGGGATGACTCCTTCTAAATGAGAGTCCCACAAAAACTTTAACCTGGTCAAAAATTGAGGTCATCGATAGGAAAGATTAAAATTGAGTTGTTAGTCTCTACAAGCATTTCCAATTTTCTAATGGATGTCACATTGCCTCCTATCCAGTTATCTGGTGACTTTTTAATTTCTTCAGGATTCTGAATTATAACAACAGCTTATTTGAACAAAAATTAATTATTTCTTGTTACAAGACAATCATTATACTAAGAAAAATTCAAGGTGAGCTTGAAAAATAAATTTTTTTTTTTTTTTTTTTTTTTTAACTTGGGAGCGGGTTATTGCCCGAAGCACTGCTACCTTAAGGTATATTGTACTTACCTCCCTGATCTAGTCAAATAACCCCTTCCCTCTTACCAGGTTTAGGAGTTTCCTGACTAGAGTTTTACCTTCAGCATCCACCAAAGCCGTTCCATCACCAAAGAGGTTGAAGCGCCTCTTAGCAAGTACTCCACATCTGTAAATAATGTATGTGGCAGTCTCCTGTTCCTGCCCGCACAATCTGCACACTGGTTCATCCTTGTAGATACCCATTTTATGCAAATGTTTCCTTAGTCCACAGTGTCCCGTGAGTAGTCCTGTGGCTATCCTTAATTCCTGCCTAGACAGATAGATGAGACTCTTCTGCAGCCCCAAGGAAGGTCTCCTAAGGGTTAGCTTACTGTGTCTCATCCCTTCGGCCCTGATCCAGTGCTCACAGTGTCTTTCAGCCATCCACCTTCGCACTGTCATCCTGACCATGGATTTGGAAATACCCACCGCAGGTTCCGGTCCAATCAGGGGAGTCGAGGACCCTTCCCTGGCCAGCGCATCTGCGGCTAGCTTGAAAAATAAATTACTCAGATGCTTTCATATCAATCCTTATTCATACCTTTGCTAACACAGATGATAATACTAACATCAACTAAAAATGTTAATGTGGATGATTCAGAAGTTTTAATAGTCTATCTGTAATTCAGCTATAAAAGTACAAAAAATTTGGTTTTGGCAATATTCAAGTAGTAGATAAAAACCCCTGTATTTTCTCCCCCACAGCATAATAAGATGTGTGATCTCTTGGCTCGTTTTGCCTACCCATATTTATTTGTACATATACAGTCCTTCATCATCATTAAATATGATATGGAAGGTATTGAATATGATATGGAATAGTTTTTTCTTGGGACTAATGACATTGTACAAAGTCCTGGCATGGCTCACTTTGATCTCAGCTTTAACACAACGTTTGATACCGGGACTTTTAGCATGGCTTTCAGCTCCAGTCCCGGCCATGATTTATAGAAAATGTAGTTCTTTGACAAAACTTACACCAAATTTTTATTTATCAATGGATTTTCATGATTCTTTTTTAAATTTACTTCTCCAAGACTCTACTATAACATACACTTACCTAGAATTATAATAAGCATGCAACAAAAAATTGAGAAAAATGTTACAAAAAAATGTTTTCCCAAACCTTTTCTATTTTATATAAAGTATGTAAAATTAAAAATATGTTCCTAAATAAAAACATCTTGTCTTTGTACACATAAAAATGAATTTTCCCAAATTTTCACTTAGTTATATCCACAAACACTGGAGATATAGGTTTATAGCTAACAAGGGCGTATTTAGTTCCACAGCGCAACATTAAGAAAAACACATGATAATGTATAAACATAAAAGCAATTCATTAAGTAACTTGTAAAATTACAAAATAAACACGAATAATTCTATTTTAGCTTTAATCAAATGTTTCTAACATTTGTTGATTCCATCTTCGCGTGAGCTACTAGTAATCACTAAACACTTTTAAATGTACATAGGCCAGACAGGGAGGTCATTCTACACACGTTACCAAGAGCATATAAAATCACTAAAAAACAATAACTACCAATCAAACTTCGCTGATCATCTCAACTCCACAAAACATGTCTACATAGACATAACATCCAACCTACAAATTCTTCATAACACAAAAATAACCAACGCTACTCAACAGAACAATACGAAATATACAGGCACTTTAAACTACACCCTACACACATACTCAATTCACAATTACATTACAACTCACACGCACTCTTTGACATCATAACTCCTAATACACACAAAACACACCCACACCACCAACATATCCCACCCCCACTCTAACCTACGTAAACCTTGAGATCAGTTACGGTCTGAGTTGATAAAGGGACACATCTCCCGAAACGGCCGTCCTCAACAAACAAAGTAAGTGCTACTATATGCAAGTTTAAAACATTTAAAAGTGTTTAGCAAATGTTATTGTTGTCTTGTCAGAAAAAAAAGGTTTTTGTTATATACATTAACAAAAACTGCTACAAACAATAATAAACTTGTTGTAAACAATTTAAACACCAAACTTCTAAACAAAAAGATCAACTGCACAACAAAATTTTGAGTAACAAACAGATTCCTCATTCACTACTCACAAAATTGATAGCTGACGGGGCAACACGCAGCTACAGTCCTAAAGTTTGAAGTAAAATTGTTACAAAATAAACTAGAAGTGCCTCTAAGTACTATAACTATGTAACGAGTTTATTATGAATGTTTTAATGTATGCAAGAACTATGTTACCGATTATTTCATATTAAAAAAAAATATTTTGTGAATGTCCAAAAGTTTGGATGTTGAGATCAATAGGGTTCATTAGAAATTATTGCCAGAAGCTGACAAATAGAAATACAAAAACCTAACTGCTCTTTGTTAAAAAATTTTCAAAGTATAACTATGATCTAAATTTAAATTACATATTTACTAAAATTCTTGTACTGAAGTTTTTAAAGATAGGTTGTTGTATTAGTTTAGAACATAAATATTGTTCTATCTTCTCCAAGTTATGTTTGACCTAATTGTTAATTCATGCTTTATAATTTGTTCACGCCTCCTGGGGCATACCCCTTGACCTGAAGCAGGAGAGTTATTTATACAATAAAGCTTAAATAGATATATGCATGGGAATAGATAGACCACAAATAAATATAAAACAAATTTTAATATTCAATACACAATGCATTTAAAGTATTAGGATTCTGAACTAATAATGGGTTAATTATCACATGTCAACCTTTTAGAAACAACAACAAAATTAAAGCAAACAAGTTAATCACAATAATGATTACAATTAAATTTTAATGACATAGAGTATAGTATATGAAAGTAAGAAACAAGCACCTGTTCACAAAACATAAGTATACACTATAAACTATTTATATATAAAATATATGTAAACCAGAAATTCTAGACATTGGGATGAAAATAATTTATTTTTATAGATTGTAATTACCTTACTTTTCTATGGGTATTTATAGATATTTACCACTTGGTTCAACCTAAGAAACTGAATTAAGTAAAATATTCGATTATAATAATATATGAAAAAAATACAGCTAATTTTGATCACGGGAGAAGGTGATCATAAATAAGGTATATATAAAGCCACATTAAAAAAAAATACAGTCAACTCCCGATTATCCGGGATCGCATCAACCGGGTTGCGGATCAACCGGGATCGTCAGCTCCACTTGAAGCAGTGGGGCGGGAGGAGTCAAATGTGAACGCGGCAGACGGATGCGAGCGCGGGCGTTTGTTGGGGCGTACAGTAACCTTTACGGAATAATTTATAGACTGTCAACTCGCCCGCAGTCGCCACCCCGTGTCCTAAATCCTTCCTACCTGTTTCTGCGCGACGCGCACACGCGGGCAGAGTTTCGGTCAGCATGTCTGAGTTTACGTTATGTTTCTTGTTGTCCTTTTATAAATTCACGCGGTTCTATGACGCGCGAATCCTTAATTACGCGTTATTTCCAACGTCCAATCAGATCAGAGCACATCGAACCATCGAACGTGATGCATGGAGGTGCGATAACCCCGAGCGCGAGTGGCCGTTTTTCGGTGAATAAATCCGAACGCTGAATTCGCGGAATTACGCGATCGCTCGAGTCGATCGTAAACACTACCCTTCCTCAGTGGTCAGTCTATGCGTTGCTTCTGATCAAAACGAACTGTACAGTAGTGACGATACAACAGGAGGGGGTACTATTTATCAGCTGTTTTTACAGTCATTGGGTAGAAATAGGGCTATGGATATTATGGTATTCGTTTTAACCGTGATTTCGCATTATCCGTGACGGCCCTGCCGGTAATTATCCCGGATAATCGGGAGTTGACTGTATATATATATATATAATAAAGTCAATTCCTACTTGGGTAAAAAAAATCTTATGCATTTTAATTACTTCTAAATTTATAATTACAATTAATATAAATATGTATATACATATGATACATCACAATATTGGGTGTGAAAATAGAAAGCAAATTTCCATTTTCTTCTCTATATAGTATATGGTGTTGGGCAATTTTTTTTTGTTACTATTTATTCCCTTTTTTCTTTTGTTTCTAATTTATGCAGCAGTTGGTGGTCCAAAATTTCTGATTCTATGCACCTCTTGTAATGTTTCATTAATGCAAGGAACCTTTCTTTTATAATTTCATAAACATCTTTAAGTAATAAATTTCTAACTATGGGAATATTGGCTCAGTGCCAATGTGCTGGATTTCAAACATGTAATTACTCAGTTCAAATCTGGCCTGTTTCAAAACCTGATAAAGTTTTTCAAATTTAATTAATGAATATATATCTGAAAAAACTATCTGAACTTGATTAGATGAATAAAAATGATTGAAAATTTGTTCCAGATATAATAAGGAGAGTGTGAGCTAATAGAAATCGATAAATGAATTTGTAAAAATAATAAAAGAATGTTTAAATAAAAACAAACAGCAGATTACTCAAGAAAATCCAATCTATATAAATCACTATAACTAAAACAGAATGCAGTGAAGACAAATTGTATCTTTTGGAGATGGGAAGAGCAATTCCGATCCGACAGTATGACCCAGAACTTGACCTAAAAGCCCTACATCAATTAGTCAGTTATTGGTTAAACTGTGCTATTAAATTACTAAGCGTATTTCTAAACTAAGAGCCGTTTGTTTATATTCCCTCATAGTTCGCGTGCACGCCGCAATGAGCGCTTGCGTCGCGTCCCGGCATGCCTTGGCAACAACTACGCACAGTTACAGCTGTGTAGCAAATTTGTGCGTTGTGTTCTGTGCTTGCAAAATGTTCAAGGTTATCGAATCGCCCGCCCCTTGCGAAGTTCGTTCGGTTATACGGTTTTTGTCGGCAAGGAACATGTCTGCTGCAGAAATTCACCGACAGATTTCTGAAGTTTACGGTGCTAATGCCATGTGTGAAGAAAAAGTGCGTAAGTGGGTTCGAGACTTCAAAGATGGCCGCGACAATGTCCATGACGAAACGCGATCTAGCCGTCCATCTCTAATGTCAGACGATTTGCTGTCTTCAGTTGAAGCGAAAATTCGTGACAACAGACGCTTCATGATCACTACTCTCTCACACGAATTTCCGGAAGTTTCGAGGTCTGTGATTTACAAAATTGTTCATACAAAATTAAACTTTAAGAAACTGTGCTCGCGTTGGGTCCCTAAACTCCTGACGGAGGAGGACAAACACAAAAGACTCGAGAGTTCCTTGAATTTTCTGACACGTTATGATGAAAATGGTGACGACATGCTGAGTCGGATCGTAACTGGAGACGAAACGTGGGTTTCGCATTTCACTCCCGAATCGAAACAACAAAGCATGGAATGGAGACATACGCAATCTCCCGTAAAGGTCAAAGCCAAACAGACTTTGTCACAGCGCAAGATCATGGCGTTCGTGTTTTGGGATAGGCATGGTGTTTTGCTGGTCGACTTTATGGAACGAGGAACGACAATAAATGCAGAAGCCTACTGCCAAAATCTGAGGAAACTGCGCAGAGCGATTCAAAACAAGAGACGTGGCATGCTCACAAAAGGAATTTTGTTTCTGCACGATAATGCAAGGTCTCACACTGCCACTCAGACCCGAGCTGCATTGGACTCTTTTGGCTGGGAAGTTTTGGACCACCCACCCTACAGCCCTGACCTTGCGCCGAACGACTTTCATCTCTTCCGTCATCTGAAATATCACTTGGGCGGCAGCCATTATGACGATGACGACGAATTGAAAACGGCCGTGAATTCTTGGTTATCACAGCAGGCGGCAAGTTTTTATGAAGAAGGTTTCCAAAATTTAGTTGTGCGATATGATAAGTGTTTACAAAAACTTGGAAACTATGTAGAAAAATAGATAAAATTATGTAGATTCCAAAAATAAAATTAGATTTTGCAAATTTCTTTTTGTTTTATTTTATTTTCAAACGGCCCTTACTTTAAGAATACCCCTCGTATTAAAACTATAAAATAATATCCCAAATGAGCATTACTAGTGAATTAAAGTTCTTTGTGTATAATAATATGAAGATATATGCTCTTGTTTGATTTAACATAATAAGATACATTATGGAGTAAGCCCCCAAACATATAATGAAAGTCATGGAAGCAAGGCATTTGCAGGGAATGTAAAAAAGTCATTGATCCTGTCATAGTGGGGCCTAATGCATAAATATGTCATCCAGAGAATATGGTGTTAGCAATGGTTATGGTTTAAAGAAGACATGTTTGGAAACTGGATTAAAAAGGGTTATTCAAGTGAGGAATCATGAAATCAAGGCAGCACATTCATAATTCTTCATAAACTTTAATGCTATAGACTATACTAAATTGATTGATTGGAAAACATCAATTAAACACTTCCCTAATGGAAAAGATGACAACAGAGACAATTTTATCTTTACTAAAACATTGCAGTTTGAATTTTAAAGTACCTACACCACAGTCAATCTATTCTAGATGTGTCAAGGTAGTGACAGAAGCTGCAAGAAAGATGTGCAGACAAAAGGATAGGTATACAAGAGTTACCTTTACAACCCAGAGCTTTGATGCCAAACTTTGAAAAAAATTCAGATTTCAAGAAAAATACAAAACATTGCACATGCAAATTGCTTAGGTAGGGCGTAGGTGGAATTTGTAATGCAGCCACCTCTGAATGGTGAGTTTTGGATATTAACAATAAATACGAGTATTTGTTGAAATAGGTGAAGAGCTGCAAGACTATGTGCAATCACATCACATAAGAAAACAAAATAAAAAACATAATCTAAAATTAGATTAATTATAAGTATATTATAAAGCTAAATGTGAAAAGTAAAAAACGCAAAGTGTTTCAACATGCTGAGGCATACAAAGTGAAATTATTTGTGCCTAGCTTTAAAATAATGGTTTTTAATTTTATTTTAGCAGTTTCTGAAATTTGTGAATTTTTTTAAAATTTTCTAATCTTTGGCCCATTGCTTGATCAATTTATTTAAGATTTATAAATTATTTTCCTTGTTATTAGGGTGCCAGTTATATCACAAGTTTCCAGTGGTGATAAAATTTGATTATCAAAAAAATATTCATTTGGTCCACCATATTACAGGCACACCTAAAATTAGATTAAACAATTTTTTAGAAGACAGTTTTCTACTTGAAAACAATATGAATGAATCTCAATGGTTTATTCATTTATTTACAGCTCGAGTTCAAGAAGAAAAATCAAAACATTTTTTAAGCATATTTATTTATCTGTTGAAATAGGTCAGGTTAAAATCATAACAGAGATTTTTTTAAGACAGTTTTATATTGAAAATAATATAAATAAATCTCAATTATTTATTCATTTACAGCTTTAGTTCAAGGAAACAAAATGGATAGACAAGACAGTATGTCAAACCAAGCTTAGATTGCTTCTGGCTCACCAAAGCAGCAACATTGTTTGGAATTTCCTTCAGAATGGCCCCAACAAAACATATTTGCAATGGAAGTTTTATTAATATTCTTAAAAGAAGACAAGCTCATTAAATAAGTTAGAAAAAAAACCACTTTTAGATATTCTAGAAGTACAGCGGTTTGAAGGTTACCTGTGTTACCAGATTGAGGCGAATGGTGCCTCAACTGTAGAACAAAAATTTATCAGCTATACAAAAAGAAATGAGCTACAAAAATTGTACAGAGCATTGATAAGGCTCCCTTAGCAAAGATCACTTATTTAGTCTTGTTAATTGAACTGAGCAATGAACCTCATATTCATTATTAGTTGAATTAGAAATTAATTTTTTATTATTCCATAACCTTGTTAAAAATATGTAGGCCTTTAGAATTATAATTTAAAAGGCTGCGTACAAATTTATAAATGCCATAAATAAGTACTACTCTTGGCATTTATATTGCCAGTTTGCCACATATCGTAAAAATAAATACCATATTTTAAACAGACTCTGATCATCATCTACATCTAAAAACCATATTCCTGTTTGCTATAAGCCACCTTTACACAATGTTCACTTGCTTGGCCTATTTTCAGTACTGCATGGCCACAAAGACATTTTATTTTCCTAATAAGAATAGAGGCTTCCCACATGTTTTCCTACAGCCTGCAATTATGACGTTACAATTCTGCAATCAGTTCATTCTTTTACCAGAACAAGATCCTTGATGATTTTTTTCTCTATCTACTTTTCAACCGTATTAATTAGTTACAAAAAATATTGGAAATTAAATTTTTTAAATGAAAGGATTCATATATTTACAGTGCCGGCAAAAAGTTTAGGGACACCCCTACATTTATATGTTTTTGCTATTGTCCTAAAACTTTCTGCCAATCATATATTAGTAACTTATCAATGAATTAGGCATGAAAAGTTACGATTTTCCTGAAATTTTCATTCATTTCTAAGTAAGGGTTGGCAAATTATAAATTTTTTCCCATTTTAAAATTTTTGAGGAAACCTGTTTTTTTCTAATTAAAAATGTATAGTAAAAAAAATACACATCTGATTAAAATGATACTTTGTACAAATGTTTAGCATAACATTTAGAATGTAAATATGCATTATTTATTATTTACAAAAAATCACCTCTCATTTGGTACCAGGTTAACTTTGCTTTAGATTTTCAGATTTTTCAGCATAAAATTCTCACATTTCAATAGCGAATATCTAGTGAACGGAGCCACTTGGAGAGGAATTGACTGTACCGTTGTGTTCCTCGCGTCACGGCGGGTCGGGGGTACAGTCAGTTCCGCTCCAAGTGGCTCCGTTCACTAGATATTCGCTATTGAAATGTGAGAATTTTATGCTGAAAAATCTGAAAATCTAAAGCAAAGTTAACCTGGTACCAAATGAGAGGTGATTTTTTGTAAATAATAAATAATGCATATTTACATTCTAAATGTTATGCTAAACATTTGTACAAAGTATCATTTTAATCAGATGTGTATTTTTTTTATTATACATTTTTAATTAGAAAAAAACAGGGGTTTCCTCAAAAATTTTAAAATGGGAAAAAAATTTATAATTTGCCAACCCTTACTTATAAATGAATGAAAATTTCAGGAAAATCGTAACTTTTCATGCTTAATTCATTGATAAGTTACTAATATATGATTGGCAGAAAGTTTTAGGACAATAGCAAAAACATATAAATGTAAGGGTGTCCCTAAACTTTTTGCCGGCACTGTATATTGTACTAGCATAAAAACAACAAAAATGTTAAAAAATTGATAGAAAAGTTATTTAGGCTTTTGAATGTAAAATAATACAAATATTAAAATGAGTAAAACTAAATAGATCCTTGAATTAATGTTGAAACTAAAAATAATATAACATTATTAACTTAAAAACAAACAAAAATGGGAACTTGTGTATACTATAAGAGCAATACTAACCTAGAATAGCATAAAAACCACACCAAAATTGCTAAAAAACTTAATGAAAATATATTTAGGCCTTTAAATGTAAAAATACTAATAACTGCGAAAACAATAGTTACACTAGGCTCTTAAAATAAAGTTTAACTAAAACATAGTTATAAAATATTTTAATAAGAAGAAAATGTTAACAATAAATTGTTTTCTCCTTATGATAATTTTAATACCCTGGAACGTCAAAACAATTAAATAATTTTATGGTTATGTTATAACTCTACTACTTTTTGCCAGAGATGGCAACAAACAGCTGAAGGTGTTTTTGATTAAATTTCATACAAATAATAAACACAATTTAGACAATATTCGACTTCTTATCAACTTGGGAAAAATCAGCTTTTCCACAATTACCTCGATCACCTTTTTCTGACTCTTCTATAGAGGTTGTTGCAATACAACAAATCTCTATTAAAATGAGTTGTTGCCAATACAAAATTACTATTTAAAAATAGTATTTTTAAAATTTGAATACATTTTTTCACCCAAACCCCTTATCATTATCAAGTTTTCGTTTCTTGGTTCTGTGTTGCAATTCGTCGTTTGCTGAATCTGGTTCAGATTGCGAATTCTGTGAAAGCAACGTAGACAAAGCATAATCAACTGGAACATCTCCTTTTAATACGCATGATACCACAGTGTTCTCAGAAAAATCTAAATTGAATAAAAGCTGAAACAAAATGACATCTAACTGTTAATATTGGACATTTTAGAAAAATAAGTTCAGTAAATGAGTATCATCTTTTGTAATTCTGACTATGCATAGAATTAAGTGCTATAATGTTGTTTTTCTGTTTATGTGAACATGAATATGTACTGAAACATCTGTATTAATTGAAAATAATTTGAAAAAAAAACGTTCTAAAAGTATGAACAATTGCTAGAATTTAAAAAAATCATTAAACTAAGAGAGATTTGAAGGTTGTTAGCCTTCTGCTTGAATAAGGTGTGTCAAAATTCAATCGATAAATTAGTCAACAGCTTGTAAACACAATAAATTTTAAAGCCTAAAAATTTTTTAATGAAGTAATATATTACAAACATTTAAAAAAATCCAAATTATAGTAATAGATATAAAATACTCTCCTAAACAAATTTAAAATAAATTGTTGAAATCATGTTATGCTAGGTTAGGTGTTCTTTATAAAACTACAGTTTTGAATTAAATCACAATAAAACCAAACAAGAAATTAATTACAATTCAGTACCTAATGTAAATTTGAATTACAAGGTAAACACTTTCGGAGATTAGATGGTTACCTCTTAATTCAAATGTATGGATTTATAATTAATTTCCTTCTGAGATTTGGTTTTTATTATGATTCTTTAAAATTAATATCTTACAGTTGCTTGATAATAGATGATATAGTAGCTAGGTTAAGGAATTTTGGTTTTGATTTAACAAAGTCATAGACTTTAGAGACATATAGTTCTGGAAATATAAAAAAGGTACAAGAGGAAACAGGATGTTATACATACGCATAATACTATTTAATAGGTTATATTTCAGAAAATTGACATAAAAACTTGTAAAGCATTTGTGATATATCCAGAGAACAAAAGCTGTTCAATGGTGAACAACCCAAATCACTAAATCTATGGCTTAAAGGCTGACTACAGCAGAGCTCCACGTTTTCTGAGATACGATTTATAGAAATGGCAAGTATTTTTATCTTTCTTAAATTCTTTTTTTAGATAATAACGTTTTCATTAATTCAAATATAAAGTCTTTTTCATAAATTTGGATATAGAATTTATGTAAAAGATACAAAATCCAACCAACAATTATACTTTTATAAGAGAAAAATATAAATTATCAGTAAAATTAATGAAAGAAATAAATTAATTTTGTATATAAATCATAATATAAACACTCAAAGTTACCAGAAATCATAACATTGTTTTAATATTTTATATTAAAAAATAATATTATCATCAATAAATGTCTAAAGATGTTCAATATTGTTGTACATTAGTGAGGGTTGAAACATAAATTTATGAAATTTAAAAAAAATTAGGCAAAAATTATTCAGGGATGAATAGGTTAAATGAAATATTACAATAAAAATAATTAATAATCTTAATATGACATAAAACAAAACATAATTAAATGTCAACTGATATAATTTCAAAACAGCAAACTTCAAGGCTGAGCAAAGGCTAATAATGTAATGTTTTATGATGCTGAATAATAAAAATTCTGTTTATTTACAGTGCAGTTAAGGTGAAAACGTGTATCATAAATGTTGTCCGAATCTTAACATTGTACCTTATTCAATTTAAAGGATATTACAGGGTGTCTAGTAAAATAGCTTGAAGAAATTCCCTGAGTTTTCCCTGACTTTTCCAGGGTGTCTAGTAAAATAGCTTGAAGAAATTCCCTGAGTTTTCCCTGACTTTTCCAGGGTGTCTAGTAAAATAGCTTGAAGAAATTCCGAGTTTCCCTGACTTTTCCTCTTTTAGATGTCTATAGAAAGCCCAGTTTAGATTGGGCCCATTGATATCTGAAGGATCTTGGATAAATCCAGACTTTGAAGAACGAATTGAGTAACTCTTTTGCTTTTGTGTCTGTAAGGAACACAGAACCAAAATATCGAGCTTTCACTTCATCCATCTCTGCATCCCAATACCTAACACTCAAATCCATTTGGGCTCTTTGTGATATTTTGTTTAAACTTTCATCAAAGCCAATTACATAGTTAGAATTTGAATTTAATGATGTCAGTAACAGGTATTTAATATAATTTGATAAACCGAATACAACACTATAGGAAATTTTATCTTTCCCCAATCTCATGTTCTGTGCAATGGTGCTATCAGGGAACATCCTTAGAAAGAGGCACACACTACCTTCTGCATTGCGTAAAGAAGTGTTGCATTTCTAAATTCACCCACCTTATAATCTCTGCTTTAGTCACTTCATCTTTTAGTTTATATTTATCCTAAGGAAGGAGGGAAGGTAATGACATCTGCATGACGCGCTTGCCCGCTATGGCAATGAAAACTGGAACCTTCCATGTTGAAATAAACAGTGTACAAATAATCACCGTCAAATAAAACACATACTGTCACGAGTCTAGACAAATAGCTGGCTACGAATGTTTACACAGCGTTCTGTGTGGTCAGAAACAGACTGAGTTATCTGTTATCCCCACCTGTCCATATGATAACAGAACCACTGCGCACCCCAAGGCCACGGTCCAGGCTAAAACCTCCCCGCTGTACCAACTCGACACGTTTAATATTTATTGACATAAGTCCTGAAGTCATAGCATTGGGCTTATCAAATAAATAATGGGCATCTAAATAAAGAAGTGTTATTTCCTGACTGCCCTGCCCCTAAACCGCTGGCTTACAGTACCAAATATTCGAGAGCAATAGCCACTAGTTTTGTTTCTAATCAAAATAAATATTTTCCCGATTTTTTAAAATTTTCCCTGACTTTTCCCTGAATTTTCCAGAATCTTAAAATTCCCTGACTTTTCCAGGTTTTCCCTGTCACTAGACACCCTGTATTACGTATGCAATGCTACATGTTAGGTGTAATTTCATTCATTAATCTTTCAAACGAGCACAATTTTACAATGATGTAAAGCTAAACAATAATGAACTACTCAACAGCCAGTATGCCTCTATATGGCTTGCCAAACCCTGTAAAAATTTTGTAGTGCATTTACTTCTAAATGGTGTAATAAATTGTAATACGATTTTGTATATGGCAATATGGGCATGACATTCAATTTTTAAATGTTGGAGATTAGTGAAAATAAACAAATTTATTTTTTCCCCAGAAACTACAGTTGCGTGTTAGCAATGGTAGACCTGGCGGACTTCACACACATATCATAGCAATGCAGTAGTGATCAAGTAACCACAACAGTATGGTGGCACTAACTAAATGGCCTTGTAGAAAGCCAAGGAGTTAATCACCTCTTATACAAGGTTTCATATTAAAAAAAAATCTTGTCCCACACAGCATTTCTCTTTTATAAGGAAGGAGGTTTAATAATACACTTTAATGAATAAAGAGACTTATATTGAAAAATGTATGCATGGCTAAGTAAGGACTAAACATTTTACAAACCAGCAACTGGTTAATGGGTTGTAAGACAAGAGATTACTGTGTAAGGTTTGTAGGACACTTCTTTAAAAAAAAAAAATAAGTATTCTAAATACTTAGAAAAATTAAAGTGGAAATTCCAAAAGTGAGATCAGGCAGACAGGTAAATTTACAAGGTGCTAAGAAAGAGTTTGCAGTTGGAGCTGTTTTTGATGGATATAAATTTCAAAACTCAGTATCTGGGAAAACATAAACATTTATTGATAGCCAGGACAAGAAAAAGAAAGGCTAGGATTATATTACCTATTACGCTGCAGCTATATTAACTTCGCTGAGAGAAGACCAATAGCACAAGTAGACATAATTATTATTTTAGAAATCGCAGTACATTTCCATCTTAGTTTTTTCTGATAATCTAAAAGCTTTTCAGATAATCAGCGATTCGAATAGTATGAAATTTACTGTATTTTGAATAATTCTGTATCCCTAGTTGCTAATAATTAAATTAATGTAATGAAAAAAGTATAAACCTTTTCTGAACTTAAGTTGAATGAACACCCACATGCCAGACACCTTAAATAGAAAAATACGATGTGTATGTGCCCAACAGCATTAGGTGATAATCTAAAGTCGTCTAAATTGCTGGTCATGGGGGTCACCCATGACCTTACACAACATAGATTCAGGTTGATTGGTGACCCTAAAGCATACAAGTGTTAAAACTACAAGATCTAATTTTGCTCTTTTTCAGAAATGACAATAGATTAATTTATTTAAAGTAATTATTTGAAAATTTCATGTCGGTAGTTTTGTAAATTACAGGATATTTTACAAGTTAGTATACAAATTATATTACGAATTTGCATCACAAAATCTCATTCTCGATTATTTTTTTTTTTAAATTCAAGTGTAAGTATGCAGTAAAAATCAACTGGAAATTTTTTCAGTATAAAATATAGATAGCTTTTGAACTAGTAACCTCACTCTTCCAATTATTTTATGTCTAGAGCATTTTTGGACATGAGCTGCAGATCTGTTAGTTATATGAAACAAAAAGTATAAAGACTAAACTCATATAACTAAAAGTGAGATAGAATAGAATTATGAGTAAAACACAGCAGAAGGAAATGGGAAAGCAAATGAGGTAAGGTAAGTTAGGAGCTTCTGCATTCAAGCTACACCTACTTTGGGAGTTAGCAGAAAGCACTGGGCTGCTGTAGCTTCTTCTGTAGTTTCCATTAGCAACTTGTATATTATTCGTTCATTCTTCTCGTCCATACCCTATGACACAACAAACAATATTTGATATACAATATTTTTAAAATTAGGGCAATTAACAATAGCAACATTAATTCTTAATAAAGCTAAACAATAATTTATTCTTGAATTTTGAAGTCCATTATGTTCAGTGAACCTTAATTAATCACTTAAACAATAGTTTATGACTATCCGAACTTTAAATTTTGTAAATTTGTTAAAACTTACTAAAACAGAGCGTTTTCAATTGCTATGCGGTGATCTTCAACAGTGTCTTCTGCTTGGAGATGTCGGGTCAACTGGCATAGATACTTTGATGATATCATAACACTATACATAGGCAACTCCCGACAATGTGAAAACTTCTCACCTACACTAATAAAATACATCCAAAACTCCACATAACTTCAGAAATTGAAATCAACCGATCCCTAAACTTCCTCGATCTAACCATAACAAAAAGCCACACACAAACACAGCTGCAATATTTACAAGAAACCCATAACGACAGACACACTTATCCACAACACCTCAAACCACCCTATCCAATACAAACACGCAGCCTTCAGATCCATGCTCCATAGATTTAAAGAAGTCCCAATGACCACAGAAAACATAAACAAGGAATGGGACACAATTAAATATTTAGCATACACAAATGGATACACCACCACAATAGACAAACTATGGTACAAAATTTAAAAAAAAATAAAAACACTAAAGTTAACACTACAGACAGGGAAAACAAATACATCACTTACCTTACATAAACAAAACAACAAACAAAATACTATCGAAAAACTGTCTTTAAAACCATCACCACTTGACCAGACATCTCCAAGCAGAAGACATTGATAAAAATCGCCACATAGTGATCGAAAACGTTCTGTCTAAGTAGGTTTTAACAAATTTACAAAATTTAAAGTTCGGATAGTCATAAACTATTGTTTAAGTGATTAAATAATTGTAAACAGGCTGTTTTTTCAACATTTTATCTGGAGGTGGCTTGCACGAGGGAGTAAGGTTTTGGTTTTATTTAAGAAGCTTGTTATCAGTTTTTAGTAACAAATAAAATTGTAAAAAACAATGTAATGTAGTGGATCCTGTCTCATATGGGACTACAAGAGAGTGAGGCCGCAGATGAACTTGCAAAGAGAGGGACTAAAATTGTTCAAAAACCATCAAAAGTATTATCACCGCAAGCAAGAATAAAAAGTATTAAAACATCCTACCAACAAGGCTTTAATTATAGTATTAGGGTTCATTAAAACTCCTATTTTTTCTAATACACAGGAATGTATTTCCATGTAATCCAAGTTTTCGTTAATTTGACGGGACCTCTGTCGTATTAACCTCGAATTATTGAGGCCCTACTGTGTGTGTGTTGATGCTTATAATTAAAGTGCAATAATTTTACCTTATGTGATACACCTAGTGCTGGAAAAAATTGTTTATAATTAAAAATAATAACTTTATAAAGTCAGTGCAACGGAAAAATAATGGACAACGTGAAACATCACGATATATGTAACATTGTCCATTATTACTCCGTTCTACTGACTTTATAGAGTTATTACATGTTATTGTAAACAATTATTCCTTCTTAAGTGCAATTAATTTTTATCTTCTGATGAGGTTTCTTTCGGTCACTTGACCATTGTCGAATCACTGAATTATTATTCTCTTATGTATTTTGTTGTTTTTTATTTTTGTGTTATTGGAATAATTGTTTACAATAACATATAATAACTCACTCTCTCTCTTTTTCTATATATATATATATATATATATATATATATATATATATATATATATATATATATATATATTCCTGATATTTAATATTATCCATTGTTTTTCCGTTGCACTGACTTTATGAAGTTAATAAATTACCAATTTTGAGTAATTTTATCCACCATTAAGTGCAATAATTTTACCTTGAGTGATGAGGCACCTTTCGGTCTTTGACCATTGTCGAATCACTGATTGTTCTCTGCTGTGGATGCTATGTCCGTGAAGCCGGTGTTTGTAGAAGTTACGCGCACTATTTCTTGATCTGTGTGTATGAGGTTTCTGTATAGTATGTCTTCTGTATATGTTGTTTGTAAATTCATTAAGTTGTTGTGTATGTTTTTATAAATGTGGTATTTTTCTAGTGAGTTTAGTTCTATTGGGTTGTTATTTATTTCCAGTATGGTTAGGTTATTTTCGTAATTTGTAATTTCGTGTTTATGGGAAATTAGGTGTGCTGCAACATTTGATACTTTAGAATTTTTATTTTTGAATGCTCTATAATGTTCTTCAAATCTTATTTTAAACGTTCTGGATGTTTTTCCTATGTAAAAGGCGTTACAGTTGTTGCAAGTGATTTTGTAGATTCCTGATAGGTTATGATTTTCTGAATTTGTTATGTGGTTTTTGTTACTAAGATATTTTATTATTTTGTTGTTTGGTTTGTAAGTTGGAGTGTAGTATTCTTTGTTGTATATATTCGTTATTTTTTCTATTTTGTTATTGGTATATTTATATTTTAGGTAGATTTTTTTATTTTTATTGTTTTCGTGTTCCGGTTGTAGTGTTGTGTTGAGGTTAGGTTTTTTTGTGAATTTATTGTATATATTTTTTATAATGTGTTTGTTGTATCCATTTTCTATTGCTATTTTTGTAATGTTATCTAATTCTTCATTTAATTTTTGTTTGTTATCCTGTGTGTATTTTATTGCTTTATTTATCATGTTACTGTAAGTGTTAATTTTGTGTGTCCAGGGGTGGTTAGATTTGTAGTGTATTGTGGTGTTGTTGGAAGTGGGTTTCCTGTATACTGTAGTTTCTATTTTATTATCATTTATATTTAAAGTAATGTCGAGGAAGTTGATTGTTCTATTTATTTCTGTTTCAACGGTGAATTGTATGTTTTCGTTGTATGTATTTAGTTTGTTTAATATTATGAGGTGTTCGTTGTGAATGGTAGGTTGGTATATTACAAGTATATCGTCTACATATCTTGTCCATAGTAAGATATTGTGTGTGTTTATTATAGGTTTAATTATTATTTGTTCAAAGTGTTGTAAATATATTTCTGACATGACAGATGAAATGGGTGAACCCATGGGGAGACCTGTTGTTTGTTTATAATATTTATTGTTAAATTGGAAGTAATTTTGGTTACATATGTGTTTGGTTAGCGTAATGATACTATCTATTATGTTACTTTTTTCGTTATTGTGTATCAGTTTGTTTTTTATTATTTCTATGGTTTCTTCTATTGGGATACTAGGGTACATGTTAGTTATGTCATAACTTATTATTTTTATGTTGCTGTTTGTTTTTATCGTTTTTATTTTATTAATTAATTCGTATCCATTTTTTATATTGTATGTGTTGTTGATGTGTATTTTAGACCTTAGGATTTGGTCTAGGATTTTTGCGATTATGTAAGATGGTGCTGTTGTGAAATTTATTAGTGGTCTAAATGGTGTGTTTGGTTTATGGATTTTAGGTATCCCTGATAATACGGGTGCGCATGGTTTAAATGGGTATAATCTTGTGTGGTATTTTATTTTATTGTTATAGTTTAGGGTGTTACGGTGAGTGACTATTAAGTTTTTTATTGTAATAAGGTATTTGTTAGTTGGGTCTGGGATTTGTTCGTATTTGTTTTCTTTTATGTAGTTAGTCATTGAATCGATATATTTGGTATTTTCTATTATTACTGGAGTATTTGTTTTATCTGATTTTAATATTAAGTAATCGTTGTTTTCTAGTTTTTCTCTGAGTTTTATAATTTCTTTTTTATTAATATATTGTTCCGTTTTTTTGTTTTTTTCCGTTTTTATTAGGTTAATTTTATTATTAATGTTATTTCTTATGTGTTCAGTATTTTGGTGGGTAATTTTGTGGATGTTAGATTCTGTGTCAACTATTATGTTTTTTATTATTTGTTTTTTGTTGAAGTTAGGTAGGTTATATTTGAAGGAATTTGTTATTATTATTTTTTCTTTTTCAGTAAATTCTGTTTTAGTTAAGTTTATGAATTTATTATTGTTAGAGGTGTGGGTTGGTTCTGGGCTATTTTTTAGGTTATGTTGTTGTTTTGATGAGTGGATTGGTGCTAGGCTATTTTTTAGGCTATTTTTTAGGTTAAGTTGTTTTGATAAATTTTCGATTTTTTTATTTTGTCTGTTAATAGTATTTGTTTTATGTTTTATTATAATTTGTTGTATTTTTTCGTGAATAATAGGTGTGAGAGTGTCAAAAGTTTTCATTAATTCCAAATTGGTAGTGTATAGTTGTAAATTGATTTGGCTTTTTTTGTGGTAGGCAGCTTTAATGTTTTGTTTAATAATGTGTGATTCTGCTATTTTTGTTGCTTTATTGATAATAGTGTTTTGTTTATTTTTTATGTGTAATTTTGCGTATTTTGGTGTTATATTACTACACTCCAACTTACAAACCAAACAACAAAATAATAAAATATCTTAGTAACAAAAACCACATAACAAATTCAGAAAATCATAACCTATCAGGAATCTACAAAATCACTTGCAACAACTGTAACGCCTTTTACATAGGAAAAACATCCAGAACGTTTAAAATAAGATTTGAAGAACATTATAGAGCATTCAAAAATAAAAATTCTAAAGTATCAAATGTTGCAGCACACCTAATTTCCCATAAACACGAAATTACAAATTACGAAAATAACCTAACCATACTGGAAATAAATAACAACCCAATAGAACTAAACTCACTAGAAAAATACCACATTTATAAAAACATACACAACAACTTAATGAATTTACAAACAACATATACAGAAGACATACTATACAGAAACCTCATACACACAGATCAAGAAATAGTGCGCGTAACTTCTACAAACACCGGCTTCACGGACATAGCATCCACAGCAGAGAACAATCAGTGATTCGACAATGGTCAAAGACCGAAAGGTGCCTCATCACTCAAGGTAAAATTATTGCACTTAATGGTGGATAAAATTACTCAAAATTGGTAATTTATTAACTTCATAAAGTCAGTGCAACGGAAAAACAATGGATAATATTAAATATCAGGAATTTAATACCTACCAAGGTAAACAACTGTACCGTAAATATATTAACCTCAAAATCAAACTCCAGAATTGCATCAACAAAATACAATTTAATAAAAAATGCCTAACTCTTAATATAACACCAAAATACGCAAAATTACACATAAAAAATAAACAAAACACTATTATCAATAAAGCAACAAAAATAGCAGAATCACACATTATTAAACAAAACATTAAAGCTGCCTACCACAAAAAAAGCCAAATCAATTTACAACTATACACTACCAATTTGGAATTAATGAAAACTTTTGACACTCTCACACCTATTATTCACGAAAAAATACAACAAATTATAATAAAACATAAAACAAATACTATTAACAGACAAAATAAAAAAATCGAAAATTTATCAAAACAACTTAACCTAAAAAATAGCCTAAAAAATAGCCTAGCACCAATCCACTCATCAAAACAACAACATAACCTAAAAAATAGCCCAGAACCAACCCACACCTCTAACAATAATAAATTCATAAACTTAACTAAAACAGAATTTACTGAAAAAGAAAAAATAATAATAACAAATTCCTTCAAATATAACCTACCTAACTTCAACAAAAAACAAATAATAAAAAACTTAATAGTTGACACAGAATCTAACATCCACAAAATTACCCACCAAAATACTGAACACATAAGAAATAACATTAATAATAAAATTAACCTAATAAAAACGGAAAAAAACAAAAAAAACGGAACAATATATTAATAAAAAAGAAATTATAAAACTCAGAGAAAAACTAGAAAACAACGATTACTTAATATTAAAATCAGATAAAACAAATACTCCAGTAATAATAGAAAATACCAAATATATCGATTCAATGACTAACTACATAAAAGAAAACAAATACGAACAAATCCCAGACCCAACTAACAAATACCTTATTACAATAAAAAACTTAATAGTCACTCACCGTAACACCCTAAACTATAACAATAAAATAAAATACCACACAAGATTATACCCATTTAAACCATGCGCACCCGTATTATCAGGGATACCTAAAATCCATAAACCAAACACACCATTTAGACCACTAATAAATTTCACAACAGCACCATCTTACATAATCGCAAAAATCCTAGACCAAATCCTAAGGTCTAAAATACACATCAACAACACATACAATATAAAAAATGGATACGAATTAATTAATAAAATAAAAACGATAAAAACAAACAGCAACACAAAAATAATAAGTTATGACATAACTAACATGTACCCTAGTATCCCAATAGAAGAAACCATAGAAATAATAAAAAACAAACTGATACACAATAACGAAAAAAGTAACATAATAGATAGTATCATTACGCTAACCAAACACATATGTAACCAAAATTACTTCCAATTTAACAATAAATATTATAAACAAACAACAGGTCTCCCCATGGGTTCACCCATTTCATCTGTCATGTCAGAAATATATTTACAACACTTTGAACAAATAATAATTAAACCTATAATAAACACACACAATATCTTACTATGGACAAGATATGTAGACGATATACTTGTAATATACCAACCTACCATTCACAACGAACACCTCATAATATTAAACAAACTAAATACATACAACGAAAACATACAATTCACCGTTGAAACAGAAATAAATAGAACAATCAACTTCCTCGACATTACTTTAAATATAAATGATAATAAAATAGAAACTACAGTATACAGGAAACCCACTTCCAACAACACCACAATACACTACAAATCTAACCACCCCTGGACACACAAAATTAACACTTACAGTAACATGATAAATAAAGCAATAAAATACACACAGGATAACAAACAAAAATTAAATGAAGAATTAGATAACATTACAAAAATAGCAATAGAAAATGGATACAACAAACACATTATAAAAAATATATACAATAAATTCACAAAAAAACCTAACCTCAACACAACACTACAACCGGAACACGAAAACAATAAAAATAAAAAAATCTACCTAAAATATAAATATACCAATAACAAAATAGAAAAAATAACGAATATATACAACAAAGAATACTACACTCCAACTTACAAACCAAACAACAAAATAATAAAATATCTTAGTAACAAAAACCACATAACAAATTCAGAAAATCATAACCTATCAGGAATCTACAAAATCACTTGCAACAACTGTAACGCCTTTTACATAGGAAAAACATCCAGAACGTTTAAAATAAGATTTGAAGAACATTATAGAGCATTCAAAAATAAAAATTCTAAAGTATCAAATGTTGCAGCACACCTAATTTCCCATAAACACGAAATTACAAATTACGAAAATAACCTAACCATACTGGAAATAAATAACAACCCAATAGAACTAAACTCACTAGAAAAATACCACATTTATAAAAACATACACAACAACTTAATGAATTTACAAACAACATATACAGAAGACATACTATACAGAAACCTCATACACACAGATCAAGAAATAGTGCGCGTAACTTCTACAAACACCGGCTTCACGGACATAGCATCCACAGCAGAGAACAATCAGTGATTCGACAATGGTCAAAGACCGAAAGGTGCCTCATCACTCAAGGTAAAATTATTGCACTTAATGGTGGATAAAATTACTCAAAATTGGTAATTTATTAACTTCATATATATATATATTCTTGATATTTAACGTTATCCATTGTTTTTCCGTTGCACTGACTTTATGAAGTTAATATATTACTATTGTAAGTAATTTTATCCACCATTAAGTGCAATAATTTTACCTTGAGTGATGAGGCACCTTTCGGTCAATTGACCATTGTCGAATCACTGATGTTTTTCTGTTGTAGATGTTCGGTCTGTGAAGCCGGTGTTTGTTGACGTTACGCGCACTTTTTCTTGATCTGTGTGTATGATATTTCTATGTAGTATGTCTTCTGTATATGTTGTTTGTAGATTCATTAAATTGTTGTGTATGTTTTTATAAATGTGGTATTTTTCTAGTGAGTTTAGTTCTATTGGGTTGTTATTTATTTCAAGTATGGTTAGGTTATTTTCGTAATTTGTTATTTCGTGTTTATGGGATATTAGGTGTGCTGCAACATTTGATACTTTAGAATTTTTGTTTTTGAATGCTCTATAATGTTCTTCAAATCTTATTTTAAATGTTCTGGTTGTTTTTCCTATGTAAAAAGCGTTACAGTTGTTGCATGTGATTTTGTAAATTCCTGATAGGTTATGTTTTTCTGAATTTGTTTTGTGGTTTGTGTTATTAAGATATTTTATTATTTTGTTGTTTGGTTTGTAAGTTGGAGTGTAGTATTCTTTGTTGTATATATTTGTTATTTTTTCTATTTTGTTATTGGTGTATTTATATTTTAGGTAGATTTTTTTATTTTCATTATTTTCGTGTTCCGGTTGTAGTGTTGTGTTAAGGTTAGGTTTTTTGTGAATTTATTGTATATATTTTTTATAATGTGTTTGTTGTATCCATTTTCTATTGCTATTTTTGTAACGTTATCTTAAATAAAAATAATTAAAATAAAATAGAAACTACAGTATACAGGAAACCTACTTCCAACAACACCACAATACACTACAAATCTAACCACCCCTGGACACACAAAATTAACACTTACAGTAACATGATAAATAAAGCAATAAAATAACACAGGATAACAAACAAAAATTAAATGAAGAAGATAACATTACAAAAATAGCAATAGAAAATGGATACAACAAACACATTATAAAAAATATATACAATAAATTCACAAAAAAACCTAACCTCAACACAACACTACAACCGGAACACGAAAATAATGAAAATAAAAAAATCTACCTAAAATATAAATACACCAATAACAAAATAGAAAAAATAACAAATATATACAACAAAGAATACTACACTCCAACTTACAAACCAAACAACAAAATAATAAAATATCTTAATAACACAAACCACAAAACCAATTCAGAAAAACATAACCTATCAGGAATTTACAATCACATGCAACAACTGTAACGCTTTTTACATAGGAAAAACAACCAGCATTTAAAATAAGATTTGAAGAACATTATAGAGCATTCAAAAACAAAAATTCTAAAGTATCAAATGTTGCAGCACACCTAATATCCCATAAACACGAAATAACAAATTACGAAAATAACCTAACCATACTTGAAATAAATAATAACCCAATAGAACTAAACTCACTAGAAAAATACCACATTTATAAAAACATACACAACAATTTAATGAATCTACAAACAACATATACAGAAGACATACTATATAGAAATATCATACACACAGATCAAGAAAAAGTGCGCGTAACGTCAACAAACACCAACTTCACAGACCGAACATCTACAACAGAAAAACATCAGTGATTCGACAATGGTCAATTGACTGAAAGGTGCCTCATCACTCAAGGTAAAATTATTGCACTTAATGGTGAATAAAATTACTTACAATAGTAATATATTAACTTCATATATATATATATATAGATTTTTTGAACTAGGAGACTGACAGACTTACCTTGGTAAGAGCCCACTCTGTAGTCTTGAAATAGAAACACATAAAAGCTTTTATGTGTTTCTATTTCAAGACTACAGAGTGGACTCTTACCAAGGTAAGTCTGTCAGTCTCCTAGTCCAAAAAATCTAAATAATCTTTACCAACCAAAACTAACCTAAAAATATATATGTATATATATATATATATATATATATATATATATATATATATTTTTAGGTTAGTTCTAGTAGAGCTTAAAGCTTATTTAGGAATTTTTTGGACTTGATAGGAGACTGACAGACTTACCTAAAGGCAATAGTCCAAAACTGCAATCTCTTGGAAATAAGCACATATAAAACACTTAATACACTTTTATTTGAAATATTTCGATCAACATGATCTTCTTCAGTCAAGAAAGAGAAAACAAAACAAAAGATTGAAGTGAACCACAGATGTGTATAAACATCCAAATGTCACAGATTCACAGATTTATAGTTTATGATATAGAGCTATATGTGATATGTGTAGAAATTGTTATATGTGAATCGTGTAAAGATTGGTTACTTGAAACTAGATATTAAAAGTCTGTCAGAAGGAAGGTAATGGAGCTGTTAAAAATGGTAGAAGTTAGGGGGAAGTTAAAAGGAGTTTTATCTGATGTTGAGGTTAGGAGGCTCTCTAGATCTGGTATACCACTGGTATGATAACTCCCATCTTCTTAATTCTGAAGAGTTGCAATCAGGGGGGAGGGCTTTAATTATTTTGGTGGTATAGCAATCATTGAAAGAGATGATGTTGTGACTAGCAGCGTGTTGAGCGGTTGGCCTGTCTATGTTCATGGTTCCAACGTCATGTCTGTGGCCATTCATTCTGATGCTCAGACCATCCGTGGTAAGGCCTATGTACTGTGCCGGGCAAAATTTACATTGTAACTGGTATATTACATTACTGGATGTACAAGTATGATGACCCTGAATCTTGAAGTCCACATTGGTTGCTAGGCTATGGAAACTATTTGTTGGGATGTGTATTGGACATGTCCAATAGACCAAGATGCAAGACATGTCCAATACACATCCCAACAAATAGTTTCCATAGCCTAGCAACCAATGTGGACTTCAAGATTCAGGGTCATCATACTTGTACATCCAGTAATGTAATATACCAGTTACAATGTAAATTTTGCCCGGCACAGTACATAGGCCTTACCACGGATGGTCTGAGCATCAGAATGAATGGCCACAGACATGACGTTGGAACCATGAACATAGACAGGCCAACCGCTCAACACGCTGCTAGTCACAACATCATCTCTTTCAATGATTGCTATACCACCAAAATAATTAAAGCCCTCCCCCCTGATTGTAACTCTTCAGAATTAAGAAGATGGGAGTTATCATACCAGTGGTATACCAGATCTAGAGAGCCTCCTAACCTCAACATCAGATAAAACTCCTTTTAACTTCCCCCTAACTTCTACCATTTTTAACAGCTCCATTACCTTCCTTCTGACAGACTTTTAATATCTAGTTTCAAGTAACCAATCTTTACACGATTCACATATAACAATTTCTACACATATCACATATAGCTCTATATCATAAACTATAAATCTGTGAATCTGTGACATTTGGATGTTTATACACATCTGTAGTTCACTTCAATCTTTTGTTTTGTTTTCTCTTTCTTGACTGAAGAAGATCATGTTGATCGAAATATTTCAAATAAAAGTGTATTAAGTGTTTTATATGTGCTTATTTCCAAGAGATTGCAGTTTTGGACTATTGCCTTTAGGTAAGTCTGTCAGTCTCCTATCAAGTCCAAAAAAAAAATTCCTATATATATATATATATATATATATATATATATATATATATATAAGTTATGTAAACTTTACTAATAAGATGTGTGCTAGGAAATTTCCTGTTACGCAGTTTTTATGTTATATAGGTGGTGAGAACAGATCCACGGCAGTGTGCAAGTTGCCTCTGTATCGAACAGACGTTTCTCACTCCGATTGAATGTAAATCAATTGTATTTGTTTTTATTAAGCAAAATTTATGAACCAGTTCAAAATTAATTGTTTCTTAAATTAATTAAAGGTTTGTAAAAATAAAAATCATTTTTAAAAACCTTTCAAGCTTAATATAACACGTAACTGGCGCAGTCGGTAGGACATCTGAGGAAAATTAGTGCATATAATTTTTGTTGATTTTAATCGTTAAGCAGGGTACTGCAAAACTCGATTAATTACAGAGCGAATATCTGTAACGGTATCTAAAAACTTAGTAGAGTGAATATCTACAAAAACTTTAATAGAGTGAATATCTATTAAGAGCACGAGTGAATAACGTGAAAGTGAAAAATTGTTCAATGAGCAAAGTATTTTGGATTACCTTGTAAGTAGATCCTAAGAAATATAATTAAGAAAAGTAGAATAATTACTTTTTATTTATATTGATTTTAATTTTTATTAATTAATAAATAATATTTAAAATAATGGCAACGGCAACATTAAAGAAAGAGTATCTTGATATGATACCTGAGTATAATGGAGAGCCCACTATGCTCAATAGATTTATATCTGTATGTGACAAAATAGTTAGTAAGTTTTATGTAACTGAAAATCCGGAGGATTTTCAAAATGAATATCTATTCTCTTCTACACTGGCTAAATTAAAGGGCCAAGCATTAGAAATGGTTGTAAATTCAAATTCTTACAATTGGCAAGAAATTAAAAAAAGTGTTGTTAACTAGCTATTCAGATAAGAGAGATTGCTTTACCTTAAATTTAGGGATGGCCGAATTAAAACAAGAAACTAACAAATCACCATTTAAATTCTATGAAAGAATTCAAAAATTATTAAATTTACAGATCTCATTTTTTGTTAATAAAGAGCCTCAAAGACAATTGGCCAAAGAGGTTTTGATCAAAAATTAGGGTTAAGAGTTCTCCTTAGGGGTTTACATGAACCCGTAGGATCACTAATGCGTACGAAAAATCCTAATTCTCTTAACGAAGCATTTAGCATGTCTACGAACGATTTTCAATTTAAAAATAACAAATTATTCCAAAGTGTTAAACAGAACATCCCAGCCCATTCGTAAACCCATTCCTAACAAGCAAACCTTCCAAAATTATAGGCCAAACTATCAAAACAACCCTAACCAATTTGCCAAACCTAACTCCTACCTACAACAAAATCAACAACAAAGACAAACCAATAATTACCAATTAATAGAAGAAGAGAATTACGATCAAACAATAAACCGATTGACTGAACAGATGACTGACTCTTATCTGACCGAACAAATGGATTATGAACCACAAGAGGACCCTGACGACTACATTGACTTTGATAATTCAACACAAGAGGAAAACGCATGTGGATCACACCCAAAATCATTTTTTAGGACTGACCACAATAAAAAGACATTTTCCATAATGCATATTGAAGATGACACAAACGAACCACCGTACATTCATGATCCCCAGACTAATCTTAAGATACTGATTGACACTGGAATCACGAGATCAATATAAAAAAATCAATTGCTTTTCATTTCTTCAAAAATACCCTAAAACAAGAACCATTTAAGTGAGTACAGCTCATGGAGTATCAAAAGAAAAATACAGTTGTACACTACCACTTTTGGGAAAAGAAACAACCAAATTCTATTTATTTGATTTTCATAAAGATTTCGACTTACTCCTTGGATTAGATAATATAAAAGAATTAAAAATTTACTTAAATTTTGCGAATGATAAATTAATATTTCGCAACAAACAAATCCGATTGAATATTTTAACACAGAAGAACAAAGTAATAATAATAATAAAAGCAAATGTCAGGAACAGAACAAAAAAGGGACAACGAGTTATGTTATACAAGCCCGCCTAGCCAAACAGTTAAATTTAAAATACAAAATATTCATGATGGAGAAGGACTCTTACCATACAAACACTTAAATGGATTAGAAATTCCACAGTGTATAGTCTCAGTACATAAGGGAGAAGCCTATTGCCCTATTGTAAACAACACAGAAGAAAATGTAAAAATAACAGTAAATGAACCATTAGAATTAAAATCTTTAGAAGAATACAATATTCTCGAATTTGATACAATTCAATTGAACACTAATTTCAATATTAGTTAGATATAAACAAGGATAGTTAGATTATAAACAAAAAAGATCAAGAAGAAAAAATTTAGATTTATCAAAATTTAGGATAGAACACATGAACTTAGAAGAAAAATCCGCCATAATGAGTTTAGTAGAAGAATATGCAGATTTATTTCATATTGATGGAAAAAATTTAACTTTTACCAACCAGATAAAACATGTTATTAGGACTACTGATGAAATTCCCGTATACTCTAGAAATTATAGATATCCAGAAATTTACAAGAACAAAATTAATAAACAAATTGAAGACATGCTTAAACAAGGAATTATTAGACCTTCAAATTCTCCATGGAACTCTCCTGTCTGGATTGTACCCAAAAAACAAGACGCTTCTGGCAAAAGAAAATTTCGATTAGTGATAGATTTTAGAGGATTAAATAAAAAAACAATAGACGATAAATTTCCCTTGCCAAACATTACAGACATCTTAAACAAATTAGGACGATCCCAGTATTTTACAACTTTAGATCTAGCCTCAGGATTTCACCAAGTATTGATGAATAAAAACATCATAGAAAAAACAGCGTTTTCAATGGAAACAGGACACTATGAATTTTTAAGAATGCCCTTTGGCCTAAAGAATAGCCCCCCCTACATTTCAAAGAATTATGAACAATATTCTGAGAGGAATTCAAAATGAAACATTCCTAGTTTATTTAGATGACATTATAATTTATTCCACTAGAAATTTTGCTCAGCACAGTACATAGGCCTGACCACGGATGGTCTGAATATCAGAATGAATGGCCACAGACATGATATTAAAATTATGAATATGGATAGGCCAACAGCTCAACATGCTGCGAGTCACAACATCACAACTTTTGATGACTGCTATACCACAAAAATAATTAAATCACTCCCCCCTGATTGCAATCCCTCAGAACTGAGAAGATGGGAATACCAGTGGTATACCAAGTCCAGAGAATCCCCTAACCTCAACATCAAATAAATCCATTTTTTTCTTCTTCTTAATAGCCTTATCAGACATCTCCAATCTCTTTCCCCCTGATAGACTTATATAAACTATAATCACTCATATGCTCATGGAAACAATACATATATCTTTAATCTGTAACATCTGTTTTTCTACACAATCTGTGATTACAACCTATATTTATTTTATTTCATTCTCTCATATTTCTTTTTGTGTTTTCTCTTTGATTGACAAAGACCACTGTGTGGTTGAAATATATCATTGGTTAAGTGCTTTTATGTGTTTCTATTTCAAGACTACAGAGTGGACTCTTACCAAGGTAAGTCTGTCAGTCTCCTAGTCCAAAACACCTAAATAATCTTTACCAACCAAAACTAACCTAAATATATATATATATATATATATATATATATATATATGTGTGTGTGTGTGTGTGTGTGTGTCTTTTACAAATAAAAATGGACATCATCATGATATAATTTTTTTTGAATGTTTAGGCAATATATTGTAGTTAATACTTACTTGATTAATTTCATCAACACACCGAAATGGGACTGTTGTTAAATGTTGTAGAGCCAACATAAACACAGCGGTAGAAACTGCTCGTTCCCCTCCACTTTGTTGGAAAGGCCCTAATTCTTTCAGACGGTCATCGTTCCTAAACTTTACTTTAATAACTATTCCATAATCGTGGAAATTATGCTGTAAACATACAAACATATGCAAAGTTAAATAAATCTATAAATATCCTGTTTCAATAAACAATAACAATTTCTAATAAAATTGCCATACATTTTTACATTAAAATCTTATTGAAATGTATCAGTAGATATGTATCATAAGAATGATTTTTTTTGCTACCAGTCAGGTTTACAGAAAGTAACTATTTGGATAGAATGTGATTAGTGACAATAAAACACACTGGTCTTGGATACAGAGAAGGATTATGGATGGCATACCGGATTGTAATTTACTTTTTACTATGTTTAAAGATAGATTAAACTTAGTATCTATTCACCTATTCTATTCATAACACGCTACCTAAAAAAAATGTGAAAAATGATAATTTAATATTATATAGAATGTTGATTGGACTTAATGATCTCTTGGTATTGGGAATAGTGACAACTATGCTATTCTTAGATAAAACTGATCAAAATTAAACTCATAAAATGCCATGCTTGCTATGAATAATTTTGGACCATTTAAACTTTTTTTGTAATAACTTATAATTTAAAACTCCTCAACCTTACCTCAACTTCAGGTTGGTAGAGGGTCACCTCACCGACACAGCCCATTCTATTGAAATACATAGAGTATTTTTGATTGATGTTATTAATTAATTTTGTTATCATACTTATCCACTTTTTCTTAATAACTTCCATTTCACTTCTAATAGAATTTAGATCTAACTCTGGATTTGCCAGCTCAGTTTCAAGTTCGTTAACTTTTTTTATTTGTATTTCGTATTCCTCAATAGCCTGTAAATAAAAACTAAGAATAGTAAATAAGATAATAATTTATTAAGATGATAAATGTAGGCTAATGTTCACTATCGAGAGAAGTCAATATAAACCTTTCAGGCTTTAAGCCTCCTTTGCTTTTTAACACTGCCATGAGGTTGCACTCTCCTCCCATTTATAAATGGTCAATAAGTACAATCTGAGTATGAAACTTAAGACTTTTAGCTCAATTAAACAGCAGATAATTTTAAATAACTTTCAACACTTTAGCTGCCAACCACAATATCGGAGTTCAACCAGAGAACTGCTAAAATATTTTAAGCTTATTTTTCAATAATGTGTACTTATTTTCTGTTCCCCTATCATATCATAGTACGAAAATACATTTCTTATTATAATATATATAAAAACATGCGTCGGGCCGATTGGCCTGACATTGTTTTTGAGTTAATTATATTTTCCTTATCTCTTCAACACTCACTTAATATTTGTTGTGTTTTATGTGTAAACAATAAACAACAAAACCACAATTTCATGTTCCAGTTACCCACATAATAAGCTGACTTGGGGAAAAAAGTGTGTTGGCGCTTATCCCAAGGACATGTAAATGTGCACATGTAATTGATTTGTAAGTTTATAAATATTTTGTATATAGAAAGGAAGTGTAAACATATTCTGTCTGATAAGTAATGCTTCAGATCCGATAAATACTACAAAAGATTCATAAGTAAAAGTTTTGAAACTTAGTAACTGACTTTCTAAGGTTAGGTTGATAATTTACTTCCTAGTTAGGTTGAGTTTATCTAAGTGTACCAATGTTTGTACTTAACTTAAAACTAGTACATTTTTGTAAGAATTATTTTACAACTAAATATTTAGTAAATATTTTAAATTTTGTTCCACTGTGATTACTATGCAAATTATAATAAAGAATTATAGTAAATTTTTGCAAAACTCTTGATAAAAAATACTAAAACAAGATTAGTAGACATCATAAATACAAAATAATAATTATTAAGACTTTTTCATAACAAGAAAATAAAATAACTTACACTTCTTCTTCCTTCACCCATACAAGCTATCTTAGCTTTGAAGTTCTCTAATTTAACTTGCAACTCATGCACATCATCAGGCAGTTCACTAAACTGTTGCGAGTATTTCTTTTTGAATGCTGCATCTTTAGGTCTAAGACCTCCTGTCGTTTTACAAGCGACCTGATAAGCATCTTTGGCCTCCTTTTCAGCATTTTGTAACTCCACATCTTTTGCCTGAAGTTCTCTCTAAAAATATTGAATTTTACTAATTAATATTGATTTCTGCATTTAACTGATTAGTTTAAAATTAAATTTTTAATTTACCTGCTTTTTTGAAAATGAATTTTTTCCATAAAATGAAACTAAAATCTAATCAAATACATTTAAACAACTGTATGTATACCTATTGCATAGGTATTAATTCTCCATTTAAAACATTGAATAACATGTTGCTAAGCTAAATACATTACTCATAGTTTTAAAAAGAAAAGTTGATATACAGAATACCATCTACAGTGTTCTACTGAAAAAGATCATTAATTTTTCATTAAATGATAGAGGACTTCCTACGCACTAGATTTTTTACAAGACGTGGGCCTAGAGCACTGTGACTTTGTTATGAGACGGTTTTACTCCAAAGCTGAGTCCTGGACTCAAACCCAACAAGATTTTCACAGACACTTCAATGTTCCGCGGTGTGGCCCGATTACGAAACTTAACACAATTTTAAGGTAGATGCATAATGTGAACACAACAGGATCATTGAAAAAAAAAACTCCAGGGCTAGGAAACCCATTAAATGTCTGAGAATGTTGAGTGTATGTATAAGGCAGGTTCTATTCCTTCTTTAAATAATACACTTTTTATACAACTCAAGCTGCTCCAACTGTTGTCATTCTGGCAAATACATGGTCAAGGGTGAAAATGAATGTCCACTATGAGAAAAACTAATTCAATTCGCCACCACTATATTTATCGAATAGCTTAATAAATAAAAACCACTAGACTCATTATACAAATCTTTTAATTGACCAGAAATTACTTTATGTATATTTCGATTGCATGGTAATGTGCAAATGCTGGATATTTACTATTTAATTGGGTCACAAAATCTTTGACCTTATTCCTTCAGTATTAAATATTGCAAAAATGTCCCCTACATAATTGATTTAACACATGGGAAATATAGTATGACTTTTAATTTATATTTGAACCAATTCATTAATAAATTTGCAACAAATGTAGATAAACTATTTCCCATTGCTGTACCATCTAGTTGTTTATAATATTTATTAACAAATTGAAAATAATTGTTTCATGCAGCACTCTGTAAGTTTGACATATTCTGTAAATTCCAGCTCTTCCACTATAATACTTTTTAAAAAAATATTCAAGGTATTTCAAAGTCTCATTGATAGGAATACTGGGGACTAGTGAACAGATGTCAAAAGACAATAAAACCTCATATTTTCCCAATTTTTCTTCTTCAATTTTAATCACGAATTTTATACTATTTTTCACTGTGTAAACTTTCCCTCAGAAACCAAATTTAGAGGATTGTTCCACCAACCATTTAGATAAATAACTATTAGGGGATTTTATTCCTGACACTACAGGACTCATCGTTTTACCAGCCTTATGATTTTTGGTAGGCAGTATAACCTTGGTAACATAGGGCTAGAATTCATTAATTAAAACCTCTCATTATCTCCTAGCCACTTCATTATTTGTTTATAAATTTATATAATGGATTTTTGTTCAATTTTTTGTAAGGGCCTATCTTCAACAATTCTTCCACTCTACTAGTTTCTGTATCTAAAATAACAATAATATGGATGATTAATGTGCCGTGATAAATATGTCTCATCTACAGGAAGCAATGGTTTAAGGTTTATACAGACCTTAAGCTCTATACACTCTAGAGATATATCTACCCTAACTTGATATTTTGTAGCATATTTCAGCATTGATTATTAAATCTGGTACTTGAAATTAATCAAGATGTACTTTAGAACATATTTCAGAGTAACATATGAGAAAACTACAAAAATCAAGGTTACCCAGTGTTTAGTAAAGTGTTACCATTTATTACTGAAAATTCGTATAATATGTCTAGTTGATCTATCGGAGTGAATCAAGCCAATCTCGAAGAGGCAGATTATCTGGAATTTACTGTACTTTCTTTATAAACACCATTAAGAGGTATCCATTTACCAAATTTCAAATTTATTATAACCTTTGTTTTATGATTTACTGTTAACAATTTCCAACGTCTCCGAACCATTCCCTCTCATTAAGTTGACTTTCCCTTTTTTATTGTCTGTCTGGTGAATATTTCTACAATTGTTTAGGAGGTGTCTTGCATCCATCCTCTGAACATATCTATAGCATTTGAATTGTTTATCCTTTATTGAGGTCCTTTATACTTCCATTAATTGTCTGATATAATGATTGATCAGACAATCATTATACTCCCACCTTGGTATTTATCTGTGGCCGACTTTGTCTTCCTTCATTATCAGTCATCAATCATATTTTAATGTCAGTAAAATTTTTATCAATGAGTTGAATATTTTGACCTTGCTTCTCTTCTTAGAGCAGTGGTTTTCAAACTGTAGTACCTGTACCGCTTGGAAGTACGGGGACAGGTTAATGAAAAATTAAACTAATTTTATTTCTTTCTGTTTGTAACCACACAAGGTTATAATTTAATAATGGAATCTAATTAAATACTTGGAACCAACATTGAAAACCAGAATAAGAGAATATTTCCCACCCGCAGACAAAAAGTTGTACTGGATCGGTAACCCCTTTTCCTTTGATGCTATTGAAACTTTGAGCAACCTGACAACATTCCAGAAAGAGCAACTGATTGAACTACAGTCAACTCCCGATTATCCGGGATAATTACCGGCAGGGCCGTCACGGATAATGCGAAATCACGGTTAAAACAAATACCATAATATCCACAGCCCTACTTCTACCCAATGACTGTAAAACAGCTGATAAATAGTACCGCCTCCTGTTGTACCGTCACTACTGTATAGTTCGTTTTGATCAGAAGCAACGCATAGACCGACCACTGAGGAAGGGTAGTGTTTACGTTCGACTCGAGAGATCTCGTAATTCTGCGAAAAACGGCCGCTCATGCTCGGGGTTATCGCAACTCCATGCATCACGTTCGATGCTTCGATGTGCTCTGATCTGATTGCGTGAATTTATAAAAGGACAACAAGAAATATAACGTAAACTCAGACATGCTGACCGAAACTCTGCCTGCGAGTGCGCGTCACGCGGAAACAGGTAGGAAGGATTTAGGACACGGGGTGGCGACTGCGGGCGAGTTGACAGTCTATAAATTATTCCGTATGAATTATTCCCGCGCTCGCATCCGTTCGTTGCGTTCACATTTGACTCCTCCCGCCCCACTGCTTCAAGTGGAGCTGACGATCCCGGTTGATCCGCAACCCGGTTGATGCGATCCCGGATAATCGGAAGTTGACTGTATCATGTGATCCGACGTCAAAAATAAATATTTCAGTGCTACGTTGTTAGATTTTTGGATCGGTGTTGGAAAGAAGTGCAAAGAACTTTCAAATGCTGCTATAATGATTATTATTGCATTTTTAACTACAGATCTATGTGAAAGAGGGTTTTCGAGCTCAACATATCTAAAAAAAAGTACAGAAATAAGGTTAATATTGACGACGATTTAAGGTTGTACTTAACAAAACATAAGGAACTATGTAAAAAGCAAGCTTATCCTCTCATTAATTTTTTGTTATGGGTTATAAGCATCTATTAGTTTACAGTTTTTTGTAAATAAAAGTTTACTTTCTATTGTGCTTATTCTCTTAATCATAAATACCACTTTAAGTACATACATTCTTCCACCGTTACACCATTATGAAGTGTATAATCCTTTAACTTTATTCCAAGTTCTATGTATTTCATCTTGGCAACATTCGTCAACATCATATACTTTTATTATTAATCCATCCATTAAGTTTTTAACCATGTATCCATATATATAATTTCGTAAGCTGAATTTTGAGAGAAAAATTATGGGAGCTTGGAAGGCCGTACAAAGCTAGGAGATGGCTCAAATTAAAAATAATGACACAAAGGAGCGGGGGAAAATATAGAGTTTTCTCAATTTTCAACATTTATAGGTCTTTGAGGAACTTGCATAAGAAATACATTATGCAAAATGTGAAGTTAAAAATGCTTTATTGTCACTGATTTCATACCATGTTTCCCAAGATTTTAAATCAGACTCTAAATTTAACAAATTTGTAGGTCAAATTGTTTTAACAGTTTCTGTGAATCAGAGGCTCATTTTTTACATCTATGTTTCTAGATTATTTGAACATAATAATTCAGAGTTCTTGATATTTATTGGTAAAATCTTAAAAATTGTCTTCACACCAAAGAAACCCTTATTGAAATCTGAACTGAACTACTGTTGATTACAATTTTTATTATATCAACAATACGAATAAATATTTAAACACTTTCATATTTACTTTTAAAATAGTAATTTAACCTTATTTATAAAATTTCAAACCTGTATAATCTACGTTGTAATTTCTATAAATCTATAATGTATAATAGAAACGTCATTTCACTAAACACATTTTTCTGCCTCTATCCTAGTTTTTTCAAACATTTTAACTTAGATGTTTTAAAGGAACATTGTTATTCAAAATCAAATACAAGACAGAAAATTTTTTTAACTCTTTGTTTCTGGAAAAGAACTATTACAAATAAGTAGGGTTAGGATGATAACTGAAATTTTCAATTCTGATTCTCGATTCTTTTAGGTTATATAGACCCAAACACAATATTCTCTAATAATGAATTTAGTTAACATCTTGGTCATATGGAGAAGCCTTTTAAAAGTTCCGTTTAAATGTAATGACTACAAATAAAACGTTCAACCTTGGTTTCAATAAGAATTTCTGAAAGCATGACAAACATATTGGATAAAAGTAATGAACTATTTTGGATTGCTGGATACCATTAGAATCAACAATTCCTTGAATCGGCCTATCTCTAGAAATAATGGATCATTTGTTTTATAGAATTTGTTTGCTTTTATATTTGAAAAAGTATTGTCACAGGAACTTATCCTAAAGTTTCTTTTTTTCAAAATAAAGGTCAATTAAAACGTTTATCATTACCTTGGCTATTTCCAAATTTCTCGCATGTTCTGCTAAATTATATTCTTTATTTTTCAATATTTCATTTACCCAAATTTGTTTCAATTGAAGGGATTTCGAAATCAATAAATTACTTTGATAATTATTTACTGCCTCTTGAGTTTCAGACTGATGATTAATCATTTGAGATATAACATCCTGTAACAAATAATTCATTCAAAATTTAAATTAAGCATTATAATTTCAAATACCACTAGTGTCAGCTTGCTAAGCTAAAACTAATTTCCACTTCCAAAAATTATGTTTGAATGATTATTAAAATGAGCTGACCTCAATTAAATTGGGACCTTTGTTATTTTAAAATTAATCAGCTATTCTGATAAAGTTTTTAATCAGTTATAAGATAATACAGTAAAATCTGGATAACAAGGAGCTCAAGAAAACCATGTTTTTTTTTTAAAATCACATCTCAAGATACTAACTAACACAAACATTACATACCTATTTAGTTATTTAGAGCTTAGCTAGTGAGAACTATTCACATAGGTAAAAGTTAAAGTAGTGTACTCAAAATCTCACAAAAATTAGTCTTTAATAAGAACACGAAACAAACTAGTTTCAGCGACGAAGTCGCCTTCCTCAGTGCTTGGCTACTACTAACATATTGTCAAGCTAGTGCACAAATCAACTAAAACAAACAAGATAAAAATACAGTCAAGCAATAAAACTAATCTATTACAATCCCACTTAATCACTAGATATATATCTATTATTTATTTATTTATTTCATTTAAAATTTTACATAATTGCTATTATTAAAAAATTTTTGGTTCTACTCAACCCCCCTTATGTCACACTATCAACTAATAAACCAAGTCTCCCAAGCATCCAAATAGATTGTAATAGATTAGTTTTATTGCTTGACTGTATTTTTATCTTGTTTGTTTTAGTTGATTTGTACACTAGCTTGACAATATGTTAGTAGTAGCCAAGCACTGAGGAAGGCGACTTTGTCGCTGAAACTAGTTTGTTTTGTGTTCTTATTAAAGACTAATTTTTGTGAGATTTTGAGTACACTACTTTAACTTTTACCTATTACATACCTAATTGTATAAAAAACATGACACACCTAACCACTACTACTGGTACAATGGCTACCGAGCAGGAATAAATTACATTGATAGTTTTAAAATACACAAATTAAATCATATTAACATTACAAAACAACCTGCCAAATCTCAATTAAGTGACCTAATCATGACTAAATATGTTTAAGTTTTTTAATAAGTGGTGTATAAACGTATGCCATTTTTTTAGTATCCTTAATATTAATAGCATTCTTCTGTAACTTAATATGGATCATCTCAGAAAAAATATGTCATTGCTATTTACTTTCATAATTCAAAACCTCGGGATTTTACAAATCAAAACTATGATTAAACTCTTTGATGTAATCCAATGACAGATGTAGTAGGACCAAATTTTTTTTTTTTTTTCATGCACATTCATACGTACATGCAACTGTCTCTCAGTTTTATCAGCATATGTTACCCCATTGTCTTCACTTTTTATTTTGTACACCACATTATAAAGATTGAGAGTTTCAGTTTTCTCTTCACCCCTTTTAATAATGTTACATAAACTATTAGAAACAGAAGAAACAGTTAAGATGTTATATTCGCCCAGTTTCTTAGATATTTTTCCATACAACCCTTTCACATATGGTAAACAGAAAACTGAAAGTCTTGTGTCATTAGGGGTACCAGGAAATATTAGAAGAAGAATCAGAATTTAATTTTAAATACACGTGATTCTTTATGTGAAAATCAAGAAATTTACAAAGATATTTTTTTAATATTATGTACTTATTAATCAATTGAATATTTTTCTCATAAAACCGAGGGTGAGAAAACGGAATTACTTTATTAACAAGTGAATAAACCATATACCGGTTGTGTGAATTAGGATGGTCCGATTGAAAATTAAGAAACCTAGCCGAAAATGTTCGTTTATGATGCCAATCAGTAATTTATACCACCTTTATGTCTAATCAATAGAACTGGAAAAAAACTAAGTCCGTTATTTTCCTCCATTTCATACAAAAAATTAAGCTTTTTATCAAGTATATTCATTTCATACAAAAATTCTTGTACCTTATTCTTAGAGACAATAGCTAGGGCATCATCAACATATCTACCATAATATAACGGTTGAATACTCAATTTACTAAAATATTCTTGTTCTAAACCACCTAAAACCAAAGCAGCAAATATTTTAGACACCATGGTGAATCCATGGGAGTACCATACACTTGCTTATAATACTTACCATTAAATTGGAAGTACATGTTGTACACAACATACAACAAGTCATTTAATTGAATGTCATATTTCATTCTTGACAATGTATGTTGGTGAAACTAAAAGACAGTTGCATGTCAGTATGTATGTGCATGGAAAGAAGAATAAAAATCTTGGAGATCCTACTACGTCTGTCATATTAAATCACATCAAGGAATTTAATCATAGTTTCTAAACTATGAAAGTAATTAGCAACAACGTTTTTTTTTCTGAGATGATCCATATTAAGTTACAAAAGAATGCTATTAATATTTAGGAAGACACTAAAAAATTGTCATACGTTTATACACCCCTTATTAAAAAACAAATATATTTAGTCATGATTACTTAATTGAGATTCGGCAGGTTGTTTTGTAATGTTAATTTGATTTAATTTGTGTATTTTAAAACTATCAATGTAATGTATTCCTGACTCGGTAGTCACTGTACCAGTAGTAGTGGTTAGGTGTGTCATGTTGTTTATACAATTAGATATGAAATGTTTGTAATGGTTATGTTAATAATGTTAAAATTGTTTTTTTTCTGACGTTACTCATTTTAGCGGTATATATTGTTTTATAATTATAAAAATTTTGTTGTGCTGTGTTTATTTCAGAACTAGTGTTATTATTGTTGTTATTTTTAATTGTGGACTTATGTAGGCCTGAAAATGATAACGTACCCATTATTGAAATGTTGCCTGTATTGAAACAGATGTACCTGACTCGCAAGTCAACCACTTTTATTCAACAAAAGCAAAAGTGATTTAAATGCAATCACCTCTACAACTAAAGGAATGTAGACCAATAATAATCTCTGTGATTAACATTACCCAAAATACTGTTTATTCAGCATAATGTATTGCAAACAGAAGTTTATAAAGAATATACTGGAGGGTAAAATTACACACATTAAAACATATTACTAAAATTCTTGGGACACTTTTAAAATATATATTACAGTGATCAGTATACCAAATAGTGCTACATATTAAATAAATGCAATGAAAATAAAAACTTTATACGGAAATGATTTTTAAAAACATGCGGCTTACATGAACAATCTATTATAGTATTTAGTGTTATCACCTTTATTAATTAAAAGGATTTGGATGATTAATAGACACATTGACAGCAGTATGAATTCATGTTAAAAATACAATGTAATAAATAAAACATTCCTTGTTTTTAAAATACAAAATATAATTAATGTGTCAACATACTTACAGCCGTTTTCTGTTTAGCATTTTCTTTCAGTTGATCTGGAAGTAGAAGTGACTGTTTTAATATATTTAGTTCTTCTTTCTTCATAATAATTTTTGAACGAAGTGACTTTAATTGATTAAGTTGAGTGATAACTTCTTTTCTTTCAGTTTTTAATTTTTCACGAATTTGTTCAGTCGCTTTTATATCATTATGAATTTTATTTAATTCATGCCGAAAAGCAGAAAGCTTTTGGTGATCATTCTGTAGGCTGAAATGAAATTAATATAGTAGAAACAAGGATATCATAAATACTTATTTATTATATCTTAACCAATGCTAGTCTTATCTCATTTCAAATATCAATGTTACTGTTGAAGTTAACTATTTGTTTAATATTGTGGTGGCATCGGGTCACCTGTTTTGTTTGTTACAAAAGAAGAAATGCTTTATTGTCTAGGAAAAGTTTTATTGTCCAGAACGGAAAGATTGAATGTCTTTTAATATTAACGTTTAACATTGTCAATTATTTAATTAATAATTATTGTGATTTCGTTATTTATTATTCCTATTAAATAAATAGTCTCAGGTATAAATTAAATGTAGGCCTATATTTTATTTTCACTTAAATTAATCTTGGTTACACGGAAAATACTCAACAGTTACTTTATTTGTATGATATTATTTAGTTCTTTTACTAGCCGTAACCACTGTTACCACGGCAAATGCTAGACCCACACTAGTACTACTCTATATAGAATGAACACTGTGTGGCAACTGTGGTTATTGTATGCTCCAAGACAAAAGGCTATACATACACTAGCACTATTTTACCTACAACAAAAGACTGTGTGGTAACCACATGCCCATGGAGCTGTATTGAGGTGTTAACTATGAATACTGCTCACACCTCATGTTAACTCACTCTGTATATGTAAATCACATATTGTAATAGAAATAATATTTCCCCCCACTTCCTAGAAATATAGCACATGAATTAACTCATTTTCATTAAAATGAAGAAAGATTATAACCCCAGATTTGATTAAAGTGTACATTTCAAAAGGAATGACTATTAACACTGCAATTATATACATACTTTTGATGCAAATCTTTAAGTAGTTCTGTGTCCACTGAGTTAACGAATATAACAACTTGAGACCTTACTCTTGTAACTTTGGACACTTTAGCTCCCGTATACTTTGAAATACGAATACTGTGATGGTTTTCTCCTGAAATATAAAATAGTACATATTTAAAAACAGCTCTATTGTTTATTGGAATTTAAATTTAAATTTGAAATAACTACCTGTGAAGAAATTTGAAAGAGTTGGAGGTAGAGAATCCAGCATTGTTTCTGTATCATTACATCCAATAGGGATATTATGGATGCGGTATGTTTTACACAAATAGTTCAAGATAGGTTGAGGCCCTTCAATATTGTCAATTACATAACACTTGAATTTATAGCAGCTAAAACAGAAGGTAATAAATTACTGCTTTGTAAATGACCACTCTTGTATATAAAATGAGTATGAGCATTACAGATTACTTCTAAAACATAACTGTTGGTATTAGACCAAATATAAACTGCAAAGTGATCAAAAGGAAGCCTGACTTCTGAGTATTTTAAGTAGAAAGTTCTGTAACATTGTTTAACACGTTCACTACCGGGATTGGTATAGACCATCACATATGCGCCGTACGGTCTCTCTTTTTGGACCGACGTCCCACATATCTGCCAATCGGGGTAGTTGAAATAGACTGACGTCTTATATTTGGAACACTGTTTGCGCGTTACTTTTATTCCTTTGACAAATCAGTGGTTTACTTTAACGGCTTGATATATTCGTAGACACATCTGGAATTAGTGTGGGACATTTGATCAAGACCAATGACATAAAAGAGATACAATTGTTTATTCCTTCGAGTTCGAGGCATTTTTTGTTTTGAATGGTCACATTTTACTAGGTTTACACTAAATGACATTATCACAAAAAATAAAAACGTGTCACAAGTGATGGGTGGATTTGTAAATATTCTGTACTGTGTATGCAACTCAAATATAAACACATTTTGTCTCAATTACAATAATATTTATATTGTCTGTATTTTACAATAAAAATATTGAAAAGAACCCCAATACCACAAAAATAATCAAAAATAACAAATAAGACAAGTTACTTAAGATTAAACCCTTATGTACATTTCGATGACCATGTCATCATCATCAGAGGGTCTAGTTACAAAACACAATCTAGCACACAAGAAGTTACAAACTAGAATGATACCAATCGTTCTCCGCGGTCTCTATATATAGGCGTGAGGTAAGCTCCGCCCCCTCTCCGCCCTCAACCGACAAATAACGATCGGCCATCAGGAACCAAATAGGTTATGTCAAAAATTACATTATAATAATACATATGTAATAAAAACTACAGCAATAACAATTAATAAACTAAAAGTAATTAGATTAAATCTACGTTTAATCTAATTACTTTTAGTTTATTAATTGTTATTGCTGTAGTTTTTATTACATATGTATTATTATAATGTAATTTTTGACATAACCTATTTGGTTCCTGATGGCCGATCGTTATTTGTCGGTCGAGGGCGGAGAGGGGGCGGAGCTTACCTCACGCCTATATATAGAGACCGCGGAGAACGATTGGTATCATTCTAGTTTGTAACTTCTTGTGTGCTAGATTGTGTTTTGTAACTAGACCCTCTGATGATGATGACATGGTCATCGAAATGTACATAAGGGTTTAATCTTAAGTAACTTGTCTTATTTGTTATTTTTGATTATTTTTGTGGTATTGGGGTTCTTTTCAATATTTTTATTGTAATATATTGTACCACTGTGCTCTTGATATTGTGTATTGTCTGTATTTATTCATTATATAAGCCTTTATAAGCAATTTGTCTAGCATGACTAGCCAAGACATGTTAGTTGAGTGTTTGTTGATATAAGCATTTGTAGTGGCTCTTACGTGAGGCGCTCAGACTACAATAGGATTAACGTGCTATAGTCCGACCGCCCCATATACGCGCTAACACTAAACACAGCAAAAACAAAAATATACATTCAACAAACATACTTCTAGAGGTTTTATGTAGTATAATAACTACATGTAATAGTGTAATAACAATATTCCATTTTTGGTTTGTAACAAAGGTCAGACCCACATTAACGTGTCTGTGTGGAAAGATCGAATTCTTGTCTGCCAAGAGAAAGCAGACGGCACATATATGCATTGCTCAGTAGCGAACGTGTTAAACTATCTCTATCAAGTAACTAATAATAGAGTGAATGGTACTGGGTTTTAAAAAAATTTCTAGTAGAGGATCGAAAATACTTAGGTACTGTTTGGGAACAAATCTTTTAAGGATCTCACAAATAGTACATTGTTGCAGTGTTTAGAGAGATTTATACATAGATTAGTTTCAGAAAAATTATATAAATACCTGTGAGCAGAGTAAAACTCACAAAAACCTTACTACTATCTATGCTTTTAGTATTTTCCATCTAATAAGTTTTGCTATTTTTTTCCAAATAACTTAACCCTCTTTGGATAAAGAGCTCCTTTAATTTTTTCACTCTTGCACTTCAACACATTTACTGTTATGTTAGTCCATTTTATCCTTACCCAGAATATAACTTTCATTTTGATCACTTATTCCAGTCCTTAGTCAAGTGTATTATAATAATGCAAAATAGTTTGCATGAAAAGTTAATATTATAAATATTATTTTTCATTGTTGATATACTTACCACTAAAACTCACTGACAATGCAATTTGTTTTGTCGAACATAGGAATTTTATTTTCTCCCAAATATTTTCCTCTATAGGAAATAAATTATATCGTATTGTACATAAAACTCACCAGCTTTGGTTCATAGATCAAGTAATTAAATTTAGTACAAAAAAAAAAAATACATAAGATAGCTAATTACTGACAACAGAGTCAGAATTGATTTTGAAAACAAAAAAATATACTTCATAATATAGTAGTAAATCCTCAAGAACATCGAAAAATTTTAAAACATTCAACTTTACTTTCGACAGTTGCAAAACTTTATAAAGCCAAGAATTTTTTTGATATAGTACTAACTTATAGAACACAATAAAACTACAAAGTATATAGTAAAAATACTTTTTTAAATAGTTTATTAATTCACGTTAAGCCAAATACTGCATCCTTGTTCCAAATGACGAGGCAAAAACTTATGCCAAAATGTAGGCCACTTTAACTGCCTAGAAGAGACTTAATCACTACTATAGTGGCTGATCAGTCTTTAATGTTAGCAACCTGGTAAGTGTGAAGAGGAATTTAGTAAAATAAATGTATAGGTAGGAACATCTGCAATACATCTTTTATTATACTAACCGAATAAGAAGAAATCAAAATGCAACTTATGTCCATGAAGGAAGATAGCATGCAGATTGTTCAAATGTAAAGTCTAAGTTGTTGAAAAAGTGAAGTTTTTGCATGATAAAAGAAGAAAGTGGGGTATGTTAATGATCTTTGAGAAATTTATAGACAACTACTTTAAATTATCAGATTTAAATAAGAGTAGGCCTATATGTAATACAAGAAACATGAAGCATATAACTTTGCATAGAAAGAGTAGCTCTTGTTTTTATAAGGATTGATCTGAAATCACTATCAGCATATCTACATCAGAGCACAGTGTTTCGACAATGGTCAAGTGACCGAAAGGTGCCTCATCACATAAGGTAAAATAATTGCACTTAGTGGGGGAATCATTGTTTAAAATTACCAATAATAACTTTATATACAGTCGGACCTCCATATATCGAAATTGTAGGTTCCTTATAAAAAATTCGATGTATGGAAACTTCGATAAAGAGATATCTGATTTTTCCGTAAAGACTCATATTACAGTATTTACAATTTACGTGAATGTAACCATAATGCCTAAGAAACAGTACTACCGTATTTGTTTACAATAAAGTTTGTTCTCTTCTACAGTATTATAGGGTTACGAACTATACTTAAATATTGAAATCTTAATAACCTTAATAATATTGCATTTTATTGTTGGGTAGTAAAATAACTTTGAATATCCTTTTGTACAAAGTTTGATGTAAATTCTTTGTAAAGATGTTCACATTTGTTAAGAGACTGGAAAATTTCATCAGATACGTTTTTTAAGAATTGAAGTCCGCGACAAATCGTTTCAAATGCTGTCGTCATTTCTTTCTTGGAAGGTTTAGGAACTTCTATATCTTCTGTCTCGGTGATCTCATCTTCAACTTCAGTATTTATTAAAGAACTTAAAATATCATAATCTGTTGGATATTCAGCTACAATAACGTCTTCATCCACCATTAAAAATTCGTTTAGCGAAACATTGTCGTTGATCGTGCCTGCTGATTGTAAATGCTCCCAACATTCCTCAATTTGCGGCAGTACATTACTTTCTTCCACAACAGATCTTTCAGAGAAGCCAGCTTTTAAAAAACAATTTCTTATCGTCGATTTCGCAACATCATTTTGCCACACCTTTACTAATTGTAATATACAGCCTGAGGTTGATAACATTTTCAATAGGTTTGTCATTTTCCAATGCAAGAATAAGTCTCTTAAGAACCTGTTTCCTATAATACATTTTAAGAGTTTTAATGACGACTTGGTCCATCAGTTGTAGTTTCGAGGTGGTATTTGGAGGGGAAAAACAAGCTTCACGTTTGCCAACTTTTTTGAGACAGAAGACGGATGTGCAGGGCAATTGTCCACAAAAAGAACAACTTTTCTCTTTTGCTTAATCATTATTTCGTCAAATCTCAATATCCACCTCTCAAAAATGTCACTCGTAATCCATGATTTTTTATTGTAATCATAGTCAACTCTTTAACGAGTTCACTCCTTTAAAACATCTTGGCTGCTTGCTTTTCCCAATGACCAAAATTTTCCAGTTTTCTTTTCCAGACATATTAGCACATACCACAACAGTAACTCGCTCTTTGCTATGTTTACCTCCAAAGCATTTATCGTTTTTAAAGGTTAGCGTCTTATTTGGTAAACACTTGAAAAAAAGGCCAGTTTCATCCATATTAAAAATAGTCAGGCTAATACTCTTCTACAACTGATTTTAAAATTGTAGCTTTCCACTGGCTACAATCTGCTTCGGATACACATCCGCTTTCTCCTGAAATAACTTTTTCTACGATTTCATGGCGCTTCTTAAATTTGTCTAGCCATCCCGAACTTGCTTGGAACTCTTTGTGTCTAGTCTTTCCGCGTATTCAATTGCCTTTTCTTTTATGAGAGGTCCTGGAACAGGATGTTTTTATCTTGTACCATTTTCACCCACTTGAGAACCGTCTCATCAACATCGTTGTAGTTATATAGTTTTGAAAGTTTTCTGTCCCCTCCTACAGATTCATAACTTTTTAAAACAGATTCGCGATTTTTTGCAACCACACGGATAAAGTCTTAACAGATGTCAACATATTGTCACGTTGCTCTCTCTCTCTCAATGTTTCTGAATGAATAGTGTGTTACGGGAGGGCTACGTAACATTCAATAACACGTTTTGTTACATATTTTATTTTCAATATTTAAAAATAGGTATGTGAGTAGTTTTATTTTCTCTAAAATTAAGTTCGATATATAGAATTTCTTTTCGATATACAGAAACATTTTTCCATTGAAATTTCAAGGGACTCGGAAATAATTCGATAAATAGAGAATTTCTATATATAGAAGTTCGATAAATAGAGGTCCGACTGTATATACAATTTTCAAAAACGACTGTATATACAATTTTCAAAAACTTCATGATAATGATTTTTCAGCAAATATTTACTTAGCCCATTGGATTGCTGAGGTTAACAACCCGATATATACACAACATATTGTGAACATTCTCAGAGTAGTTTCCAATGTTTAACAACTTTCAAAAACTTGACGACGATTGTTCAGAAAATTTTCACTTAACCCATTGAATTGTTAAGATTAAAAACCTCTTGTATACCAATTTCAATGAAAATCCATAAAATAGTTTTCAAGAAATATTACAAATATACAGTAAACTCCCGATTATCCGTAGAATAGGGTGGCCAGGCAACACCGGATAAAGAATTCTCCGGATAATCCGCTATGAACAAAGAATACGCAAAACGATCGATAATCGATTGTTATACCATAAGTTACACAAATAATGACCCCGGTTAATGCAATACACAAATAATCTTCAGAGGACAAAATAAATACAGAAACTAATTTAAAATGTCGATGTATTTAACGGATTATAACATGTACATTTATATGTCTAACTATTTACAATACATACACAAGTATATGTCAAAAGTAAGTATGTATGAACATATGTAATTTCCTTTACACATAATACTTTCACTTTTTAACAAAAAAATCTGTCACTTTCGTCTATATTTTTGTGAGCATTGATTTAGCTTTAATGTGCGATCTAATTGTCTTGAAAACCATTTTGTCGCACAGTGTCTACTTGTGTCACAAAGCCATAAAGATCGATACTGTATATGACATACATGGATAATGCATATGTCACGTCCTAGACTATTTATAGCCGAGATTAGCTGACATTTGTTTTCACATTAGGTTATGATACATATTAGGTTTTCAGGCGTCCAAGCATTTTGTCATTGTCTCTTATATACAGTAGTCTGCTCGCCCTTTTTATTTCGCTGGCCCGCGTCGAGATACTTCCCTTTCAATGTAAAAATTAGTACGTACTTATTTACATATCTATTCCCTTCATCTTAAGTTCTATTAAGCCTTATATGTATTTACGTCGTAATTCACTGTTTGGAAATTTAAACACATGAATCTGATTGGAATAAAAATTGGATACTTGTAAAACAATGTAAGACCCCGGATAATCGGGAGTTTACTGTATTCATATAATTTTTCAAAAACTTGATGACGAATTTTTAGAAAATTTTTACTTAACCCATTGGATTTATTTATGAGGTTAAAAAATCCCTATATACCAATTTTGTTGAAAATCCTTAGAGTGGTTTCCGAGAAAAAAATTATACATAATGTAAATTTATATATATACAATTATTAGTCATTTAAGAATATTACATAAACACAAAAATTATATATTTTGGACACAGTGTCCTTTGTCTATCAGAGACAGAAACGGATAGTCTAATAACCTCACTTCAGTTTCTCTGTCTGACTGACAAAGGACACTGTGTTAGAAACATTATTTTAGTGATTTGGTGTTTATGTATGTGTTAAGATTACACAACATACTTTTACCAAGGCTAGTCCTTCAGTTTCCATAGTCCAGTCTATAATCTTAAAATAGACACAAGAACAACAAAATAGAGAGATATATTTTGGATACAATGTGCCCTATGTTAATCAGAGAGAGAAAAAGAAGAAACTCATTACTTTACTGAGTGTATAATGGCTGACAGAGTCATGCTTACTTAATAACATTATTAATTGGATATTATTCTTAGTTTAATGCAGTCAGACATTGTGGCTTTAAGATATACTGGATGAATTTTTTGAAAGAACAGTGATCGAGTGTTTGGCTAAAAACTCACGAGTTCTGAGGTGTCGTGATGGAAAAACCAGTGATCACTTTTCCACAGTTCTGGCCTTTTGCGTCGGACAGCGTCCCTCAGACGTTTCAGTACTTCAATGTAGGTAATCTGGTTGACTGTAGAGCCTTCAGGGAGGTACTCGTAGTGAACAACACCCTTAGCATCAAAAAAAAAAAAACTGTCAGCATCACCTTGATATTCGACCAAACTTGGTGAGCTTTTTTGGGTTTGGGGACGTTTGACTCACCCATTGGGATGATTGGATCTTCGTTTCAATGTCGTAACCACCATGACTCATTACCGGTTATAATTCTTGACAAAAAGTTCTCATCTTCATTTGAACGATCTAGCAGTTCCTGACAAACCCGGACCCGATTGGCTTTTTGGTAGTCGGTCATCAGGCATGGCACAAATTTCACAGCGACGCGGTGCATCTTCAATTTTTCGGTCAAAAAAGTCTCGTAACAAGATCCAACTGATATCCCACACTCTTCGGAAAGCTCCCTAATGGTCAGACGTCGATTTTCGCGCACCAGGGTATTGATTTTGTCAATGTGAGGGTCGTCAGTTGACATTGAAGGTGTCCAGGACGCTCATTGTCATCAATCGACTGTCGGCCACCCTTGAAACGTTCATGCCACTTGAAACATGCAGTACGCTTCATGGCAACATAGCCGTAGGCCGTGTTAAGCATGGCAAATGTTTCTGTTGCAGATTTCCCTAGTTTTACACAAATTTTCAGAGCAATTCGTTGCTTCTTCAGGCTGTCCATTTTACAATCCGACAAACGAAAAAAAACACTCTTTACTAAACTGCGTGTAACTCATCAACAAATGAAGATATCTGCGACTGAAATACCGCGTTTTAATCAGCTGATTTATACGAACCTAGCGACACCAAGCGGATTCTCCTGAAACTAACTTGAGCCGCAAAATTCAAACAGTCTGCGAATTTTTTGAACAGACCTCATAGATTGTTTGAGAAAATATTAAGGGATTTTACTCATAAATATTCTTAACAAAATTTGTATACTAGTTTTTAACTTAAGTATTATTGGATTAATTACTATTTTTTATTGTATTATTAAATTACCTTAAGTTGCTGATGTTAATTGATGGTTGATATATACAACTGGAATTACCCTGAGCAGAAATAGCATTGACAGTAAGGCCTTTTTCAACACGTGCTATTTGTAGGAGCTTAGACATATCTTCATCATATTCACAGACAAAAGCCTCAAAATCCCTAAAAGGTATTGCATGTTCCACATACCTAGCAAACTCTGGTTTTACAGTTATCTGTAGGTAGATTATTTAAAAGTTATTTATTGATTTCAAATATTATAAATAACATTATTAATAGACACATCATCCCATTTATATTAGTATTATATTTACCAAGAATCATGTGCCACAAAATAGTTGATCTAAATGAAATAAATGAAATACATTTATAAAAATTAGGTCATGTTTTAAAAAAATTAAGTAAAGTAGACTCATGGTATACAATTCAAGTAATGGTATAATTTATAACAGAATTAAAACAGTAATTGGACAAGTCGGATGTTATTTTTATTTCAAATGCAAAGGTCAGTTTAATTTCCAGTTTAATTTTACTAGAAATCTAGGCCTAAATACTATTTTAAATCATAGAACTGATGACTGATGTATATTGAGTACATGATTAAAAAAAAATAATAATTCATTTGCATAAGATTTATTTGACAGTTGGTGACAAACGTTTATGGGCTGACTACAAGTCCCTATGGACTTGTCCCTCATTAATCTACTTGTCCGTCGGTTCATTGTTAAAGATCTCAGTTTAGATGTTTTTATGAATTCGATTACATTTTAACTTTTAAAATAATGGCACAGTTAGATGTATTAACAAGTTAGTTTCAGACAATAGTTACTCTTCACCAGCTACATTTCAATAAAAACACACACACACACACACACACACACACACAAATGTATGCATTATACATTAAACAAATAATATTACTTTTGACACCAAAATCCCTGTAAACAACCTTATCAGTTTAAAGAAAAATACTTTGGTACAGCTATCATAGCAGAAGTATAAAAGCTAATTTTTATAAATAAAATCATATTAAAATAAAAATGTAAATGTATATTATTGGATTAGCTATATAAGGGGTACAATAAAAATATTGAAAAGAACCCCAATACCACAAAAATAATCAAAAATAACAAATAAGACAAGTTACTTAAGATTAAACCCTTATGTACATTTCGATGACCATGTCATCATCATCAGAGGGTCTTGTTACAAAACACAACCTAGCACACAAGAAGTTACAAACTAGAATGATGATCATCATTCTAGTTTGTAACTTCTTGTGTGCTAGGTTGTGTTTTGTAACAAGACCCTCTGATGATGATGACATGGTCATCGAAATGTACATAAGGGTTTAATCTTAAGTAACTTGTCTTATTTGTTATTTTTGATTATTTTTGTGGTATTGGGGTTCTTTTCAATATTTTTATTGTAATATATTGTACCACTGTGCTCTTGATATTGTGTATATAAGGGGTATTGATAAAAATTTGTTTATTAAATATACATAAGTCCAAACATCAAAAATTGTCATAAAATTAAAAAAATAGAACGCTGAAAATGAACTTGAGGGGATAAAAATATATTTGAGAAACTATAGAGAAATATAGGGTTTTATTTCAATTGTAAATTTAAAAGCTGTAAAAGAATGACAAACGACACATGTATAAATTCCAAAAAATGTAGATTCCTTCAAAACTACACCATTTAAATTTGAACTTAGTAAATTTGGTTCAATTATACCTTTTGTAAGTCGTAATTTTACTACATTTGAATTTATTTTTAAATTCTATCATACAGTGAAAAAAATGTGGTTTTTGTAAAAATTGAAATGTAACAGTGTAACGTTATCTTGTATTACCGCCTAAATTGTCCAGGGAGATAGCGACAGCTTACCGATTGTAAAACAGGTGTGAGGGCAAAGTTTGATATTTCCGGTATAGTTTTAAAACGAATTAAGGCTGTCGTTGAGAGGCCCAGAATAGCGAGCCGAGAGAGAAGGCATCTTCCAGGCAACCAACTCTCACGGACCTTACCTTTCCACCGCTGCTTTTCCCCCGACTAACCTCTTTTCTTACTCTTCACCTATCTTCCTTTTACCACACATTGTCCGTAAGAGAGTAATGGTTTATCCCTTGACTACGAACCTTGGTTCGAGACCTGTATCTCAAGAAAAAAACCTCTCAGGAGAACCAACTCCTGAATTTTTTATGAAAACCAATTAGCCTCCCATAAGCCTCTTTAACCTCCTTTCGGAGTAGTGGAATTTTTGAGACATTTGTGACTTAAAGACTATGCATCGATACCTAGTGAACTTATTTTATTTTAAATGAAAACACAGCTAATTGGAAACTATAAATTTTTTATTATCTGTTTGGATTTAGAATTACTTATTATTATTTGATTTATTTTAATTAACAGGATTTAGCTTTTTTAATTTTACCTAACCTTACTTTTGAATTACCATGATTATCTTGTTTCATGGTATTAGTACAGAATATGTCCCCTTTATTATGTTTACATTTTTATTATTATTTATATTAACACACACACACACACACACACACACACACACACACACACACACACACACACACACACACACACACACACACACACACACACACACATATATATATATATTATAACATAATTTTTAAAGAGACACAATACAATATAATTATGTTTTACTATTTAATAAATTGAATTTTTTATTTAAGACAAATAAAACTACTCAGGAACAATTCATTATTATTTATTATCATTTCATCTCAACATTAAACAATACACACAAAACAAAATTTTACAACTTAACAATTTTCAACAAAATAGGTTTAACTCTTATTTCTTTTGCTTTTATAGTTACAACATTTTAATACCCTTGGCTAGTTTAAGATCTCTTGATATCTCAGGGTTATAGCATGGGCTATATTTTTTTTTAATTCTTAGGTTAATTAAATAAATTTTGAACAAACAATATTAAATTTTGAAATTAGCTTTAATAAATATTTTCCGGATGGAAATACTTTAATTTTGAATATACTAAAAAGGCTAAACTATTTGAACTCGATTATTTCTTATTACTTACTATTAATTAACTACAAGATATTCTAATGTACAAATTTAACTTCTCTATTATCTTAAAAGTCCACTAAAATTGGTTTTTATAGCGCTAATAACTTATCAAATATCGAAATTTCAGTTAGCTTACGTAAGATTCCGTTCTCTCCAAATTTGACTTTTTACACACTTAAATTCGTTTTATTTACTTCACTTTATATTAACACAGTATTACATTTTGTAATTCACTTCTCCTTAATTTAGTTTGGCCAATCTTCTTAACAAAACGGTATAATTTAGACGAACTCTTTCCAAATAAATAGAATTTTGACTGCACAGCAAGGTCTGCTTCCTCTAGTAGCGTCACCCACGCTAGAATGCTCTAACTACGCGTCCTTAGATTTTCTTTTAAAATGTTACAAATATGGCGGCCTTCTTCTTAAAAAAAACACATATGGGTTATAATTTAGTTCGATTTCTTTCCACTAGACTTTACATCAGACTTACTTTCTTCTGTTTTTACAGCTGATGTTTCCTTGACTTTCACACATGTTAATGTCAACGAACTATTTTCACCGTTTTACAGCTGATGCGTCCACAATGAGCTTGTTTAGAATGGCGTTTTAACTTGGTTAAACCTGGTTGAAACTTACTGTTTTAATTTCCTATCCTCAACAAACCTTCCAGTGTTTATTTTATTAATATTATTAGTGTGTGAAGCGTCTTTGTGTTTTACTTTTGAAATAGTTCTGAATTGTGTGTGTTTTGACTGGACTTTTCCAAACATAACCTTTCAATTTTTTGTTTACAATCGTTTTTCACTTTTCCTTCAAGTAATTACTTATGCCCTATGTTACTACAGTTTACAAATTTGTTAACACATAACTATTATTAGATTATCTTGTTTTAATTTATGTGTTAGGTTATTTGATATAACAAATTTCCTAATGGATTTTACAGTTCAAATACCTTGTTTACAATTCCTAGGCTTTTACCAGAATTTAGTTTCAATTTTAACCTAACCAATCTTTTAATGAATTTCTTTTTTTTTTAAATTTTGTGTGGGTTATTTCTAATATATTCTTCCAATTCTTAAATAATATTATATAGCCCATTCTATAAATGTTACAATGTCCCCTAATTTAATTAAAATAAAAAATATTACTAATCTCTACATTACACATTCTTTACATTTTACAAGCTTGATTAAATATACATATTTTTTTTTAATTAAATTTAAATTAACATTTATACTTTAAATTGTCCATTTATACTTAATTCCTACGACACAATTTTATCTTAATTCTTTAACAATCAAATACTGAGCTGAACACTTCAAGCTACATATTACTTAACATATCTTCTAACAATACAATATACTTATAACTAACATTCATTCAACAATTCTTTAACAATTCTAACATATAGTAACAATAAATCATGTTCTGGTATTTACAATTCCTTCCATAACTATATATTTTTTTTATTTTTTTTTTATTACAATTGGAAACCTTCCAATCATAAGTCTGATTCAAGATTTATTTAACATATATTCTCTGATACCGTGTCTTTAAATCCCAGCCTATCCGAGTCATAGTATGTCTAGATTTGGTCAAATTGGTTATAACATTTCTCTTTCCCTTATTTCTGTTTATTCCTTGTTTATTATTTATCTCATATTTATTTTGCTTTTAGCTTCGTCTAACTCTCAGTTCTAAGTTAGTATTTTATCTTCCCTTCCAATCTCACATCCAGTTCAATTATGTTCTTATATCATTTCAGTTTATTTTGTATGAAGTTTAACATCTAATATTTTTAAAGGTTGCAATTTCATATCCTCTATTTGATCATATCTATAGTTCCTTCGATTACACTATCCCTATATCAACGAATATAAATTTTGTTTTAATACTTATTTATCAACGCAGATTCTCCCTTACAATACGACGAAGTTTAAATAGACAATTATCATATTTTTATTACAACGATGCTTTAATATTTATTATCATAGATTCATATTTCTTTTATAATATATAATATATACGACGAAGTTCCATTATTTATCAACGCAGATTCTCCCTTACAATACGACGAAGTTTAAATATACATAATTTTATCTTTATTCATTATTCGACGAAGTTTCCAATAAATTATCGTAGATATAGTTACCATCCCTTAAAACTTATCTCCTGCTAACGTTTTCTTATACACATAGTCACCTAGAGTTTACTCATATTGCTTCCTTTACCTATATTTAATATCTCCCTTCCTATTTTATTTTGTCTCATTTGAGTTTATCTCCCTTGCATCATGGTACTTTTTTAGTTCTGTTGAATGGAACATCCCCTTATTTATATCATATTTATCATCCCATAATTCGAATGTCGATTCTCCTAACTTTTTGTGTATTCTATATGGCCCACTATAAATATTAAATAATTTCCCCATTTCTCCCTCTATGCCTTTTGCCTGCCAGTTTTCTTTTACTAACACTAAATCATTTAAATTAAATGTGAAAAGCTTATGATTTCTATTGAAATTTTGTGCCCTAAGTTCTGCCTTTTTTTTCATTCTCCCTCTTGCCAAATCTATTACTAGTTGGGTATTAACGTTTTGTTCGTTTGAATTTTGAATTTTGATATACTTATGCCAAAATCTCTCATCTATTTTTCCTAACTGTAACTGATTAGGTGTGAACCCTGTGGTCTCATGTGGTACTTCATTCAACATCTCATTTATTAAATGTATAAACTTTGCCCATTGTTTATGGTTCCCATGGCAATAGGTGCGAAGACATCTCATTATCTCCCTGTTTACCCTTTCTACTATATTGCTTTGAGGTCGCCTAATTGGTGAAAATATTTGTTTGATTCCTTTACTTTCTAAAAAGGTTGACCATCTTTTACTTGTGAACTGAGTTCCATGGTCTGTTTGTGCCCTTTTTACCTGTCCATATTTTTCTAAATAATCTTCTACACATCTAATAGCTGTAGCAGTATTTGCTTTTTTTATTTTATAAATTTGTATAAATTTAGTAAAAATATCCAAAATAACCAAAATATATTTAAATCCCTCACTTTTATGAAATGGTCCACAAAAGTCAATAGATAGTTGCTCTTTAGGCCCTTCTACCTTGATTCCTTTCATCACCCCATAACAAGTTTGATTTGTGTGTTTCACCCTCTGACAAGTGTCACAGTATTTTAAAAGGTATTTAATCTCCTTATACATCTTTTTCCATGTGAATATTTCATTTATTATACTATAGCACTTCTTGGCCCCTATATGCATATAGTACTCATGGCATGATATCACTAATACATTTATTAACTCTCTGGGTACTATTATTTTCCAACTTGTTTTACAATTTTTATATAGTATGTTATTTTCAATTTTGAATTTCGAATTGTATTCCTGGACATTTTCAATAATATTTCTTAATTCTAAATCACCCCACTGAAGCTCATTAAGTTTTGTCAATTTTGTCACTACTTCCCTACTTATTACTCTTTCCATTAAATTGATACTAAACTTATTTTGATTCTCTATATGTTTTGGCTCTATCTTATCCCATGGGTTACGACTTAATATGTCTGCCACCATGTTCTCCTTCCCTTTACAATACTCAATCTCAAAATCATATTCCTGCATGAGCAATATCCAACGATATAGTCTTGAATTTAATATTCTGCAAGTCTTTATGAAAGTCAAAGCCTGGTGGTCAGTTTGTATTACTACTTTTCTCCCCAGTATAACCTGTCTAGCCTTCTGTAGACAAAACAACACAGCCAATAATTCTTTTTCAGTCGTATAATATCGTATCTCACTACCTTTTAGGGTTCGGCTCATAAACATAATTGCCTGTTTCTGTCCAGTCTCTGTTATCTGGTACAAATGCCCCCCAATAGCATATTCGCTTGCATCTGTCTGTAGATAAAACGTTTTTGAATAATCAGGGTGTTTTAGTACGTTGGTATCTATAAATGCTTCCTTTAATTTTCTAAAATTTTGTTCCTCTAAATCTGTCCAATTAAATTTTGTTTCATGTCTCAAAAGTTTCAGGAGTGGCTCTACTAATTTCGAATAGTGGTCTACAAACTTGTTGTAATAATTGGCAAGGCCTATAAACCCTTTTAATTGCTTAACGTTCTTTGGTGTGGGGAATTCCATTACAGCCTTAATTTTGTCCTTATCTATCTCTATTCCCTCAGTTGTCAACCTATAACCTAAAAATGCTATGTTTTCTTTACAAAACTCAGTTTTTGATAATTTAATTTTGATATTATTTTCCCTAAATGTCATAAATAATTTTTTTAAATGGTTTTTATGTTCTTCAAAACTCTGTGACATGCATACAATGTCGTCTACATATACTAAAGTGAATGGTTCTAATTCATTTCCCATTATTCTACCCATAGCTCTTGCTAAAGCTGCTAATGATGTTTTTAGCCCATAAGGTGTCACAATGAAATGATATGTCTTGCCATTATACTGAAAAGCTGTGAATTTTCTGGATTCTGGCTCCAACTCCACCTGCCAAAAACTATTCGTGAGGTCCATAGAACTCAGGTATTTTACCTTTCTTGCCTTATGTAATATTTCATTAATACCCTGGTAACACTCGTAATCTGGTATTATGATTTCGTTCAGTTTCCTTGCGTCCAGGCACAATCTTATTTCTCCATTACTTTTTATGACAGGAATAATAGGGTTAATATAAGGGCTATTACTTTTTTCTATAATTTTCATCTCCAACATTTTGTCAATTTCTCTTTGTACCGCTTCTTGATACTTTGTGGGCACAGGATAGTTTCTTTGATAAAATGGTAAATCTGTTCTTACTTTTATCTCATGTCTATATCCTTTACACACTCCAGGCCTATCTGAAAATACATCCTTATATTGCTTTATTATCTCTACCAACTCCAGTTTTTGCCTATCTGTTACACGGTCATCTCCGATACTTTCCATAATATCTCTATCACTAATTTCCCCTTCTGTTTCATTTTGTTTCTCATAATTTTGGTCCCCCTGTCCTAAATTATCTAAATTTTCCCATTCCTCATTAATTTGATCGAATTCGTTAATTACATTATCTTCCCTTTCTAAATTTTGTACCTCGTTGTTATTAATTCTTTCGTCATCATTTTCACCCTCCGTTTCTTTCATATCTATTTTAATATAGTTTTCCAAATATTTCAATTTTATACTCCAATCCTCACAACTTATATCAGCCTTTGTATTTTTTAATATATCCATCCCTATGATCATTTCTCTTAATAGTCCTGGTATGATGAAACATTGAAATGGGTAATCAATCCCACCTAATCTTCCCATTATCAGAACAATTTTATTAATTTTTTTACTCTTTTTATTTGTTGCTGTCCTAATGTTCATTGCTCTGATTGGCAACGTTTCTACTCTTCCTAGTTTTCCCTTATGTATACTATACCATTTTTCCTGAATACATGTAATATTACTACCTGTATCTATTAAGGCTGTAACCCTAACCTGTTTAAATTCTATCTCTATTTCTGGGCTCATATATATTTTGTTTTGCTCTAAATTCAAATTTCGCTCCGTCCCCTCACTTTCCAAAAATTCCCTATCTATTAATACGTTGTTAATTATTCCTAACCCCAAATCCGTATTTTCATTAAATTGATTGTTACCCTTATTCTTGTCACAATTAATATTTCCGAGGCTCTTTAGCACTGGCTTTCTCTCTTCAGCATCCCCTGTAGTGTTCCCATGATGCAGAGAGGTATCACCAGTGCCCTCTAGTTTTCCGAGGTCCCCTGGTCTCCCTCACATCTTCCACTGGTCGATTCCTTTGGTCGTACCTGTATGCTATTTACCTCTTTTATAGGCCTATCTCGGCTTCCTATATTCCTTGGATCATCTCTGTGACCCCTGTACCCTATCTCCCTGTTTTCTCGATTATTTTCCTGCCCTTGTCTTGGTTCGACATTCCCCCTCATATGATTATCTATTCTTCTGTTAAAAAACTGGACATATGGCCGCCCTTCATTCCTATATTCATTCCTTCTATACAATTCTCCTGGTCCTGGAAACCTTCTATTTCCCTGCTGTCTCATCCCTTCCTCACCCCTTCTGGGTGGAAATCTATTTCCATTCTGTTCCTCTCTAGGGGTAGGCCTATTCCATGGTCCCCTGTTCCTCTGTCTTATTTCCTTATTTCTCTCCTCTATGTCCTCCTCATTCAGCATCTTTTCCATCTCTCGGATCGTTTTTATATTTTGTACCCTTCTTGACAACTGTATCCTTTCATTAAAATGCCGGCTTAATCTCCGGACTATCTCTTCCTCATTTTGCGGTGGTGTCATGTTCTTTAAAACTATGACTCTTTCTATGAAATAATCTGCCCTGGCTCTTCCATTTCCCTCAATATACCTTTCATTCTCCATTCTCTCTTTAATGCCTTCCTGTATTTCTTTGGCCCAGTATCTTTCGATAAATCTATTTTGTAAATCCGCAAAATCTTCCACCTCCTCTCTGATTGATTCCCACCATCTAGCCGCTCCTACTTCCAAAACTCTATCTATGATTCCTCTCCATTCATTTTCAAATCTTTCCCCTGTCCTACATTCAAATTTTCTCTCCACATACCTATCCAGTCTTTTTAGGAACTCCATAGGGTTACCATTCCTCCCATTAAATTTGGGCATCTCCTCCTGATTCCCGCATGACACCTGTATGATCCTTAGGCCTTCTCCTCCTTTACTTTCTTTCACCTTCTTTTCTACCTTTTCCATTCTCTGGGTCAATTCCCCTTGTTTCTCATTATTCCTCCTTCCTTCTGTTTCCAATCGGTCAATTCTATCATTATTATTGTTTTTCTCAATCGCTATCTCCCTATTTAAAACTCTTAATTCTTCCCTGTTCTGTATTGTTATTTTTTCTACCTTCTCTATCTCTTTCTTATTAATTTCTGTCACATCAGCTATTATTTCTTTTGTTTCCTCTAAATTCTCCTTAATCTTCTCCTCTAAGTCTCTTCTCATAACTTCTACTACAGCATTATTCTCTGTTCTCAACTGTTCCCTCATATCCTCTATCATTCTCTTATTTTCTTCCTTTAGGCTTTCGAATTTCTTATCCAACCTACTCATTTCCAACCTACTTGAGGCAAATCCTCTGTTCATCTCTTCTCTCATCTCCTTATTTTCCTCTCTCCCTTTTAGACTCATTTCCATGAGAGATCTCATCATTTCCCTCAATTCTTCATTCTCATTATTTCCCCGTTTTTGTTGTTGGGTTTGCATAGGTAGTAGTCCCCTAGCTTCATCTACTTGTGTTTCCATCTCACTCTCTTCTATAGGCATATCTGTGCCTTCCGTTTCTGTCTCTTGTATTTCTAGGCTTGTCCCTTTTTCCTGGTCCCCTACAACTACCAGCTCGCCTATAATATTTTCCTCCCTGTTTTCGATCCCCTCCTGAAAACTAACAAATCTCCCCTGAGCAGCCCCTTCTGTTTCTATCGCCCTTTTCCGCCTACTCTTTTCTAATTGTTCCCCTTTTTCTGTTTTTTTAGCTTTTTCTCTCCGCAAATTGTATAATTCCCTCTCATCAGACATATTTAAGCTATTAGTAAACTTATTTTACAAAACAACCTAGCCTTGACTATTCAACTCAGTGTTTAATTTTACAAAAATTTTTCTAAATCTATTTCCAGTTCAAATGTTTTTCATATAAAAAGTTCTAAATTAATTTTATTTCAAAATCTCTCTAAATAAATTGTATCGAGCCCCACGTTGTTGCGCCATTTATAACATAATTTTTAAAGAGACACAATACAATATAATTATGTTTTACTATTTAATAAATTGAATTTTTTATTTAAGACAAATAAAACTACTCAGGAACAATTCATTATTATTTATTATCATTTCATCTCAACATTAAACAATACACACAAAACAAAATTTTACAACTTAACAATTTTCAACAAAATAGGTTTAACTCTTATTTCTTTTGCTTTTATAGTTACAACATTTTAATACCCTTGGCTAGTTTAAGATCTCTTGATATCTCGGGGTTATAGCATGGGCTATATTTTTTTTTAATTCTTAGGTTAATTAAATAAATTTTGAACAAACAATATTAAATTTTGAAATTAGCTTTAATAAATATTTTCCGGATGGAAATACTTTAATTTTGAATATACTAAAAAGGCTAAACTATTTGAACTCGATTATTTCTTATTACTTACTATTAATTAACTACAAGATATTCTAATGTACAAATTTAACTTCTCTATTATCTTAAAAGTCCACTAAAATTGGTTTTTATAGCGCTAATAACTTATCAAATATCGAAATTTCAGTTAGCTTACGTAAGATTCCGTTCTCTCCAAATTTGACTTTTTACACACTTAAATTCGTTTTATTTACTTCACTTTATATTAACACAGTATTACATTTTGTAATTCACTTCTCCTTAATTTAGTTTGGCCAATCTTCTTAACAAAACGGTATAATTTAGACGAACTCTTTCCAAATAAATAGAATTTTGACTGCACAGCAAGGTCTGCTTCCTCTAGTAGCGTCACCCACGCTAGAATGCTCTAACTACGCGTCCTTAGATTTTCTTTTAAAATGTTACAAATATGGCGGCCTTCTTCTTAAAAAAAACACATATGGGTTATAATTTAGTTCGATTTCTTTCCACTAGACTTTACATCAGACTTACTTTCTTCTGTTTTTACAGCTGATGTTTCCTTGACTTTCACACATGTTAATGTCAACGAACTATTTTCACCGTTTTACAGCTGATGCGTCCACAATGAGCTTGTTTAGAATGGCGTTTTAACTTGGTTAAACCTGGTTGAAACTTACTGTTTTAATTTCCTATCCAGTGTTAAATAAACCTTCCAGTGTTTATTTTATTAATATTATTAGTGTGTGAAGTGTCTTTGTGTTTTACTTTTGAAATAGTTCTGAATTGTGTGTGTTTTGACTGGACTTTTCCAAACATAACCTTTCAATTTTTTGTTTACAATCGTTTTTCACTTTTCCTTCAAGTAATTACTTATGCCCTATGTTACTACAGTTTACAAATTTGTTTACACATAACTATTATTAGATTATCTTGTTTTAATTTATGTGTTAGGTTATTTGATATAACAAATTTCCTAATGGATTTTACAGTTCAAATACCTTGTTTACCATTCCTAGGCTTTTACCAGAATTTAGTTTCAATTTTAACCTAACCAATCTTTTAATGAATTTCTTTTTTTTTTAAATTTTGTGTGGGTTATTTCTAATATATTCTTCCAATTCTTAAATAATATTATATAGCCCATTCTATAAATGTTACAATATATATATATATATATATATATATATATATATATATATATATACACACACACATACTATATCCTTTACTAATATTATTATCAAAATCCAAAATTGCTTAATATGTCTACTATCATCTATTTAAACTCAATTATTATAATTAATTTGCAACATAATTTTGAGTATTCAAGTTAAATTTTACGTATTTTAGAGTCTTGTTTACTTTCAAACATTTTAAGGTTAATTTCTAGTTACTTTAGGCTATGCCTTTTAACAAACAATCCTTTTAATTCACTAATAGACTCTGGTTAACATTTACTTATTTATAGGTTAACCTAATTAGTTATAACATGCTAGGCATTTAATAAAAACTTCCTGCTGATACTTATATACTAAGTCAACCGATTTCATACATTTTTCAAGAATAAAGCCATATCAGATAAAATTATTTAAACACAATACGTTTATTTCCACTTCAGGCAAACAGTTTAATGGAAATCAATTTAGAATATTTCTTAATTAATTTAGGTAACCTAAGAGAGTTTTCAGTCCCTTAGGTTATTCAATTTTTTGTTAATTTTGATTTTAAGTTAATAAATTTTGAAATAAAATTGTATCTAAAAAAAAAATTAAATTGTTTATATGACCTTATAATGCAAAACGTTAGGTAACTTCTATGGTTGGGTTGTCTTTGCGCCTCTTCCCCGCTTCCATGGGGTTTGGATGTAGGCTTCACTGCAATGCATAGGGTCGGTGAATTTTGTTAGGTTCGGCTTCTTTTTTCATTTTCTTGGTCGAGATGTTGCTAGAAACATATATGAGCCTCAGCTCATATATTTGTACACTCCCCGGGTCACATTGTAGCACTTTATACGAACTTCTTACCACATATTGGGTTGTTAATGGTTTTGCGTGTATCAATACGACCACACTCGATGACTGCTCAAACTATTCTCCTCAGCGTCACTCTTTTGGCTTCGTCCTCACCAATTCCTTCAAACTTCCGCCTTTACGATGCCCATCTTACATTTTTAACCAATGAGAAAGCCGTTGCTATGGTAACTGACTTTGTTTATTTCGTAATTTTGAATTTTAATTAGTTTCAATTTTTGTGAAATACATTTCTTTACTCCAATGTGTTATTTCAATTTTTTAAATTCCATTTAATATTTGTTTGTCTTTATTTCTTCTAATTTAATTAAGTTGCTGTTTTTTCTTGTTAACTCAAACTTCGACAGTAGCGCTGTCGCTGCAGTGTGGCAAGATCGTATAAACAATCTCCCCACGCGGTATTTTACCGAAACTAATATAACTTCATTTTTTAATAACCTCAATTTTTAGGCTATTATGTTTTAAATTATTATGTTTTAATTAAAATTTGCATCTTTACAGAAATACAACTCTCCCTAGCTAGGCCTAATTTACTTTCCGCACATTTTTATACTTATATTCACTATCCCTGATTATATTTGGTCAAAATTAATTTAATATTATACATTTTGGCTGGGTCTCATAGGCCTCACTTTTACTGTTTCATTTAAATCGGTCTATTAGCCGTTAGCCTAATTGTTGTGTTGGTTTATAATTTATTCTAACATTCCCAGTTTGTCTATTTAGTTCTAATTACTTTAGTTTTCATTGATTTTCCCTATATTTAACATTTTTATAATAATACTATGAAATAATTGGAATATTAGTTGATTGATCTATTTAACTATTCTAGGCTTAGTTACATTTTTCTGTACTAATACCAGATTTATTTGCATCGGTCATTCTGGCCGTTACACAACGGACTGCATCCAGCCGAATGCTAGCTTCCTGAGGGAACCAGTAAGAGGTAACACTAGTCATCGTATCGATTCATAACCGGTAAACTATTTATTTATGTCCCTTTTTATACTTGTCATTAATTCGTAAGTTTATTTGAACGCACTGTCCACGGCTAATGAAGGATTTAATGTCCGTTAACTGTATTCAATGCTATTTTAGAATTAATATCGATGATTACCTGTTTCATTAAATAGTCCAATGGCAGTGACATTTGAACAGTTATAATATTACTTATACAAACCTCCAATTCTATTGGATCAAAAACATGTCCGTGGAATTTGTCTCTGTTGTCTTTTAGCCACATCATTAAAGTATATGCATCTGGGCTTCTTCTTTTGAAAGCATTAATTTTTTCATTTGCTACATCCTTAGCATTTTCTATCATACTTTCAGTTCCTATAAAAAATGTAAATATGAATTATTAAAAGAAATATTAATATTAAATTTTAATTCACTTACATAAAATACTGAGATAAATAAAATCTATAATTATAGTAATCTCTCTTTATAATGATTCTTCCAATAACAATAATTCCTCTGTCATAATGAAATCATAGACAAATGTATTTATATTTTTTATATACATATTTTACTCCTTTATAACTGTTATTTAGTTTTAGCAACCAAGCTATCTCCTTACTTGACCCTGAGCCTTTTTATAACCTTGGAATGAATAACGCTCTGTTTATTGCTTACACAGACATAAACTCAATTTACAATATCAAGAGCATAGTGGTACAACATATTACAATGAATATATTGGAAAGAACCCCAATATCACAAAAATAACAAACAAAACAAGTTACTTAAGATTAAACCCTTATGTACATTTCGATGACCATGTAATCATCATCAGACTTACTTACTACAAAATTACAATCTAGTAAACAAGAAGTTACAAACTAGAATGATCACCCAGTTTGTAACTTCTTGTTTGCTAGATTGTAATTTGTAATAAGACCCTCTGATGATAATGACATGGTCATCAAAATGTACATAAGGGTTTAATCTTAAGTAACTTGTTTTATTTGTTATTTTTGTGGTATTTTCCAATATTTTCATTGTAATAAACTCAATTTCTTTCCTTGTGGGTAAAGATTCATCTTGTTTTCTAAAATGTGTAAAGGGCTCACCATGAAAAATAAGTTATCATTTACCCTCGAGTGATGGACAAAGGAGAAAAACAAACAGATGTTTTTTACCACACAGAACGCTCCCAGTCTACTGGTCCTACTATCTGATAAAAACGGAACTTGGAATTTTCTATTTGAGGGTCGGCTGAGTATGTGGAAGCTACATCACATCAACTCTAAACAGATCAATAGAGAGGCTCGTGATGTTATCAAAATCCTCACTAATGGCAATCTGGAGAAAAATGTTGTTTGAGCTGAAAGCCTTGTATTCTTTGAAGATATCTTTAATGGTGATAAAACCTAATGCTTTTACAACTTTACGTCAATCAGAACCTTAAAATTTAAATTAGAAAGATGTATTGGTCGAAAATTACCAGAAGAACAAAATACTGTTTTGGTTACAGAAAACAGATCTGCTCAGTGAAGAGAAACCTAATTGTGATTAGCAAGTCAACCAATCCTTATTTTAAAAACATATGCTTATCAATAACAAAACAAACCCGACTACTTGGATGACTTCACACATTTTTGTAAAAAAGAAATCTGACAATAGGATCCTGAGCTGAAAGTGCTAACGGTTGTGCTTCTAGTTGATCCGATCCTAGTGTGAGCCTGCACATCCTATAATCACTGATTTTAAAAATCTCTTTCAAAACAAAGAACACATAAGAAACAGCATTAATAATAATACTACCCTAATAAAAACGCAAAAAACAAAACAATATATACAATGAAATTATGGAACTCAAAGAAAAAATAAAAAATAAAGACTACATAATATTAAAATCAGATAAAACAAACACACCAGTAATAATTGAAAATACCAAATACATCAATTCAATGACAAACCACATAAAAGATAATAAATACGAACAAATCCCAGACCCAACTAACAAATACCTTAATACAATAAAAAATCTAATAGTAACATACAGGAATACCCTAAACTACAACAATAAATTAAAATACCACACAAGGCTTTACCCATTCAAACCATGTGCACCAATATTAACAGGCATACCTAAAATCCACAAACCCAACACACCATTTAGACCACTAATAAATTTCAAAACAGCACCATCTTACATAATCGCATAGATACTAGACAAAATAATAAGATCTAAATACATATCAACAATACATACAATATAAAAACGGATACAATAAAAAACATAGACACAAACAGCAACACAAAAATAATTAGTTATTACACAACCAACATGTACCCTAGTATCCCAATTGAAGAAATCATAGAAATAATAAAAAACAAACTAAAACACAATAACAAAAAAGAAAACACAATAAATAGTATTATTAAACTCATCAAACACATATGTAACCAAAATTACTTCCAATTTAACAATAAATACTATAAACAAACAACTGGACTCCCCATGGGATCGCCCATATCATCAGTCATGTCAGAAATATATCTACAACACTTTGAACAACTAATAATTAAACCTATACAAACACACATAACATTTTGCTATGGACAAGATACGTAAATGATATACTTGTAATATACCAACCTACCATTCACAACGAACACATCATAATACTAAACAAATTAAATACATACAACGAAAACATACAATTCACCTTCGAAACAGAAACAAACAGAACAATTAACTATCTTTACATTACATTAAATATAAACAATAATAAAATAGAAACTACAATACACAGAAAACAAACTTCCAACAACACCACAATACACAACAAATCTAACCACCCCTGGACACACGAAATTAACACTTACAGTAACATGATAAATAAAGCAATACAGGGTGCGGTAGATAAGTAATGAGACTCAATCTAGAAAAACAAATTTATTGATCCGATTTGTACAAAACGTTAATATTCTTCGAAATAGTTGCCTTGGGCGTCGACACATCGTTTTCCACTGGCAGGCCCCACTGTAGTCCGCTGGAGTTATCCCTGTTAGTGCCTTCGTGACAGCACGTTGGATGTCCGGAATATCGTCAAAACGATGACCCTTCAGGCATCTTTTTACCTTCGGGAATAGGAAGAAATCAGGACGACTCATGTCAGGGCTGTACGGTGGCTGTGGCAGCACTTAAACTCTAATTCGGGTCAAATAGGAGGTCACGAGGAATGCTGTGTGCGCACAAGCGTTGTCGTGGTGGAGACGCCAGCGTTGAGCAATGTCCTTTCGCTTCCGTTTGACGGCTTTGTGCAATTGCTGAAGGACTTCTTTGTACAATTCGGCATTAACAGTTTTTCCCTGAGGGAGAAACTCTTTGTGAATTAACCCCCGCTTGTCGAAAAACACAATGAGCATTGTCTTGACGTGGGACTTTGACATTCTTAATTTCTTCGGCTGCGGGGATGCCGATGTGTTCCACTTCGAGCTCTGGACTTTCGTCTCCGGACGAAATGTCCGGTCGTACTGGAATGTCCACAATTCGTCGCCTGTTACTACGTTATCTAAAAAGTCTGGATTATTTTCCAATGCATTCAACATATCACAGCATATATATATATATATATATATATATATATATATATATATATATATATATATATATATTTTTAGGTTAGTTTTGGTTGGTAAAGATTATTTAGATTTTTTTGGACTAGGAGACTGAGAGACTTACCTTGGTAAGAGTCCACTCTGTAGTCTTGAAATAGAAACACATACAAGCACTTAAACAATGATATATTTCAACCACACAGTGGTCTTTTATATATACACACACACACCTTACTCTATAATGTGCTTAAACAAGAATCTTACTTGGTATATATGCAAGTTAACTTTTGAAGATTACATTCGGTATCTTCATTGTCAAGCATCAACTGAAACTGAGTACTTGTAGTAGATTGCCAGGTGTGTGGGATTTCTGTTGTCACGTGGTATACCAGTACTGTTCTATTTTCAGATTCACTGTGGGAATCTTGTTAGTTTTTCTTGGGGTTAATTTTTTCTAGTAAGTTGATTAAGTTATAGTTTTTTTTAATTATATTTGTATTTGTTCGTTTATGATATTATTTTTATGTTTATAAATATGTAGCTGTTCCCAGATTGTCATTTTGAGGCCTTTTTGTACTTTTTTTTATTAAATGTATGTTTTAGCGTGTTTAGCGAAATTTAAGTTGTGAATGTTAGCTTTGATGTATGCCTTGAGGTGCTCTTTATATCTGTCTGTTAATTTCTTTTTTGTTTTCCCTATATATAATTTGTTACAGTCTGGGCATTCGATTTTATATATTCCGTTATTAACTGTGAGAGATATTATTTCCGGTTGGTTTATTTTATTGGTTATGCTTCTGGTTTTTTTGTAAGTTAAGTTAATAATATTGTTTTTTAGTATTACTAAGTGCAATAATTTTCTGATGAGGCACCTTTCGGTCCCTTGACCATTGTCTCGAATCGCTGAATTAATTTTCTCTATTTTTCTGGTGTGGTTGTTCGGTCAGTGATGTTGGTATTTGTTGACGTCATACATGTTTCTCAAAGAGCTGCGTGTATAATGTTTTTGAATAGTACTTCGTCTGCATATGTTGTCTGTAGGTTCATTAAAATGTTCTGTATGTTTTTATAAATGTGGTATTTTTCTAGTAAGTTTAGTTCTATTGGGTTATTATATATTTCAAGTATGGTTAGGTTATTTTCTTAATTTGTTATTTCATGTTTTTGTGATATTAGGTGTGCTGCTACATTTGATGCTTTTGTATTGTAATTTTTGAATGCTCTGTAATGTTCTTCAAATTTTATTTTAAATGATCTGGTTGTTTTTCCGATGTAAAATGTGTTGTAGTCGTTACATGTAATTTTGTAAATTCCAGATAGGTTATGTTTTTCTGTACTTCTTTTGTGTTATTAAGATATTTTATTATTTTGTTGTTTGGTTTGTATGTTGGAGTGTAATGTTCTTTGTTGTATATATTTGTTAGTTTTTCTATTTTGTTGTTGGTGTATTTATATTTTAGATAGTTTTTTTATTATTATTTTTGTGTTCAGGTTGTAGTGTTGTGTTGAGGTTAGGTTTTTTGTAAATTTATTGTATATGTTTTTATAATGTGTTTGTTGTATCCATTTTCTAATTTTTTTAATGTTATCTAATTCTTCATTTAATTTTTGTTTGCTATCTTGTGTCACAAGCCATAAAGATCGATAATGTATATCACACATTAGGTTTTCGGGCGTCCAAGCATTTTGTCATTGTCTCTTATATACAGTAGTCTCCTCGCCCCTTTTATTTCGCTGGCCCGTGTCGGGATGCTTCCCTTACAATGTAAAAATTAGTACGTACATATTTACATATCTATTCCCTTCATCTTAACATCTATTAAGCCTTATATGTATTTACGTCGTAATTCACCATTTGGAAATTTAAACACCTGAATCTGATTGGAATAAAAATTGGATATTTGTAAAAAACAATGGCAGACCCTGGATAATCCGCAAACCGGTTAATCTGCCCACGGATAATCGGGAGTTTACAAATACATTTGTTTTACGAATATTAATAGTGAATTGTGGACAGTCTGTTGTAGCTATGAGGTGACTCAGTATTATTATTGCTGTCAGTTGAGGGGTAAACATCGCCAGCACATTCGTCCTCATGAGTTACAATAAAATTTTAGAAAGAGAAACAGATTTATCGAAATTCTAATATAAACTCTTGTTTTTACGATACTAATAATTCCCATACAAATCTTTACATTCCCATTTTCCTGATTGGTGGCCACTTTGGTCCTACATATAAACCCATTGCGGTTTAGAGACTAGGTCAGCTAGTTACATCAATTTATTCGTAACGGGTACAAAGATTAGGCCGGCTAGTTATGAATGTCGTTATTGATTGGTTGATTTGATTGCTTCAATAGTTTATTTTCTAATATATCATGCACAAGACTAGAGGCCTGTGCTTTCTAAGGCATGTTTATAAAACTTGTACTATAAATAGAGGAAGATATTTATGGCCCGTTGACCTCTGTAGCAAGTCAACCAATCCTTATTTTAAAAACATATGCTTATCAATAACAAAACAAACCCGACTACTTGGATGACTTCACACATTTTTGTAAAAAAGAAATCTGACAATAGGATCCTGAGCTGAAAGTGCTAACGGTTGTGCTTCTAGTTGATCCGATCCTAGTGTGAGCCTGCACATCCTATAATCACTGATTTTAAAAATCTCTTTCAAAACAAAGAACACATAAGAAACAGCATTAATAATAATACTACCCTAATAAAAACGCAAAAAACAAAACAATATATACAATGAAATTATGGAACTCAAATAAAAAATAAAAAATAAAGACTACATAATATTAAAATCAGATAAAACAAACACACCAGTAATAATTGAAAATACCAAATACATCAATTCAATGACAAACCACATAAAAGATAATAAATACGAACAAATCCCAGACCCAACTAACAAATACCTTAATACAATAAAAAATCTAATAGTAACATACAGGAATACCCTAAACTACAACAATAAATTAAAATACCACACAAGGCTTTACCCATTCAAACCATGTGCACCAATATTAACAGGCATACCTAAAATCCACAAACCCAACACACCATTTAGACCACTAATAAATTTCAAAACAGCACCATCTTACATAATCGCATAGATACTAGACAAAATAATAAGATCTAAATACATATCAACAATACATACAATATAAAAACGGATACAATAAAAAACATAGACACAAACAGCAACACAAAAATAATTAGTTATTACACAACCAACATGTACCCTAGTATCCCAATTGAAGAAATCATAGAAATAATAAAAAACAAACTAAAACACAATAACAAAAAAGAAAACACAATAAATAGTATTATTAAACTCATCAAACACATATGTAACCAAAATTACTTCCAATTTAACAATAAATACTATAAACAAACAACTGGACTCCCCATGGGATCGCCCATATCATCAGTCATGTCAGAAATATATCTACAACACTTTGAACAACTAATAATTAAACCTATACAAACACACATAACATTTTGCTATGGACAAGATACGTAAATGATATACTTGTAATATACCAACCTACCATTCACAACGAACACATCATAATACTAAACAAATTAAATACATACAACGAAAACATACAATTCACCTTCGAAACAGAAACAAACAGAACAATTAACTATCTTTACATTACATTAAATATAAACAATAATAAAATAGAAACTACAATACACAGAAAACAAACTTCCAACAACACCACAATACACAACAAATCTAACCACCCCTGGACACACGAAATTAACACTTACAGTAACATGATAAATAAAGCAATACAGGGTGCGGTAGATAAGTAATGAGACTCAATCTAGAAAAACAAATTTATTGATCCGATTTGTACAAAACGTTAATATTCTTCGAAATAGTTGCCTTGGGCGTCGACACATCGTTTTCCACTGGCAGGCCCCACTGTAGTCCGCTGGAGTTATCCCTGTTAGTGCCTTCGTGACAGCACGTTGGATGTCCGGAATATCGTCAAAACGATGACCCTTCAGGCATCTTTTTACCTTCGGGAATAGGAAGAAATCAGGACGACTCATGTCAGGGCTGTACGGTGGCTGTGGCAGCACTTAAACTCTAATTCGGGTCAAATAGGAGGTCACGAGGAATGCTGTGTGCGCACAAGCGTTGTCGTGGTGGAGACGCCAGCGTTGAGCAATGTCCTTTCGCTTCCGTTTGACGGCTTTGTGCAATTGCTGAAGGACTTCTTTGTACAATTCGGCATTAACAGTTTTTCCCTGAGGGAGAAACTCTTTGTGAATTAACCCCCGCTTGTCGAAAAACACAATGAGCATTGTCTTGACGTGGGACTTTGACATTCTTAATTTCTTCGGCTGCGGGGATGCCGATGTGTTCCACTTCGAGCTCTGGACTTTCGTCTCCGGACGAAATGTCCGGTCGTACTGGAATGTCCACAATTCGTCGCCTGTTACTACGTTATCTAAAAAGTCTGGATTATTTTCCAATGCATTCAACATATCACAGCATATATATATATATATATATATATATATATATATATATATATATATATATATATATTTTTAGGTTAGTTTTGGTTGGTAAAGATTATTTAGATTTTTTTGGACTAGGAGACTGAGAGACTTACCTTGGTAAGAGTCCACTCTGTAGTCTTGAAATAGAAACACATACAAGCACTTAAACAATGATATATTTCAACCACACAGTGGTCTTTTATATATACACACACACACCTTACTCTATAATGTGCTTAAACAAGAATCTTACTTGGTATATATGCAAGTTAACTTTTGAAGATTACATTCGGTATCTTCATTGTCAAGCATCAACTGAAACTGAGTACTTGTAGTAGATTGCCAGGTGTGTGGGATTTCTGTTGTCACGTGGTATACCAGTACTGTTCTATTTTCAGATTCACTGTGGGAATCTTGTTAGTTTTTCTTGGGGTTAATTTTTTCTAGTAAGTTGATTAAGTTATAGTTTTTTTTAATTATATTTGTATTTGTTCGTTTATGATATTATTTTTATGTTTATAAATATGTAGCTGTTCCCAGATTGTCATTTTGAGGCCTTTTTGTACTTTTTTTTATTAAATGTATGTTTTAGCGTGTTTAGCGAAATTTAAGTTGTGAATGTTAGCTTTGATGTATGCCTTGAGGTGCTCTTTATATCTGTCTGTTAATTTCTTTTTTGTTTTCCCTATATATAATTTGTTACAGTCTGGGCATTCGATTTTATATATTCCGTTATTAACTGTGAGAGATATTATTTCCGGTTGGTTTATTTTATTGGTTATGCTTCTGGTTTTTTTGTAAGTTAAGTTAATAATATTGTTTTTTAGTATTACTAAGTGCAATAATTTTCTGATGAGGCACCTTTCGGTCCCTTGACCATTGTCTCGAATCGCTGAATTAATTTTCTCTATTTTTCTGGTGTGGTTGTTCGGTCAGTGATGTTGGTATTTGTTGACGTCATACATGTTTCTCAAAGAGCTGCGTGTATAATGTTTTTGAATAGTACTTCGTCTGCATATGTTGTCTGTAGGTTCATTAAAATGTTCTGTATGTTTTTATAAATGTGGTATTTTTCTAGTAAGTTTAGTTCTATTGGGTTATTATATATTTCAAGTATGGTTAGGTTATTTTCTTAATTTGTTATTTCATGTTTTTGTGATATTAGGTGTGCTGCTACATTTGATGCTTTTGTATTGTAATTTTTGAATGCTCTGTAATGTTCTTCAAATTTTATTTTAAATGATCTGGTTGTTTTTCCGATGTAAAATGTGTTGTAGTCGTTACATGTAATTTTGTAAATTCCAGATAGGTTATGTTTTTCTGTACTTCTTTTGTGTTATTAAGATATTTTATTATTTTGTTGTTTGGTTTGTATGTTGGAGTGTAATGTTCTTTGTTGTATATATTTGTTAGTTTTTCTATTTTGTTGTTGGTGTATTTATATTTTAGATAGTTTTTTTATTATTATTTTTGTGTTCAGGTTGTAGTGTTGTGTTGAGGTTAGGTTTTTTGTAAATTTATTGTATATGTTTTTATAATGTGTTTGTTGTATCCATTTTCTAATTTTTTTAATGTTATCTAATTCTTCATTTAATTTTTGTTTGCTATCTTGTGTCACAAGCCATAAAGATCGATAATGTATATCACACATTAGGTTTTCGGGCGTCCAAGCATTTTGTCATTGTCTCTTATATACAGTAGTCTCCTCGCCCCTTTTATTTCGCTGGCCCGTGTCGGGATGCTTCCCTTACAATGTAAAAATTAGTACGTACATATTTACATATCTATTCCCTTCATCTTAACATCTATTAAGCCTTATATGTATTTACGTCGTAATTCACCATTTGGAAATTTAAACACCTGAATCTGATTGGAATAAAAATTGGATATTTGTAAAAAACAATGGCAGACCCTGGATAATCCGCAAACCGGTTAATCTGCCCACGGATAATCGGGAGTTTACAAATACATTTGTTTTACGAATATTAATAGTGAATTGTGGACAGTCTGTTGTAGCTATGAGGTGACTCAGTATTATTATTGCTGTCAGTTGAGGGGTAAACATCGCCAGCACATTCGTCCTCATGAGTTACAATAAAATTTTAGAAAGAGAAACAGATTTATCGAAATTCTAATATAAACTCTTGTTTTTACGATACTAATAATTCCCATACAAATCTTTACATTCCCATTTTCCTGATTGGTGGCCACTTTGGTCCTACATATAAACCCATTGCGGTTTAGAGACTAGGTCAGCTAGTTACATCAATTTATTCGTAACGGGTACAAAGATTAGGCCGGCTAGTTATGAATGTCGTTATTGATTGGTTGATTTGATTGCTTCAATAGTTTATTTTCTAATATATCATGCACAAGACTAGAGGCCTGTGCTTTCTAAGGCATGTTTATAAAACTTGTACTATAAATAGAGGAAGATATTTATGGCCCGTTGACCTTCTGTTCACAGCGAAATGAAGATACTCGATCTTATACTGATTATAATAACAACATGTTTGGTGTTGGTCAAATTGATCAACGACTTGTTAGTTTTCTAATTATGAGACAAACGATCAAAGTACATAATTTTTTTAAAATTTATTTTTATCTTGCACTATTTTATTTGTTTTTTATTTATAATAAATTAATCCCGCCAAAAGAGAAAAAGATTTTCCCATGGACGTAAAAAAATAGGATACAACCTATTACGCCTGCAAGGCCAAAATTGGTCTTAATTTCCAATCCAACTTGTACCACATAAAACCGAAACCTTCCTACAAAAAGATGTAAACTTTGTTATGACAAGGGAATCAGATCAGAAATGAGGTATGAGTGCGAGCATTGTATCAAGTTGCATTACATATAGACAAAAAGTGTTTTAAACTCTACCACACTAAAATAAAATATTAAATTTTAAAACAATTTAGTACAAATATTATTTATAATTAGTGTATTCTTGTGTACATACAGAATGAACAATAGAGAGCCTAGAATCTGAAGAAAATTTCAAACCGTAACAACTTTTAATTTGTTTTTACTAATTATGATTACATATAACAGTCAATCAACAAATAATATACTAAGGTACAAAATAAAGAATAAAAAGTTGCACCTGTATAAAAAAATATAACATTTAGTACTTCATAAGTGAGAATAAGTTTGTAGCAAAATATATCTCAATTGACAGGAGAATTAATTCATAACCACTAGTGTTCACAGCGTCTAAAATGACGTTCCACTTTTTCTCACTCTCCACCAAAATTCCAAAAGTGAGCTTAAGATATAAGAACTCAATGTTGTCTAGCAGCGATATTTCAAGATACTTGGGAGTTGGATTGGATCGACGTATGTCATGAAAACCACACATTGCCCAGTGTGCTGAAAAGGGTATAAAAAGAATAAGATTACTCAAGAGACTAACAGCTACTACTTGGGGAGCTAACCAAGATGTTTTAAAGACTGCCTACAAGTCATATATAAGACCAATCTTAGAATATGGTACCGAGGTGACAGTCACGGCCAGTAAATGCACCACAAATGTACTTGATTTTGCTCAAAACAATGCCTTAAGAGCGATAACTGGTGCTGCCAAGTCCACTCCTATTGCTGCAATGGAGGCTCAAACTGAGATTGAACCACTACAGATACGAAGGGAGATGTTAGCACTATGTTTTTGGGAACGATTTAAACGAACAAACAAATTTTGGGGCGTGTACCATAAACCCACAGATAGACTAAAATCCCAGCGAAACACCCCTTGTCTGTTACCAGGATCTTTATAAAAAGTATGGATTCAGTTCCGGAGAACCAGCTCCACTTACTGCTTTTCAGGACTGCTTCCAGGAGCTCCCTGAGGCAGAGCTCCTCCTGACAGATCACCACTTGCCGAAGCATGCATCTTCGGATCAGGAGCTTAGAAGTGCAGCCCTCTGAACTATCAATGAAAAATACCCTGCACCAGAATGGCTCCAAATTTACACAGATGGATCATCCATACCTGGATCAGGCGAAACAGGTGCTGCATACTACTGCTTATATTTTGAGGGATTTTCTGCTGTAAAGGGGCCCACCTTAGCAACTATGACGGTGAGGTAGCTGCCATATATGGTGTAGCAATAGAACTTGAGAACCTGACTGCTCCGGATAAGGCCGTTTTCCTTGTTGATTCTAAGACTGCCATCATGAATCTCTCTGGGAACTCACGGACCGACTGTAGTAGAACAATAGAATGTAGAAGAAAACTAAATGCTCTCATAAATGCCGAGTGGGTACTTAATTTCCAGTGGATCCCGAGCCATGTAAACATCACTGGCAATGAAAAGGCTGATGAACTAGCCAAGCAGGGAACAAGCCTCCCCCAGCCCGAGCATCTAAGTTCACTACATTCCTCCAGGTCCCTAACAAAGAAGTCCACTAGAAAATGGAATCACGGTCGATTGAGGGAGCTCTCAGCAGAAAAACGGTGGGAAAGTCTTGTGAAGGGTAGACCAATTGACCAAAATTTGCCCCGATCTGTTAGCGTTGCAGCTTTCAGATTGAACACCGGTCATGATTACCTTGCTGCGCACCTCCACCGCATTCATGTGCTACCAGCCCCGGAGTGTCTGCTGTGTGGTGAACTTATGAATGCCGAACACATTAATGATTGCACAGCCCTGGACCGGGCCCAGGAATACAGCAGTCCCATCTTCAGGGATGCCCATCTCTACTGGTCAGCGCGTCGCCAGGGTGGACGTTGGCTAGTAAGTAAGTAAGTGTTCACAGCGTGCATGTAATTACATCAGCAATAGGATAACTCATTGATGTAGTTGTTATTTCCACACTCGCAGGACTGTTGACAGCTGTTAATTTTAGAAATTTTGTAGATTTGTTTAAAATTATGTAAACTCATTATTTGTGGGTATAGATTTGTATTGTTGTTTTGTTTTGTAGATTAATGATGTTGTTACAGATAATTATTACAAATTTATAAACATTTATCTATTAGTATTTTTTTAAAAAATTGAATATGTTGTTAGTTTTTATTTTTAGTGTAAAGTGTTTTTTAAAATATTTCTTATAAAGAAATGTTTTATGTGGGTTCATACTAGCTTACAATACTGTAATAATATACCAGTGATAGGTTGGCCAGATAAACAAAACAAACTATACCACTCAAATTAAATTATATGAAGAGGATATGCCGACATGATCTAGCGGGTAAATTAAAAATTTCAATATCAAATATCTATTATATCTCAACCATAGCCATACGCATGTATTTATCTTAATGGGCCAAACAATGTTAACAACTAATTATATAATCATTTATTTTAGAATTTTAGTTCAAGGTGTTGCTTCCTACTTATTTAATTAGGATTTATTATATTCATTTTATTCAGATGTTTACAATTTTACAGACATCAATATTTTTAGAAAGAAAAAAACAATTTACACTTTTTCAAAATATGTATATTTTTTAATTGTTATTTTTACAACACTACAGAGTTATAAATCAAGGTATTTATTTATCTCCTCACTCTTTTTGGAATTTCAAGCATGAAACACATATTATATAAAAATCGATTAACAACTTTTAGATTAAATACTTACTCTTCAAATTATTCTCCCAAGTCCTTATATCATGCTTAATGTTATCTTCACTGCCAAGCAAAGAATTGATTCTTGAACTATTTTCATATATATTCTGCTGCAATTCTCTATTTTTCTCGTCTAACTCATGTTCTAAAATAAAAGAAACTTGATAGAGATGCAAAATATTTTAACTAATGAACTTTTTTTGTATGAAAGCTTTATAAAACAAAATGGAATAGACCTTTAATTAACAGTATTGTTGAATATATTGAAAAACAATCCTCTTAAAATTCTCCTGCAGCAACAGACTGAATCGACAGTTTGTGAATTTTATTTTTTTAAGGAAAAGGAAATCCTAGAAAGAAAAATCCTTCCACAAATTAAAATGAAACAACTGAAAGAAAAGTAAAAGAATATAACACATAGAAACACAAAAATGTTAAAACAATTTGCAAGAATAAATACAGAAAACAAGCTATTTTGCTTTGTAGAACAAAACAAAAGGTGCAAAAGCGGGAGAGGGAAAAAATTGAAAATAAGTGAAAGGATTGAAGTAAGAAGGATAAGAAGGAAAAGTAGAAAGAAGAAAACTGATCTATTGCCCTTTTTATCATCCTTCTATGCCACCTAGAACTTACTTGAAAATCATACCTTATATCAACCTATATATTTTTATATTATTCTCTTTATTACAAAACAATAAGGTTACTTTCGCTTTCCAGGGATTTAGAGAAGTTGAACAAGTAGGATTAATCTTGATGATGGAAGATATATAGCAACAGAATTGGCCAGCCAATATGGAGTGATCTACTTCTTATTTAGAATGACAGGAGATACTGTTGACTCAGTATTTGTCGAAACCTCACTGCTATATGTATTGGTCTGGCAAAAACACTGAGTATTGTTTACCGCTAGAAGTATGCGAAAGAGGGGTAGACAACTGCCTGACCTTGCCCTTTCGTTGTCGGCAAACTCCCCTTCTGGCGCATCTTGGAGTCTCTTGTTGCATCCCAACAGTTTTTATGGTGATGAACAAGTAAAAGAAATTGATTGCCCATACTAAATAAGACAATAACTTCCTAACAGGAGTAGAGGAAAATTATGTCTCACATGGCTAGGAATGATTATCAGAAGCAGATGTATAATTTTTGTGAGAATAGTCAAAGGACCATTATGTTCATTTTTAGTGTAATTTTCATTCCACATATCCTTCTCAATCTTTGTTTTTAAGTGGGGAGAGAGTGTATTGGGTAGAAGCCCTATAGCCCAACTGGAAATTACGTCTCATGTTACAAAAAAGAATATCCTACATCAATAATATCTCTGATATAATAATTTATAAAAATACTGTGATTAAATCATAATACATACAGCAGAGTCTCAATATTTCAAATCCCGATTTTTCGAGCTTCCGTTAAATTAGAGTTGGCAAAACCGCGGGATTAATTAACTAGGCTGCCAGCATTAAAAAACCTTTCCACATTTAGCACTGCCGGTTTCATATAAGAACTAAAGTACTAATTGGATGGATACATAATTATTCAAAGAGGGGTTTTTTAATGAGTTTGTCCCCAAAACTGAAAAGATTTTAAAAGCAAAGTATTAGCATCGGAAGGCTATATTACCATCAGACAGTGCACCCTCACATCCCGATGAAGACCCACTATGCTCTGATGATAACCGTACTTTATATGTTCTCGCAAATGAAACTAGTCTAATCCGGCCGATGGATGAGTGTGTTCTGGAATGTATGTCAAAAAATGTATATAAAAGCTTCCAATAAGTTATGATTTAAAATCTTTATTGAAAGCGACTGAGGGGAAATAAAGGATTCTAGGCTTTCAAAATACAATTACAGTTAAAGGAGTTGTGTACTGGTTACCCGAATCATGGAACAAAATAAAAGAAGAAACATCAAGTAATTCGTGGAATGAAATCCTGAACCGTAATGAAACTGTTGAATGTGTTATCAATCCACAAGAAGAAACATATTTTACATTTCTTATCAAGAAACTTCCAGGTGTTGTGATGTGTTTCCGATGTAAACAATTTGAGTTGACAAATGTTACGATTATTGAAAAAACTACAAAAAAAACTACTGATGGCAGTGATGACGAGAATAAAGATGAAGGTTCGACCAGGATAGCGCTAAAAGTAATGTACACCATATGGAATCACAATACTGTGTATATATATGCATGTATATTGTCACGACCGAGAATTAGATCTTGTTCTGTTTATGAGTGAGAAGGGTTGAAGCAGGTAAGCTACTAAGAATTTCAACGCAAATCATTGTAATAATAGAGTATCTATATTGTTACTTACATAACATCTTTGCGTTGTAGAACACTGAACACAAAGTACACAAATTATTACTAGTTCACTAAACCCACATTCCAACTCTAACAAAATCTACCCATCATTCTCATGATTCGAGCTATCATTTTATTACATCGAACATCTAACATCTAACAATCCATAACATATAACATGATTCGATTCTATCTAACTTGCCATGCCTTTTTGGCTGGTACATAATATATAGGACCCCTTCCAGAACACCGTATGCCAACCCCTCCAGAATACTCTTCATACTCATTGGCCATCTCTTTAGCCTAAGCTCTATCACTAACCTATCAAAAGTTAGACGTGTGATGACTGGGGGAATTTTGTGAAGGACAATCGAGGTTGAAGAGTAAGGTCATGTTCTGGTTTAATAGGAAGTCGTGGTCCACTTGGGGAATTTGAAAGGAAGTACTGATGTCCGCGAGTTTGCTATTATCTGAGGAATAGGCCATTGTGTGTCCTGTTTGAAAATCCCTGGCATTACAATATGTATATATATAATTTAAAAAAAAAATGTTATTAAATATTACCTTTGAGGGTGATTGCTATGAAATTGAAATGTACATAAGGTTTTAAATGAAGGAAAAAGTTATTTGTGGAATAGAGGTTTCATTTATTTAAATTAAATTGGAATAATTATTAATAGAAAATGCAAACAAAATTTAAAACTTCCTTGTTATTTTTTAAAATGTCACACTTCTTGAGATTTAATAAATCGGTATGGTAAAATATGAGTAAATAATATTATAATTTTTTATAATAACAAGGTTTGTGCTGTCTCTGGGTTAAACTTAGAAATACTTCCTACTTAATGTTGCTTTAAAAATATATCATACCTTTAGAATTATCCAATATACCACTTTCAGTATCAGAAATGATTTTGGTAAGTTTAGCAATCTCTAGTTCTTTGTTCTTCGTACTTGCCAATGATCCTTCGAGTTCTTTATTTATTCTACTGATACTTTCTTCAAATCTGTTCATATCATTTATTTTCTTATTCGCTTCATTTAAGGATATGCCAATTTCATTCATCTGTAATAAATCGTGTTACTTAAAGTAAATTTTATCTCCTCTTTAATACAAACTGGTTAGAGAACACATTTTTAGTAATTTACAATTTATTTTTAGCTCTTTGTTGAGAAATTAGGTAGCAAAGTAAAATATCTTAATGAAGAGGTGTACACTGGCAAAATTTTGTTAAATAAAAACTCGGTTGATGTGTGAGTTCAAGAAACCAGATTTATTAAAAATTTGGCAACGTTTTGATGACTAAATTGTTGTCTTCATTCAGACCTGATATTCTTTGTACTATTTTTAAACTTACTAGAAACACAAGACAACTTCATTTCTACATTTTAAATTAATTCAAACATAGAACGTCTGTCTCAGTTAGACAGACGTATGTTTGAATAAATTAAAAATGTAGAAGGGCAGTTGTCTTGTGTTTCTAATAGGTTTGAAAATATTACAAAGGAAGAGATCAGGCCTGAATGAGGACGACAATTTAGTCATCGAAACGTTGCCAAATTTGTAATAAATCAGGTTTTTTAACAATAAACTAATATAAATTGTGATTGAACGTTAATCAGGTAAAAAGGATTTTCTCGATAAAAATTTATATTTGTTACCATTGGTTATGATGAAATGAAAATTATAAATAAACAGAAAAATAATAAATAACCTACACAAACAAAAAAGATACTAGAGGAAAACATAAGATTGAATAAAAAAAAGAGTAATATTTATTTATAGAAAACAATATGTGGAAAGGTATACAATATATTAATAGAAAAAAATGAGGAATTCCTTACTGAAAATAATGATTTAGGGTTAAAAAAAAAATAATCTAGTCAATGACTTGGGTATTGTCTCTTTAATACCTTGATTTTAATTCTACGTTCCTTGAAAATTATGTTTTAAACACAACATTTAAATACATCACAATCAACTAGTGCAAGTGATGATTAAGTTGTGTTATATGATCGCCTGTATGAAGTAGCACATAATTTGTTTCAATGGCCACATTCTATGCCAAATGAAACAGATGAAAATTGTTACAATCATAGTGATCTAATTAAAAAATCACTGAAAATGACATTGCTTATAACTAAAGTAAATACAATTTAGTATTTGTAGGTCATTTTAAGTACCTCCTGTTTTTCTATTTATGGAGTAAATTTCCACTACCTCACTATTTTAGAGGATTTTGTGAGAAATCCATAGCTTCGAAGGAAACAAAAATTGTTCACTTTAATGGGTAAAATACAGAAGATATGGGTGGGTATCAAGGTTGGCTACTTGTGTACAGCAAGTATAGTGGGTTTGAATGCAGCAGGCATAGTGGCCTTGACAGTCTTGCCACATATTTTTTATATGCTTATCTATCATGCACAGTAACATCTATCATGCACAGTAGTATCTATTAATAGCTTTTACAACTAACTGCACAGTATACAAAAATATAAATCCGTTCTATATTGGGTTTGTGTTGCTTGGCTAGAGTTTTATGAAAAACTCTATTCTCTTTTAACAGGAGATTCTGGATAGCTCCTATAATAGAATATGAAAAAAAACAATTCAAGCCAATTCCCACTTAAATCAAAAAAGACAAATTTTATTTTATTTTATAATTACATATAAATATGCATATACATATGACAGAATTAGAATACTAACACACTAGAACCGAGTGCATTTGCAGTTTGGTTCTGGTTTGCAGGCTTAAGCCAAAAATAATTTAAATTGCATAGTAAGTAGAACAAGTTAGGGATGGTCGATCCAGTGACTTTAACGGATTGGTGATTTTAGTGACAGTGCTAGGCTTCGATCAGTGACTTTTACCGGTGACAAAGGATACTGAGACAGCTCTGTATATGCCAATGACAAGCAGGCATACCATACTGGTGGCGAAAGACAGTGCTGGTGACATTATTTTTAGGAAGTTAATGCAACATATACACTGGAGGGGCGGGGGTAAATTATATAATCACATATGAAACTATAAAATAACAGTTTATTTACAACATAGTGTTTAATTACAAAATAGAGTTTATTTACAGTATTGGATGTTTGTATTAACAAAAAGGATTTTTCTGACCTAATCAAGACTTAACCAAGATCTTCTGTCATTTAAAATGTAACCTTCTTTAAAGAATAGTCACTTTTAAGGTAAAATAAAAGTACTAATTTAGGCTTAGAAAAGTGTGTACCACAATCATCATAGTTCATTTATAGTTTAATTTTATTATTTCACAAAAAAATGTGTACGTTTTCAATTATTTCAAAACAAATTAGTAGTTGATCACTTAAATCTAACATAACCTACTATAACAGCCTAGATTATTACAGAAGATTATCAGAATTCGGTATTGGATTATGTACAATAAATGAATATAAATAATTTATTTACCTCTAAATTTGGTGGGTAAGGTAAAAGGTTTGTTGTTGGTTGCAGCTTCACTAACAGGTGTTTTCACCCCATGTGTTTCTTCAAATTACTGTTAGTTGTTTTATACGATAATTTTTCCTGACAAATATCACACTTCGGAAATTCACTATCAACAGGGGTGAAGTGATGCCACACCTCGCTTTTATTTCGGAATGCTCATATAATTTAAAAATAAAAACTCATACGGAATTAAGAACAAACTATAGCATCTACGGCACACAACACTCACTATCTGAAAATCTGAAACAAATCGCCCACTCATTGGTAAATCAGTAGAACCAGTGACAGCGACAAATCAACCAATGACAGCCTCCATAAAATATCAGTAACGGCGACGTTTTGCCAAATCACAACAGAGAAACCCCCCCCCCCCCATCAGTCAACAACACTGCATGATAATCAGCACCGTGAGCCGAGCGGTTAGAGTAGATACAGTGACAGGGACGACAAATAAACCAATGATAGCAGTGATAAAATATCAGTAGCTTTTCAGCCAATGATGACGTTTTGCCTCCGATCGATCCATTGTCACTGGAACTGGCATTTTCCCTATTTTGTCACTGGTACCACCAGCCACAAACGAATATCAGTGACAAAATCACCAGGACAGAAATATTGACCATCCCTAGAACAAGTAATATAATTTTTTAAATTTTAAAGCCAATTCCTACTTAAATAAACAAAGACAAATATGATTTTAGTTTCGTTTTATTTTTTAATTACAGGATGCGGCAGCATAGCTTCCTTTTTTCAAATGCTATTCAATCGGTTGATGTCATAGCGAAGCGCTAGTGATCTTTTTCGAGGCTGATATCTAAAGTTTTGCTGTGACAAAGTTCAGTTGCCATTATGCGTTGAAACAGTGAGGAGCATCCTTTTGCTGCTGAGGCCTACTTTTCGAGCAGATGTTCTGTAATTACATCCCAGCGTGCCTTTCGGAATTGCTTTAATTTAGCCCTGTTGGCCCATGTTCCGGATCGAATATCAATCGTTACGTGAGTTGTTACGTTTAGACAAACTGCAAGTGCGACAAGACAAAGAACTTCAGTTCCTTGTCCCATTAGATAACTGGACAATATTGAGGCACTGAGAGCTTAATTTTTCCGTTCACGGCGTGCAAACATATGTCTGCCTATGATCTCTTCCAGATTGTTCTGTGAGATTTCTTTATAACGGTCTTCATTTCCATCCTTACAAGATGGTGGCTGTGCAGGAACGTTCTGAACATGATTTTAATTTTTGGAGGAATGAGTGTTAGGTTATGCTTGAATTTATTTCTGAGAACGCTATTATTTCTTTAGTGATAAAGCCCATTTTCATTTGTGTGGTTCTGTCAACAGGCACTGGGGTACTGTCATGTGCTACTGGGCTGACACCAATCCTCGAGAATTGGATCAAAGGCCTTTGCATACAAAAAAAGTTACAGTGTGATGTGAAATTTCTTCCCCTGGAGTTATTGGTTCCCAGTTCTTTGAGGAAAATAAAATCGCAGTGACAATGAATTTGACCTGGTTTGTAAACATGTTACAAGAATTTTTTTCCCACAGCTAGATGAGTTGGACTTGGGGGATTTTTGGTTCCAACAAGACGGTGCAATGGCACACACTTCAAGATTATTGATGGCTGTTTTGAGATTTGGCCTTTTGTGATTTTTGTTATGGGTTTTTTTGAAATCCCGTGTTTACCTTAACCGTCCAAGGATCATACAAGATTTGAAGACTAACATCTGTACTATGTTCAATGCTGCAACTCATGGTTTTTCTACCAAATTAAATTGATAAAAGTTATTATTTAAAAGCCTCAATATATGCAACACAACTATTGCATTTTAAAAATAGTTTTAAAAAATATTTTTTTAGTAGAGACAAATTTGTCAAAATAGACATTTATAGTTCTGGGTACATAATAATAGAATATTTAAATAATGAAAACATCCTCACCACTTGAGATAGTTCTTTAGCAGTTGACTGGGAGATATTTTTGGCTTGTTCTACCTCCAGTTTAAATGGTTTAACCTTACTTTCAGCATCACATTTTATCTGAAAAAGTAATTCTCTCTCTGCTGCAATCTAGAATGTAAAAAAAATAATACTTTAGCATTTTCAAAGAATACAACAAACCAGATAATAGAATAAAATAATTTAGGGCAGGTTGAAAATGTTACGGTTTGAGAAATATTATTTGGAAATAAAGCAAACATTACACGGACACATAAGAAATAGTAATTTACAATTTGTTACAGAATTATGAAAGGGGGAATTGTATAGGAATCTCTGTTTTAAATTAGTTGAAAGTGTAAATAGGTTTTTTGTCTATGGCTCTAATATTAAATAATATAAACTCTGTTTTGTAATATCCATTGGCAGATTAGCAAAAAAATAAGTGTCAAAAATTTGGCAGTAGGGTATACTACAAACAGCACTAACTGGTTTATTTTATATAGGCTAATGACAGATCACAGACAATTTTGCTTTTTTAAACACTCACCGTTTCTAATTTTTGTCTGAAATTTCTTTTCAAGTGCTCAGTTTTAATTAAACAATTATACAACATAACCTACGATTTATAAAACACATAACATTATATAAAACATAATAAAAATCAAAAAATTACAAAACTTTTAATAAATATCCATTTACAAGCCAAAATTTTTTCTATCACAATTTTTTGACTTGTAAATGGATATGTATCAAGAGTTTTGTAATTTGTTGATTTTTATTATGTTTTATTTAATGTCATGTATTTTATAAATCGTAAGTTATGTTGTATAATTGTTTAATTAAAACTGAGCTCTTGAAAAGGAATTTTGGAAAGAAATTCAAAATGTTGAGTGTTTAAAAAAACAAAATTGTCAGTGATCTGTCATTAGCCTATATAAAAAATTAATAGTTATTAACAGACATTAAATAAAAATATTGGTTTTATTTAAATAAGGGACACAACAGCAAAAAATTTTATTTTAACTTCTGAAACCCTATGTGACATGGAGAGAACTAAATAGATACAGATGTTGTAGCAAACAACCCAGTGCTGCAAAACATAATTTCATATAGTAAAAATGTTAGTTTTCATTTTGATACAGAAAAACGTCTCCTTTCGCAGACCTCCATTATAACGACCCCTCTATTTACAGACAAATTTTCAATCCCCGGTCCCGTGACATAAGATTTTTTTAACAAAACTCTCTCAACAACAGGCACTAGATCTGCTACTCTCAGTCATGAAATCATTATAAATTTATTTGTCTGTACACGCAAAATATTATCTTGAGTATATAAAGAATACAATACTGTATCTGTAACAAAAAGCGTAACTTTGTTAATAGGCTTGAATTATTTTTCTCCTTTAGTACAGTGTTGTAAGGTTTGTTGTTCTTTACCCATTCTAATAACTGTCAGGCGCCAGAATTTTGAGAACCATAGCCTACTTCCTGGGCTGTGTTTTCAGATATAGTTTATTTCAGGTCAGTTGTAGATCTATAGCATATGTTTTAATGGTTAACTTTATGTGGTAAAGTTCATAATTACAAGGAAGTGAAGTGTTTTTAAATTAAGATTGTTTTTCTATTTACTTTTTGTACAAAATGAGTAACAAATGTAAAGCTCTTACAATAAAAGAAAAGACATGTTTTAGTGTGTAGAAAGAAAGTTTAAGTGTGCGGCAACTGGCAGAAAAGTTTAAAATTGGAAAAACACAAATCAGTGACATTTTAAAAAGTGAAAATAGGATAGAATTGTGACTCAGCAAAGGAAATGGAAACATGAAAAACATTATGTTTAGAAAAATAGATTCAAGTGCAGCACACAAACTTGTTTTTGATTGGCTAGGTAAAAAAACTTGCCATAAGTGGATCTCTGATTCACAAACAGTTTAAAAATTAGCAAAGAATTTAATTTGGACAGATTTAAGGCTTTAAATGGTTGGCTACAGAAATATGACTGGTTTATTTTTTTACCCATTAACAAATAAAACTATAAGCCTTAAAAGAGAAACAAGTAATTCTGGAAAAACATCCAAAGAATGATTAACTCTTATGCTAGGTGTAAATATTAATAGTGATTTTTAATATGAAGCCTAGCTCTTTAGTAGGCGCCTGTCTCTATCTGCCTGGAGGTATTTGGTTAAAATATAAAAAATTCCTGACATATAATAAATACCTATTTACAACAAATTATACATTGTTTTAAAGAGAATGAAAGAACCTTTCAGGAAATATATACATATAAATTGATTACTTACATATACAGGGTGCGGTAGATAAGTAATGAGACTCAATCTAGAAAAACAATTTTATTGATCCGATTTGTACAAAACGTTAATATTCTTCGAAGTAGTCGCCTTGGGCGTCGACACATCATTACCAGCGCGTTTTCCAAGCTTCATAGGCTCCACTGCAGTCCGCTGGAGTTATCCCTGTTAGTGCCTTCGTGACAGCACGTTGGATGTCCGGAATATCATCAAAACGATGACCCTTCAGGCATCTTTTTACCTTCGGAATACCTTCCAATTCATTCAACATCTCACGGCAAACGTTCACTCATCGTTGCTTATGTTCGGCGGTGAGCACTCGGGGAACCAATTTTGCGCAAACTTTCCTCATCATCAAATCTTGTGTACCAATTTGGTGGACCGTAAATTTATTCATGGAGACCTCATCGGCGATCATTTTGAGACTTAAACGACGGTCGGAGTCCAGGACTTCTTTAACTTTTGCCACCGTTTCATCCACACGACTCGTTGAAGGGCGTCCAGATCGTTCCAGGTCTTCAACGGATTCCCTCCCGTTTTTAAATTCATTAAACCACCGGAACACTTGAGCTCTTGATAGGACATCCTCTTTGTAGGCCTCCGTAATCACAGCAAAAGTTTCCGAACCAGTTTTGCCCAAGTGAAAGCAAAATTTGATTGCACACCACTGTTCTATGGAGCGATCCATCTTCAGCATTTTCACAAGTGTCACAGGCACGCAAACAACGTATACGCGAAGATCGATCCTCACTGCGCCAGAGCTATGACGCGACTGCGAACCGGTTCTATTGTTAGCTCATATCCCCCACCATCAAGTCTGCCGGTGGAGACCGCACTGCGAGCAACTGGGGTGCAGCGCGGCGGCCAGTCTCATTACTTTTCTACCGCACCCTGTAGATGGCATTATGTTCGCTTGAAAAATGTAAAAAAAGTGAAAAAAAATAAAATATCAACACTGTACATCATGGGCTTCACGACACATATTTTACATCGGGATGAAAATAAATATTACATGTTATACATCATTTTAAATCTAAAAGAAAATGTAATTTAGAAATATTTCTTTTAAAATTAAGAAAACGTTAAAATCAACTCATTTACATTTCCATTCAGTTCATCAATGAAAGATATGTCAATTGTACCTCGGCCAAGATCAGTTTCACTGTCATTGCTACTCTCTAAAATCAACATATCTCGTATTGCATGCTTCCCAAAGAGTCTTTAGCCATTATATCTATAATGTACTATCTCTAACAATAAAAATTAAATATACTAAATAACTGAAAGATAAATTTATAGCAAAAATAAACAATAAACTTGGAAGCCTAAACAAAAATTACATAAACTGCAAATTAAATACACAAAATTATGGGTTGATAAAATTTAGAATAAACAACAAACTTGAGAGGTAAACAGCAGCACTAATAAACACTCATTAACCACACACTCATTATCTGACTGAACCAATATCTATCAAACAAATGTATGATAGCTTTCTGTCTTCACACTTGAACAAATACGTTTTTGTTTGTAAAATAAACTCTGAATGGCCTAAAGGTAAAGACATGTAAAGTAGAATAACCAATATAAAGAGCGACATCAACGAAACTGAAAATAAGAGGGAATTATGTTGCTGCGAGGTTATTACAAATAAAACCGCCACTAAAAGATAATACATTGAGACATTATCTTTAAGAAACAAGCAAGTCACAGGATATAATAAGAATAATAGAAAGTAAATATATAGAATGAACAACAGGCTAAGGCTAGTTTAAACTGTTATGACACTTTTATAAACTGATAACTTGCCTCTTTTAGATTTCCATCAGCTTCACCAAAGGTTGCCCATGCTTTTTTCTGTTTCAATAATTCTACGTGTTTCAAAATTTTATCCCTTTCCTGAATGAATGTTGCTTCATTTTTTAAACTGTAAAGCATTGAAGTATTAGTACACTAAATAAGGTAAAGATTTTACCAGTTAGCTGACATTATTACTTTAATTTCAAATTTTAAGAATTCAAAAGTAACAATGTAAAATTATCACTGGGAAAATACTGGTTTATAATTCAATGTCAATAAATAGACTACACTAACATTAAACTATATATCAACTCTATTTAATTTATCAGTGCTAAATGCCAGAGCTCTGTCTGTATCAAATGAAAGAACTATGCTCATTGTTGGACTTTTAAAATTATTACTATGCAGTTTTTATACTACTTTAATACAGAATATACACAAATACAGGATGAATGGTTATTAGTCAGATAAACCTAATCATTATGTAATGCATAAAACAGTTCTGATGTATCTCTAGTAATGTCGAGGTATACCCAACAACACTTGTGAAGCAGCCTCACCTACTGTGATAAACTGTACACAACTGCTTGTGTTCTTAACCTTTTGTTCACCATTCCGTCAATAACATCTATCAATGATAATTTCATATTCTATTTCAATGGCCTCATTTATAACCCTGTTTCTGTAGTTTTCCACTTGTGCAGTTTGTTGGCAATATTGGAAATCAATGGTACATATATATTGTACATTGGTAGAGCTCATCAATATTGTGTTTCTAAGTCCTAGCTGAGATACATCTGTTTGTTTGGTCAATATACAATTTTTCAACATCTTTAAAAGAAATGCTATAAACGCCACGATTTTTTAAACAGATCTAGTCTTTGGCATTACTAAGAACCTTATCAATAGATAAGAAGTTTATAGGCAGATCGTATATATTTTGGCATTGTAACGCATTGTCAAAACACTTTGATTTCATCTTTTCAATACTCTTCAATATCTGCAGTCAACTAACGGATTTGTAGAATTGTAGTTCAACATCTTCCTTTTTTTTCTTCGAATAAATTTCTTTATGAATATTTTAATAAAGTTTCCTAATTTGTAATTTAAAAAAAGCACATATTTGATAGCTTAAAATTTTGTAGAATTTGGCGTCTTAAGTTTTAAAAATTGTTATTTTACTATTTCATCATCTGGACTCTTCATTTCAGAAACTTAGATCGAGTATACCAGTTAACACTTCCACAGCTTATATTCTGCACAAAAGTTTTCTGTTTAGTCCATATTAAATACATCATCACAAGAAGAAAAAGCGTCCACCTCCTTCAAAGGCTTGTTTATAACTGAATTCAATGCACGCTAAATATATAGTGGCATCGGTATAAAATGTCCTTTTCTTCTTCACTATTCGCTTTGTCCAATTGAGTGCCTTTGCATGGTGAAAGTATCACCTTTGCCATGGACAATTATTTATAGACCTTCCCTCTCCTCCCCTCACTGCCTAAGTACTGAACAATTACACGTCTGACTGGAATTTCTAAGATAAGATCACCCTATAGCTCACTGGCTTTAAGATGATACAGAACTGTACATATGTTACACCTCAAATATACTAATAAACGACTCGAATTACCAAAGTTCAACTGCATAATATACCTAGCACAATTTTTCTAGACTGGTTATTTAATCAGGACAAAGTTCTATTTTGTATATTACATTCAATTTAAACCAGATTTTTAAAAAAATTTCCCAATAGCCATGGATAGCTGATTGTAATAATTAATTAATCTATATTTAAGTCGAATTGAAGTAGCTTGGTCAATCCTCTGCATTCCTGTGCGTTGTCATTGTAAACCACTTTGTCTCCAAAATGATATTACAACTTCTTTATCCTTTCACCTTTGCCAGGGATGGACTCCTCTACCTGCCTGTCGATCATTATTTAAATTTCTAGTTAGAAGGTTCTATAAATTTGAATGCTTTCTATCTTTTAAAAGTAATGGTACAGTAACCTCCAAGCCTATAGATTTACAATGGTTGTTCCTTACTTACCAGCTACATTTGTTGAACATACGTTTTCTTTATATTTAATTGCCCTGTGTCAATTAGAGAGAGGAGTGAGTCACAGATATGTATAGAAATATAGATAACCAAATGCTATGGATTCACAGATGTATATTTTTAAAGGTATATTGTTAGTATAACCTTATATATAAAGTAATGATTATAACTTGAATCTTTTTTTAAAAAATATTTAATTTATCAAAAGAAAAGTGAATGAAACTGGTGTTGATGTTAGGAAGGTGAATTGATTTATCTAATATTGAGGTTAAAGGTTTCTCTAGACTTGATATATCACTAGTCTATATATTTCTTGGAACACGTAAAAGATCTAGAGCAGGTTTACAACCTTTTTTACTCAAGGGCCACATCGAAAACTTTTGGGGGAAAGGCAGGCCGGCAATATTTCAGGGCAGAAGGTCTAGAGCCCCCCTCACCTACACCTACAATGGTTTTTCTAATCAAGATCTCAATGGTGATTTTTGAGATTTTCTTGCATAGTTTTTTACTTGTTTACAGTTAGTTTTACACTTATAGAGAAAACAAGTGGCAAGTGGGAGACGAGTACTGTACTCATATTTAATGTAAATGCTTAAAAGGAAATATATTACCATATAAAATTTTTTTTCAGAATGCTAGCTTTCTGCAGGCTGGAAAAAATCTGTAGAGACTAGGTTAGAGACCCCGGATCTAGAGAATCAACCACAAAACTTCTGTTAATCTTGATGCTTTGCTTGGAGTGATGGTCACGAGTTAACTTATTCTCAAGTAGAACTGACGACAGCCAATCATAACTGGCTGTGGTGAAGAGACTCGTCATGACAATATGCTGTCATCACAAGTAGTCAACATTTTAATCAAAACTGGAGATGATTCTGAAAATTATGATGAAAGGGATGCTACACCAAGAGCTCCTTGGTGGATTAATTGTAAGAACTCCTTATAAAAATTATAAGGATTTATTTTTATAAATAAAAGTGGTAATACAAGTTGTAATAATATAAACCATACTCATGCATATTAAAAAAATAGATGTGTTATTTTAATTTGGATATAAAGCCTCACAAACCTTAAATATTAGAAAGAGTAATTCTAGATTGTCTACTAAAGCTAAAAATTTTCTATAACATTATATGATTGTCAATTAACATTACTTCACTTTTAACAAATGATTTATGAAATATAAAAAAATAAACAACATACCCATTTAATATATGCTTTTCTCTCACTAAATCATTGGTTTTGTTTTCTACAATTTTCTGCGCCTCTTCTTCATTTTTCCTCATACTGATAAGCATTTGATGCCATTCTATCATTTCATTAGAACCTAGAAAAATAATCAAACAAATAACTATACGCAACTCTTCTTTTTGTTAAAAAAACAATTGACTGTAGCTATAAAAGAACTTATACACTCATATAGAACATAAAGGAATACTCTCATATAGAACTATTCATAAAAAAAGCTAAAGTAGAAAAGGCACAAAATAATAAAATAACTCAATCTACAGAAAGCACGCCAAACAATGCAAGCTACTCTAATCTCTAACTACAACAGAAAATAGGTCATTTAAATAAATTATAGTATCCATTTTACAAGTAGTAGAAGGATCACTAAGCCCCTTCTTTAGATCTTCCTACTCTTCTTAATTCTTTTTTCTACATGGAGGTATTAGACACTTTCATATGACCAGAATTTATGTAGACCAGCCTCTAGGATACAACATTAAACATATAAATCATAATTTTTCTTTGTGATTTGCATCATGGACCAATTATATTAATTTTTGTCAATAAGAAATGTTTATTTTACTAAAACTTTAACAATTTGTCACTTAAATTTTACAATCTTGAAACTATGTACAGAAATATCTCATTACAGACATCTTTATTTTACAGTCCTATGGCATTGGTATCTTTTAATAAATTTCTCTCAAGAACACTTACCACATTTGCTATTTTCGGTCATAAATGTTCAAAAAAATTTTGTACATAAAATATAATGTTAACATAATGGAAACATCTAATGGAAAATTGATATCGTCATTAGGTATAATTAACCTTTTACTATTACTTGCGACCAGACATTTGTTAACTAAAAGTTGTTAACTTACACTTGGAGGAAACGTTTTTGTCTTACGACTTCTTCAGCCTCGTATTTTTGCCGCTAGGAATGCTGCTGTTGTGCTTCCTCGGTACCATCTTTTTGAAAGTTAGAAGTGATGTGATCGAAAAGTATGTGTGATCTGTGCCGTATTTGTTCATTTAAGAAGATCCTCCAAGTGTAAGTTAACAATTAACGACTTTTAGTTAACAAATGTCTGGTCGCAAGTAATACCCAAAGTGTAATTTGTAATTTACAACCAGCTTGTCATGAACAGCAACAAGATTTCGGTATAATTAACAACCTTCCTAGTGTACAGTATTGTATAATTACAGCACATTATTATATAGTGTACAGTATCGTTGTTTCTTGTTTATGCGAAAAATCAAGATATTTCCTGTACTTTGTCTTTAATCTAAATTACGCCCCGTTATAATAACTAAATAAAAATGCAGGAATAATGATATGAGTATGATTTACTAACCTATAACTATATAATTATAATATACATACATACATACACAATTTTTTTTGTCCTGGCAATACGGTCATCATTGCCTATGCGAAATTGAACTGTCTAAAATGCAGGTATTAACCCTTAGCGCTCGGATTTTTTTAACATGCTTTGCTTCCCCACTTGTAATTAATTTGAGACAAATTCCTCGCCTGCAAGTTGCATTATTGTTTATGGAAAAGTTTGTTTTCTCTTTTATTATCTTATTTGTAGTTTTGCAGAGTATGATATCTTTGAAATCAGCCTTCCGGATGAAATCCTGGTTTTCTGCTGCATGTTTTGTAGTGAAAGGCTGTTTCCTTCTACCTCCTTTTATCTTCCTGTTACTGCAAACTACACAATCCTTAGAACTACTTTTATCATTGGAAAAGATTAAATGTAATTTCCCATTCAGTCTTTCTTCTTTATCAGTAGTTGATGGCCGACCCTTCTTACTATACGGGTTATTCCTGATATCACCAATGCATTCTATCACGAAGTTTTGGCGAAACTATATTTGCTTAACAGTATTTTCTCTAATTCCTTTTTTTTGTTATTATAGATAATAAAACTGTTTACTACAGCTACAACTAACAGCCAGAAAAACATTTTCCTCCACCATTTATTTGTTCGTCTCGTAAAACTGCACGGTTCATTATATTGAACAGCTAAATCTACACCACCCATAAACTGGTTATATTTACAAATACCTGTTGGTTTAATTATTTTGTTTATGAAACTGAACTACATTCTAATAAATCAGGATCAAGTAAAAGATCAGGAATTTCAGAATCACTAATTGCACGTGAAGCCACGGCAAACTACGAGTAAACAAATAACCGGCAAAACTGTAACCTACTTGCAGCTTACAACGTAGCGGCAAACTAGATTTTGTGATGACTCACATATTCCTAGGCATTTTAAACTTTGTTCACATTATTGTCAATACAGTGTAGCACCAAATGGTAAAAGATTGAATGTCGTCGGCTTCGCCGCAGACGACTTATAGGCATTTGAAAATCGTGTCGCGTGACCCCCGACGTACGAGTAAACTGCAATATACGCTTGGCGGGGCTGCCCCGACGGTCGAGTGCTAAGGGTTAAAACTGGACTATATAAAACTATAGTCTTGGGAGTAAATACTTGACCTAGGTTACTTAAAGTAACACTTAAATACTGACCAAAATTATATAAATAAATTAAACTAACTAAAATTAAACAAAAATCGTATTAAATTTTATTGACTATATTTAGGTGACATAGGAAGGTAATGGCATAATCAATAACCGTGATATCACCTTAAAACTCTTTCGAAGTTTATAATATTGATGGAACTCAGACAACTCATCACATTCAAGCAGAACATGTTTGACTGTGATGGTATCTCCAAAAACTGTCATACTGGCAGATCCTCATGTTGCATCAACCATCCAAGTGTTAACAAAGAATTGAAAGAACAGCTGATGCAAAGACGAGTAACCACAATTTCCTCTCTATGATTAGAACAAACTGCAGACTTCCATGAACAGTGTAATTCTAGATTTCTCTCAAAGCTAGCCATTTTTTTATTTTAGGAGAGGAATATTGCATACTTTAGATTTTTCCTTAGTTGCTAACAGTGTAGAATATTGTCTCCATTATGTTTATCATTTGTATAAAATTTAATCGAGACCAACTACTTTAGTAGTTTGTTGTCATTACCAACTTCTGGTAGAACATAATAAAATTTTATGATATAACCCTTACTTTGTTTAATTGTTTTTATGTTTTGAGGTATCAAAATTACAATAAGGAGAAACAATTTAGTATTATACTATTTATTTTTATTAATTTTGTGATTAAAGTGTTTTTTTATTATTATTTCAATAATTTTATATACTTTAGTTGAAGTTTTATTTTAAGCACATACTGTAACTATTATTTTTTCTTAGTTACTTTTATACTTTTAGCTAATTTTGCAATTTCATCTGCTCTTGTGTTTCTGAATGTACCGCAGTGACCAGGCACCTTAGCAAAATGATACCTTAACACCCCGTATTTGGAGCCTATGTATTGAATACAGAATGTCTTAAACTAAAGGGTTGAGTACAATTATTGAATAACCTGTGTAAAGCACTTTTAGAATGTGAAGATACAAGATAATATAAAGCTGTACATAGAATAGTTGTTAAGGCTTTGTAAATGGAAACTGTAAAAAAACTGTAAGCTGAAAGAAAGCTAAGAGAAGTCCATAGGTATATGTCCCAGCATTTAAAAATCTACCCCCCTTATCCAACTATAAACCAACTGTGAAAATAATCACACTATGCTAGTAGGTTCTACGAAACTGTAAAAATGCTTCATAAGTAAATAACATCAGGAGTATCATGTTTCTATACAAGGCCAGTAAAATCAAAATTTTGCATTATAATTACCATGGAGGGATGTAGCATGTTTTTTTTTTCAAATATAGGTGCTAGTTTCAATTGTAGGTTATTAAAAATGTGGAAATGCTGAAGGAAGCAGTAAGAAGGATTTGACTACACCATGATAGATCAGCTTCTCCAGCCTCAGTGAGAAGACTAGAAATTGAGCTTAATCTGTAATACCAGTTGAGACCTTAAGTGTAGATGAATGGGTTATACTACAGTAATTTAAGCATGATTTAAGATGGTGAAATAGATGAAGCACACAAGTTTTGTTTACGCCCCAATTAGTACCACTAGAACTCCCAATATATCCAATATCTTGTTGCATCAAATTGCACACAGATCAGATCCATGTTTTGGTATCACATAACAGTAAGATAAAAGATAGGATCTTGATGTTGCCTGCAACTAAATGCTATACAATCTGTCATCGAAGCCAAAAACTTAGCTGTACAATTTAACCATTTGGGTAATTAATTATTAGTTGAAGGGACTTTTTAACTGTTGCCATACTTCGAGCATTTTTTTCCCCAACCACATACAGTCGGACATCTATTTATCAAACTTCTATATATAGAAATTTTCTATTTATCAAATTATTTCAGAGTCCCTTGAAATTTCAATGGAAAAATGTTTCTGCATATCGAAAAGAAATTCTATATATTGAACTTAATTTTAGAGAAAATAAAACTACTGCACATACCTATTTTTAAATATTGAAAATAAAATGTGTAACAAAACTTGTTATTGAATGTCACATAGCCTTCCCATAACACACTATTCATTCAAAAACATTGAGAGAGAGAGGGAGAGAGCAAAGTGACAATATGTTGACATCTGTTAAGACTTTATCCGGGTGGTTGCAAAAAATCGTGAATCTGTTTTAAAAGTTATGAATCTGTAGGAGGGGACAGAAAACGTTCACAAATATGTAAATACGATGATGTGACGAAGCGGTTTTCAAGTGGGTAAAAAAGGTACGAGATAAAAACATGTCTGTTCCAGGACCTCTGATAAAAGAAAAGGCTATTGAATACGCGGAAAGATTAGGACACAAAGAGTTCCAAGCAAGTTCGGGATGGCTAGACAAATTTAAGAAGCGCCATGAAATCGTAGAAAAGGTTATTTTGGGAGAAAGTGGATGTGTATTCAAAGCAGATTGTAGCCAGTGGAAAGCTACAATTTTAAAATCAATTGTAGACGAGTATGAGCCTACCAATATATTTAATATGGATGAAACTGGCCTTTTTTTCAAGTGTTTCCAAATAAGATGCTAACCTTTAAAAACAATAAATGGTTTGGAGGTAAACACAGCAAAGAGCGAGTTACTGTTGTGGTATGTGCTAATATGTTTGGAAAAAAAAAATGTAAAATTTTGGTCATTGGGAAAAGCAAGCAGCCAAGATGTTTTAAAGGAGTGAAGTCGTTAGAAGTTGACTATGAATACAATAAAAAATCATGGATCACGAGTGAAATTTTTGAGAGGTGGATATTGAAATTTGACGAAGTAATGATTAAGCAAAAGAGAAAAGTCTTTATTTTTGTGGACAATTGCCCTGCTCATACGTCTCAAAAAAGTTGAAAGTTGGTGAACGTGAAACTTGTTTTCCCCCTCCAAATACCACCTAAAAACGGCAGCATTTGAAACGATTCGTCGCAGACTTCAATTTGTAGAAAATCTATCTGATGAAAGTTTGCAGTCTCTTAACAAATGTGAACATCTTTACGAAGAATCTACATCAAACTTTGTACAAAAGGATATTCGAAGTTATTTTACTACCCAACAATAAAATGCAATATTATTAAGGTATGTACGCTATGTTCAGTATTAACTAAATGCGTGTTTTCATCACTGTTTGTATTTTATAATTTTCCAGCTCGTCATGAACAGCAACAAGATTTCGATATTTAAGTATAGTTCGTAACCCTATAATACTGTAGAAGGGAACAAACTTTATTGTAAACAAATACGGTAATACTGTTTCTTAGGCATTATGGTTACATTCACGTAAACTTGCGTAATACTGTAATATGAGTCTTTACGGAAAAATCAGATTTCTCTTTATTGAAGTTTCCATATATCAATTTTTTTATGAGGAACCTACAATTTCGATATATGGAGGTCCGACTGTATATACAAAAATTCCCTACAAACAGGGGACAGTACATAAGCAGTGAGGCTGTTGGGAATCAGTGTCATACTCAGAACGCTACTTTGCAGAAACCAATCTCTAGCTCACTGCAATTAGAACTTGTGCCTCCAAACGTATATCAAAAGTGATCCTTAAGAAATTCTCGATGAATGCCGGAAAGTTACCTTGTATTTGCCATGATTTTAAAGTGTTCAAACTTCTTCTCCTCCTCGCCATATCATATTCCTTCTCAAAGTAAAATAAAAAACAGCGATGAGTGTTTGTCGCAAGACGCAGGCATTATGTATAACAAACAAAATAAAATTAATTGGTCAACTGATAAACGTATTTCCCTGAAACCACACTTTTCATTGCAAACCTTTAATGATTTAATTTTTTTGAAATATTTTGTTATATAATTGTTTTTCCTGAAGATGCTAGTACTTATTTTATTGGCGAAAAGCTTTGAATAATATATAAATTAAAACTAATCTTGTATTTGAAATATTTTCTTCATTATATATATATATATATATATATAGATTTTTTGGACTAGGAGATTGACAGACTTACCTTGGTAAGAGTCCACTCTGTAGTCTTGAAATAGAAACACATAAAAGCACTTAAACAATGATATATTTCAACCACACAGTGGTCTTTGTCAATCGAAGAGAAAACAAAAAGAAATATGAGAGGATGAAATAAAATAATTGTATATTATTAATGTTACTTCATTCTCTCATATTTCTTTTTGTGTTTTCTCTTCGATTGACAAAGACCACTGTGTGGTTGAAATATATCATTGTTTAAGTGCTTTTATGTGTTTCTATTTCAAGACTACAGAGTGGACTCTTACCAAGGTAAGTCTGTCAGTCTCTCCTAGTCCAAAAAATCTAAATAATCTTTACCAACCAAAACTAACATATATATATATATATATATATATATATATATATATATATATATATATATATATATATATTTATAGGTTAGTTTTGGTTGGTAAAGATTATTAAAGACAATTAAGTAAAGACAATTATTTTATTTCATTCTCTCATACTTCTTTTTGTGTTTTCTCTTTGATTGATAAAGACCACTGTGTGGTTGAAATATATCATTGTTTAAGTGCCTTTATGTGTTACTATTTCAAGACTACAGAGTGGACTCTTACCAAGGTAAGTCTGTCAGTCTCCTAGTCCAAAAAATCTTATATATATATATATATATATATATATATATATATATATATATATATATATATATATATATATATAGAGAGAGAGAGAGAGAGAGAGAGAGAGAGAGAGAGAAAGAGACAGACAGACAGACAAACATTATTAGTTAAAAATGCTTTATAAGAGATAACTTACCAACAGTTTTTAAAGTATTTTCTAGGAGTTGTTGAGCATTCATTTTAGCAAAGTCCTGAACTTTATCCTGGGGCAAAAACTGGCAAAGGTTGTCTACTTGTATATTGAGTGTTTTCATTAGTTCATCAATCTAAACGCATACATAAAACAATTAACAATTACAAACTTTTAAAAAACATCTTCTAAAGTAAAACTTCACTAACTGAACAGTTTACCCAGGTCACTAGCCACTTATATGTTCAGGTATATTTTTATGTTCATAGTTGAAGTTTATGAGATTGCTGTGTATATGATGTGAAATGTAAACCCTGATTGCATTCTATACTTTGCACACATTTTACTAAATTGCCATTTGGGCTCCTCAAATGCTACTCAGCTGACATAGATAGATAAAACCTGTCTAAACTATTAAACCTTGATAAACTAAAAGTTTAGCTTTATAATAACAAAATGCTCAAGCTTACAAGAAGTGTAAGGTGGGTAACTACTGTTGCTTGTAACAATGCAATAGAAAATCAAACTGATTGAAGGGAAATGGCAAAAACCCACAAGGTTGTAAGAACAAAAAGTGCCTATGTGATATTTTGCCGATTTAGAATATAAACCAGCATGATGCATTGTTGGAATAGATTTTTAAGGATATTTTTTCTAGCTATTCGTTTCTCAGGTTGAGAATTTTTTTAAAGTAAAAAATTCTACCAAAGAGAGCAGTCTTGATCCCAAGTAATGCTAAAACCCATTTAGATGCTGAATATTTAGTTAATGGGGAAATACTAGCACACTTTCTTCTACTGAACATCACAGCACTCTGTCAATCGATGGAATAAGGTGTTTTGGGACTGTAAAGCGAGATATAATAGCAAACTTCTTTCATCTTTAGACCTACTCTTGAGTTGAAAGATATTAAGTTGCCTCGTTATACTGACTGAATGAATTTCGTCACACTTGCTTTAATTACAGAATGAATAACAGCCTATTACTCTTATGATCTCACTGAGAAAGCTATTGAACCATTTGGGGATCGAATTTTTACTGAAATGGAAAAACCTGACTAATTATGAATAAAACAGCTTGATGAAGAAAAACAAGTACCCTAATGTGATGTGAAGATATTTCAGATAATGATGTTGATGTTGAAGATGGATAGAGCTAGAAAGAGGCAATGAACCTTGAAGAAGAAGAAATATTTGCAGTTATCAAAGGTCAAAGGACAAAAGGAAAATGATAACTCTGACGAAGGCAAAAATATCCGTCTACAACCAAAAAAGATTACTTATAATGATAGCATACAATGCATTTAGGGGCATTGTAGTATGTAGAACAAGGTTCATCAGTTAATTTAAAAACTATCAAAGCATCTATAAGAACATATAATGAGAGTCATGATCATAGAGTTCTATCACACATGACTAGCATGAAATAAATTAAAATATTTATTTCAAGTCTGAATAATTTAGAATAATAGTATTAAAAAATAAAATACATACGCCTACTCTTTCATTCAGAACCAATTATAAAAAACTTCTCTACCCAAATCCTATATGATTTATTTAAGGCAAGTGGATAATGCTATAAGATGTGAATTCCACCCATATTTCTAACAGCATGATTCATTTTAAACCTGGTTTTTAAATATTTATATATAATAAGACTTCTTTGTAATAAAGTTTTCTCTTAAAAACTGTTCTTGTTTTCTTAAGTTCTCATATCATTTTTATTGGAAGTTTTTTTACATTTAATATAAAAACTTATAATTAATTCAATAAGATATTTCTTATAATTAAAATCAATTGAACAAATCTCAGTTCTTCTCAATACATATTATACCGACCACGTAGTAAAAGCTATTTAATTCAAATATTACATACTGAACAGCTATCTTAAAATGTATGTACTTTAAAGAATAAAATTTCAATACTCAATTATAATTAATTTGTAAAATAAAAATATTAAAACAAATTATTTTGAAAAGATCTCATTTGTTTGACCCATGTTTTTACCATACAATAATTTATAAATTTATAGTATTATTCATTTGAATTGTTGTTAATTGTTTAATTAAATGATGCTAATTCTATTATATATTGTAAAGTAATTTTTATAACACACAACACAACTCAGGCATTTGTAATTTAAATTCTTTATTACAATTATTTATTAATTCAACAAGTAAACAATTAACACAATAAACAGAACAAAAATAAACTTAACAACTTTTAACAAAATATACTAACTCTTATTTCTTTTAATTTTAGAGTTACACAATTTTAATACCCTTGGCTAGTTTAAGATCTCTTGATATCTCGGGGTTATAGCATGGGCTATATTTTTTTTTAATTCTTAGGTTAATTAAATAAATTTTGAACAAACAATATTAAATTTTGAAATTAGCTTTAATAAATATTTTCCGGATGGAAATACTTTAATTTTGAATATACTAAAAAGGCTAAACTATTTGAACTGGATTATTTCTTATTACTTACTATTAATTAACTACAAGATATTCTATTGTACAAAATTAAACTTCCTTATTATCTTAATGTCCATTAAAATTGATTTTTATAGCGCTAATAACTTATCAAATATCGAAATTTCAGTTAGCTTACGTAAGGTTCCGTTCTCTCCAAATTTGACTTTTTACACACTTAAATTCGTTTTATTTACTTCACTTTATATTAACACAGTATTACATTTTGTAATTCACTTCTCCTTAATTTAGTTTGGCCAATCTTCTTAACAAAACGGTATAATTTAGACGAACTCTTTCCAAATAAATAGAATCTTGACTGGTCCTGGCAGGTCCGGTCTTGTAGCGTCACCCACGCTATCTCAAAACTAAACTCTAACTACACGTCCTTAGATTTTCTTTTAAAATGTTACAAATATGGCGGCCTTCTTCTTAAAAAACAAAATCAGATGGTTTATAATTTAGTTCGATTCCTTCTCACTAGTGTCGACTGCAACTGACCTACTTCTTGCTTCCTACATCTGTTAATGTCAACGAATTATTTTCACCAGTTTTAATTTCGTTAAACTTTGGTTGAAACTTACTGTTTCAATTTTCTATCCTCAACAAACCTTCCAGTGTTTATTTTATTAATATTATTAGTGTGTGAAGTGTCTTTGTGTTTTACTTTTGTGATATTTCCGAATTGTGTGTGTTTTGAGTGGATTCAAAGAACATAACCTTTCAATTTTCTTTTGTTTACAAACGTGTTCACTTTCTCCTTCAAGTAATTACTTAGGCCCTATGTTACTACAGTTTACAAATTTGTTTACACATAACTATTATTAGATTATCTTGTTTTAATTTATGTGTTAGGTTATTTGATATAATACATTTCCTAATGGATTTTACAGTTCAAATACCTTGTTTACAATTCCTAGGCTTTTACCAGAATTTAGTTTCAATTTTAACCTAACCAATCTTTTAATGAATTTCTCTTTTTTTTTTTTTAAATTTTGTGTGGGTTATTTCTAATATATTCTTCCAATTCTTAAATAATATTATATAGCCCATTCTATAAATGTTACAAAATATATATATATATATTGTAACATTTTGAAATAGGATATATATAAAAGGCACTTACCAAATTAAGATAAATATATGTAAATAAATTCAGTATGTAAAAAATTACTAAAATATACCAGGAACGAATTGTAAACATAACCTAATTTCACTTGTGTAGAAAATGCACACGGCCACATTTTAGATCTAGTCACAAGATTTTATATAAAAGAAAAAAAAAACACACAAATCACTATTTATAAGAAAATGTATTAGAAATAATTGATAGGTAACAATTTAAATAGAACTATGTAAAAATACACTTAAAACTTTCACACGGCAAGCTAGTGGAATGTGCTGTAGTAAACACGATGTAACGGATTTGTGGAGTTGCGTGCGCATTGACCGGCAAAAGATATTCGTTTTAAATATTTCTCGTGGAAATATAATATAAAACAGTTTTGGATTTAAATGCAAAGAAATTTAAGTGCAGTTATTAAGAAGAAGAAGTGTATCCGTAAAGAAGAAGAACATGACATCCGTAAAGCTGTACTTACAAGGAATAAACGAAAAAATAGCGGAAATTCACGACTTGGCCATTTTTTTCTAACAAAGGTAGCGTCAGTAAGCAGTTGGAACAAAGCATTGGAACGAGGAAGACGTATTCAGAATTGGCTGTCGAAATTTTATTTTTTTAACTAGTGCGGAAAGTGCAGTATCGTATTCAAACCATAATTACAAAATAACAATAAGCCAAACCATTGAACTGATCAATTAAGAAGACATTATTCAGGAAATTATTTAATTAGGAACTAAAATAACTTGTAAAAATTTTAACTTGTAAGAATTGTAATTTAGATATTTTTTTGAAAGTGCCAACTCAAAATTTATTAGTCAAAATTTAGAAAACCCACCTATTTAACCCGAGATAAAGAGAGCTCAAGCTCAAATTGAAATAATTAAATCAATTTCAATTCATATTAAATTTTATAACTAAACTTCTTGCTGCCATAACAAAATTTAGACTTAGGCTAATAAAGCTTAATTTTTGTAATTCTTTGTAGAGGAAATAAGAATTTTTAATTAGTAAGTGACTTTGTAAAAGATAACAAGGAATGTCATTTTAAGATATTAAAAGTTTATTGTAACAAAAAGCAGCATTGAATTGTTATTTCTTTTAAATTATAACTTTTATTAAGACTTGTATAAAACCAAAATTACCAATTATTACATTTGGCACACAAACGTGGGGCTCGATTATAAAAAAAAAAAATTTAAGAATTAACCTCAAGGCACTTTAGATAAGATTATTAATTAAATATTTGTATTAATATTGTTTACTTTTCAGGACTTTGCAACCATAAGTCAATAATTTTTTTTATTTTCAAAATTTAAATAGAATAAAGGGGAATTTTGAAATTTTAGATAAAGAAATAAAAAAAAAATGGAATCTGAAACAGGTACATATAATTTAAGGAGGGAGAAAGCGAAAAAAACAAAAAAATTAGAGGAATACAACAAACATAGTAGGTCTAGGAAGGGTACAGCAATTGAGGAAGCTGCAAAAGGAAAATATGTGACATTAAAAAAAAAAATAGATGAAAAAGAGGAAGAAGATACAATAGGCAAAATAGAATTGGAAGAAGGGACAAGCCTAGAAATACAAGAGACAGAAATGGAAGGCACAGATATGCCTATAGAAGAGAGTGAGGTGGAAACCCAAGTAGATGAGGCTAGGGGATTACCACTGATGCAAACCCAACAGAAAAAGGGAAATAATGAGAATGAAGAATTGAGGGAAATGATGAGATCTCTCATGGAAATGAGTCTAAAAGGGAGAGAGGAAATGAAGGAGGATATGAGAGAATTAAAAAAGGAATTAAAAGAGAATATAAAGGAGGAAAATAAGGAGATGAAAGAAGAGATGAACAGAGGATTTGCCTCAAGTAGGTTGGAAATGGATAAGAAATTCGAAAGCCTAAAGGAAGAAAATAGGAGAATGATAGAGGATATGAGGGAACAGTTGAGAACAGAGAATAATGCTGAAATAGGAGTTATGAGAAGAGACTTAGAGGAGAAGATTAAGGAGAATTTAGAGGAAACAAAAGAAATAATAGCTGATGTGACAGAAATTAATAAGAAAGAGATAGAGAAGGTAGAAAGAATGACAATACAGAACAGGGAAGAGTTAAGAGTTTTAAATAGGGAGATAGCGATTGAGAAAAACAATAATAATGATAGAATTGACCGATTGGAAACAGAAGGAAGGAGGAATAATGAGAAACAAGAGGAATTGACCCAGAGAATGGAAAAGGTAGAAAAGAAGGTGGAAGAAAATAAAGGAGGAGAAGGCCTAAGGATAATACAGGTGTCATGCGGGAATCAGGAGGAGATGCCAAAATTTAATGGTAGGAATGGGAACCCTATGGAGTTCCTAAAAAGATTGGATAGGTATGTGGAGAGAAAATTTGGATGTAGGACAGGGGAAAGATTTGAAGATGAATGGAGAGGAATCATGGATAGAGCCTTGGAAGTAGGAGCGGCAAGATGGTGGGAATCAATCAGAGAGGAGGTGGAAAATTTCGCGGATTTACAAGATAGGTTTATAGAAAGATACTGGGCCAAAGAAATACAGGAAGGCATTAAAGAAAGAATAGAAAATGAAAGGTATATAGAGGGAAATGGAAGAGCCAGAGCAGATTATTTCATAGAAAGAGTCATAGTTTTAAAGAACATGACACCACCGCAAAATGAGGAAGAGATAGTCCGGAGATTAAGCCGGCATTTTAATGAAAGGATACAGTTGTCAAGAAGAGTACAAAATATAAAAACGATCCGAGAGATGGAAAGGATGCTAAATGAGGAGGATATAGAGGAGAGAAATAAGGAAATAAGACAGAGAAACAGGGGACCATGGAATAGGCCTACCCCTAGAGAGGAACAGAATGGAAATAGATTTCCACCCAGAAGGGGTGAGGAAGGGATGAGACAGCAGGGAAATAGAAGATTTCCAGGACCAGGAGAATTGTATAGAAGGAATGAATATAGAAGTGAAGGACGGCCATATGTCCAGTTTTTTAACAGAAGAATAGATAATCATATGAGGGGGAATATTGAACCAAGACCAGGGCAGGAAAATAGTCGAGAAAATAGAGGAGACAGGAATTACAGAACCAATGACAGGAGCCAGAAGGAAATAAATCAGATAGAGACAAGGAGATGTGTGGGGACAAGGAAGGAGGATGGTGCACATAGTCAAACGGAAAACTAGAGAACACTGGTATCGTCGCCTTGGATCAGGAAAAGGAGCATCAAACAGAACAAATGAGGTTGCCAGTGATAAAATTTGATAAAAGCTCCTACGATAAAATTAAGTTAACTATAAATAATGTATTAATCAGTAGAAAATTTTTAGAACAAGAAGATGAGGAGAGAAATTATAATTTAGGAATTGAAAAAAAAATAATAAACCCAGAGATAGAGATTAAGATGGAAGATACAAGTTTACTAGCATTAATAGACACAGGCAGTAACGTAACATGTATCCAGGAGAAATGGATGTTAGAGAATAAAAATAAAATAGGAAAAATAGAAATCTTACCAATAAAAAATTTAACCATTCGGACTGCAACAAATAAGAAAACTAAAAAGATAAACAAAATGATCATGGTAATAGGAGAAATAGGAGGGGTAAAATATCCGTTTCAATGCCTAGTGGTGCCAGGCTTATTGAGAAAATTTATTATAGGTACGGATATGTTCATGGATGTGGAGGCACAACTTGATTTTGGAAAATGGGAAATGGAGTTTAAATATGAAAACAAATTACATAAATCAAAAATGAGTGTAGATGGAGAGACAAAATTTAAAGGGGAGATGAATAATTTTGAAAATGAGATGGAGGAGGAATTGAGTTGTGATGAACAGGAAGGAATGAATGATATGGAAAAATGGGAAGAATTTGAAACTTTTGGAAACCAGAGTAAAAATTATATTAAAATTGTACAAGAGGAGGGAGAGATAAAAAAAGAGGATAATTTTGAAAGAATAGGGAATGAAGAGGTAACTAAGGAACAAAGACAGGAGATGAGTGATTTAATAGAAAAGTATAAAGAAGTATTTTCAGACCAGCCCGGTTTATGCACTGCATATAAACATAAGATTAAAGTTAGGGAAGATGTACCATTTTACCAAAGAAATTACCCAATTCCTACAAAGTACCAAGATCAGGTACAAGAAGAAATAGAGAAAATGTTGAGGTTAGGTATAATTGAAAGAAGTACTAGTCCATATATTAATCCAATAGTCCCAGTCATCAAAACCAATGGGAAAGTTAGATTATGTTTAGATGCAAGAAAACTAAATGAAATTATAATTCCGGATTATGATTGCTATAGAGGAATAAATGAGATTCTACACAGAGCAAAGAGAGTTAATTGGTTGAGTACCATGGACCTCACTAACAGTTTCTGGCAGGTTGAATTGGAAAAGGAGTCAAGAAAATATACTGCATTCCAACATAGAGGGAAAACATACCAGTTTGTTGTTACACCCTATGGATTGAAAACATCTCTAGCAGCATTGGCAAGAGCTATGGACAGTATTATGAGGGAGGAATTAGAAGATTTCACCTTAATATATGTAGATGATATAGTCTGTATGTCTGAGACATTTGAGGAGCATAAAAAACACCTAGAAAGGATTTTCCAAATTTTTTTAAAAAACAACATGACCATTAAATTTGATAAATCAGAGTTCTGTAGAAAAGATATTTCATTCTTAGGATATAGATTGACTACAAATGGAGTAAAAATGGATGAAGAGAAGGTTAGAGCTATATTAGAATTTCCCTCACCTAAAAATCCTCGACAGTTAAAAGGTTTTATTGGAATGGCTAATTATTATAATAAATTTATAGAAAAATATTCAGAATTTGTACAACCATTATTAAAATTAATATCTAATAGAAACAAATTTATTTGGACAGAAGAGGAGGAGCGAAATTTTATTAAATTAAAGAAAAAATTTTTGGAAACAAATGTACTTACTCACCCAGATTACCAGAAAACATTTTACCTACAAACAGATGCCAGTGAATATGCCATAGGAGGACACATCTATCAGATTGATGAAAAGGGGGAGAAAAAGGCAGTAATGTTTATGAGCCGCACATTAAAAGGAAATAAAAAATTTTGGCTGGAGTTCAGAATTAATAAATTTAGAAAGACATTTAGAAATTGCTAGGAGTAGAATTAAGAAAAAGGCTCATAAGAGAGCAGAGAAATTTAATAAAACTCATAAAATAGAAGAATTAAATGTTGGGGACAAGGTATTAGTAAAAGAAAATTGGCAACCACAGGGTATAAGAGGTGAGATGGCAAAATTATTTTATGTATATGATGGACCTTATGTGATCACCAAGAAATATGGCAAAGCGACTTATGAAATCAAAGATGCTAGAAGCAATAAAATTAGAGGAATTTTCCATATTAGCTTGTTAAAGAAATTTTATGAACCAAGGGAGGCACACCAGGGAGAATCAGATAAATTTCAGATAGAACAAATTAAATAAATAAAGGGAGAAGTCGAGAGAAAGGAAAATAACAAGGGATAATAAGATGGTAAAAACAGGAATGTCTCAGGATATAAAAGTATTAGGAGAAGGAAGCGAATGTAGGAGGGATAGATAACAAATAAACCGGAAATGACAATAGACCAGAAATAACTTAATAATTAAACAAACACTTGAAAAAAAAATATAAAGAAATAAAAAAAAAAATATGTAAAAATAAATAAAATAGGAAGGGATGAATGAATAAGAACAAGGACCTAACCTACAAACAACCTAGACATGCTATGACTCGGTTAGGCTAAAATTTAAAAAAAGAACACTGTGTCAGAAGATAGATTATATAGATAAATAAAAAGACTTATGATTGGAAAGATTCCATTCTATTAAATTTAAAATAAAGAAAGAAAAAGAAAAAGTTTATAAAATAGACTCTAAGAATCAGAAAATGATTAATGTACGAGATGTTAAGAGTAAGAGTATTGTTGATTAAATGTTAATTGTTAATTTATTGTATTGTTAGTAGTTAAGTATATCATATGTAATTAGAGGGCAGCAGACAAGCAAGAAGGATAGAGTAAGAGTTTACTCCCAAAATGTGAAAATTGAGATAAAAAAAAAAGGGAATTTTGGAATCAAAATTTTTTTTTATCTAAATTTGGGGACTATGTAACATTTTGAAATAGGATATATATAAAAGGCACTTACCAAATTAAGATAAATATATGTAAATAAATTCAGTATGTAAAAAATTACTAAAATATACCAGGAACGAATTGTAAACATAACCTAATTTCACTTGTGTAGAAAATGCACACGGCCACATTTTAGATCTAGTCACAAGATTTTATATAAAAGAAAAAAAAAACACACAAATCACTATTTATAAGAAAATGTATTAGAAATAATTGATAGGTAACAATTTAAATAGAACTATGTAAAAATACACTTAAAACTTTCACACGGCAAGCTAGTGGAATGTGCTGTAGTAAACACGATGTAACGGATTTGTGGAGTTGCGTGCGCATTGACCGGCAAAAGATATTCGTTTTAAATATTTCTCGTGGAAATATAATATAAAACAGTTTTGGATTTAAATGCAAAGAAATTTAAGTGCAGTTATTAAGAAGAAGAAGTGTATCCGTAAAGAAGAAGAACATGACATCCGTAAAGCTGTACTTACAAGGAATAAACGAAAAAATAGCGGAAATTCACGACTTGGCCATTTTTTTCTAACAAAGGTAGCGTCAGTAAGCAGTTGGAACAAAGCATTGGAACGAGGAAGACGTATTCAGAATTGGCTGTCGAAATTTTATTTTTTTAACTAGTGCGGAAAGTGCAGTATCGTATTCAAACCATAATTACAAAATAACAATAAGCCAAACCATTGAACTGATCAATTAAGAAGACATTATTCAGGAAATTATTTAATTAGGAACTAAAATAACTTGTAAAAATTTTAACTTGTAAGAATTGTAATTTAGATATTTTTTTGAAAGTGCCAACTCAAAATTTATTAGTCAAAATTTAGAAAACCCACCTATTTAACCCGAGATAAAGAGAGCTCAAGCTCAAATTGAAATAATTAAATCAATTTCAATTCATATTAAATTTTATAACTAAACTTCTTGCTGCCATAACAAAATTTAGACTTAGGCTAATAAAGCTTAATTTTTGTAATTCTTTGTAGAGGAAATAAGAATTTTTAATTAGTAAGTGACTTTGTAAAAGATAACAAGGAATGTCATTTTAAGATATTAAAAGTTTATTGTAACAAAAAGCAGCATTGAATTGTTATTTCTTTTAAATTATAACTTTTATTAAGACTTGTATAAAACCAAAATTACCAATTATTACAATATATATATCTGAAGATAAATATTTGATTTTACAAATATTTGTTTCCCAAATGTATTTCGATGTTATTTTATCATTTTTTCTCAATTTAAACAGCATATTACTTTTTAAAAAATTGTATAAAAGATTTTTAAACCTCTTTCTGTGAACAAGACCTTCCATTTAAGTGCCATGAATTTCTACTCTCATTTTTGGTAAATTCCCTTTGGATATTGTAATTTGAACCATTGGGATTAAAAAGTTCTATTTCAATTTTGGCCTTCTCTCCCTTTCCAGTACTGTTGCTGATATAATCTTTTAACTAAAACATAAAAAATATACAAAACATATATCAGACAAAAAACTTTGAAACAAAAATATAGTAGAACCACAAAATTATACATAAAGCAAAGTTTAATTAAATAATATAACATAAATATAAAACTAATAGTCAATTAATTGTAAATATAAACTACTGTCTTACATTAATTATGGTTTCCCCTACTTGCATTGAGAAATTGGTAGATTTATTTTTATGTAAGTTAGAAAATTGTTTCTAGAATTCTGCCATCACCTAATGTCGTGCCTGCTGAAACTGAGGTAGCTGATTGTTTGAAAAAATAGAGGATATGTTCAAATGTCATATTGCAATTTCATGAAACACAAACCAGTTGGTTTTCTCTATATCATCATCACTTGCAACCCCTTTTTATTCGGGATCTTTGAAAGCAATTAATTTCAGAGCAACATTTAATTCATACTAGCTTTTTATTCAAAACAGTAAAAGAGATGCAGCTGAGCAAAAGTTTTCCTTTACTGTTTACCAGTGTCTTAGAAATGTTTCCCACATCAAAACAAAATTACTAACACATGCAACTTTCTACCAAAAATTTATGAATATAAATTTTTATTCTCATTTTTACAGAGATAAAAAAGATTTGTTGATAAAAAACAAACGGTTTTTAGTTCAAACTTTAGGTTTTGACAATATACAATTTCTAAGAATTAATCAACAAAGATAGCAATTATTTTCATTAACTTGATGTAATGGACATGAAAAACTGCCATTGCTGTTGTCACAGACGTTTGATGTATTAATATACAAGGTCTGTTGAAAAAATATGCGGACTGTTTGAATTTCGTGGTTCGTTAGTTTCAGGAGAATCCGCTTGGTGTCGCTAGGTTCGTATAAATAAGGCGGTATTTCAGTCACAGATACCTTCATTTGTTGATGAGTTACATGCAGTTTAGTAAAGAGTGTTTTTTTTCGTTTGTCGGATTGTAAAATGGACGGCCTGAAGGAGCAACGAATTGCTGTGAAATTTAGTGTAAAACTAGGGAAATCTGCAACAGAAACATTTGCCATGCTCAACACGTACTGCATGTTTCAAGTGGCATGAACGTTGATGACGATAAGCGTCCTGGACGTCCTTCAAAGTCAATTGACGACCCACACGTTGACAAAATCAACACCCTTGTGCGCGAAAATCAACGTCTGACCATTAGGGAGCTTAGGGATGTATGGTTACGACATTGAAACAAAGGTCCAATCATCCCAATGGGTGAGTCAAACGTCCCCAAGACCCAAAAAAGCTCGCCAAGTTCGGTCGAATGTCAAGGTGATGCTGACAGTTTTTTTTTATGCTAAGGGTGTTGTTCACTATGAGTACCTCCCTGAAGGCTCTACAGTCAACCAGATTACCTACACTGAAGTACTAAAACAACTGAGGGATGCCGTCCGACACAAAATGCCAGAACTGTGGAGAAGTGATAACTGGTTTTTCCATTACGACAAAGCTCCAGCTCACTCAGCACTCAGAACTCGTGAGTTTTTGGCCAAACACTAGATCACTGTTCTTCCCCCACCCCCTACTCACCTGACCTTGCTCCTTGTGACTTTCTCTTATTCCCAAAACTCAAAAAACCAATCAAAGGAAGAAGATTTGAAACGATTTCGGATATTAAGGCAAATGCGATGAAGGAGCTGAAAGCCATCACAAAAGAAGCGTACCAGGGCTGTTTTAACAAGTGGAAACACCGTTGGGATAAGTGTGTGCATTGGGGAGGAGAGTACTTTGAAGGAGACCCAGACGTGTAACTTCCAAATAAAGTATATTTTTTTATGACCTGTCAGCACATTTTTTTAACAGACCTCGTATAAGATAATGATTTGCCAAGCTATTTCTTACTATCAACTGTTATGTATAGTTAGGACATTTATAACAATTGCTTCTATTTATCAAGCAGAATTTTGCATATCTGTTCAATTTAGCTTGATTTTGTAACTAGAATGTTTGTATCTCACAAAAGAGTTAACTCACTGTATGTAATTATACGTTCTGTGGGAAGGCATAGAGATGAATAAAATTTATCTCTAGACAATTATTTTCCAGTACTTACTCTTTCGTAAAACCAAATAATGCTGTAGTGGCCTTTACTATTATTGTATTATCACAATGTTTGATACAGCAAATGATAAGCCTATTTTTTATTATACAATCAACAGAGTTAAGGATTATCGTCAGATACTATTCTGTAAGAAATAAAAGTCCTTTTTTCCCTCTTTAAAATATTCTACCAAGATATGACCATAAATTGTTGAGGACTGAAAGTATAAGGGACATTGATAATTTTTAAAGCTCACAACTGCTAGGATCTGGAAAAGTCCAATGGAGTATGTTGACATAGAATCTAACAGTTCATTATTCGGAAGTTTCTCAAAAAGTGCTTTTCATGCAACTTTTGGTGGTATCCTCCAGAATTATTAAAGCCTAACATGTTCTATCTGTATACTCTTAGAATGAACAATGGCTTTACCAATTCTTCCCTACCATCTTCACCATCCTACCACCATCTTACCATCCTTACCATCAGATTTTCTCAAATGCATACCTCATTTTTCAGTTTAGCACGGCCCAAACATTCTCAATGAAGTCTAATCAAATCCATAAACCTAACATTAAGCATTACTTGCTCCCTTGAAAACTTCAAAAAATAGCTTGTTGTAATAAAAATTGTCTTTAATTACATTTAACTTCAACCCAAAACCAATATTATTTTCTAATCCATACAGAATATGTCCAAAGAGCTTCTGACAATTGGCCAAGCCTTCTCTTTGAAGTCAAATTGGCCTTTCGGTTAAACCTTTTTAGTAATGTTTAATTTCTTTAAAACAAAATGTTAGTTAATAAAAAAAATCAAATAATCAAGCTATCTAAGCAGCAGTTAGTTTAATATAAAAAAGTCATAAAATTTTTGTTTTAACGTTATACAGTAAAGTCCAACTATCCAAACTATAACAATCCAAATGACTTTCAGGAAAAAAAATTAAGGCAAGTGTACTCATCAGGTAAGAAATCCCTGGTGAAGTTGTACTCCTTTTTGGTTTGTCAAGACTAAATTCATCTAAAATAAATTTCTAAAAGGAAATAGAGCCAAGGCTTGGATGACTGCAGAATTGTTACTGTATAGTACAATGAAATTTTCATCCCTGAAGTTAAAAAGCATTAAAAATCTCTTTAAAAAGTAGGCAGTAAAGTTCTTTTATGTGCCGATAATGTACAATCTCATCCCACTAAAGAATTGCTAGAAAGAGGAAACAGATCTTATAAAAGAATCTTTTTACCACTGAACGTCAAAAGCTTATTGCAACCAATGGACAGGTTTGTTATCAAAACCATGAAACTTACAGAAAGCAACTTTTAAGGAAACTTTAGATAGAGTGTGAAAATGAAGGTGTGTTAGCTAACCACGAAGACATAAATTTGAAAGATTGTGCTTACATAGTGTTAGAAGTTTAGAGCTCGTCTAAGGAAATAGTAGCTCAAGAAAAGAAAATGGAAGAGATAGGTCAAGATGAGATAACATGTCACTTGAGGGATTCAAAAACCTTCTTTTGAAAAGTCCTGTTTGTTAAAAAGTTATTGCTGAAATGAAGGTATAAAGGTGTGGATGGTGTGTGATTCATCATAACCTGGGTTTCAAATGATAATAACTTATTGCAAGTGTGAAGGAAGAAAGTGTCGAGGAAAAAGTTGACCTTAATATCAAAGTTGAAGCAAACTCTTAACCTAGTGAAACATGTCGGCCTTGAGACTGTATTGAAATGTTTGGAGAGTCAGTACGATTGTGACCACATGCAACTTCTCACTGTAAAAGAAATACGAGAATTGGCTATCTGAAAACGGATGAACACTGTTAAAAAGTTTGCTTTGACCAAGATGTTCAGCAAGCAATGATTTTCATTTACAGTATAATACTGCATGTATGTAACTGTAAGTACACTTAACACGTAAATGTTGGTTTTTCATTTAATTTATTGAAATCTCTTTTCTTTAACAATATAGTTTTTTCTCTTGTTTTCAACATACATACAGTACTTAATTACAGTCCCTTTTCTGGGAAAATTCCAATTATTCATCATCCAAATGGAGTCCCATTGATTCGGATAATTGAAGTTAGACTCCAATTCTAAAAAAAAAATTGGTTATAAATTTTACAACCACTACATTAAGAGTAAATTTAATTTCAGTACATTAGAAACATGTGACTATAAATTACCAACTAAACCACAGCAAAACAGAAGTCTAAAAAAGAACCGCAAACATAAATTTAAATGCTCCAATATTATCCAGAATACTTGTTTCTGTAAAAAAATTATAAAAGATTATTGTTATTTTCAAAAGAAATTTAATATTGGTGATTTTAAAAAGCCTGGTTATAATCATAATATAATTTTTGAGGAGGTCAAAGATTTAACAGCCTTATAAAATCAAGGTAGCAATGATTGACAACAGTGCAATGTAGAATGAATTGTATAGCTGAATATCATTTCCCTTCCATTTTTCTGGCAAAAAAAGATTTTGGTCTTAATTGCCAACCAACAGTGTTGTTTAAAAAAAACATTAAAAGTAAATTAAAATTACATTACACAAATAAAAAAATAATAAATATATTTGGGCAATAAATAATGATTGGCAAAAACATAAATAAATAATAAATCTATAACAAGTTTTTAACAAATACATAAAAATAATTAACAATAAATAAGTACATAAAATAAGTATTTGAGTAAATATAATATCTAAATACATACACACACACATGCACACGCACATGCATGTGGGCGCAAACACACACACACACACACACCACACAGTGGAGGAGAGAAACTAGTCTCAAAAACAATTCTGAGAGAATCTAAATACAGTAGCTCCTTGCTTATTCGCAGATTCGGTATTCGTGGTTGGGAAAATTACAGCATTTTCTGCTAATATGTATGGTTTTTGTAAAATAATGACAAGATAGATAGTATAATTACTGTGCGTGTTGTGTCAAAAGACAGGCATTCTTATTTATAACAACAATTTTTCAAGTTGTTATCAAAACTGACAAACAACGATGAGTCCATTCGGGACCATACATACGTTTAGCACCACTACAGTTTACTTGCTGCTGATTTATTAGTTTTCAAAATAAAATCATCGATAATCGTATCAGGGGTCCATAACTAACTTGAATTTTGTTTTCCCCGTCAGTTACCAAAGAGGTATTGTATTTGCTTGTCGTATCTGCTAGTTTTCAAAATGTTACCTGTACTTATGGAAGTGTTTAATGAATCTGTTTTATGTAGTTTAAACTTTTTCCTTCAGTTGTTTATTCAAGTTGTAATGTCACCAAGCTCTGATAGGGTCAAAAAAAGGTAAAAAAACCATTATGCTGTTGAATAGGAAAATTGACCTTTTAAATATATAAAAAAGTTGTGAAAGCATAACGTCTGTTGCGAAGCATTCTAGAGTTAACGAGTCAACCGGGTGTTACATAAAAAAAATATAAAGTGTCAATCCGCAAAAGTTACCTCAGTGTGTCACGATATAAACACCGAAAAAATGGAAAAAGCTTTGAGTGTGTGAGTGTGCTTTAGACGTTTGTTTGTGAAAAAGCTAGGCGTTTGTATGAACATTTTGTTCAAAACGGTGGTGAATGTACCGAAAATTGCCAGTGAATCAGCATCAGCGAATCATGTAGCGCTTCCACTCATTCCAACGCCTTTTAGAAATGTTATTACGGAAAAAGGCTACACAATCGATCAAATTTTTTAAGCAGATGAGACTGGACTGTTTTGGAAAAGAATGCCTTCACAAACTTTCTCATCTAAGGAAACATCTGCTCCAGAGTATAATGGCGCAAAGGATCGTTTGTCTGTTCTATTGTCCTGTAGTGCTACCAGCTACATGATGAAATGAATGGTAGGCTACAGATCCCTAAACCCTAGAGCTCTGAAAGGCAAGGACAAGAATCATTTGTCGGTGTTATGAAAAACGAACAAAAAGGCATGGGTAACTGGAAAATTGTTTACAGAATTGTTCCACTTTTTTGTTAAAGAAGTGGAATGCTTCTTGAAATCAAAGTCCGTTCCTTTTAAAGTTCTTCTTATAATAGACAATGCGCCTGCGCACCCCACACATCTAAATTCATTACATCTTAACATGGAAGTGTTGTCCCTACAACCAAACACAACAGGCTTGATGCAACATCTAGTCAAGGGGGTAATCCCCATTTTTAAAGCCTGGTATCTTCGACATACTTTTAGCAAATTATTAAATGTCATGGAAAATAATGAAAGTTTAACAGTGAGCCAATGCTGAAAAAGATATATGGTGAACTGCATTTCTAAAATAAAAGAATCATTGGACGGACTAAAACCAACATCGGTGCATGCATGTTGGAAGAAACTGTGGCCAGACTATGTTAACCAGGACGATGTCAAGACAGAAGCTAACAACATTGTTACTGATATTATCTCAATAGCACATGGTATTAACATAGAAGGATTTGAACACATTAACAGTAAATATGTCGACAATCTTTTGAAAAGTGTGAACGAGAATTTGACGGAAGAAGATCTGGAAGAACTAATTACCGAACCTATGCCTATCTCCAATAACCAAGACAAAGAAATCGTTAAAAACGCAGAAGTTGATATTAAAATCTGCCTGAGAAATTCTATGTTTAGCAAAGCAGTTAGTTACTGAAACTGATCCCTCTCTAGAACGGGCATTAAAATTTAACACATTCAGCCCGGCGACGATATTGGAGATCTCATCAAACTATAGTCTGTTTTTTCGTTAACTTCCACATATGACGGCAGTGGAATTATTGAAATGCTATGCTGATTGCCCATTGTTAACTATTGTACCCGTTGTTTTTATCTCAATAATTTTATTTCTACCATATACAGGTTTATTAGGGACATCAATACAGTGTATTAGACATTAAAATATTGTTTTAATTATCGGGTAACAATTCAAAAAACAAATACAAATGATAAAACACTGTATCTAAAGACCCTACTACTAAAACAACCACTCAACGTTTAACTCGGAATGTTTGTTTCTGTTTGTGCCATGTGTTTCACAAAGCAATAGAGTTCGATAATGTAAAGGCAGACATAGATAATGCATATGTCACGTCCGAGACTATTTATAGGCGAGATTAGCTGACATTTGTTTACTACAATCTTATGATGACACATTATGTTTTCAGGTATCAAAGCATTTTGTCTATGGCTCATATTTACAGTAGTCTGTTCCCACCTCGAGTAGGGTCATTCACTCTAATAGGAGTTATCGTTTATTCTTGCATTAGTTCAGAAAGCTTAGTTTCTTTTTACGATCGTTGTTTTTACTGGATATTTTGCCACGTTAAGTGGTAAAACTAGAAAAAACACTAAAAAAAACACTAAAATATAAATGTTAAACCAAATTAAATCTGTTCATAAAGCTCCTTGAAGCATTTTGAAGCATCAAAAAGTTAGCTTGGGAGGGTCAGATTTAAAAACGACTCGGCCACAATGTTCTCCAAACTTTTCTGAAGTGCTGACGTAAAAATCAAACTTTATACAAACACTTATCGACACTAGAGTAGTATTAATTAGACTGCGAGTAAGCGTGCCGGTGCGCTCCCCATCTCTCAGAAAGAAAGCTGGGAGCGTCCTGGCACACTCTCAGTGCCTCTTTAGGGAACCCAGAGCGTACCGGTACGCTAGCCGTGCTGAACTTGTTTTTCGTCAGCTGGGAGAAGCACTATCCCCATATGACGAAGTATGTAAAGAACTTTAAAAAATTGTACACAAAGAAAAATAACAAGTTTATTAAAAATCTAATTAACAGTGTTTGAAAGATTTTTTTACTGAAACCAGGTGTTTAAAAATTTAGTGGATAGTGTTTAATAATGAAGAATATGTATATCTATATGTGTGAGATCGCACGATTAATAGAATTTTTGTGTTTTGGAATGAAGGGAAACGTTAAGTGAACAATAAAAATTTGTATGTAATTATGTAGTATGTTAATATACCATACTGTGTTATAAGTGTACAGAATAGCTGTATTTAATGTTAACACTTTTGATGTGGAACGTAGTCCTCCCCTTTCCATATATAGTTGGTTTCAGTATTCGCGGTTTCACTATTTGCTGTAAGTTTGAGGAACGTAACTCCCAAGAATAGTGAGGGACTACTGTATAAATAATAAAATTAAATACAAAATACTTAAATACAGGTTTGGATATTTATGGAATGTGAAGTGAGCTATTTTGATTGGTAAAGAGGAATGAGTTGTTGACTCAGATAAGGCAACTGACCTAAATGAATCTACTTCAAATACTTCCAAACCCATCATTTTAAATCAATCTTTTTATAAATTAAATATATACTTAAAACAATTGTTTATTTTATAGAAAAACTAAGTATATAAAGAAAAGTTGAAAATCTGTTTTACTATTAAATTTATTTTATCAACTTAATACTAAAAAGTTGAACCTTTTCCATTTAACCATGAATTTTGTAATTTTATTAAAATAAATAACTAATATTTCACAGTTTCCTTGGTTAAATGGTCTCTAAGCATAACATATTAAACTCACCTTTGAGGAAAGTTGAGTTTAATTGAGTTTAAAACTTAAGCTAGTAAATGTTCAATGCATCATGCTCTGTCTATGACCTAAATTGTATGCTCTACTGCAAATAATATTTCCTTTCTGGGCATTTTCCATCTTTGAATAATTGGCGTTTTGGATAATTGACACCTTACTGTATTTAAATTAAACACAACATAAACTTACCTGAGCTGTTCTTCCAATCGTTTTAGGTTTTCCACCTAGACCTAATACAATCCCACAGATTATAGATGATTTACCTGAACCATTGGGCCCAAGTAAGATATTCAAAAGAGGTCTTGGATAGTACAGGATATGATCATAAGACCTATAAAGAACAGTAAAGCATATAAGGTATACAATATAAGGTGAACAATAAGCATATAAGGTATGACCTTAAAATACGTACAGTCATACCTTTAGATTGCTAAATAATTACAGCAAGCATATTAAATTTAATATAGTCTTATTTATTCTAGCTTGAAATTAGGTGAGTTACAACTTATTCTTTCAAACATATTTATGATGATTCGAAGACAATCTTTATCATAATTGCAAGATAAATCTTTAATAACTGATAATGACAATCTTTATTATAATTATTAGTTAATTTAATAACTGATACAAATTTCTCTTAATAAATGGTGGACTCTTGAGCCCTTTGTTTTTTTTATATAACCTATTAAAATACCACTTTGAGGAATCTGTAATCATTATGGAGCGCGTCTTTAGGTGGCAGATAAAGAAATGCCTCCATTGGTTTTTCAGTAGGTGGTATTAGGGAAATAAATACCTCCTGCAGACCAACAGGCAGAAGTCCATTCTGGTCCTCCAGGTGGAGCATCTAACAAGCAAGGGAGAAAACATTACAGAATTCTACTCCAGGTAAAGCAAAGCTGAAATATCGCCTAAGTTTTTACCACAGCAAAGTAATAGTGGGACATCGGTCACTGCAAAGAGCACTCAGCCACCGCCTATCAACATAACTGGTGTCAATGATTACAACAGACTGCAAGAGATTGTCAAAGCTGGTTGTGTGTAAGAATGGCCACACTAAATAATAATCTTATGGAAAAGTAATGTGTAAGAAAGACATTTTTATAGAGCACTTACCAGTAGGCTTGAGGGAAGGAGTCTATATCCAATGAGCAGGTGGTGATGACTCCCATTTTTCAAGCTCACATACAATAAGACACAAATTGACAGTGACATCTAGACAATCCTTCTTATACTGATCAAAATAGACACTCTGAGAAAGAACGCACCGTCAATCCCTCAATGAGAAAAATGGTAAGGGTTTAATTATACTCAATCCTACTGCCAAAAAGAAGCAAGGCGAGTGCTGGAAGACACTTCATAAAGGATTGTACTGTTAGCTGACAGACTTTGCCAAAGTGTATTAATTGTAAAAGCGAGCTTGAAACCAACTATAGAGGGTGCAAAGTTGCCAACAAATTAAAAAAACTAAGAAATATAAACAGTAAACCAACTGGATATCAAATAAGGCGAGTACAGCCACCAAGTGGAAGAAAACCCAACGTCAACCTTGTTCAAGTGAAACAAAGTGCGGTGGAAGAATGTTTACTCAAGTGACATCTAACAAAGGTTTAAGAATTTAGTCATGCGATGATGAAGCCTCATCCCTAGGACAAAAACTGGCTCAAATCCTTCGTGAACTAGAGCAGCAAGAGCGAAATAAAATTATACTGAACAGCCTCATTGAGCTAAAGAAGACAATCAAAAAACAAAGCCTGGGTGATTGAAAATACCATATAACCTATGAAGGAACATGGAACTCCAATGGCTTTAAGACAATGCCCTTAAATTAAAATTATTTTTACAAAATGAGAATATTGAAATATATTACTTGCCTGAGACACATTTTACACAATAAAATATGCTCAAGCAATAGGTGTTTGGCATCTACTGCACCAACACTCCATCAGGAATATCCAGAGGAGGGTCTGCAGTGATAATAAAAAATACTATCAACCATTCTCGTGATCTGGGGATAAACTTGCCAGGATTCAAGTCACTACGATCCTTGTATTTCCGAAGAATAGAAGTCCCTTTCAATTTCTCCAATTTACTGTCCTCCACAGTCCCATATGCATCGAGCTTTTCACCAGACTTAGTTGCAAGTTTCTGATGGATATTGATTTCAATGCCACATTCAATTTTGGAGCTCCTGTCTAATAAATCCAAGGGGAAAGGCATTGTATAAAGCTGGATGCCAAAGAACTTGTTTCCTTACACTTAATTTCCTTTAGAAATAATAATACCTCTTACTAAATAATAATGCCAGCACATCTCCAAGACTGATTTACAACATTAAACTGACAATACATTAGTTATGTTCTTTGTCGGCTTTTGATATGCTTTCTCTGCCGACAAAGAACTTTTTAACTTATTATTTCTGAACATTTAATAGTATTTTTATAATATGTCTAATATCTTTATGTCATAAAAGATATTCTTGATTTTAAGAGAATCAGATCTCTTATCTTAAAAACAATGCCTTATATATTACTGTACTTTACTATTTACAGATTCATTATGACAAAAATTTGTTTCCTACTAGACAAATATTATGACTATAACTTTATGATGGTAACTTAATTTGATTTTCACCAGCAAAAAAAAACAAAAATTACACTCTCCTAGTTATTTTATTTACTACCTCTAAAACAGCCTTATATTTACAAATCTGATGAACATTATACGAATAAATAATGTTTATATTTATATGCAGAAAACTCTCCATAACATGGCCCTTCACCTATTCAGCCCCTCAGTAATCCGGCGTTTTCATCAAGGAAGGAAGATGTAAACATAACTTGTATATTTTCCCCTGTGTCGATGGCAGTGACCAAGTGACCTTTACGCAGCCTGGTTCTAATTTTGTAACTCGTGATATACAAAGAGCAGCTCTGCTGTCTGCACGGGGAGGCCAGAATAACATGAGAACAATATTAACTAATAAAACAGTTTTGCACCTTGGCTCCAGCACCTTATTATGGACATCGGATCAATGGAGTCACATGACCCTGGATGTCTGCAATAAGAAATGATATACAAACGATTTCGAGCAGTATGTTGTCGCATTAGTTATGTACAGTGACTGTTACTGAAGTCGAAGTAAACAATGTCATTCCAGTGTAAACAGAAACAAAAGACATTACCTTTTATGGAAAAAAAGAAATTTTGTATAACAAAGGAGCGGGATTGGTTATACTTGTGGAAGAATATGGGGTTGGTCGGACTCTCCTTCATGACATCAGAAAAAGCAGTGAGAAAACTAAAATTTTTTTGAAGACCAATTACTGAAAGTAAAAACTGTAAGGAAAACTGATAGAAGAAGACATAGTGTCTGTGGCTCTTTAGACAGTTTTTCACACTGCTTCCGTTGATTCATTCACAACATCTATTACATGGGCAGAAGAAAACGGTGTTTCTACGAGTGATATCTCAGTGTTGAAACGACTGCAAGACAAAGTTTTAAAAGTGTCATTTCAAACCAAAATGCAGAAGAAAATACAAAACTTTTTATTCCTGCTAAACAATGTAAAAAATGTAAGTTTAAATGACTTACATTTAAACTAGCCTGAATGTATTGTAGACTATGTTTTTTTTATTGTTAAAGATAAAGTAACCTTTTATTGTACATTCATTCTCATTTTATCATTTCAAATGTAGTAAAATATAACTACAAAGCATCCAGTTAGGTTACATTTTAAATTGATAAAGGAAATAAACTTTAGCATAAGGGGATTACTTATCAACAAGGAAAGTAGCGAAAAGTGAATTTTGGTATAGCCTACATTATTGCACAGCTGCCCAGAAAAAAGGAGAAAGTTATTCACAAGGTATGAACTTATGCCATAGATTAGTAGTTATTTTAAAAACCAAATCTATCATAACCAAATACTTCATAGTTATATTAATAGTTTGTTTAATTTTTAAAAAATATCTTTGGATGCCTCTCCTATGGGTTGCATGACCTTGACGTTGGTGGAAAGGCTTAATCGGCGAGTGGAGGACAGATGGAGCGGAGCTATATGTATGTTTCTCCCTATAAATGGGATGTCCAGGCAAATGTGTAAGTGCATGGAAGCAGCTCAAAAAAAAGGGACCAGTCTTAGAACTTGAAGGGTTGTTATCTCCCTGGCTCCTGCCCTGCCCTTCCCTTGATAGCGACAACCAAGGAGCAACCCTCATCAAGGTTGGTGGTCTGGATGGGTACTTACACACTCAATGTGTAAAATTATATTTAATGAATTCATTTCTCGATGTTTAGTGAAGTAATGAAGTTTTCATCTAAGGATTATTGAATATTTTGATTATGGTAAATGAACTAAATCAGATTTTAAGTGTATTTTTTTTGGATTATCTCATTCAAGTTATATATATCAATATTGGTAGACCATCGAATAAGAGGCTTTTTAATGAAGAAAATTCATTCATAAGTATCCGAAGATTCTCGTTCTAAGCAGCTTTATCAAGCAAGAAATAAAAAAAACCTATTAGTTTTATACTTATTTTTTCTGTTATTTTTATGTGTAGTAGAATACTACATAAAATAAATGCTGTGATTGTTTATTTTGCTTATTAATTATCTTATTATTCATAAGCCTTATTAAAAAAAATTAAAACAATATTCCGTCCAAAACATTTAAAATAGCATATTATTGTCTCCAAATCAGACAGATTGGGATGTAAATATAATGGGACAACCGGGAAGGTTTACTCTTTCATTTACAAGCAAGATCACTTTGAATGGTTAAATACTTCTAAAATATCGTGGAACAAACTGAAAAAAACATACGGATCGAATACAGAGCCTATTCTTTTTTTGAAGTTGGTTGTAATTGTTTATTGTGCTTATTAATTATCTTATAACTCATAATACTTTGAAAATTTTTTTTTTTTTAATTCCCCCCTAAAATTTTTTTTCAAAATTAAAATAGCGTATTTTTTTCTTCAAGTGAGATGGATTGGAATGTAACTATAGTGGGACCACCAGGAAGGTTTCATCTTCCATTTACAAAAAAAAATCACTTTGATCGGTTAAATACTTTAAAGTTATGGCAGAACAAACAACAAAAAACCATACGGATCGAATATAGAACCTCCTCCCTTTTAGAAGTCGGTTAATAATTTCCTACGCAGAAAATTTGTAACTATAATTTAATTTAACATGTGTAATGTGTTGCATCTTAGTAAATTTTTCAACAATTTGTTCATACAGAAGTAGTTTATGTTTGACATGAGGTTATGTTGCAATAAATAGACTTTTAAAAACTATTTACAGCTTCCAAAGTTATAAGTAATTGTGTCTATGTTTTCAATGTATTTTTAAGTAACATTTATGAATTATAATTGAATAATACGCAACTAAGTGAATTCTCAAGAGCTTACTTCATGACACATTCCCAAACAACCCTTTTTTAGAAGCCTAAGGCCGGCCGCACACTGCTACAAACAATCATGTTCCAACGAAACATTTTGTTTGCGGCAGGTTGAAAAGTTCGGGAATACGAAGTGGTGAGGGGGCACACCTGACTGGGCATCTGTTTGCTAAACAAACCGCCCGCCAGTCAGTGTTCGTCCATGTTTGGCTCCTTCTTGTTTGAAGGAAACAAAGTAAGTACGATTTTATCATTTCCCTCTCTATTTTCAATAGTTAATCAATTTTGCATAAATTATATCGCGAATTTAATTATGCGTAATATTGTATAGATGGATTGTGACGCCGAAAAATTAGTTGCTGCCGTCGAAGCACGCCCTGTCATTTACAATTTCAAATTGAAAGAGTACAAAAATAAATTTAGTTGCAAAAGGAAATTTATTTCCAGTTGCTGATTGTAAAACAAAATTCGCAATTAATAGGGCTTTGCGCGAGAACGAATGCCAGCCATCTGGGAGTAAAGGAACTAAAAGAAAGAAGTGGTACATGATGGATGGTTTAAAAATAAAAAGGTTTGCCACAAAGGAGGAACGATTTTGTCTATCTCAAAATGTCAGATGACATTTTGAGTCAAACTGAAAATGCATTGCTAGGGTAGGAAAGTAAACAGTACCGTCGTTTTTGAGTAAACTCTTTAAAGAGCACTTCCAAGAAATTCATAATTCCATCGAAAATGTTTTGCTGTGTTTGCGCAAGTGTGCGGAGAGACTGAAGGCAAGCAATCATGACTGGTTTGGTTGCAACCATGTTGCCCCGCTTGCAAACATTTTGTTTGCTGCAGTGTGCGGCCGGCCTAAGCCTCTACGGTGGCGTCACACAAGGTATAAAAGGTTGTCAATTAATTAGTTATAGTTTAATCAGTAAATTCAAGATAATTACAACAAGCAACTTTTATATATGAATTGCAAAAATATCTAAGGTGGAATAACGCTGAACTATTAACAATAGTTATGGTAACTATTTATTGCCAAAACAAAAAAATAATTAATATGCAGTGTACAAAAAGTTTCACAAATAATGGAACCCAGTTTGAATACCAAAATCTGTCTAAGAAAATAGTTTGTTGTCTTGACAATATACTGGGCATCAACATATTTCCTAGAAACACAAACCTTAAAACGATTTTCAAGTGTATAAACGGACTTATAGTATAGTATTGACACATTATTTACAGAAAGTGTGATGTGGTTTGTATTTTAAAAAATAATTGGTGGGATCAGAAAGATTGTTGAACCCAAAATCAGGGAGTGAAAACTGTCAAGGGCATACAATAAATGGGAACTCAAGTTTTTGCCAGAAAAGAAAGGAGACCAATAAATAGTTCCTTCAATCTGTAGCTCATACCTGAGCACTATGAATACTCCCAATGATTCACTAATACATTCTTTTTAGCATGACAATTGTAAGCAATTGTTGGTTGGAACTTTTGTGATAAACGGAGGTCACCCATTTAGGTATTGGAAAATATAGAATTCCATTATGAACTCAAACAACAAACCATTATTAACAAGTACAGAAAGTTATAAAGACTTACAACTATTTTCTAGTCGCAACAGACTGCCAGAACTGACGATGTCATTAAGGAGCATGACAAAAGCAATGTTGCCAACCAACATCTGCATATGTTGATTAGAAAAAGTCCACTAGAAAAAGTTTATATTAAGAATGAGTATAAACAAGTCAGTCGGACAAATTGTTTGACATTAAACAACAGCAATTTTATCAACAAGGATAACATAAGTATGCTATTCCCGCATGGCCAACGACATTGACCAACTCAATAAGTGCTACAGGCCAGACATCACTTCCCCGAACTTCATAACTATCTTAAAGTGATAAAAACATATTCTACAATATTTATAATATATTTGCCTGAGAATAGGTGGCCTCTGTTTAATGCAAAATACCCAATTGTATACAATTTGAAAGGTATATCAATATATCTGTTAACCACAACAAAAACAGTTCGTTTATTCCAAGACTGGTGCCAATATGTTCTTATAGGGAGGTACAGCAATGTTAAACATTTGTCCATTCAACATTTATAGTAAGGTTTAAAGTAGGTAAATATTGCGGGAATCCAGGCTAGATATCATGACTTATAGCTAATTTAATATTGATATCTAAATATTGTAGCAATATTATTTCCAAAAATTATGGTATTTCCCGTTTCCACATAATCGATTTTAGCAAAAAAAATGATATCCAGAATCTCATCAGGATTACGAACAAAATTATAAATACTTTCGCCTCGAAATGTAATTAAACTTACTGGAGATTCCCAAAACATTACAAATTTTTTGAAAAAAAATTAGCCCTAATATTTCAATTAGACAATGCTTTGCGAGATCAGTTCTATAATTTTTAGGCCAAAGTTAGAAATAAAAAGTGTGTAAATGTTCAATGCGATGTTTTTTGTTTGGAATAGCGTCTGTAAATGTTTGTTTCGTCCTTTAAAGTAATTTTGCGACTTATTATGGTAAAAAATAAGATGCGTGTGCGAGTTTTATAATTCTATAAGGTTTGTGTGAAGGATGAAATGTGGTGCTGTAGTGCTAATAGTGCTTTGGTTAAAGTTGATTTTTTTAAATTTGTAATTATTTGAGAGTGAATAGTAATTTTTTTTTACATTTTGAGGCATTTTATGAGGTATTACATTCAAAAAACAAAGGAAAATCGTTAAATTAGTAACGTTTCATGTGTAGTGTGGAGGGGGGATTTCTATTTTTCAAAATTGTTCATTTTTGGAGCGTGAGCGAAATTTTCATAATTAATCCCAATAGTCATTTTTATTATCCAGGATAGTTTAAAACTGGAAGAAAGTGTGAGTACTACAAATCAAGACCTGTAACTAATTTATTGATATCCAAGTATAGCAGCAATGTTATTTATAAAGTTATACATACACACAACTCAGTAAAAAAAATTTTCATAATTATAATTTCTACCTTCTAGGATCATTAATAATAGGTAGGGTTGATTAGCATCCTTGCTAGATACCCCATGGCTTGTAGCTGAATTAAAATTCATATTTAAATATCGCAACAATGTTAGTACCCAAGTTACATCACCTATATAAATTTGTTGAACAAAATGTTAAAATGTACCTTTCACAAACGATTAAAAGGTAGGTAGATGGAAGAGTCAAGTCAGTGTAATCAAAGAATGGGTGGTTGTTTACTTTAGCCTTGTAAGTGTTTCAGCCAAAACATTTTACCCACCGATGCAGAAACTCATAACAAATGCCAAAATAAATAAAAACACATTTGATGACATCCCAAATATTTACAATTTTTGACAAAATGGTAATTATTAAGATCAGCAACTACCGTTCCAAGCAGTAAATTTTTTTCCTGACCAATTTGACCTTGCTGAACACGAATCTGAAATTGCATTTACTGCAAACACATTTTAAAAAAATAATAACCTAACCTGGTTTTCTCAGGTTAATATGTGTTTCCCATTAAAAATAACTTCAGATTCGTGTTCAGCAAGGTCAAATCTATCAGGGGAAAAAAATTTTCCGATCGGAGCATTAGTAAACACCAAAGTCAGGTCAGGTAAGGTTAGGTTAGATTATTTTTTTATGTAATTATGTGTTTGCAGTAAAAAAAAACTTCAGATTTATGTTCAGCAAGGTCAAATTGATTAGGAACAAACATATTTCGCCGATCGGAATGGTAATCGCTGATCTTAATAATTACCGACAAAATTATTCCACCTCCACCATGGTCAACTAAAACCTTACAAAATCAATGATTTGCCTGATTTTTTACCTTGAAACTAACAAAATGCATCGAAAATTATTTACGTTATTTACACCTAAATTTTATTACCTTCGTAAAATGAACGAATATTTTAATATAGTTACATAGTTATGTTTGCCGGTAAAATGTTTCGGCCGAAATCGCTTACGTGGCTAAGTAGAGAATTGCCTAAGAATATAACTAATTTAATGTTTGACGTGATACAGCGGGTTTAAAAGCAACCTTAAATATATGAAAACCACGTTTATATTAAAAATTCTATTCTTTAATTTTAAATACAGGTATAATATTCGCACGAGAAATGATCATTGCCTGAAACGGTTTGGTAGTTAAAAGATACAGGATTATTACGAAAACTTTTACTCAGCTAAATTAAACACTTACATAAAATTGTTTAATTCAATTTTTGTAATTGCCCCAATCCCAAATGGTCTCTCCTGATGAGCAATAGAATCTTCCATCGTTTTTAATTTTTAAACTACACAATATAAACATGTAACTATGATAGGTCTCTAGTAGGGTGCCCGAAAACATTAGCATCAGCTACTTCGAACCTAGGAACTAGGATCTAAAAAGCAAATGTGCAAATCTCAATCAGGTTGAGCAACTGAACTGATCAAAAACGATCAGGGTGAATAAGATCTCGTTTAAACGTTGAAATTTTATATTAACATTTTCTTCATTATATAATATAAAAGATCACTTTCTCCTAGTAAGTTTTTGCAATTAAGACACATCGCTCATTTTTAATGTTCAAAAGTTATAAAATTTTCTTTAAGAAATTATTATTGAATGAAAATTTATGATTAACAACTATGTGTGCATGCGGTGTGTGTAAATTGTATATATCATAACAAATTTTATTTAATATTAAGTGTGTGTGTGTATATATATATATATATATATATATATATATATATATATATATATATATATATATATAATATGTTTTCTTGTTTAATAACCTAAAACAACATAGGTTATTCAAATACAAGAATATTTAATAATTTATATTAAAAAAAAGCTTATCGTTCGTAAACAGTACCAACATAATCAGGAATGCAAAATACAATCAAAAGAAAGATATAAAGAACTTTTGAATGCTCATATAAATCCAAAAATATATAAATCAAATTTTGCAAATCATTGTATTAATAATAAGCACCAATTTCCAAATATTGAAAATATTAAACTTATAATAGAAATTAATAAAGGATTAAGAATTAATATATATGAAACATTGGAAATATATAAATACAGTAATATAACAAATTAATAAAAGAGCAAATACAAATACATTTTAAATTTGATACTATAATCAATGCTATAATGTTACAGCAACAAAATAAACTTGAGAATTTGTATAAATTTAGCAACAATTCTATTTCTGATTTAACATATGTTTTAGGCCTATATCTTACATTATTGTATTTTTCATTCCTGATGATGTTGGTACTGTTTACCAAGGAAAACCTTTGAATATAAATTATTAAATATTATTGTATATGAATAACCTATGTTGTTTTATATATATATATATATTTTGTCTAAACACTTTTAAATGTTTTAAACTTGCCTATAGTAGCACTTAGGCACTTACCTAAGTGCTACTATAGGCAAGTTTAAAGCATTTAAAAGTGTTTAGTGATTACTAGTGGCTCACGCGAAGATGGACTCAACAAATGTATATATTTTGTGTTGAATAAGTACACGATATTCTTTTATTAATCTTCTAGGCCTTATTGAGCAACTAGTTTTAAACTAAAATACTGGTACACATATGATAAATATAACTCTCTAGGAACCTGTGACATATCATATTTTCAAGTGTTTTCGTATATATGCGATTTTTATTCGTATTTATTGCACAATATTGTGTGTGTGTGTGTGTGTGTGCGTGTGTGTGTTTGTTTCTTTTTTCTGTTTTTTTCATAGACTCTGGAGTTTTTGTAGACTGACAGACTACAGCTTTCGATAAAACAAAAGTTCACAAGTGTTTTTGGGAAAAAATAATTGTAAATATTTTACATCAAGATATATTTTTCATAAAAATTTAGCAATATGAGTCTTGACCTTTGTAGTTCATTACGTTCGGCGAAACTTAATTAATCACTTTAACATTAGTTTATGACTATCCGAACTTAAAATTTTGTAAATTTGTAAGAACTTACTGAGACAGAATGTTTTCGATCGCTATGTGGCGTTCTTTATCAGTATCTTCTGCTTGGAGTTGCTAGGTTAAGCGTTGACGGTTATAAAGGGAGGTTTTCAATAGTATCAAAGAAATTTACAGGAAACCCACAACGACAGACACACTTATCCACAGCACCTTAAACCACCCTATCCAACACAACACGCTGCCTTCAGATCCATGTTCCATAGACTTATCCATAGACTTAAAGAAGTTCCAATGACCACAGAAAACATAAACAAAGAACTAGACACCATTAAATATTTAGCATACACAAATGGATACAACACCACAATAATAGACAAACTATGGCACAATATACAAAGAAACACAAAAATTAACACTACAGAGAGAGAAAACAAATACATCACAATAACATACATAAACAGAACATCAAATAAAACAGCCCTCAAATTTCAAGAAAACAGAAAAATATGTTACAAAATAACATACAAAACTAATAACAATTTACAATACAAAATACATCACGACACCAACAACAAAGATGAACTAGAAGTACCAGGCGTATACAAATTAAACTGCAATAAATTCTACATTGGGCAAACAAGCCGCAGCTTCAAACAAAGAGTTGAGGAACATAAACAGAACACCAACTCAGCAATTTACAATCACATAAAAGAAACAGGACACAAATACACAGAGATTTACCATAACCTATAAATCTTACACCTCAACAAAGATGGATCACATTTCAACACACTAGAACAATATGAAATTTACAAACACACAAAAACACAAAGTACAAACTTATTAAACGAATAAACTCAATTCAAATCACACATACTCTTTGATACTATCGAAGAGCCTTTAAAAATGTCAACGCTTAACCTAACAACTCCAAGCAGAAGACACTGATGAAGATCGCTACATATGGATCGAAAACGTGATGTCTCAGTAAGTTTTTACAAATTTTAAAAATTTAAAGTTCGGATAGTCTTAAACTAATGTTAAAGTGATTAATATGAACGGGTTTTCTTTCTCTAAATATCAATATTGACTACAATATAATATTGAAATAACTTTGTAATATTTTAACGTTCTTAACTATTAATAAAAAGATTTTTGAAAATTCAATTAAAAATTATAGGTAAGAGCTTTCTAAGAATAATTTCAACGTTGGTTGTTGGCACTACTGCTCTTTCATTTAAACTTGACGGGACTCGGGACTCGCATTGAAAATTTTAGTACAGTATTTGACGGAATAGGAATGATGGCTGAAAATAATCCGTTTGAACTCGAATTATATAATTCTACCCATCACTATACCAAAAGCCCTGATGCTACATTTCTACCCGCAAACAGTGACAGGGTACTAAACAGTTATTAAAACATGAAAAAAAGAGTAAAAAAGAAGGTTTTCATCTCTCGGTTTTTTACGATCACATCAATGAACATAATCATTCGTTTAATTTCCAAAATCCTAGGATTTCGGACACGGAAAGTAATTGTAGGAGACGAGTTTTGTCTGAAATGCTACATATAAGTATGCAAAAAATTCTATTATTTTTAAGGAGGACACTAATAAATTGGCCAGTATTTATAATCCTTTAGTCATAAAGCTTAAAAACTCTTGAGGGTTCTAGTTGTTGAAATACCAGATGTTTAGTAGTGATTTATTTTTACACGTTTTATTACTGTTATATGTTTATGAATTTTTTTGACACATTTTAATTAATTGTTTATATAGTTTTTATTATCGTGGACTATCACGTTTTATAATGTGTTTTTTAATTATTTAATTTATTTGTGTTGTTTTGTTAATTTATTAGTATTAATAACTTATTGTAATGTTTTTGATTTTATGTCAATGTTGTGAATTTTTATAACGTAGATGTTAATTCTGTCTATTATACTTGTAGGCCTGAATGAGGACGACCATTTAGTCGTCGAAACGTTGCCAAATTCCTAATTAAGCGATTTCTTTGACTCACGCATCAACCGTGTTTTTATTTAACAAAATTTTGTGAGTATACACCTCATCATGCAAGAAGAGGGGAATGGGTTGGTTGATATCCCCTGCCATACTTGATAGTTCTAGGACTTCTAAACATTTCTGACACCGGCTCAAGCTTTTTCCAATATATTTGTAATATTTATGGACAAGACTGTATTAACCTTATGAAAACTTATATTAATTTTCAATTTAAGTGTGTCTCAATTTCTAAACGGTTTTTTCTGGTTGAATGTATAAGGAACGATGTGTTTTTAGACCTGTCATTATTCTTAATACAAAATTTAATCATTTCCAAATTTACAGCAAAACTGGGTGTAACAAGTTTTATAAGTTTCCTAATAAGTCGAAACTTGCATTATTAAATATTGAGATTGAAGACTTAAGTGTATATAGGCCCAGGCGCGGATCCAAGTGGGGGCGATGGGGCGATCGCCCCCCCCAACCCTCAAGAACTTTTGGTTAAAAATCGATAATATATTATTAAATTACGACTTTCTATTAAATTAGACTTTTATTTAAGTTAATTCGTCTTTTATTGTAAATAAAAAATAAAATTTTAATTTGAAAATGTGACGCATTCCCTCGGCATACCCTCGTAATCGTCTAAACGTTTTAACAACAGATAGCGCTAATGAAGCTTAGTCTCGAACATATGATTTACAATACGTAATTTTGCAAGCGTAATATTCGCAGTTGACTCCGGAATTGTTCGTGTTGGAAGAATAACTACTTAGGCTATATTAATTAATAAACCATTTTTATAATAATAGCTTATTATGAAATTAATAATATTCTCTAGCCATAAGTGTGATCGAAACTGGAATAATTATTTATTAAAAAGTCTAATTTGCTACGAATATTTATCACGTTACCGATTTCTAACGCAAGCGTAGAAAGAACTTTTTCTGTTCTATGTTTTTACACACACACACACACACACACACACACACACACACACACACACACACACACACACACACACACACACACACACACACACACACACACACACACACACACACACACACACACACACACACACACACACACACACACACACACACACACACACACATTATATATATATGCTGATACGTATTCCTTCACGGATGGAAAAGTATGATGAATAGTTACTATCTGGAGAACATCCGTTCATTCTGCAGTCCATAAATTCGCAGTTCCGACGTTTCGCTAGAATCTCATCCAGCATTGGCGAGGTGAACCCAACAACAGTAGAAGAGCGAGACTACTCTCTACTGTCCTCGCTCTTCTACTGTTGTTGGGTTCACCTCGCCAATGCTGGATGAGATTCTAGCGAAACGTCGGAACTGCGAATTTATGGACTGCAGAATGAACGGATGTACTCCAGATAGTAACTATTCATCATATATATATATATATATATATATATATATATATATATAATGCATCGATCGCCCCCCCCCCAAGCAGGTTGCTGGATACGCGCCTGATAGGTCCTATGCTTTTTGAAAAAATCTAGTAACAATATATTGAACAAATTTAAGAACCTTGCTAATGAAGATGTTTTTAATGAATTTATAAGCACACAGAAATTTTACAATGAGAATATTCTTACTAACGTTTTGATGTCCCATTCTGAGAAACTTACTAAGATAAAGTCTTATAATAACGTCAATGAATGTAATGATAATGTTGCATGTATACCTAGTTTTGTGTAAACGTTGATTACTAGTCTTTTATTTGTTATAAAAAATTATCTTTAAAACTGTTTTTCTATCTCTCAAAATACAAAGTGATAAGTTTGTAAAGGTATTATGACTTCATGTTGGATGCAGTGGTAATGTCTTGTATTAGGCAATTCCGATAGGGAAACTATGCACAGGTAGATGGTTAAAGCCAAGACATGCTAGTGATGGATTTCCTATTTATTCCCTGTTTGGTCAGAAATGAATTTAATATTATATTTTTGGGAATAGTATTTAATAATATTTTTATTTGGAAGTTTTCTGGAAGAAGTAGCTAAAAATTATACTTATTATAATCCTAAAATTAAGATATGCAATGTTAAGAAACAAAGAGAATTTAAAAGTTGTGAAAAATGTCAACAAAATTGTGTAGGCTAAATGAAACATACATTTGCACAACTTTGTAATGAAAACAAGTAAAATAAACAAAAAAAAATTTAAAATCAATTCCTATTTAAGTCAACAAAGAAAATGTTATTTTACTTACTTTTTATTAAGTAATTAGAATTAATATAAATAAAATAACATAACCTAAGAGTTAAAACAGCTGTTCTACCACAAAACTTATAAAATCATGTGTATTATGAAATCCTATTTTATCACTTATTTTAACCCAAATATGATGAAATCTATATTACATAACTTTCCCCTTTTTGTAAAAGGATTTTCTCTCATATTAAAATAAAATTAACTCATTTTAAATTTAATTAATATTTGAAAACAATATATAAAATCAAGTGTCATCCACTACAAGTTTAACAAAACTTATTTGAACATGAGTGGCTGAATAAAAAGTATTTTATTAAAGATCAAAAATGTGTACAAGATATAATATATAAAATGAGTGTGAGCTAATAGAAGGAATTGAATAAATGTACGATTTCAAGATTTTGAATAAATTTAGATTGAATTGTAACAACACAAGTTTTTAAACTTGCTGTTTTTGTGTTGTATCTTGATGTTTTTTTCTTTACATAAATTACTACTTTTGTTATCACTTGCCATATAAAACCACTACTCATAATTTTTCAGCAGGCGCGTTTCGCACTAGGTCAGTGCATTGTTCAATGCTGAGTCACGGACAAGTTAAGAATTCCATACCATAGACATTTGGAAAGGTATGAGATATTTTTGGAATATGTGTATCAGAATGACTCGCATGAAAACGAAATATTTGCTGTGAATGAATGATAATGAAAGGATTTGCATGATTCTCCAAGAAAGTACTCCGAAGCATATCATTTTGGGTAGATATAGATTTTGCTCTTGATTATACTGACCTTATCCTGTAAAACCATATCTGTAAAAAGAAGTTTCTCTTGCTTAAAATTTATAAAACCTACACAAATAATATATTTTCATAAAATAATCCTTTTCTATGGAGTATTACCATACAGAAAGAACTTTTTCTTTTGTTATTTTGAAAACAAAAATGTAATCAAGGCCATCGCTAACAAATTTGTAGCCTTGAAGAACTGAAGGCTCGATTTAATGTATGTACACGTAACAGTAGGGTAGAATCAGTAAAAAATAATTAATGGAAGCGTAGCCTATTCTAAATTACTTGAATTTAAAACTAAAACTTTTTTAAATTACTGCAACAAAGATTTTATTGCACTTGGTAAACATATCACCAGGATGACATGGATAGTAAAGTCAAAGCGTATTAGATGCATGTCGAACTATCATTTTTTTTCAATTATTATTAATCCTTTACCAGGATTTAGCTGTATAAACAGTCTCTGATTCTCTTCTGGCAGAATAATGTAAATATCACCGGTTTTTAACCGACTTCAAAAAAAGAGGTTCTGTATTCGATCCATATGTTTTTTCCTATTTGTTACAAGATAACTTTGGAAGTATTTAACCTGTAAAATGATTTTGTTAGTAAATGAAAGAGGAAACCTTCCCGGTGGTCCCATTATCGTTACATCACAACCCCTCTGATTTGAAGACAGTAATAGGCTATTTAAAAAAAAAATTCGAGGGAGATTTAAAATAATATTTTAAATAAGGGTTATGAATTATAAGATAATTCATAAGCAAAATAAACAATCTCAGCATTTATTTTATGTAGTATTCTACCACGCATAGTAATAACAGAAAAAATAAGTATAAAACGAATAGTTTTTTTTAATTTCTTACTTAGAACTTGCTTGATAAAGCTGCTTAGAGCGAGCATCATCGGATACTAATGTATGAATTTTCCTCATGAAAGCGCCTTTTTCGATGTCTACCCATGCAGATATATAATTTGATATAATTCTAATGAGAAAAGCCAAAATAAATAAACCGAAAATACGATTTAGTTCATCTACCACATTTAAGATATTCAATAATCCTCAGGTGAAAACTTCATTACTTCACTAATTATCAAAAGATAAATATCATTAAATACAACTTTACTATCAATTTTCACTTTATTTTTATTAATATTTTATGTGTACAAAATGTTTTTCCTAATAATTGTTAGAGACAGCATTATTCTATATTTGCCTGAGATGTTGCATTGCATGATTATTAATACGTTTTTAAACGGAAATGAAAAAAAAATAATTGTAAGATAAGAGATAATATTATGTAGCATTTTAGGAAAATTATTCAAGGGAATTTCAAACAAATTACTTAATGTATTCGTCTGAAAAACTGATTTGTTTGTCCTATTCTTCAAGGGCGTGTCAATTATTTGAACAACTATCAAGCAATATGATTGTAGGGATATACACATCAGAAATTTGTAAGGATAAATAGTGTCAATTTTGCTAACATAATCGACAGCATGAAACGAATTCGATTATAACGTAAATAGAAATAAGAGATCATACCTCTAAAAATAAAGGAATAAAATTTTGTTTTAAAGAAAAACAGAAGCTACTTAAAAAAAAAACAAATATATAATTTTTTACTTATTAAAAAATAAAAAATATTTATCCAACAATGAAAACACAATTTGTCATAAGCTTACTACCTATAAAATTTTGAAGTAGGCGCCGCAATGATCCCAGCTATTTGCTAATCTACCAAATCAATTCCAAACGTTTCCTAAACAATTAACTTTTTGATTGATTGATTTTCCATGATTAATTCCAGAGTTACAGCGAACTATAGAGTCTTCTCACAAAACAAAAATTGCATTTGTTCGATATTATGATAATATATGAGACGATAATTGTTTTGTTTTCGACAAAGACCATACAATATCAGATTTTATTTATTTTAAGATATCACATCTCCTTAATCCTTTTGTAACATAAATTTAATATATTTCTTGTACTGTATCTATAAAACAAGTAATATAAAAAGAATTGAGTAAATTTCGACTGAGTTTAACAAAAAATGTTTTATTTTAGTTACCCTAGTGCACTATTAATGATATTGTGTAGCAACCATGGCAACAGTTTAAGGTTGAATGGGCGTTTCAAACAAAAAGATGAGGGAACACAAATTCATATACTTCTTTGAGAAATATATTTCTAGGTACTGTATTGGAAAGTAGGAGGAGTGTCAAGGAGCGCTAGACTTGTAACATGAAGATTGTCAGTTCGAATCCGGTTGGACCCCACAAATTTTATAATTCAATTATTGAATAAATATTTGAAAAAAACTATATTAACATCAATTGTCATCCACTATATTTAAAAAAAATGTATATGAGCGTGATTGAATGTATAAAAACGTATTTTATTAACCATTGAAAATTTGTACAAGATAGGCCAGGAGGTGTGAGTAATAGAACGAAAGTATTAAGTGTATTGAAGAAATGATTAGATATCTTGTGCGAGTTTTCACTGAAACACTTGAACATATATTATGAAAAATATATAGTATATAACTATATATTTTATATATTATAAAGTAAAATTATAGTATTTTAAACTGACCTGCACTTAATTTATTGGTTATTGAGGACGGCCGTTTCGGGAGATGTTTTCCATTGTTAACTCACACCGTCACTGACCTCTTGGTTGTTTAGTTTAGGGCAGGGTATGATATGAATGTTATGTGTATTTTTAAAGAGTATTATGGGGTTATAATGCCTAAAAGTGTATGAGCTATAACTCTATAGAACCGAACAATATGAAATATACAAACATTCCAAGCTACACCCAACACACTTAGGCCTACTTAACACCCAGTTACGTTATAACTCACATACTTTTCGACATTATAACCGGATAATAATTTTAAAAAATCCACCCAACATCTACCCACTCTAACCTAAAACAACCAAGAGGTCAATTACGATCTGAACAATGCGCTAGATCTTCCAAATCAACTTTCCTCAATAACCAAAAACGTAAGTGCTACTATAGGCAAGTGTAACAAACTAACATATATTCAAGTGGTTTTAGCGACATATTTCTCAATAATGAGGGCAATTTCTACACAATTTTTTAAAGGGAGTTGTTGCGATCTTCTTGATTTCACTTATTATATTCATAAATAATTATTTTTTATGACGATGAGAATAAAACTATAGGATCTCAGATTAGCAGTTAGGCTTTGTAAAGAAAACTACGGTTTTGAAACTTGCCAGCTCAGTAAGTGGCTATTGTTGTTTTTTCACTTAGTTATAAAACACTTTATAAATAAACGTTTTATTAAATATCTAATAAAATATTTTCGCTTACAAACCCTACCATGCGAAACGATTATAATCATGAACATATGTTTATTTGCAAACCACACAAAACAAACAAAAAAATATCAGAGAACGTGACATGTAGAAAGTTTCTGCTTTATGTTCGATTTTAATTATTGAGCCTGTAGTGGCAAGGTTTTTATAAAAGTATGGCAAGGTTTTGATTAGTAAGTGAGTAATTTACAAGTAAATGTTAAAAACGTCCACACAAACGATGTTTTTTGTCTGTTTACATCCACAGTTTGTTTTTAATTAGTATCTTGATAATTACATAAATATTTATTTTGTTCATTCAGATTACTAATTACCCTCTTAGTTTGTTGTCAATAAAATTTCTTTCTTTGATAAAAAGAACGCTATTAGTGTTTTAATGCTAGCAGGAATATACAGTAACTGTCTTGTTTTATTTTTGACATGATTTTTCCTTGAGCTATTAGTCTTGAAAGAATTTGATTTTTAACACAGCAGGTTTGTTTTAAAAAAAGATTACTTAAATCCCATTCATTTCTACAATAATATATAATTTGATTGTAGCCTGATTATTTGATTTACAACTAATTGATTTTGATCTGTGGGTTGTTTTTGTAGCCCATTATTATAAGGGGAAGCCTTCACCAAGCTTAAAATCACTTAATTAAAATGTAACATATAAACTACTTATATTAATAATATTTAAAATATATTACTTTTATATTAGCTCCGATCACATTTATTTTATACAGATCTGAACCATGATCCACGGCCACCTTAAATATCCAGTGAGAGGAAATAAGTAAATAAGCTGTGTAGAGGAGTAGAAAGGTGGATCTGGCGGTATTTCCAAGGGTTATACAACCATGCAACTGCTCTAATTGTTTTTTTTTTCGGTTAGTGCCATAATGTGAGTTATAAGAAGAGTGGAATGGAAGGGTGAAATTTTATCAGTACTTAGTATTAATATACAATATCAAGAGCACAGTCGCACAATATACATTACAATCAAAATATTGGAAAGAGTCCCAATACCACAAAAATAATCAAACATTAAAATAAAACAAGTTACTTAAGATTAAACCCTTAGTACACTTCGATGACCATGTCATGGTCATGTACCATGTTCATCATCAGAGGGTCTTATTACAAAAATACAATCTAGTTTTTTTTTTGGCTTAGAAGCTTTAGATTATACAAAAAACTGGATTGTAATTTTGGAAGACCCTCTGATGATGATGAGATGGTCATCGAAACATACATAAGGGTTTAATCTTAAGGAACTTGTTTTATTTGTTATTTTTAATTATTTTTGTGCTATTGGGGTTCTTTCCAATATTTTCATTGTAACAGTATTAAAATATTAGTAATTTATATTTTATTCATACTTCTGTTAATAAAGGTTTTAGCAGTATTGTAGTAGCCAATTTGCAATTTAGACAAGCCTATTATACTAATAATTTTGTATTATTGTTATTATAGAATAATTGTTCAGTTTGAACCTATTGCTCAAATTTAGAATTTAGTATACAAGAAGTTTCTCAAAATAAAAAAATTAATAATTTAATTACTTAAAGTAATTAGGAAATATATTTCTGCTTGAAGTAGATATAATTAGGGTATTTTTCATTCTCCACCAAAATAGAAAGTTGTCAATGTGTTCAAGTATTTCGGTTTAAATTGCCTAAAGTCAAATTCAAAGCGACATTTTTTGTAATTTTCTTTTCTACATGTTTAAGAATTAATGCCAGGATAATTAAAAATTATCACACATGAACTTATGCATATAGGCTATAATGTAAATCAAATGTAAATAAAATAAACAAGTTATGTTTTTTAGTAAATTTTTATTATATGATTCCATCTTCAACTTGAGCAGCTAGTTTTACACGAAAACACTTAAACATGTATTGATTTCTCACGCATGCCTTTAGTAGTACGATCAAATAAAAAAGTAAATGTTATTATAGGCAAGCTTGACATATCAATATGTGTTCAAGCGTTTTATCATATATTTTTAAAATGACATCAGGGAAAGACACTAATATTTTTTTAAATTGAAACGTTAGACTACTGAATAGAATTTGTAGCTAACAATAGACCTAGAACAACGTAGAATTCAACACCATCAAAAATGATTAACTCTACCAGGCATATACAAACTGTAATATATTTTACATTGGGCAAACAGTAGCAGCTGTCGACAAAGAATTAAAGAATACACACTATAATCAATAAAACACTGGCTCATCCTTTTCTATCCACATAATAGAAGCAGGCCATACTTACACTGACATCACCGAGACAGACACATCTTAGCATACAGTATGAACAATGTGAAATTTACAATATATAGAGCAAAAACATATTAAAAGAACAAACTCAATACAATTCATGTGTTAATTTCACCTACTATTTAGGAAAACTGCCTTTAAAACTGCTGCGTACCCCCTCCCCTAGGGTTGGGACATAGAAAAAAAATACTGATATTCGATATTATCAATTAAACCACCAGTGAATATCGATATCTAGATATCGCTAAAACATCGATAATATCAATATTATTTTATTTATATTCTTTACTTCCATTTTCAAACTGAGCTATTAGTTTTACATTTTGAACATATATTGGTGGCACTTGCCAAAAGAAGCACTTACGTTTTTGTTTCATGGGGTACAGCCGTTTCAGGAGATGTATTCCATTGTCAACTCAGACCGTAACACTCTGTTGTGTTGTTTTTTTTTTTTTTGGTGCCATAGTTTATTAAGTAACTGTGTCTATTTCTGTGGGCTAGGTATTTAATAGTGTTGATTTCTATGTTAGGCATTTCAATGGAGATTGGTACTTTTATGAAGCATGGATCTAAAACCAGCCTTTGTTAGAAGGGGTTTAAAGTGAAAACAACTCTAAATAAAGCTCTCCTTCCACATCTACAGAAAACCAAACAACACTTCAAACCACCTACTCCAACATAAACATGCTGCCTTTAGACCAATTCTTTATAGGCGTAAGATAACACTAATAGTCCAGACAATAAAGGTGAAAATAGGGAAATTCTTAATATACTCATCTTCACTTCTGTTAGGAATACTTCTTATGTATTTGAGTACAGTTTTCTGGCTAATAGTGTGTGTGTGTGTGTGTGTGTGTGTGTGTGTGTGTGTGTGTGTGTGTGTGTGTGTGTGTGTGTGTGTGTGTGTGTGTGTGTGTGCGCGCGCGCGCGTGTGTGTGTGTGTGTGTGTGCGCGCGAGTGTTTGTGTGTGTGTGTGTGTGTGTGTGTGTGCGTGCGTGTGTGTGTGTGTGTGTGCGTGTGCGTGTGTGTGTGTGTGGTTTTTTTTTCTAAAAAACCCCCCTTCTCCTCTTTCCAAAAGCCTTAATTCCCCGCAGGACCGCCGCTAGGCACTACTTCACGGGGCGGCATTAGCGCTTACGCTCTCCCATCTTTTTCCTTCCCTACGTCCCCCTGCATTCAAAATTTCCAAAAATATTTTCGTAAAACTATTTACTAAAATATATTAATGTATAGAACTATTTGCCAGCAATAAGAACTTATAAGTGAACCAGGAGCCGTTAATATTTATAAAAAAACTGGTCATTTCAATCTTGTCTTGGGAATATAAAATAGTTGAGATATGATTACATATACAGAGTTTTAGAATTAATGTAAACAAATAATTCCAAACAAAAGTTTTTATACTTGCCTTTCATGAGTATACAAATTTTAAATATTTTAATATTTTACGAATTTAGTTTTTGATGTTCGTGAAAACTAATTAATTTAATTTTTAATATATAAATATTTTTTAGAAATATCAGAACATGACGTAGTCCCCTGTTAAGCTGCGTGAACACTTTATCATTATAGAGTTCAAAGTGTGCAAATTAGCAATTTACACAATCATGAACAATTTATGCCCAAGCATTATATTTCGATAGCTTAATGTAACAGATGATTAACAGTAATGCAAATTTAATACTTCTTCGAGGGTGATAGCAAAGGTTTTGTTACATTAATGATATCACAAATAGAAATATTAGACCAATTTCGAACGATTCGAATGACAAATCTTTACTAATTTTCATATCTTCAATATCCCTCCGTGAATGTGTTTTTAATGTATTTACAAAACTATTCATATACTACAAACCTGCTTTCAAGGTCAAATGGTTTTACAAAGGAGTAATAGGCGTGCAGCTCACGCCTTTTGGTTGTCATCCAAAAAAACGATATAGAAATCGAAATAGTGACAAGGTCGTCATTACCGGATCAAACTAATTTTAATCGAAAGTATATGACTTGAGACATTTTCTGTACAAAGCTACCGCAAATTACCCCATCGGAACATATTTAAAATAACAAAAGTTATCATTTTTTATATTTTCTAAATTTAGTGAAATTTTAAGTTTAACTCGTCATATCTCGGCTGTTTTGGGTATATTAGTTTGAAATTTTGACTGGAACATCTTTTGATAATTTACTAAATGATGGTATAAACTAGAAATAATAATATTCAACCACAACAAAATGGCGGATTTGTTTGTAGTTTTTAGTAATTTATATGCACTTTTTTTTAAAATTAAAAAGTCGTGTTACAAACTTTAGAATTTTATTACTTTATAAATTGTACATTATTGCTGATAACCTAAAGTTATTTTTTGGAAAGTTTTGCGTTTTTATATAATTTCGTTAAAAAGTTGTAACGATTTATATTTTGTGAGCGCGTAAGCGACAGAATCCGCCTGTCTGATACGGTCAAAAAACAAAGCATTTTATAACATCTTTCTGGCTTACATTATTATTATATTAAAACTTTAAATACATGTATTAATTAAAGAAAACTAAGCTGAATAAATCATGATAAAGTTAATGTTGTCATCTTTATTCATTTTATTTCTTAATACAATTTAATTTTATTTAAATTTTTGAAACCAGTAATACGCACGCGACATTCGCCGCTCTTGCTGACATGCTCAAACAAGTTTGCTCTATGTATGAACAGTTGACTATTAAATCGGGAACATTTGAAGTGTTATTATGCGTATGATATTAGGGCATTGTATAAAACACGGGCAACGTCTCTCCAGAATATTTAAGAATATATAATTTTATATTGTGATTGTGAATTTTTCTTTCATACAGATTGGTAATTAAATAATATGGAGGTTATCTGTGAACTGTGTTTTTTTTGCAATAAAACATTATCAGGTGATGATTTTAAAGTAAATTTTATCATACATAGAGCAAACGTATTTGTGCTTGTCAGCGAGAGGGGCGAATGTCGCGTGGGTGTGGTTTCTTAGTACTTGTCTTAAAGGCGATTAGTGATCTCGTGGGCTGTAACGAAAAAGTATGAAAAGTATTGTTAAGTAGTGAAAAGTAGTGTATAGCCATCAAGCTGCGTTTAGAAATTACTTATCCTCATATTAACAGATTATTTAAGCTAATGTCTGGGATAGAACTATATTTTTGTTAACATTGAATGGGCAGAGCTAGCTAAGGGGTTTTGGCGCCCTAGGAGAAAACAAATATTTTAAACTTCATTAAAGTGCCTTCGGCAGCTCTGCCGGGCATTAGGCTTCGGAAATATGTTCCAATTAACAATTCTTATAACAAAGAATTTTGTTTTATATCGTTTGATTCATAAATGGGATATATAAATAAAACGAATGTTAATTCCTATATATATATATATATATATATAGGCCTATACATTATATTTGGAAAAGTTACATAGCCTAAATATAACACAGTTTTAGAATAGGTAATAATTAAAGGACTAAACTTTAATTCACTTTATATTTTTAAATCCCCTATTTTAAAAAAGTCCTCATCAGTTAACTTCCCCCCCCCCCAATTAGCCAAATAGCGTGGGTGCGTTAGAAATTACTTAGCATCATATTAACAGATTGTTTAAGCTAATGTCTGAGATAGAACAATATTTTTGTTAACATTGAATGGGCAGGGCTAGCTATCTCAGGGGTTTTGGTGCCCTAGGACAAAACAAATATTTTAGACCTCATTAAAGTGCCTTCGGCAGCTCTGCCGGGTATTAGGCTTCGAAAATATGTTTCTGTTAACATTTTTCATAACAAAGCATTTTGTTTTATAAGGTTTGATTCATAAATGGGATATATCAATAAAACGAATGTTAATCTATCTCTCTCTCTCTCTCTCTCTCATATATATATATATATATATATATATGTGTGTGTGTGTGTGTGTGTATGTGTGTGTGTGTGTATGTGTGTGTGTGTGTGTGTGCCTATAAATAATATTTGAAAAAGTTACATAGCCTTAATATAATACAGTTTTACAATAGGTAAGAATTAAAGGACTAAACTTTATTTCACTTTAGATTTTTAAATCTTCTATTTTAAAAAAGTCCTCAGTTGACTAACCCCCCCCCCCCAATTAGTACAATAGCGTAGGTGTATATATATATATATATATATATATATATATATATATGCCTATAAATAATATTTGAAAAAGTTACATAGCCTAAATATAATACAGTTTTACAATAGGTAATAATTAAAGGACTAAACTTTATTTCACTTTAGATTTTTAAATCCCCTATTTTAAAAAAGTCCTCAGTTAACTAACCCCCCCCCCCCAATTAGTCCAATAGCGTAGGTGGCCGCCTAGGTTGACTATATGGGCCCTGTGAGTAAGCCTACATAACCCCTTATAGGCTATCAGAAATTTCTAAATAATATCGATTATAACATATTATTGAATAATACCTAATAAATATGTATGGCTATTTATTACTTTTGCAGCGTCGCACAAATTGAAAACTAAGAAGAGCTAGTAAATAATGATTCCAAGCCCAATTCACATGACGAAAATTAGGCCTATAATATCTTGCACTTTATACACAAAGTCTAGGAATAATAAATAAATTACACCCTGCAGGTGTCATGCTTACAAGCTTTGTCTCTTTAGCATCTGTTGCTGTATTGACATTCAAATTAAGTCCGAATTTGATCTTTGACATTTTCTCATTCCTGGCTATTTTCTGAAATTCATTTTTAACTTAAAAATAATCAGATAAAATAAAAGGCAGATCAGTGACGATTTCTATGCAAATGCATAAATTGAGTAGATAAATGTGACCATAACAAAAATTGCAATTGTATAAATATTACTCGGGAAGAAAATAAATTATTTAATGGAAGAAATAAAATATAATTTTAGCTGAAAACCAACAAAGTATCTTTGTAGTTGAAACATCTGGCTAGGCTTGAATCTTTAGGTGTGGCGATGGAAGGGAAATCTAGTGTGAATAAAATCTAAAAAGGCTAATTTAATTATATTAAACAAGTAAACTACATTAGAAAAAAGACATTTTACCCGTGAGGGTTATTTATGATGGAAAAAAATGAGTAGGAAAGAAAAGAAAATTGTTATCCAAATTATTAATTTGAGATGACATAAGAAAGACGTCATTGATTCACGTTCAAAAGCATAAAATAACTTATACAAAGCTTATATAATACTTATTTAACTAATTTTTTTTAATATTTAAATCTTGTAGTCAGAAATATCAGCATTGGCAATATTAAAGTTCAATTCGTATCTCATTTATAAAATATTGTTAGAAGGTCTTTTATAAGGATGGGTCAATACTTAAAATTGTTGATCTCAATTCTAAAATTTTAGGAATTTTCCGATTTCTTCCGATTCTCGATTTTTAAGTCGATTCTCGATTCTTTTAAGTTATGTAAGCCTACACTATAGTCTCTAATAATGAATTTGTTAACTTCTTGGTCATATGGTGAATCCTTTTAAAAGTTCCGTTTTTATGTAATAGGCTACAGAAAACGTTCAACCTTGAGGAATTTCTGAAACATGACAAACATATCGGATAAAAGTAATGATTTATTTAAAATAACAAATGTGAACTTTAGCTCACAACTACTACATATATAACTTCAGTAATAAGCATTTCAGTTTGTATAGGCCTAACTGGAGAGATTGGAACATTTTACTTGCGTTTTGTTTTGACATCTATGAAGTGATGGCGGAATAGTGGCGATCAGAGACGGGGAGAGCGAAGGAGAAAAATCGAGTCCGCCTGAGTGAGAGTGAGGCAGCATAAAGTGACGAGCGGTGGCAAACGAGCCAGAAATGCTTCCGATCGTCTGGAGTTGCGTCATAAATAATAATAATATTTTCATTATCTGAAATCGGCATTTAGTTTAGTCGTTTAATTCATTCAAAGCAACTAATACATAAATAAGACATAGTCGACAATTAATTATTTTTTTATAAATTACACCGCACACGTATTTTAACTTATAAAAAAACCAGTATCGGAATCGGTGCTTTGTTCAATAGAGAATCGAGTATCGACGAATACTCGATACCATTAGAATTGACGATTCCTAGAATCGGGAATCGGAATCAAACCATCCCTAGTCTTGTACCATGAAAGTGATTAGGCCCTAGACCTAACCTATTTATATTTTACTTGAAAATTAAAGACTTGCCGAGCTGATAATTCAATAAAATTATGGAAAACAATGAAACATGACGATTTCATTCGCATTAAGCGCTCTTTATAAGTGTGTCTTTATTAAGACACTAATGAGAAACAATAATGGCGTGAAAAATTTACTTCAAAAAGTTTTTCATAACTTTACTTGGATAATTAGCTCGAAAGTTGTTAATTTGTCAATCGTAAGCGTTTCACAAATTCTCAACAAAATCCACGAGTAGGCTATCTATTTATTTTTTAAAATTAAAAATGTCAATTTTATGTTATAAGATCTACAAAAGAATAACATATTTTTAAAATTAAATATTTTTTAAAGGGCGCTATTTAAGTTTTTTCAGACTGTTCTGCCACTTATTAGGCACATTTAAAAGATTCCTGGCTACTTCGCCAATACGTGTACCAATACCTAGACACATGTACGACGCCCATAATGTTATAGGCCTAAACTTTGTCACTTGGTAAATTAAATTTAGTCTCTGTTTAGTTAAAACGCAATCTATGCCACCGGAAAAGCTACGCCCTAACGAAATAAAAAAGTAAACTGTACAAATTTCTTTCAGTAACGGTGTTTTGGTAGGTAATGCTGAATTTAGAAGTTATATAAGCGAGTTTGTTTTTATTTATAGAAATCCAATTAACGTTATCGATTAGAGATCTGATATAGATACAGTATTTAAATGTAGGCCGAGAGGCTATTTAAATATATTTAATAAGCACTTATGACTTGCAGTTTCTGTGTTGTACATCTTATAATTACACTTGGTATCAACTTGGCAAAATAACCACTACTTACTAATATTTTTCAGCAGAAGTGTTTCGCACTAGGTCAGTTCCCCGAATTGGACAATGCACTGACCTAGTGCGAAACTCGTCTGCTGAAAAATATCAGTAATTAGTGTTTTTTTGCCAAGTTGATATCAAAATTGTAACTTTTTATGTCTTTATTAAACACATTTCTACTTTCGTACGAACATAACTTACCTACCCTACGTTGGGTCATGAAAATAAATATCAGCTGTTAAGTTTAAACTGGCATTATTGATTTATTTAGTTCAAGGTCGTTAAAATTTGTATAACAAATAGTAGTTATTATTACAATGCTTCATTTAATCAAACACACAGCTTAACTTTATATAAATAGGGCTAACTCGAAAAACAACTACTGTTTCGACAACAAAGTCGCTGAAGGGCGGAATTGTTTACATAGGCAACACTGGACATCGACTATATTGTTATGCTGGTTTTATTGTTTGGTTTTGATGTTACTACAGTCAGGAGACGAAAATGTCAACAAGCAATCTATGTCTAAGACAAGGATGAAATCTACCTATATCTTTACATGAAGATAAATAGGGTTAAGTTCATTATTTATCTGTTTTTGTACTCGACATCTACAGATAGATATAACTTTCATGTAAATTTCTAGATGTATGACATGTACGTGGATATATAGATATCTATACCACTTTCATTGTCTATTTAGCATGTGTAGCCTATTTCAGTATTCGCTTCCTCTCCATCTATATTTGCAACGCAGTGTCTGCAAGTATTGTAATTGTATGTACAGTAGGCCTATATCTATAAATTTATCTGTGTTTGGTGTTATGGCCTATCTGTCTCGTGTATTTATATTATTATAGCCTCATTTATACTTATATCTTAGAACTGCAACTATTTCGGCCTACTGTATAGATCTGTGTACCTGTGTGTATACATATAGACTATAGGCTATATTATATATATATATATATATATATATATATATATATATATATATATATATATATATATAGGCCTATATAAGGTACTTGTGCCCTTAATGAGCTTGTGTACAGGTTGGGATTCGGCATGTCGTTGTCAACCAACTCAAGAGCCCTTAATTAGGACCACTCTGGAGTGGATAAAGGTCTATTTCTATATAGCTGGACCGAACTAACCAGATGGCTAAGAGCACGAAGAGCTTTTGAAAAAGGGCCTTTTAAAAAGTTTTATATTGTCCTTGTAAATCTGTAAAATCATACAAATCCGTCAAAGATTAGTATCTGGACGGAGCATACGGGAGTGAACCGGTGATCGGTTCAGATCATACACTAAAATCCTGAGATAGGCTACTTATAAATGGTACAACGGCATAAACTAGTCATAAACTAATGTTAAAGTGATTAATCAAGTTTCACCGAACGTAATGAACTACAAAATTCAAGACTTTCATATTGCTATATTTTATGAAAAATATATCTTGGTGTAAAATATTTACAATTATTTTTTCCCCAAAACACTTGTGAACTTTTGTTTTATCGAAAGCTGTAGTCTGTCAGTCTACAAAGACTTCATAGTCTATGAAAAAACAGAAAAAAGAAAGAAACAAACACACATACACACACACACACACACACTTCTGTCTCTCTTCCTCTCTGAAAAGTCGACAAAAATTCCAAGTAAGATTCTTGTTTAAGTAGATAACCTATATTATTAAAGTGTAGGCCTAAGCATAAGTTTTGTATATCTTTTTCTAAATATGTAATCCGTGTTTAATTGTGCACGCACTCAATACTACAAACGCACGCACATTCTGCCTGCCTGGGTGTGTGTCTTTCCCTTTCTCTCTATTCCTGTCTGTCTCTGTCTCTCTCTCTCTCTCTCTCTCTCTCTCTCTCTCTCTCTCTCTCTTCTCTTCTCTTTCTTTCTCAGTTACAACTCTACCTCTATACCAATGTTTTGCTAAAGAATTAAATACGTAATTTATTTAGGTAAATAAATTTTTATGTATATAAGATCTGGAAAATAATATTATTGGATTTATCATGTCGCAATAGGGTTTGTTTTTAATTAAACTTGAATTAATCATAAGACAATTTTTTAAAGTAGTCTCAAATAATTGAACTAAATAATTAAAGTTATTAAAAATTTGCCTTAAAGCTATAGTGATTTTAGCAGTAAGTTTTTAAAAGAAACATATCTCTGGCGGTATTCTAATAATTTGGTATTCCCAGTCTCGGGAAAACATTTCTTTCAATTTCATTCTTAGCGCAATAGGTGAAGCCTTCCTACTAGTAGGAGGAGCTTGTGTATAGTAATATATTTGTCTATACTGTAGAATATTCATTTAAAATAAAAACAATTGCAACCTTGAAACTTAAGATGGCAGACAAGCGCCTCCTCTGTAGTGGGCGGGTAGTGATTGCAGTATTATATTTAAGGGGAAGGGGGGACCTAGTGGTAGTATTAGCATTGCACCATTCAGTGATAGTAGGGCTACTATAAGATGGAGCTGTGGAGTGTAACGCTACTAAAACAGGTTAGTTTCTCATCTAAAGTAGGTTATGTGTTATTCTGGAAGCTTTAATTATGTAATAGCGCAAGCAATTAAATGTTTATCAACGCATATTTACTCATTGTTCAGCAGTAATTGATCATTTTTTATCAACACAGTGGTCAATGTTTGGAATATTTTTATTGTACTCGGTTTATATTATTCCTTTTAAAACAGTGAATAAATTTTTCATAAAAAAATTTCTTGTGAATCGAACTGAACTTTATTGAATATGTTCGGGTACCTTAATTTGGATCTTGAATTGAAAGTTGTTCGAGAGAATTGTGTCTGATATAGTGTACAACTTTTCTGGATAAATTTGTGATTATATGTTTGTTCTTGTTATTTTTTAAATAAAGCTGTTTATTTGTAAGTTTTGGTAAGCAGGAAACTAACAACTAAATTTAGTCCCTGATTTTATGTAGAAATAAAACAAAATGTTATGCTTGATAATTCATATTTCCTCGAAAATATGTTGATGATAATTGACAGTTACTGCATAAATAGAGCCTATATAGGTCAACTCGTACTTCGATCTTCTCGTTTTCATATACTGTATTATGCTACACTTAAAACTAAATGAAATTGATTTTAAATGTCGTAAAGCATAAAGTACCTACTCAAAACTTGGAAAACATTCAAACATAACCTTAATGAAGGCTATAAACACAAGCTTATTTTTCTAAATGACTGCCATTAGCACTCAATATTTACCTTTTCCTGTTTAAATTAAAAGATTGAAATAACTTAATATCTATGTTAACTTATAAAAACTTTTTAAAATGTATTTGTATTTCTATAATACCTCTTTTTCAAATAGGATTACATGTAGGCCTATAATTATATTGTTTTATTCCTAAAAAAAATAACCTATTTTATTAGTCTACAAAATATATGAATTTACTTACTCGAAAATTATAAGGTTATAAAAAACAGTTTGTTTAAAAAAACAATGTTTTAAATAATTTCCTTATTTTAAAAGTCTTACTTGATGTTACTATAGATAACTATAGTAGTATAGTTTGCAAATGGGTAGAAATATTTTAAATAATAACCTTTTATAATATCGAATTATTTTTAGTCAAGTTGGAAAAAACGTGATTGTAAACGTCTGAAGAAATTTGCGTTTTATCCACAGATAGTAAATAATTCTTTGAATTTCTTTTCTGGTAATACATAAAATTTAAATTTGAACAATTTTCTTCTAAAAATCAGAGCAGATATTTTTTGTAAGGTGAATAAGTTTTGTAGGCCTAGGCCTATACGCTATTTAAGTAAACACTTTTTAGAGCACAAAACACTTTCAAGGTGGGAAAATTGAATATGTAGGCCTAAGGTATGAACATAAAATTCTCTAATCAGTTGATTTTCACAAATAAGCTAATGATTTTGTGAAAAAGTTGTTTTACTCTTCATTTAGAGATTGATTTATCGTTAGTCTATATTATTGGAAAAGCTAATTCGCATATTTCATTTAAAGTATTGATTTCTTTAATCACATACTTGAATATAATTACTTAGCATATTAATTTATTAGAGAAAACAATTTTAATATAAAATTTATAAATATTATACATTTAAAAACTAAGACTTATAAACAAAAAAATATTTAGTCTTATTTGATTCATAGGCCATATTAGTAAGCCATGCTAGTAGGTTCTTATTTTTGTTACGTCCTTATCGCAAAATTGTGAAATTTTTCAGTCGTTAATAAAATACGTTTTTATTTATTCAGTCAAGTTGAAATACTTTTGTTTTAAGTTTTAGTGAATGATAATTGATGTTAATACAGTTTTATAAAATATTTATTCAATTATTAAATTAAATTATTTATTTACTTAATTGATGTCTCGGACGGATTCGATCGGAATGACTACATTTTTTAAAAACCACCATTTTGGCACTGAGCCAACTTTTCAATAGCTAGAAAACTATTAGGCTTACTTAAAGATTTATATGAAATTATAATAAGAGGAAAGTTCCTTGCAATTTATGAAGCATTATAAGAGATGGTAGATTGAAAAAATTATAGGCCACCATCAGCTTTATAAATTAGAAACGGAAAAAAAGAAAGCGAATAAATAGGCCTAGTAAGAAACAAAAATAAAAGACCAACGCCCTACTGCATAGAGAGCACGGATAAAGAGGGAACTGGTAAATTGCAAGGAAATTCGCTTTCTATTTTGCCACTTAGTATTGTGGTACTGTCACATGTATATAGGCTTACATATTTATATTAATATTTAATATTAAATTAAAAAGTAATTCAAATAACTTTTTTTTTACCTCAGTAGGACTTTACTTATTTTCTTTTTTATTACTTGTTTTTAATGTTTAATTATTTGGTTTTTAAACGTCAGTAAAAGTGTAGATCGTATACAAAACCTTAAATATCTTAAAACACATTCAAGGAAAGGGCAATCTGTATTTCTAATAATTTCTATTTTACCATTCATTTATGAACTTGAATTCTCATTTAATATTACTATAACATATATCTTACAACTTAGTTTTGTCCTCCTGGCATTACAGGAGACTCTACCAGAATTTTAATTCTCTAGAGGCTATATGTTTTTATAAATACTCTAGAAATAGTCCAAACTCTAAAAATATAGTTACATTTTGGAAATTATATTTTTTTAAATTAATGACAGAAATACCGTGTTCTGCGTTTGAATGTTAAAGTGAACACATCATGTGGTTGACGGATATATGGATTTTCACAAATTAGTGGAAGTACTTTTGACAAAACAAAATTAGTTTTAATTGGACTCTGATAACAGTGTATTGTTCTGTCAGCTTGTCTTGATTACTGACTTGAGATTGGTTTAATTGTTTTGTGTTTTTACTGTGAGAAGAAGTCGAAAACATTCTATTGTTAGCGTCGTTGGACACAGATTTTCACGAAATTATTAAAGCCGATAATCACTAGAAATAAAACTAGTCGGAAAAGTTCAAGTTCCATCCCTACCCTACACAATCACCGACTGCTTCAATACAACTAAGCAACTGTTGACTTTAAATATTTGCGTAAAGTAGAATTGAATTTAAAAACACCTAATTCTTAAGACTTTTGCTATTAAAATTTTACAATTAAAAACTAGGTTAAATTATTTAGCAACATGCCATTACCTGTATAAGCATCATTTTAGTGTTTTGGTAGCAGTGTGAAGATAGTATTCTACACATGAAGACACAACAAGGATTACTCGCGTAACTAGTCTACTTTTGGGTGTAGGACAGTCTGCCAGCCACCCTTTGGTTTGACGAGGGTAGCCAGGTAGTTAATACATTTTAGGACTTACTGCCAGTCAGCCCCCTTTCTCTCCCTCACTCTCTGAAAAAGGGGAAAGTGAGATAAAGAGACGGAAGAACCTAACCTAACCTAATCTAACCTAACCTAACCCATTGCCATTGTCTACGGTAAACCCTCAAGAGATGAAAATAATGTAAAGTAAACTGTGAAATATTAGATGTAAACACACTACACCAAGCAACACGAACAAAAACTTACAGCTTATTTACATAAATTAACACATGACTTTACTATTTTAACATCTGGCACACAAAGTATTTACTTTTAAAAAGGTTTTTAGAAGGCTCTATGAAAAAGATATATATTTTTTTGCACAAGGTTTCACATTGAGGTGATCATTTTAAGTATTTGGACTGGTTGTTTGTAGTGTTATTTACGTTCAAGGCTAAATTAATTAATTTCTATGTAAAGTAAAGCAAAGTAGTATAAACTAAAGTATTTAAAATTGTAAAACTAACAAATAACAAATGAGGTGATTAAAATAATGTAAGCTATTAGCGTTACATCAGGCATTTCATCCGGTCATGTAAGACAATAGTATTTTAAGAATGGTTTAGTCATGGGTCGTTTACAACCACACTTGTGCGAAGTTTATACGAGTTAGAGCTTTCTCTTCTTCTCTCGCAACCCCCTCCCCCACTGTAACCTAAACAATGTACCTGCGGCTGGCATATTGTCCGGCCCCTGCTTCTTGACAGGGGTCATAAACCACCGCTGGCAGACTGTCCGTTTCCTTTTACTTTCATACATGCGATTACCTACATTTAAAACTAATATCACTTATTAATAAAGTAAACATAATAATCATGAATTAAAAATTAGATTCATTTACATTGAAAAATACATTTTCTGTGACTTTGACTATTTTAATCGTTTCAATTATTAACATCACTTGAGGAATAAATAAGTGTCTCAGAGGCATACGTCAGAAGTGTTTTATAACTTAATGCCAATAAAGCTATTATTATATAATTATTTTTTATAAAAAAATGAAAAACATACGAGCTATTAAGTCATTAATAATAATAATAATATATATACTGTATATATGAGTATACTACAACCCCCGGTCAGTGATGCTCGATAATGGAGATACTAATCAAAGTTAACTCGCATAAATACCAAGTAAGATTCTTGTTTAAGTACTATTAAGGAAGTAAAACCTTACATTATATTAAAATACCGTAATTTAAAATGGCATTTATACGGGAGGACGAGGGAATCTGAGCTACCTCCAATAAAAGCTATATCAAATCGATCATTTTTGTTAACCAATTCATAAATTAAATTTTCCGTTAGTTCGATTCATAGGCGAGAAACAGACGGGTGATATCAGTATCAGTTTACGTAACAGGACAGAACAGCTGATTGAGCACCGGAAACAATCACCGCCTGCTATTGTCGAGCCTTGCAGACTGTTCCCAATGCCTAGCATTGAGGCCAACATTCAATTCTGGTTAAAAACTATAACCCTCAAACATTAACTAGCTACTTATATATATATTTATTTATTTATTTGTATATATTCTTGATATTTTATGTTATCCATTGTTTTTCCGTTGCACTGACTTTATGAAGTTAATATATTACTATTGTAAGTAGTTTTATCCACCATTAAGTGCAATGATTTTACCTTGTGTGATGAGGCGCCTTTCGGTCACTTGACCATTGTCGAATCACTGATTACTTTTTCTCCTATAATCAGTGATTCGACAATGGTCAAGTGACCGAAAGGCGCCTCATCACACAAGGTAAAATCATTGCACTTAATGGTGGATAAAATTACTTACAATAGTAATATATTAACTTCATATATATATATATATATATATATATATATATATATATATATATATATATATATATATTTGTCTGTCCTAGTAAAAACATGATGTTTTCGTTTCATAAAGTTACATTAAACAAATAAAGATACAGGTTGTGTTAGACGAAAATATTGCTGTAGATTATGTTAGACGCATATTGTTTAGGCAATCGGTTATGTTAGATGACTACACTTATTTGTTATCATACAAATATAAGATTTTGTTTTGTTAGAATATTTTACAAACAAGTAAATATGTGAAGTTTTGGTGCTATTAGTTTTCATTGCTGGTGTAGTGTTTAGATAAGAGGTGAATGCAGGTGCCAGTCTCTCGACTTACTCTGCTCCCAGATACTTAGAATAGATATTATAAGTTTGCGAAAGCAGCTGAAGAAACAAAAATGGATATGAAGAAATAGGAAGAAAAGAAACCTACAGCTTGTTGATTTTGCACAAAAAGCACGAAGATAAATGCGAAATAGTAAAACACTACAGCCAGGCATGTGAAACACGCCTCCACGAACCCAATCTTATACTTATGGAATCTCGAATTAGGGGACTGTTGCTCGTCCCAAAACGAGGAGGGACTTGGTGCCACGAACCGTGGTACTAGTGTGTAGGAACCCGATTACTTTTCTTTAACCAAAAAAGTGATACATGGACTGGTCGTATAACGCCGTCCCCGAGAAGAGAAGAATACTTCAGCCAGAGTCCACGGTTTTGACAGCTTCACCAGAACTACTCGAATCCGGTCGACTTTTTGAACGGCTCGTTTAGAATACGTCTTTTGATTATTTCAATCCTGGTAGTGAAATCGAACATTTACCCGTTCTTTGTTGGTTTTACCTAAGGGTCTGACCATCAGACTGAGGAGTTGGGTTTAGTCAAAAACGGGTCGCAGCCAAATCTGCCTTGAGATTGGTATGATATACGGTGAACTATTCAAGAGATTAGGAGACGCATTTCTTTAGGTACTTTGAAATTTGTCATCCTTAGGTTTGCACTTCAAGGATCATAATATTTGTATTAGCATGGGCCTGCTGTACTACAGTAATTTCATGAAACACAAGTAAAGACAATCCAAAACGGAATATATTTAGAGGTGTTACAAGACAAGTCCTCCTACGGGGAAATGTAGGAAGTTGGAAAGGGTAATTTGGTAAGTCTAAGTTAAGGGTGAGAATCTCAGACAACCTTGGGACATTGGAAGAAACATGTTCCTCATTGAGTACTGTGGGTTTATACATTTTACCTTTGCGACGGCCCTACCAACTGTCACAAAGATAAAATTTTGTACAAACATCGCTGACCGAGGTCAGCCCTGTGCTAACGCTTCCAATCTGCCAGAGAACCAGTCACTGGACTTTATTTTAAAAGCCTAACTCGCTTTTTTCTCTTCCGCTTACCTTATTCTTCTAGCCTCCTCATTTTGCCACCTCATTTCTGCTTGTTCTCTCTCCTTGAATCTCCTCGGTTCTTCTTCTTTTTTCTCTTGCGTTCGTCTTCCTTCCTCCTGTTCTTTCTCCTGCTTTCTCTTTGCTTCCTCCTGTTCTTTCTCCTACTTTCTGTTTGCTTCCTCCTGTTCGTTCAAAAGTTTTTGCTTGCGTGCGACAGTTTTTCTCGGTCACAAAACAATCCAGTGCCTTCTCTATTGAAGGATCTACCATCTTCACCGATTCCAGATAAGATTGTTTGAACAATCTGTACAATGTTTTAAACTTGCTGTCTGGTTTAATTGACCAGTTGCTACAAACAGCCTAAACCTTATTATTCTCTCTAAGGGGGGCTTTAATATTTGCGCTATAGAGTTTTAACTATATCGCGTTGCAATACAGTCGACCTTATAGTTCACCCCGTTTTTGGTTGTCTTCTATTTCACCGTTTTGTAGGTGCCAACAGTAAAACGCCTTTGGTATTATAACAATATTATCCATTGATACCTATTTAAAAATATACTTAAGATGTGGTTTTAAAATTATACACTTTACCGAAACGATATCATTGTTTATCAAGCTTAATGTGTGGGTGTTTGGAAAACAAGTTTTTTTCCTGTTTGTTTGAGGAAAGGTTTGTAGTTTGGAATACATTAGTCCTTCTGAGTAAACTGACTGGAAAAGTAGATATGTATAGCCGAGGCAATAACCGTAGGTATGGGATTGTATCCGTACACTTCCTTCAGTTTGGTCAAATAGGATACGAGCCTCATCCCCCTACATAATCTCCTTTTTCAATTTTGTCTGTAATGTTATCCATTTAACTTCTCGTTAAGAACCCTTAAATTTAGATAAAATATAAATTAGATTTGATCTCATTAGAATAGATATTCTATTTAGTCTAGATATAAAATCTATAACTCACAACATACCGCCATCTCTTTAAAGAATGTGTTTAGGCTATAATATATATATATATATATATATATATATATATATATATATATATATATATATATATATATATATATATATATATTATATTCAAATTCCGTAGAGTCGAAACCAGATACCTTTGATGGTTTTTTGTTGTACTTGTCTTTTCAAATCGTTATAAACACTGTTCTATGACGTTTAATGTACTTCTCATAGGCCTATTAAGACTCAATAAGGCAAGGCACATACATGTTCATGCTAGACGCATTATACAATTTATTTTGCTCCACCTTTTAGCCCTTTTTTAGCGGAGAGTGTATGCAGAATTCCGTAGTTCAAAACTTTACAAAAAAAAATCCATGCTGAACCCTTTTGTTGTTCTCTTTTGACTAAAGAGAGGGCAAAAATGGAATATTAGAAAAAAACTAACAATGATTCCAACTGCTTTAATTGAAAACATCCGAAAACGTTATCACAGTTAGAAACAATCCAGTCCTTAAAACATTAAACAACTGTAAAAATTGGTAGCAATATTTTACAGGTGATTGGTTTACAGTGTTGCCAAACGTTGCATTTCTGCTGAACTGTGATACAGATTTTAGCCAGTTTTCTAACTTGTCAACAAATATTTAAAACGTAATCTTTATGTCACTGATTTACTAATAAATGACAGCAACCAACGGCACTACTCTAATTTTGTTGATGCAGCCTTAATTGGTTATGTCATTATGAGAGTATAAGGAAATGGTAAAGTTTTATTAATATGGATTTCGGTTGTAAGTAAATATAGTTTAGGCCTATATCAAACTAACGCAGTGGAGGGTAATGTAATATTAATAACTAAAAATATGGTTAGTAAAAAAAATAATTTTCATTACCGATTCCTAGTAATAAATAGTATGCAAACAGAAGGAAATAGGAAGAATGTGTTTAAATACTATTCAGTCAGGGCTCAGACTAGACTTCTCGAGCATACGTGGAGAACGGAAGTTGACTGAAATGGAAATCCCATATACAGAAAAACTATAGATGAATTTTAGATCCGGTATAAAGGGAGAGAGGGGTTCATGGGTCGTTACTCAGACTTAAGCCACTATAATAAATTGGTGTTATACAAGCAAGTGTTTAATCCTATAAGGACATACGGGTAATCACTGTTGGGATGAGGACTCTACCAAGAGCTTTTTAGAGGCTATTGAGGGCTTCCAAACGTTTTGAGAGCCGTAGTGAGGGCCCTGTGACAGCCCAGAGACCTCAAGATGAGGAGCGTGAGAGAAGGCTGCCGCTTCAGCTGGGAACCACTTTGAGCGGCTCGTCAAACACAAGAACCCTATCCTACCCTACGGTCGCCTCATAGGGCGGCAGGTCGCAGATTCTAATCCTTTGGATCTGGTTCCAAACTAACACTAACTACAGGTCATCACGGAGATACTAGAAAGAATATCAAGTTGTGTTGTGTCGTTAGATCTGGCCTGTCATTGGTTCGCTCTCACCACAGCAAGCTACCTTGAGAGAAAGTCACCTTAGTTCCAGCATAAACAAATTTCCAAATCTCATACGGTCTTATTTAAACAAGTTCAACATGTTATAAGTAACTAAACTACATCATTTATCGTTTTTGGTAACCAGCAAGATTCTCAGTTTAGTAAATTAAATCTCAGAGTATATCAATTAAATCCATTTGAAAAGAAATTCCGATGCGTACGATGTGACGGTATTTGCACAATGCATTATATTAGGTTATTGCCATTACAAGCCAGCCACACGCATACACATTCTTCGCTATAAATTATATTTCGCGCCGTCTTTGTTCAAGGTAACACTTCTTAACTCTTGGCAATATATGAACACATCAGACCTGTGTCTTCTAAACCTCTGTCAATGGTAAAGGAAGGACTCATTATCGTTGATAAGCATTTTCCTTAGATTTATTCTCATTTACTTAGTTTAGAATTACAGTAACATTACTAATTAGAAAATCGCTATATTTGGATGAAAAACGTATTTCTGTCACTGATGAAATATTAAACAGTTATCATACGAAAAAGTAATTTATTTTGACCTTTTTTTTAAAAAATAGGTTTTATTTTAAATATTTCACTTCACAGCTATAATGATTTGAAAATACCACTGCTATCGAAAAGCTCAGAAATGGCAAAATGAGACAATTCTATAACCTAAACAGTGCAAATAAATGTTCTCCAGTTAATTCTACGTCGATCCATATAAATGTATAAAATTTAAATACATTTTTGTATTTTATATGAACCTATAGAATATGTTTATAAGCGAAAATAAGTTTAAATAATAGTGTAAGTTTAACAAACGACGGAATGTATTCGTTTCCAAGCACCTCTTTCTTCAATTCTTTCTAATAGTTCACTCTCTCCTTAAATATATCTTGTTCAAATTTTTCATCATTAATACAAATACTTTTTATTTATCTACTCAAGTTCAAGTACATTTTTTAAAACTTGTAGTGGATGACAGTTTTAATGGCTGTATGTAATTACAGTTTTTTTCTAATAATAATTCATTAATTTAATTTAATAATAAATTAGGTTAGTTTTATATTGGAGAAAACTTGGTAATGTATGGTATGTAATGTAGCTATTCGTCCCATTTGGCTTAATATAAGTAATCGGACATGATTTCATAAAACAGCTGATTTTAAGCTACAGGTTATATGGTAGAACAGCTGTTTTAACGCATAGGTTATGTTACTTTATTTATAATAATTGTAATTATTTAATAAAAAGTAACGTAAATAAATTTTTCCTTGTTGACTTTAAATAGGAATCGATTTAAAAAGTTTTTTGTTTATATTACTTGTTCTCATGGGCGACACAGTTTAAACTCTGTATAATAAAAAAAAGACTATATCAAAGTTGTCCTAAATTAAATTAAAATAAATTATTTAAAAATAATATTTCCCATAGTCTAGTCTATATTAATATTAAGATAATTAAAGCTTAGCAAGTGAGAACAATTCACAACGCTAAAAATTAAAATAATATTACAGTTGGGCTATTAGTTATTAGTGGCCAATCACTGATGAAGACGTCGTCGAAAATGTATAGTTTGCTACATAGTTTTACTATTAGTAATATATATTTATTATACATTTTAAACAAAATTTAAAATTATTTGTATATAACGTGTTTACAATTTTACTTTAAATGTATGAGTCTAATTTACAAAAGTTTAATATTAGTTATTTTAAATCTACAAAATAGTTTTAGCTTAAAAATAAGTATAAAGTAATAAATATTATACATTTTAACTGCTATTTATGTATGACTAAAATACAAAACAACCTTAGAGTGTTAAAATCAGCCCTTGTATTCAATCTAATGGTAACACATAATTTTATAAAATATACCATATTTCTGAATATACATGGAATTACATTTAAGAATTATTTAAACGTAACCTCCAAGAAGCCTCTAACTAAAGGCGAAAACTGCTTTAAGCGTTAACCTTTTCCGTGTGCGGGTTCGTTCATCCCACTGTACTCCCACCATACTTCAAAAAATGGAACCACGGCAACAAAAAAGTCTAAAATAGGATAAGTGTACATTGTACAAAAAATGTCTAACGTAACCTATTGAAAGAATATTTCATTTTTTTAAACTGCGTCTTAGAAGCACACAAAGTTGGTAAATTCAAAAATGCGTTTTTCCGGAATAGAAAATTAACACTCCCAACTTTATAAAATTAGAAATTTTCAAGGCTATGTTATGTTTTAGGATGAATAAAGGTAAATTAAATTGATTTTGATAATGCTTTGTTCTTAAAGTTTTTCCTTTTAAACGCAAAATATCGGTAAAAAATAAATAAACTTCTAGATTATAAGCATAGCCTATAATAAGAAATACAATGTATATTATAAAAAAAATACAGTAGTTTAATTATTCTTATTAACTATAACTTTACTTTTATTTAATTTAAAATTCAATTATAAACATCCAGTTACATTATGATTTAATGACAAGGTATCTTATAATAGATAATTCGTTTATGAAGAATAAAGTGACGTTATATTAAGTAAAGAATAATTATTAATATGGAAAATAAGAATAATTATTATTAATTAATAATTGTTAATTAATAATTATTAATTATTAAGTTTAAAGTTAATGCCAGATCACAGGTCAATTCAAGCTTTTACAAAAACACTCTACGTTTCGAATTTCTATCCGAAAATCCTTTTTAAGTGCTACGAGTTTATTAATCTAATATTAAACCATAATTTACAGTGTTTTAACATCCATAACAATACTTTTAACACAATTAAAATATAATATTTAATTATTCTAAATAAATATTAACATTTAAAAGTCAAATAGCACTACTGGACAAGTCAAATTTTGATCACAATCAATGTAAACAAATCACAGATACTTAGGCATACGCAAACTCTTCCATACTTACTAATAAAATACGGATATTTAAATATTAAACAACTACAATCATTACAATACATACAATACCTAGGTAGATCGAAAAATATGTACGAAAATGTTAAATTTCACTTATATTTTCCCTACTAAAGATGCATATATCTATTAATTATTAATTATTAGTAGTAAAAGACGCCCGACTAACGCTCATTAATCATTTCTTGTCTAATGGCCTGCTTTCCAAAATTAATTAGTTTACTAATCCTCGTTATACATATAACTTTCATAAACAAACAAAATCTACGCGTTTTGGTTTTAAAGTTAGGCATTTAATAATGGACCTAATATATCCCCTGACCCTCTGGCTATTTTATTCAATAGAATTACTTTCTCTTCTACAGTTACTACAAATGTTTTGTCTAATTTCAAGAAAAATTTAAAACTTGGTAAAATAATAGAAAATTAAGGAACTGTAAACAAACCGATGGAATCATAAGAACAGGTTTACATAATAACACTCTAAACATGCCAGGGTTATCTAAATGAAATCCAATAGCCTATACCTAAAAGGTATTTTCTTATCGCCAGCGAATATAATTAAGTAAATTCCGTTACGCCTGGTGCCAATGGGTGAAATACAATGGACTAGTTAGCAAGCATATCTTGGCTATATCCTAGAATGTCTAGCCTATATCAAAATTAAGTTTAATACTCGTATTTAATGAAACTGAAGGACTGTGATGAATATTGTGTAATTTTACGAAAAGCAATTTTGAAGGAATACCTAGTATAAATGCTGATTTACCTTTAGAAATTCTGATTTTATATGAGTTCTTTGTTTTTGTATTTTTGCGAGTTTAAAAGTTTTAGGCCAAAAGCATTACGAGAATTGTATCCAGTATGTAGCTATTTTTTGGTGGGCATTAGGTTTTAAAGGGTATCTTTTATTAAGATAACCCGCAACAATCTCGATCAGTTGAACTTGGGCAGTTGACATCTTGGTGTTTTAACGTCCCAGAGTAACTGGAAGCTATTCATCCACAAGGTAATATTTTGAGCATTATATGCCGTTAGATACAATAAATTAGATATAAAATTATGATAATTTCAATTCCTTCTGTTAGCTCACACTCTCCATATATATATATATATATATATATATATATATATATATATATATATATATATATTAAAACAACATAGGTTTTTCAAATACAAGAATATTTATTAATTTATATTCAAAGCTTTTCGTTGGTAAACAGTACCAACATCATCAGGAATGAAAAATGGTGTTATATATATGGGAAGGTCGGGTGGTATCGGCCACATTAGCTTTTTTCCAACGTTTATTTAACGTTGTATTTATGGACTTAGAATAATTGACTTATTTGCCATTCTAACCTTTATAACTTTACCCAAGTACCATTAATTAGTTTTGTTTCAAAATATAAAAGAAATATTTATTTTATGCAAATTTGAAAACCTTTACCTTTTTTGGTAGTAGGGGCTACAGGTTATAGAGGATGGTATCGGACAGTCATGCTGTGCTCAATAAAGAGTCTATTAACTTATTTTAAATATATATTCATCCATAAAATATTCATAAAAAATTAATATTTTTGAAAATCAAGTATAAAACTACATCTTTTCATTTTTAAAGTTTTAGTTATATTTTTGAGTAGAATATTAACAAGTATTTTAGACTAGGTTGAACATTAAAAACCCTTGGTCTATTCAGATTGTATTATTTTTCCGTATAAACATCGTACTGGCAATAATTACTACTTTCTTCTAAGTTGGGATAATGTTTACACATTCGACACTGTATTCAGTCTTCTTCAAAACCCTCGCAGCAAATGATGCAGAGAATGACATCGTTAGCCTAGCTTGGGCTAATTTCGTCGTATTACTTAAGCCTTTCTTCAACTTGTACTTTTGTAATATTTCCTCAATTTTCCACAACTTTCATTTTCACTCAGTGTTCCACAACTTCCCCATAGATATAGCTTTGAGTCTGTCTCCTAATGAGCTTCCTGAAACACTGTATTTTTCACTTGCTTACATTACTGTCATTTTTTAACTTTACAGTTGTTCTATTGCTCTCTTCATACACTCTTCACTCATTTTCCCTCTTATCTTTCCCATTTATCTCTGATAAAAAATCCTTTCAGTAGAGTTTTAACTGTAAATATATTCAGATTCCTTTTTGTCCGATACCATCCGAAAGTACTTTGTCCCATACCACCCGAACGGCAATTGACATGGATTCTACTATAGAGATGTTATTAGTTTGTGTAGGAATTCATTTAACCTATAACCTATAGAGGAATATGGTGAGTTTATGTTGGTAAACAAAATACATATAAATACTCAAAATTACTGAAGTTATAACCTCCCAGCCCTAACTTTGTACTGCAACAAACACGAATAAACAAAGAAACATGACCCTACAACTAAACGACGCAGCATTAAAATCCAATATGGTGACAACGGTTCAGTTTTCCTTGTAGAAACAATCTGACGGCTTTATCAACGAAAAGCTTTGAATATAAATTAATAAATAATTCTTGTATTTGAATAACCTTGGTTGTTTTATATATATATATATTATAACTTACCTACTCATATTTTGTCTACAGGATAAATTGAGTCTTAAGAAATCGAATTAATAATGCAGCTACTTGCTTTTACAATAACTGATTTATTTTAATCCTGAATTCAAACGTTAGCTTCTATAGGTAGCTTTTACATAGGTTTAGTTTTAACTAACTCTATTTTTGCCGGTAGGCATCAAGACGCTTATATTTATTATTAAATTAACAATTATATTTAAACTGTCCTTAATTATCTTGAAGCGTGTATAGGTCACTGCACCTGACTTGATAAATTTTATATTTTAATGAATTAATACTGTTTAGAGAATGAAAAGTTTAAGAAGATCTTAATAGTTTTTACTTCAAAGAGTTGGCTTTAATTTTCAGATAAATTATTAATTATTAAGTGCGTGGTTCCTAAGTTCACTTCACTAGACACAGATTCACTTATTAATTATTAATTGCGTGGTTCCTGAGTTCACTTCACTAGACACAGATTCACTTATTAATTATTAATTGCGTGGTTCCTGAGTTCACTTCACTAGACACAGATTCTTTTATTAATTATTAATTGCGTGGTTCCTGAGTTCACCTCACTAGAGACAGATTCACTTATTAATTATTAATTGCGTGGTTCCTGAGTTCACTTCACTAGACACAGATTCACTTATTAATTATTAATTGCGTGGTTCCTGAGTTCACCTCACTAGAGACAGATTCACTTATTAATTATTAATTGCGTGGTTCCTGAGTTCACTTCAATAGACACAGATTCACTTATTAATTATTAATTGCGTGGTTCCTGAGTTCACCTCACTAGAGACAGATTCACTTATTAATTATTAATTGCGTGGTTCCTGAGTTCACCTCACTAGAGACAGATTCACTTATTAATTATTAATTGCGTGGTTCCTGAGTTCACTTCACTGGAGACAGATTCACTTATTAATTATTAATTGCGTGGTTCCTGAGTTCACCTCACTAGAGACAGATTCACTTATTAATTATTAATTGCGTGGTTCCTGAGTTCACTTCACTAGACACAGATTCACTTATTAATTATTAATTGCGTGGTTCCTGAGTTCACCTCACTAGAGACAGATTCACTTATTAATTATTAATTGCGTGGTTCCTGAGTTCACTTCACTAGACACAGATTCACTTATTAATTATTAATTGCGTGGTTCCTGAGTTCACCTCACTAGAGACAGATTCACTTATTAATTATTAATTGCGTGGTTCCTGAGTTCACTTCACTAGACACAGATTCACTTATTAATTATTAATTGCGTGGTTCCTGAGTTCACCTCACTAGAGACAGATTCACTTATTAATTATTAATTGCGTGGTTCCTGAGTTCACCTCACTAGAGACAGATTCACTTATTAATTATTAATTGCGTGGTTCCTGAGTTCACTTCACTGGAGACAAATTCATTTATTAATTATTAATTGCGTGGTTCCTGAGTTCACCTCACTAGAGACAGATTCACTTATTAATTATTAATTGCGTGGTTCCTGAGTTCACTTCACTAGACACAGATTCACTTATTAATTATTAATTGCGTGGTTCCTGAGTTCACCTCACTAGAGACAGATTCACTTATTAATTATTAATTGCGTGGTTCCTGAGTTCACTTCACTAGACACAGATTCACTTATTAATTATTAATTGCGTGGTTCCTGAGTTCACCTCACTAGAGACAGATTCACTTATTAATTATTAATTGCGTGGTTCCTGAGTTCACTTCACTAGACACAGATTCACTTATTAATTATTAATTGCGTGGTTCCTGAGTTCACCTCACTAGAGACAGATTCACTTATTAATTATTAATTGCGTGGTTCCTGAGTTCACCTCACTAGAGACAGATTCACTTATTAATTATTAATTGCGTGGTTCCTGAGTTCACTTCACTAGACACAGATTCACTTATTAATTATTAATTGCGTGGTTCCTGAGTTCACCTCACTAGACACAGATTCACTTATTAATTATTAATTGCGTGGTTCCTGAGTTCACCTCACTAGACACAGATTCACTTATTCGCCGATCTCGTAAATTCCCCTTTCTCTAATCACTGGAAATGCTTCTATGCCGTAACTGACTTTCTTCTGTAATATCTCACTTATTCATTCCACTTATTACTTCATTATTTCCTCCCTTAATATAACTTGATACTTTTACAGTAACGAGGCTACTTTTTTTCTTTACTTTAATTTAAAGTTTGTTACAAAATTTTAACCTTCGTTCTCTCTCGTCCTGGAACTTACCTCCTCTTTTGGTTTTTGTCTTTGGCTTGGGTGGGAACTTCTCGAGCTTTCCCAAGGTGCAGGTGCCCGCTGGACGGGCTTTTCTGCATTTTTAGAGATTCTTCACCATTAATTTGCTGCATAGTCTCTCCACGTCCAAGTAAAGCGCCTCTCCAATGATCGAGTCACGTCTTGGTTTACCTACAATGAAACTTTTCGACGTATATTAATATTTATAGCTTACAGGTGCGTGCAATAACCGTTTTTAGACGAAAGGTTAACAATAGACTACTTTGTTAGGTAGCGACAGTGTGCTACGATCTCACAAGTTCAAATATTTTACAAATAGTTTTCCTTACTTAATGAATTTCGTTATAATATATATATAATTATTACATTATTGTAATTTTCATTCCTGATGATGTTGGTACTGTTTACCAACGATAAGCTTTGAATAAAAATTAATAAATATTCTTGTATTTGAATAACCTATGTTGTTTATATATATATATATATATATATATATATATATATATATATATATATATATATATATATATATTGTAAAACTTAGATGAATTATTTTTTCTTGTTGAATATATATGGTGAAATAAAATAATTTTCATAAACAAGAATATACGAATATTACTTCATTTTATTGTTTATTGAAGCTTTTCGCTAATTTAAATTATTAGCATTTTCAAAATATATAACTCACTGTCCAGTTATGTGACTAGAGTAAGACTCAGTCTTACTCTAGTCACATAACTGGACAGTGAGTTATATATTTTGAAAATGCTAATAATGTAAATTAGCGAAAAGCTTCAATAAACAATAAAATGAAGTAATATTCGTATATTCTTGTTTATGAAAATTATTTTATTTCACCATATATATATATATATATATATATATATATATTGTACAATCTCTTTTTTGTGTATATATATTGTACAAATTTTTAAACGTTAATAAATTAAGTTTTTATTCATCCAATCAAGTCCAAATTAATTTTTTTAACTGTAGTGGATGACAATTGACGTTAAAACAGTTTCTTTTCAAATATTTATTCATTAATTAAAATCTGAAACAGCTGATGCCTTTGTCGAATTCGAACTGAGTAGCTACATGTTTAAAATTCAGGACTGGTACTGAGCCAATTTTCCCACAGCTAATTCTATTTATTACTTAAAGATGTAAATGAAATTACAAGAGAAAGGTTCCTTATAATAACGAAGCAATATAAGAGAAGGATGTAATGAGAAATTATAGATGACCATCTGCTTCATAAATTAATATACTATATAGAGAGGAAAATGGAAAATTGTAATAAAATTCGCTTTATATTTTGGCACTTAATATTGTCTCTGTCATATGTTTATACATATTTATATATATTGTAAAAGCAAAATAAAAAGTAACTAAAATTAAAATTTTCTTTGTTGT